>CM031239.1:920023949-921223949 GCA_018340775.1 Taxus wallichiana var. yunnanensis | reverse complement strand
CATTACGAAGCTTCTAGGTTCTCATTATTTTACTATTTGTTCCTAAACATTGCCCTCCAATTTTATGTAAAACCAAAAATCTTTGAAATCTTTATCTTGCCAATTCTTATGCCAATTTTTGTAATAATTAAATCCAAATTTACTCTTTTTTCAATATATGTTCATGAATAAATGTATCTTAAAACCAATTTCCCATAGGGTCATCATCAAACTAAGCCACTTGTCACAAACAAAATATGTGAACTATTCCAACTTACTAGTAAAGACTAGGTGGGATTATCGCTATCTACCTACATGGACTTACTTTTGCAATAACTCATCATAATTTATTAGGGTTGTTTTAAGAATTTAGTGTAACGCGACACTTTTTATTTTTATTTTTATTTTTGGAGAATTTAGGGTAACATGACAAAGTTATTCTACTCATTATCAAATCCATCATAAAAGCGACACAAGTGTGAACGCTCTCATTTTCTACGTATTTCTTTATTATTATAATATTATATCGGGGTGATGGACGTTGCATCGCAGCTTCTTCCTTTCGCGTAATATGCGTTTAAACATTACAAAGAAAAAGAAAGATTGGAGTGGGGCCCGCGTTGGTCTTCCCTGAGTGCGTGCCGAAACCGAAGGGTATGAATATATCCTCAACAGATACTTCCAGCGTAGATAGGCTAATACACATTGTATATCCGCCTCTGAGTAGGTACAGGGAAATTGGAATTCTATCGGAAAAATATACACATTGTATCTGCCAATTTTATCGTACATGGTACAAAATTCTATAACTACCCTTGACTCTGACTCTGACTCTGGGTATAACAAATTGTGTCGGAAATGTATATACACATTGTATATCCACCCTGGCGCATAGCAACTTTCATCGGAACGTTTGATTCTTATTTCAACGCCCGCTTTTGTGTTTTTGCTAACGGCTGCGCGAGTCTCCAACGCCAAACGACAAGAAATTATTAGAAAATTAGATTTTTAGACTGGATCATACCCTTGGGAGTTACGTCGTGCATAATACACATTGTATATCCACCCCGGTGCCTAGCATATTTTATCGCAACGTTGTATATCCATCCTGTATTTCAACGCCCGCCTTTGTGTTTTGGTAACGGCTCCGCTGTTATCTCCAACACCCAATGCCAAAAATATTATTTTTTTAACGAAAAAATACACAAAGATTTAGACGAGATTATCATAATTAATTATAATCAGTTATTGCCAGTCTTTCTTCCCCACGCGTAAACTACGAGCATGAATTTCATCGAGATCGTACGTCGCGTCCTTATTCCGGAATTCCCGGAGGACTCATGGCCGTCCGATCTGGCCAAGTTGGGGCAGCAATAAGTATAGGCCTGTTTGGCTGCCTGCTTACCTGGCTGCACTCTTTTGCTGCAGCTGCAGCGCTTTTCTTTTTTTTGAAACAAGATTTGTTGGTGTGAGTGTGTATATTGTTTGTGTATATGTTCGCTGTGTGTATATGTCTCATCAGCATGTGAATCAAAGCAGGAGGAATCTTGTCATATGAGGATATAGATATAGATGCATGTAGATAGATATATATTCACTTGCAGTATTCAGTTTTGGTTGTTTGTTTGTTTGTTTGTTTCTGTGGTTGGCGGCGGCGCTGGGGGAATCGAACCTGTGACCAGCATGAAACCCAAGAACAGAAACAGGGTGGTAATTAAATTGAGTATTATATATTTGTAATTTTGATACAAACTGTATTGGGTGGAGTGGGGAAGATTGTTTGAGAGGAATGGCCATGGCTCAGCAGCAGCAGCAGCAGCAGCAACCGGCTCAGCCGGTTGCTTTGACCGTGAAAGGCGGCAGCAGCAATGGAGGTAGTAGTGCAAGCAGTAGTGCTAATAGTACGCCTGTAAATCATCAGGAGGGGACACAACTTATACAAAGATCTTTGTTGGGGGCTTGCATGGGAGACGAAGAGGGAGACAATGAAGAAGTATTTTGAGCAGTTTGGGGATTTACAGGAGGCTGTTGTCATCATGGACAAAAACACAGGGAGGTCCAAGGGATATGGTTTTGTAAGTATTTATCTTGTTTTGAGTTTTTTTAGTATACCCATTTGTGAATAAAGGAACAAGGAGATTGTTTTGGATGATAGATGTATGCAATATGCATTTTTTTTAAAAACAATTCTCATGCCAAAGGAAAAACGAGACTGCTTTGGATGATCTTGTCTGTTGATGAATGGCTATATAATATTTGTGGGTGTGTGAAGTTTGAGATGTTGTCATTCTGATTTGTTGCTTGTGGATGAAGTGGTGATCGGTGGATGAATTTCCTTCCTATATTTCAATAATGGAAAAAAGGAGACTATTCTGGATGATCTTGTGATTCTTGTTAATGAGTGAAGGGATGTATGCATTTTGTTATATCAATTTCTGAATAAAGAAAAATACGCCGATTTTGGAAGATCTTGTTTGTGACTGCATAAATTGGTATGTGCTTTTTTTGTTACCGATTTTTGAATAAAGGCCAACGGGGATTGTTCTGGATGATTTTGTCTGCAAATGAATGAATTTATATATGTATGATTCTTCTAATTATTTTTGCTTGCCCATTTTTTTATTAAGAAAACAAGAGTCTGTTTTGGATGATCTGTGAATCAATAGCTATAAGTTGTTCTTTTTCCTTACCTATTTTGTAATAAAAGAAAAACGAGACTGTTTTGGATGATCCTGTCTGTAAATGAATGAATTGATAAATGCAAATTTTCCTAACCATTTTTGAATGAAAGAAAAAGACTGCTTGGATCATCTGTTTGTGAGTGAATGAATGGATATATGCATTCTTTCAATACTCAGTTTTCAATAAAGAAAAAAAATGACTGTTTTGAATTATCTTGTCCGGGAATCAATGAATAAATGTATGCATTCTTTTGTTCATTTTTCTATCTGAAGGATAAAGAGACTGTATAAGATTATCTAATTTGTGAATGAATGGGTATCTACTCAATGATTGTTTTGGGTGTCTGGGTGGGGTCGTTACATTGCTGTTCTAATTTGTTTTTGGCTGTGGAGGGGGTGGTGAATGATAGAGGAACTAATACAGGATTTGAAATGGCCAAACTTAAGGGTTCGGATTCATTTCCACAAATGTGAAGTAAGCCTGCACTGTTGATGTGGGTTATCAAGTATTTTTGTTTTTAAATTTAGGTGTGGGGTTGTGGGTTTTAGCATGGTTATTCTGCTATGCTAGTGGCAAATGGTAGATAAATTTATCTGTGATTCAATATTGCAGCTTGCTAAATGAAGGGTGCTCACAAGTGCGGAGAAAACCTGCACTATTGATGTGGGTTATTTTTGCAGGCAAAGTGAAGTTCTATGCCAATATTTGGTGTTTTTGGAATTGGGGTATAATTTTTGATGGCATCTGTGCAGGTGACTTTCCGTGAGCCGGAGGGAGCGAGGAGAGCTTGTGCAGATCCAACACCTGTGATCGATGGAAGACGCAGCTAATTGCAATCTTGCTTCAATGGGTGCCACCCGACTAGGCCTTCTCCTCCCCAGCATGGTAGGCTTTTGATTTTTCTTGCATTTCTTCACTTGCTGAGAAGTCTCGTACAAAGATTTCACTGAGAAGGATGATGATCACGATTGGTAAGCTGCACAAAACTGTTTGGGCATTACTCCAAATGAAGAAGCAAAGGCTATATACTAGACACTTGATATTGGCACAAACCTCATTACCATCTTCTTCCAGGCTGCAGTTGCTAGACATGGCTTTTATCATATCCTAATTGGCTGTGATGTCTCTGTGTGTCTATTTTGATGGCCTTCATTTTTAATCTATCCAGAGCTCTTTCTGCATCATTGCTCTACTTTCAACTTTTCATGTTTGAATATGATGTAGTTGCACTAAGCATATTTTCATTGATATCGTCACAAACAACATTATTAGCTTCTTCCGAGTTTTGGATGCCATCAACAGTATCAATTGGTTGAGATTGCTTTTAGCATAATCTCATAATTTGACTGTGATGTGTTGGGGTATCTTTCTTGATGGTCTTTGTTTTCTTTTTCCAATCTAGGTTTTCACCCCTTTTTGCTTTTCTCCAACTCTTGAATTTCCTATATTTTTTCCGTCCCATCTTATGTAGAAGCAATAGGTCAGTTCCATTATGTTCCATTGTATCCTTGATCATGTACTTTTTGCAACCCCTTTGAACATTTCTAGCCCCTGCGGGCACAAATATTTAAATCATTGGAATGAATTCACATTTTTGGTAGTTTCAATTTTCAGGCATCTTTCAACTGAGGGAACTGAAGCTATTTTTGCACATAAATGCTGCAGAGCACACAAATGGATGTAAAAGTAAAACATGGTAGGCAGATAGACGAGCAATATATGTCTTGGTTGATGGACAGATATGTCTTTCTTGTGGCAGAGGTCATTATGTCGGTTCTGTTCTAGTTCAAAAGTCAGTTAACAAATACTAAAATGATTGATATATGTGGCAAAAATGCCTTCTCCATGTTAGCAAGTCACTGATAACCTGAATTAAGTTACGACATCCATATCCTTGAGTTTGTGCACTTGAAACCCAATACGTAGGTCAGCTTGGGGATTCATAGGCGCCTACTTACCATAGTAAAGAATGCCACTTACTATCCAGGGGCCATGGAATACATCCATGCACAGCATCATGTTTGCTCTTGAAACTGCAATAAAGCATGGAATCCAGGCATACACAGCATCATATATGATCCTGGCATTAAAAAGAAAAGCATTAATTTAAAGAACAGCAATCATAATATTTTGTTTTTTGTTTTTGTTTTTTTAATAGTATTATTCTAAAGAGCAGCATGCACAGCAATTTATGTTCTTTTGGCCTTTTCCATCCAAAGAATAGCACATATCCACATGTATAGGTTAACTATTGAGTCTCTAATTGTTGAAAATTTGCAATACTTCTAATGAAACATGCTTTAAATTGCATTGGATCAAATGAAAAGATGAATACCTTCAAAAAGGAAAATAGATGTCCTTCCTCTTGCATGTAGAAAAGACAATTATCAAGTATACATAGGGACGGTTAGATGCTTTTGGGTTGATGTTAGGAGATCTTTGTAATTCAAAAGCAAGGCCATTGTATATCATTCTTTGTATTCTCATTTGGGAATTTCAAAGTTACATCAAGGGCACTATATTGGATTGTTGAAGGGTTGACTCCAAGGTGTTTATATAGGGCTTTATATTGGATTAGATTGAAGGATCATGGTTATGCAGACGCTTCTTATTCAGCCCGATTTTGCGTGCTAATTTGTGTTGGCTGAATCAGGTGGCAGTTGCCAGCTAGTCCTCAGCTTAAGAGACTGCCAATGCAGTGCTTATTTTCTACAGGTAAAGTGAAATGTCCCTTTCAGGGCTGAAAGCATAAGATTAGAACTCGACTAGTTCATGGTATTTTCTGTCATGGAAGATCATTAGCATTTGTTTTATCGCAGCCAAGTTTAGGATTTTAGACTCCAGATGCATATCCTGGGGTGTTGCACTTTACAGATGATAAGTATACGCGGAGCAGGGAATCATTCTTCAAAATTCATTGTTTCTGAACCAGTTTAGGTACTTAGAGGGGAATTATATATTGTTTGGAGTTTAAAAGTGTGTTCAGGTAGGGATTCTTGGGTTGTTTGATTCTTGATTTTTGTTGGCTGTGTGGCTAGGCCAATATTTGCTAAGTGGAAAGCACAATGTACCCATGTTGGATTGCTCTAGTAATATTTATTTTGGTGCTACTTGTCTTCTTATGTGTTTGATGTATTATGCAGGCAATCGATTCAGACCAGCTGGCCACTTTCCCATAGGTTCTCAAGGTGGAGTATCTGCTTATAATGGTGGTTTGGCATTTCCACAGCCTAGTCCCTATCCATATCAGCAAGGCTACCCCATTTCTCCATTCGGGTGCGTCATAAGGTCATTAAATTAAATGTTTATGCAATTCTAATTTTGTTCTTGGAGGTCTTTCATGGTCTTTGGAGCTTGTTGTGGTGCATTGTTTTTTGCTTATTTGAAAGTTTAGGTAGGAATATAAACTCCCACAGCAATTGCATTACAAGAACAGTTGTCTTGTGGAAATTTTCAAATCTTGTGTGGAATGAGATCATTTATCATTTATGATGCATCCATGCTTGTTGGCAGGTATCCCGCATATCCACCAGACTACAATTTTGCCCAGGTATTATTGGTTATACAAGCCACATTCTTGTTTGTATCTTCAGATTGGGTCACAATGTTCCCTTTTAGATTAGTATGAACACCAATTTTTTTGTCTTTATGTGAAAATCTTCATGTTTTAGCTAAGCTACGGTTGGCAAGAGTAAATGCTGTAGCCAAAGTGCCCTTGTTCCCATATTTTAATGCTTCAGCTTATCTATACAATAATTTTTTTGCAGGGATTTTATAATCCATATGTAGCAACCCAGTTTCCCCAAGTATATGCTGGACCAGCAGCAGCAATGTATCCACATGCCCAAGTAACACAAGGTGCGGCTGGCTACCCTAGCTCACCAGGATATACTATGCAAGGCCCACACATTGTTCAGTATAGCAGCCCTGGACTGGTGGCAACAACAGCTGTATCACCACAATATGGGGTGGGGCATCCGTTGCAAACCCTGTTCAAACTTCAGGTATATTCCACTTCCTCAGATATGTCACATGTCTATACTAATTGGATGAAGCATTATTTTGATTTTGTATAAGATTAAAGGGATTAACTTTCTACCTTCTTCAAATGTATGAGCAGCACTAACAGGTGCAAATTCTGTCTCTGCAAACCGAAGTCCCGGACAAACACCACAACAATATGCAGTAGCTGTTCCTCTTCAACCATATGCAGCTGTAGCAGCTTCTGAACAGGCTGCTACCTGAAATATTTTTGAATGGTTAGATTGGAACAAGG
Organism: Taxus wallichiana var. yunnanensis; assembly: GCA_018340775.1. NCBI lineage: Eukaryota > Viridiplantae > Streptophyta > Pinopsida > Cupressales > Taxaceae > Taxus > Taxus wallichiana. The sequence continues at coordinate 921,217,012 of CM031239.1, read as the reverse complement.
TAAAGAGAGGAAGCATACTAGTGCAACACTGAGATAAAGTTGACATCAAACTTTAGTCAATTCTTTATGACCCATCATTAAAAATTAAAGAATCATTATGATGACTTGTATCCACAAATATTTTTTGGTTAGTTTTAATTCATACTGCCGAAGTTCCCAATCTTTATCAGTGGAGAACTAACTTATCAAATGTTGATATGGGACTTGAAAGATTTGGAGTCAAAAGAGTTATTTACCACGAGTATTTTTCAACAATGTAATTGGCTCATACAAGTCAACCATTGTAAGTTTTCCATGTTCTTATTCTAGTTCACAATGAATTTGAAGCTCAGATCAAGTTCATTTATGCACGGAAACATTTTGTTGAAATGGCACTTCCGATTGACCAATTGAGAAAGTTTAAAATTGCTGCAATGTTTGCTTTTATTAACAATTTACAGTATATCTGAACTCTAATTCACCATACATCTGTGTGTCGTTAAATCATATACATAGCTGTAAAAGAAGGTTAAATGAAATAAACTGTACTGAGATTAAACAAGGTTTTCATAATTGGTGCAGACTGTAAATTGCAAGTAGATTAGAAGTATTGCCTGTTGTGTCGAATTTTTGTACTGAAGGACTTGCCTGTTACATTTAAACTTTTGTCTAGGACATTCGATATAATATAAAGATTAACTTCTACTAGTTGCCAATGGCCCTGCAAAGTGTAAAAAGAAAGGTCTAATGAAGTTCCTGTAAAACTCAAATCATAAGAAGGAAAATGGTGCAGTCTCGAAGTTATCAGCTCTGGTTTTGCACTTATACACCGAAAGCATTGAATTCTATTTACTTGGTTGACATAAGTGGAAGAAACAATGGTTTGAATTGTTGGAACATGGTGTGATTAAGCCTACTACCCAAGTGTGCTTCTTCAATTGCTTTGGTGCTTAAGAAAGGTAGGACTTAATATGTGTAGACTATAGAGCCAGCGCCCAGTCATGCAGGGCAAACCCTATCGTTGGGTACGCAGAGGTGGCAGTAATATGGGTGTTACCGGGAACATGGTTCGATTGTAGGGGTGGATGCTCACTACATTTGTTCATGTGTTAGCACAATTCCTGGACAGCAGGATCACAGTGAAGAATGATTGCGACTACAGTTGTAATGCACATTTGGGGCTCCTTGAACGGTCAAGGCTCAAACTTGAAAAATCAAAATCAAAATCATTATAGAGCTTTCAAATTAGATTATTATAAAAATAAATCTCGCTTCCAAAGATTGATGACTCATAGACCAATGGCAACATTCTTAGTATTTCACAAATTTAGACTTGAAATCAGGTTAGCATCGAACTCAGACTTAAGGACCACATGGAAGACAACTTTCAAGACAAGATGAGGCTTGTATGATTGGTTGGTATTTCCATTTGAGCTACCAATGCACATGGAACATTCGCCATGGCAATGAAATGGCCTCATTTATCATTCCATTGATTCATTTGTGATTGTATATTTTGATCACATTCTTGTCTTTAATGAAATATGGGAAGAGCACATGGCACATATCCAACAATTGCTTAAAAACTTTAAAGACAACTCATCTTTGGATCATTCTCAAGAAATGTGATTTTGTCAATACTTCTTTGGTATGCATTGGCCCACCGCCCATGGTCGGTGAGATTCAGTATTATTGTTTTTCATGAGCCATAATAGACTATACGATCCACATATAGTGGAGTTAGCTATTAAGAATTATGACTCAAGATTCAAAACCTATGTACCTATGTATGTATACCCTCGTCTTGGTTCATTTCAAAATAAGATTCATCGCATCTTTTGCTTTGTGCTTGCACATCAATACATCCCTCTATGGAAATTTGAAATATTTTAGGATGAAAAAGATTCACCGAAGGATATAGTTCGGCTATAGGTGTGGCAGATTCAAGAATAGAAGATTCATGTCTAACAAAAGTATATCAAGTTTTATGTCTCTCACCATGGTCTATTAGGGTTTTAGTGATTCTCATGATTTCAACTAGAACACTTTTTCTCCACGAAAGTGATTAAGTAGAAGGCATTAACAAGTCGAATCTAATATTCTTTTACTTTAGCTGTATCATTTATGGATGATTATTTATTTTGATATTTTGATCATATTACTTTATTAATATTATTATCTATTTCCTTACACATTTCTTTTCATAGTACTTGCTTATCACACCATATATAGCTTTTGCTTATTTCCATATTCATTGTATCACTTCACATATTGTCCTTTGAATGTAGGCTCTAGAAATGCCTTCTAACTTTTTCCTATTTACAGATTGACATAGTAGAAACTCATTTCTTTTTAGAAGCCAATGTGAATCCCGACCACCCTTTTGGTGGGGTCACCTTCACGTTTGAATTTTTCTTAATTTCTAATCATTTTTTTGCTTTCCAAATATCTTTTTTAGAGTCCTCAAGGATAAATTATCATTCCTTCAATTGAATATCTTTTGAAGCATACCTATATAATTGAAATTGACATTCTTTTAGAATGTGAATCCCTTATTTTTCATCTTTTAATTATGACCCCAACAACTTTTGTTGGTAGTTGTAATAATAAATTTAGTTTTAACGGCCTAAATAATATCACTAGTTGTATGATAAAATTTAGAACAACAAGACAATAATCATAACAATCCTAGATTATCTAAAGAGATCACGATACAAGATATGTCAAATAAAAGTACAATTAGGGTTTAGGGTTAGAGAAATGTCACCATGCACTAAGTTTATAGTTGGTGATTGTGTTGAAATTGGGTAGTGTTGTCAAGTTGTCTATAAAATATGGGGACTTAAAAGTGTGCATAGGACAAGTTCATGGCCGAACCTATATAAGGTTCTATGAATGTCCCATAGTGCTTTGAGTTGAAATATGAGTCTAGGATATGGTTCTTCTCTGTCTTTAGTTATCATTTTTATCTCTGGATCAATGTGATGACACTTCTATGACCGGATATTGCTTCTCCTGCTTGTAGGCCTAAAAAGGGATTAATCACAATTTGCATTGGACCGGCCTCACCACACCCCCATTGATATGATGAATGTTGCACTATCTACCAATACTCTGAAGAGGGATCAAACCACATGTAGTTATCCCAATCCTATGATGAGATGGAGAATGATAAAGAACACAAACAAGATAGAGCCCTCGATTGAGCACTCACACTTTGCATTTGACACTTGACTTAATTGTAGTGCATGGATTTATGATCTAGCAAAACAATATAGATGTGTTCAAAGTTTGTGTAGCTTCGTTGTAGTTGTGATCTAAGGAATAAGTGCTTCATTGCTTGTTCATGTCCTTCTTAGAGTGTGCTTTTTGATACGAGATTTCTAAATGCCCTTAATAACTTAGGGTATATGTGTTTATATAGGGGACCATTTGAAGGATTTCTTGCTCAACCGACCCAAAAGTATCATCTTGATCGTCCAAGCTAAATTGAGTATTTGAAAATATGATCATTGTGAGTGTAGAGGGACATGTGGGATAGGTTCATCATCCGAACTCCGTCCCGGCCCACAAAAATGTCTAGGCAAAAGTTTGGAATCAATTTATGGGACAAGTGATGGTTTGTAGATGTGTTTTGTAAAGTTTTCAATGATTCATGAAATAAGTGGACTTAGAGTATATGATGGAGCACATTTTATAAGCTAGTCAATAACTAGGTAAATGGAATAATGTCAAAATAAATACCAAAACGATATTGTTAAGTGCATGAGACCAAAATTTAGGTACAACAATTGTCCCCCTTTAATCTAGTATTGACAAATGTTAAATTTAAACAAAAAGAACAAATAAATGGAAACCTCACATCGCGATCATTGAAAGATGGTGTGAAAATGATAAATGCGTCAATTTGGAAAACAAGCTATATTCCTAATATCTCTCATCTCCTTCATATCCTTTTCTTCATCTCCTTATAGGCATGTTAGCATTGAGATAGGCATCAAGGTTTAAGGACATTTCTTTATTCCATCCCTACTTCAAAGATCTTCTACATCTCTTGGCTTTCACAATGTGTTCTCTCGATAATTGTTATCTCCTCTCTTATTTACATTAGGGATTCTGAGTGTTCCATCTTAGTAACCTCTTATTTTACAAGATTGTTAGTTTGGTTGATACCTCCGTCTCTCGCTAACACCTTGAATCATCTATACTTACATGTTGGTTAAGTTGACACTCTTAGCTACCCCTTTATAAAACAATTACACCCTACTTATGAGTTATGACCTAATCACTATTCAATCATCCTCCCTTGAGTTCCCTTTGCTTAGGGTTTACTTCTTATTTTTATAAAACAACAAATCTAGTGTTTCATTTTAGTTGTACTTGGGTTCATATAAAGCAACTCTTTTTACACTCTAGTAATTCACTATGTGAACATGCTTGTAGTAAGGTAAGTATACGGTAGGTATGCTTTATGGTGGGGATTGGGTGGGATTGAGATAATCATGTTTTGTTTGCAAAGTCAACACAAAGGAATAGACTCAACAAATTCATAGCTTTCTCTATTACTTCTAAATCCTTAACAACAACTACAATATTTTCCCTCTAACCAGCTCTTACAAATTTTATAATGTAACTCTTAATCTATTACGAGGGTGGTGTTTACACAATAAGGACTCCTACATTGTCATTATCTCTTCTCTCTCGGCTTTGGCTCACTCTTTGACAATTTTGATTAACTTCACAACACAATTCTCAACAAATAATAACTCTACTTTCAACAACCTAAAATGGGATGTTGGATTTGCCTTTATACATGCATGTTCCCTCTCTTTCCTCATTTCAATTTGTTAGGAAATAAGGGATAAAATATGCATAACAATCCCTCTCAGAATCACAACAATAGAAACTAATATGCAAAAAATATTACAGATCTCAAATAAAAGTGCAAAATAAAATAACACAACACAAAGAGACAATATTTAATGTGGTTCACCCAATTTGGGCTACGTCCACCAAGAATCACTTGCTCAGATTTTATTACAAGCCACCACTCTCTCAATACAATACCCAGATCTGTTTGGAGCTATGCTTAACAAACTCTACAAAATTCACACCCAAATTCAAACACATATGCAATGTTACATAATACCTACCATATGCACAAAACCACATAAGTAGACAACACTTTCACACATGAAAACATGCTCCACAACCTAACACAATTTTCCTTCCAAAGACTTCTCCTTAGGTCACTCAATTTCAAATATTAATTTTTCTCATTAATGACGTCAAACTATCATATTCTAGTAGTTGTGCAAATATGTCTAGAAGAATCCATTTCATCTGTTTATTTTGTTGTGTCTGCTCCTTGACATGTGTTTTTGACAATTGACCCTCACCTACTCCTATTTCACTTTCATAAATTTTCTCTTAGTGCTTTTAGTCCACTACACAAACCTTCCTTTACGCAGCTTCTATGTCTTGCACTTTCAAAAGATACACACATTTCTCTTTTGCTCCCTTTCATAATACTCACATGCCACCTTCATGCCTTACCAAATCTCCTATGCACCTATCCTTCAACAAAACATTACACAATATTGTGTGTACTCTTCTTTGCAATCCTTTTACACACCAATTATGCTACGCACTTTGAACTACAAACCATCATGCGTAAAAATTTCACACACTCTCACACAATCGCCAAACCAATTATATCGTGCATCCTTTCCTTTCCTACCTCTTCCAAACCTTAAGCACACCAACACTTAGCCAAAATTCCTAAGTTATGTGAAATACAAGATTTTCCGTAAATGCTTCTTCATTAAACACCCTAGGTTAGACAAAAGTGATATCCATCTCATGAGTTAAATTCCTTAAGAGTATGACCTAACTAACCAAACTCTTTTGAACTCATCCATGTCGCATATTCCTTTGCGTGATTCTTCCACTTCACTAAGTACTTTGTGTATTCCTTTTTGTGTGTCTTATTTATCACTCTTGAGTCTAGCATGGCCTCAATCTCTCCCCCTTTCTCTAGTATCTTCTTTATCCATTCAACCGCTCGTTACATATCTTGCATGCACTCATCTAATCCTTCGTGCACTCATTTTTTTCTTCTTTCACACTTATTTCCCCTTCATGGTACTCATACAAATCAACAACATCAAATATCAGTGAGATATCCAACTCCTCTAACAACTCAATCTTATAGGCTTTTGGCCCCATCTTTTGCAACACTTTGCATGGCCTAATCTTCTTCAACTTAATCTTATTATACACAACCTTTAGAAATTTCTCTTGAGAAAATGATCTAATACTTGATCTTCAACCTCAAATTATTTAGTTCTATGCCTCTTATCCACACGCTCCTTGTAATGGTTGTTACTCTACTTCAACTTTTCATGCACCTCTTCTTCGCAACTTGCTCATATACTATGCACAGTCTTCTATCTCTACACTACGATTATCCATTTCTCCTTGCAATTTAGTGACTCCTCTTGGACATATCCCATAGAAAATATGTAATGGAGTCTTCTCTATGCTCGTATTGAATGATTCATTATATGCAAATTATGCTTGCGCTAACACCATATCCCATTGCTTTGGCTTATCTCCAACCAAGTTGCACATAAAATTTCCTAAAATATTGTTCACCACTTTCTCCTTTCTACATGTTTGTGGATGATACGATGAGCTAAAATTCATCCATGTTCCCATATTATTCCATAAGGTCCACCATAAATGATCTAATAACTTTGTATCTCTATAAGATATTATGCTCAATGGTATCCCATCTAATCGCACTCTCCTTAAAGAGCAATTTTTCTATCCCCATTGTACCATTGGTCTTCTTGCATGTGATAAAATGTGCCATATTTTATAACTTTTTGACTATCACAAATATGGAATTATTCCCTCTCTACATTCTCATCAATCATATCAAAAATCCATGTTAATATTCTCCCATGGTCTTCTTGGTATAGGTAATGATTGATATAACCCCATATTTTGTTTGTGCCCTTTCACTAAACTAGAAAACTCAACATTTTCTCACATATTTACATATATATGTGCCCATTTTAGGCCCATAATAACACTCTTGCAATTTTGCTAAAAAATGTCACCTTTAAAGCGACCTCCTAAGCTTTCACTTCTCCCCGATTAAATTTTTGTGTAATGACCCTCTAGGTATGCACAATTGCGCTTCTCTGAAAAAACACACTTTCTTGTATGAAATAGTATAACCACAACATCCTATCTATGTGCACGAGTTCCGCACATGCCTCCCATGCATTTGTGAAATCATCATCTTGCACGTATAACTCCTTCATGGTGTCAAAAACCATGACTTCATTGCGTATTCCATTCAACAACAACACCCTTCTGCTCAAGGTGCCCACAACTCTATTGGACATCCCACTCCCATGCTTCAACATAAAAGAGTAACTTTATAGAAATTGCACCCATTTCTTATGCCTTTGGTTTAGTTTCACTTGACTATTGATAAATTGCAATGCCTAATGATTAGTGTATAAGAAAAATCACTTGGCAAAAATTAATGCCTCAACTTCTTGAATGCTTGCGCTTATAGCATAAAAATATTGGTCATAGACCGAGTATCTCCTCTTGGCATCATTCGCATTCTCATTGAAATACACTATGGGTTTCCCTTCTTGACTTAACACTGCACCTAAAGCCATGTCACTTGCATCACAATCCACGTAAAAGACTATGCCAAATCTTGGGAATGGTAGCACATGTTGTGTTGTAATCCTTTGCTTCAATTCCTAGAAACTTTTCTCTATTTAATTTGTCCACAAAAATTCTTTGAAATTTAATTGTAATATATTTGTGATCACCTCACACACTTCACTAAAATTTATAATAAATTTCCTATGAAATCTTTCCAATCCATGAAATTTTTGCGCCTTGGCCACATTTTTTTAGTGATGGCCACTCTACTATTTTGCACACCTTTTAAGGGTCCATTTGCAGTCCTTCTTAGGATATTATAAAGCATAAGTAAATCAACTCTTCATTTACAAAGATAAATTTTTTTATGTTCACTGATATATTTTCTTCTTGCAAGAGCCTTATCATTTTGCGCAAATGATCCAAGTGATCCTCCTTTGTCCTCTTAAACACCTGTATATCATCCAAATATACAATAATTTTTTTCTAAGGAATGGTTTTAGCACTTCGTTCATCATCCTCATAAATGTGTTTGGGGCATTCTTCAACCCAAATGGAATCACCAACCATTCATGCAAGACGTCCTTCATCTTGAACATTTTTTCCACTCATCTCATTCTCTGATGTGAATATGATGATATCCACTCTTCAAATCAATCTTGGAAAAGTATTGTGCACTATTAAGGAAATCTATCAAATCATCCATTCTAGGTAATAGAAATATATACTTGATTGTGATCTTGTTGATATCCCTTGATTCAATAGACATGCACCATTCTCCTCATTTCTTTAGTGCTAATATCTGTAGGTACCACACACAAGATCAAACTTTATTTGACTAATCCTCTATCCAATAGCTATTGCAGCTAGTTTCTCACCTCTGCATTCTCCTCAAGGTTCATCCTATATGGTTCTTTGTCTGGAAAGCTCGACCCTAGTATTAAGTCAATATGGTGACTGATAATGCACACCGATGTTAATCCTTGCAACAAGTATTCTCGTCACTATGTTTGTAAATTCATCCAACACTCCATGCACTTAATTTGGGACTTCTTCACCCTTCTTTTTAATATTCATGCACTTATTTTTGCATAAGCGCATAACATTCTTTCTACTACTCAACATCTCACAAGAACTCTTTTCCTAACACTACTAAAAATCTTGTGGATACTCCACTACACACTTCACCTTCATCTCGTATCTTTCAAGGAGACAAATTAAACTTATTTCCATCCATTTCTATGCAAATAAATTTTTCATGCACATCATGGATAACCTTCCAATCATATTACCAATTTCTCCCTAGCATTAGCGGAAAACATCCATCAACATTACATCACATAAGACTTTATCACAATAGCTCCTAATCTAGAGCCTTAACCAATCTTTTCTCATTCACCATGTCCCGATGGATTTTATGAAACCAAGAAACTTTGTAAGGAATGGGATGTGAAATCCTTTTCATCCCTAACTTCTCAACCATTTTTAGGAAACTATGTTTTCCATGCTACCACAATGAACAATAACTTTGTAAAACTTACCTCCCTACTTGCATATGGTTCAAACAAACTTTTCCTTTGCATAGGATCATCCTAGTTTTGTGTAGTCATCAAAAATAAATTTATCATCACTAAATATTCTTCACACCCGAACTTCAACATGCTATATGGATCCCACTGATTTTGCATCTCCATGTGCTACATGCGCACTCACTTCATGCACCTACTTGTTGTTTAACTTTGTGAACTTGAACACTCATACATGTGATGTCTCTTTTTCCACACTTGAAACATGTTCTAGAGAATCATATTCTCTTTCCTTGACTAAATACTCCACGTCTTCTCGATGAGTATGATGTTCCTTCCTCCTATGTACCACCTTGCATATGTTTCTACACACTATTTCACTCATCTTCTCATAGCTTGTTATAACCACAACCACTTCTATCTCTCATGCACACATTGTGGATTCCTCTTCATGATGTGCTCTAGCTCCCATATGCCAAATTTTCTTCAACCTTTAAGGATAACTAGTAAGCTTCTTTCATTATCTAAATGTGCATAAGGATTTTCTTCTCTTGGATACCAAATATCAAGCTATTGATATATCTGTAATGTGCTCTTGGTCAACCTCAACATGCCCGGATCTTATCATGATCTAGTGAAATTACTCCATGCACGGTCATTAATCGACATTTCCTTTTGCCTTAAGTTTTCGCAACCTATAAAATAAACTCATTTGATAATTAGAACGTATAAACTTACTCTTCATCATTGTGATCATCGTATCCCAAGCACTATCTTTTCTTTTCCTCTTTTTTGGTGCTCATTTCATATCTCTTTCCACCATAAGGTTGCATGCTCTTTCAACTTGGTATGTTTTACCTTGAATATTTTTGTTTCGTATCTCCTCAAACTCAAATTATTCATCCATGTTTGTAATCCTATTGTAGTGACCCTTGAGGGGTAACTGAAAAACACTTTGGATTTTTTTTTGCAACCAAAATTTCCAAACTACCCAAACACAACCGAGGATATAAAATTGATTCCTCTCAATTTCCTATTCCTACTCCTAATAGTCCAATCACATCCAAGAAGCATTATATAAGAAAGACTAATAATCATAGTTATCTAACATCATAAGTTAGAATGTGTTATACATTTCAATTTATAATTTTCTTCAATAATAACATAGTTAAATTAACTATGTGTAAACCAAAAGGTACAAGTACCTACATTATTTCACATATTAATTTATCATCCAATTAATTTAGGCATTGCAGTTAACTCATTAAGCATGTACATTCATTCTCATTGTCACAAGTGCATCAAGAAACAATATTATTCAAGGATGATTTCAATTATTACATTATTCATAATGCAACCTAATGATTACATCCTTAACATAGGTTGAGCATGCGCGATTCATTTATTCCCATGAGTATGATAATTCTAATGTATAGACTTGTGCATTCCCTTACTATCAAATCATCTTTCTATTGTTTCCATCATGTCACTAATCATTACATTTTTGGTACAAGTATCATATCACAATTATTACTCACAATGTATTTCTCATAAGTTTTGTTTCCATATACATGATCTCAATATGCATTTAGGTTACAAGAATTAAATATTCCAAATATTAAATTTTCTTTGTCACAAGGTACATGAGTCTTCTTTACTCATTATCAAGTACAAATAGTTACTTCACAATTGTAATTTAACTTTCAGTAAGTTAAATTATATAATGTTTACATCTATTTGTCCCATATATGATAAAATAATATATATCATGTGTACAATGCATCACAACTACGATTAGGACTTCAAGTCATTTTTTTCCCATAGATTCATCCAATGCTAAAGCTATGAAAATGAGAAAGAGTATCATCGAGCTATTTATTCTAACCATGAGCCTTATAGATCCTCGCTCACCTCTCAAAACCAAGATTAAACCTACCCTTCATGAGAGGGAAGATGTGAGTAACCAATAAGGTAAGAGATAATTCCATGTGTAGTACAGTCACCCAAAAAGTGGTAGACTTATGAATAAGGTAGGATTAAAAATACATCCTAGAAAATAATAATAAGTAATGAATATGCTCTTGGCCCAGAGTCTTAAGATAACAAAGGTACCCCTTACTTGAAATATGACAACAAACCAGGCATGATAATTCCTACTCAAATCTACATGGGGGAAAACCACAGTCCACCCCTACCCCTAGCACTTGTCATATGTGATCCATTGTATTAGGTTATCTAACCCTCTCATGCAAGCCACTCCCTAGCTCACATAACCTACCAGGGAATGAAATCATCCCAATGACTATTTATGAGGGAAACTCATCCATTGTCTACCTCGTACCCCTAGCACGATCCATGTGTGAAATTTATATTGGAAAAAATTTTCCAGCTATACATATCACACCCTAGCTCAATACACATCTCTCGAATTACTCCCATCTATAACTTATATAAGAAAACCTCTAATTCACACTCACATGTTGGCCAAAAAAATGAAACTACTAGAGAAAGGAATCAAGTAATTATCAACCCTTGAGAGTGTCGCATACCACCTATAAACATTGCCATTATAAGGATCCTAACCTTATCCAACATATCACAAGGAAACTATACTATCCCATTAATAGTCTTATAACACATATCATAGTTTTAATTGTTTTATTTTCACTAAAGATAGGTCAAAATTTTGAATTAGTTAAAACATGGTCCATTTCAGTTTTCATTTTAGAATTTTGAGTATCTAACTCATACTCAATTTTTACCCCAAAAAGAGGGTTTACATGTTTAACAAGTAGTGTTCAAGCAATATGGTTGTGAACTTTAACAAAATAATACAAACACATTCCATGATTAAAGTTTACCAAACCAAGAACAATATCCAAGAAATAATTCCACTCATAAGCATCCCATACCATTTACGAGTGTCACAATTACAAGGACTCTAAACAGGGTTTGTTCACTTTGCGATATTCCAAACTAGGAGTAACAATTTAAGTAATAAAAACTTTGTAATTATCCTATACCAATTACAAGAATCATGATTACCAAAATCCTAAACCCAGTTTACTAAGTCATCCTCACACAATTCCATCATTCATGTCATGTCCAAAGGATTCATCATTTTCAAGATCCAAAACATCATTTCATTCATATAATAAGGTCACTAGATTTTCTCCACACAAAATCTAGAAAAGCATACCATATACATGGTCATATCGAAAAATAAGGACCCAATATCATAATCAAGATAAAAGGAATTACTTTTTAATAGTTATTGATTCTATTGAATTGTAATATGATTATCCTTTTCCTCCTTAAGAGCTAGGTTATGATCCTGGGACGTGTGTTTTAGATTCCCACCAAAACATATCTATGTCATATGGATTTTCCATTTTACAAATATCCAATTTCCATCAAACCATAAATTAAGATAAATGGATTACAAATTAAATCAAATTAAATGATTCTCTTTCCAAGTCATCAATTTCATTCAAGAATACTTTTTTCTTGTAAACCAGGTTATGATCCTCAAAATTGTGGGTTATAGGTTTCCCTATAATTAAGGTATAATGATTCTCCTTTCCTAGTTTCCAATTTCCATCAAAACATAATTAAAGTATGTTAAGCATTCCCATCACTCATATATACCTCATATTCATATACCCCAACCAACAAGTTCCCAATCTCCTCAACAAGGTACAATTCCAAATACTAAATCTATTTAATTATTCATATTCACAATATTTAACTTGTGATTATTCCTATTAAATCAGCCTTTGTTGATTTAAAACCCTTTCCATTAGGTCAACCAAATTCTATATAATGTTCACATTAATCATATCCACTTAACCAAATCATTTTTCTTAACAAATATGTTGCCTTTCCAATGCATGTGTAGAAGATGTCTTCCATAATAATTCAAAGTTACAAGTATTGACTCCATACATAACCATCATAACTAAGTAAACCATTATGATGTCATCTATAACGTTACAAAAGGTAACAACTATGAGGTTTCTCATTCCTCATGATACTTTCTCTTTTTGTTGTCTCCATTTATATTACTCTTTTAAGCAAGAAGATGTATGTTTTGTTTTCCTAAATCAAGTACAAATCTTGCTTCCTAGATCATTCATCCTAATAATCTCAATTTATGATAACGCTTTTCAAGATATAATACTAGCATATAATTTTCCATAGATTTTCTAATCCTAAAGGTTTACAATAACCTTGTTGGGTTCTTAAGATCTTTCATAATAAATTCATGATCATTGGTCCTTCCTCTAAGGTTTATCACACTCTCAAAGTACACAAGAAACATGTTCTTATTTTCTAAGATAGTCAAATTTCTTGTTGATCAAAAGCGTTATGATAATATCCATTTGAATCCTACTACGATTTCTTGTTATCCTAACACGCTTCACTTTAAGTTTATAACATTTTATAGTAAAAATCTATGATTAACTTATTCATCAAAACCCCTTTACATGTTCTTGAGTCTCTATTTATCATGGCAATACTCCTTGTTCACTATTCATGTGTTTTAAAGTAATCTTACGTGCCACTCTTGTTATCCTTTTTATTCTAGTTAGATAAGGTTGGAACTTATCTCTTACAGCTTAATTGGTATGAAAAAATTCTTCAATACATTCTTCATATTCGCAAACCAATAGGATTCTGGTAAGCCAATATAGTATTTATGATTTATCAAGTCAACAGGTTGAAAGTTTCAATTGGATTTATAATTATTCATCCAGTCTTTCAACACTAATATCAGGTATGAAATATGTATTATATTCTGCTATGTTTATAGGATCAAGGATCTTTATACCACTTCCTTCCTATATGTTTCCTTATTTAAAGAAACTACTACACTTTGCATTCATGTCCTAAAACTTATTCAAGTTTATTATAATTCCTTTACCGGTTCATGTTTTCACTAAGATGCACTAATTTTATTTTCCATTTATGTTTATACAAGGTTAAGCATTTCTCTCTTATAGTTCACCATGAAATTATGCAAAGAAGGTTCTCTATAACTTAAATATTTTGGTGGTCCTAAACAAGACCAAAAATTATTTCAACTTGACCCTTTGGTCTAATGTTTACTAATTTTGTCCTAAAACACAATTGGTCTCATCCTATCTTGTTTTTAATCTCATACTATCCCATTTCTGATCTTGTAACAATTTATTTTAAGGTTTGAATCTAAGATTGAATAGTCTGTGACTATGGACAAAGTTAAGTTATATATATTTCACTTCTAAAGGATCTACAAAACTCAAAGATAAGATACAAGAGATTTAAATTCTAGATATTCATTTACAAATTCAAGCCTTAAATATAATGCAACTCACATAGGCAAAAGATAATATAAGCTTTATATGTTTAAACATTAATGTCGTAAACATGGTTATATGCATCCAAATCCTCCTCTATTTTCATCAAGTTCTTCCTATATGCTCTTAGCTAGTTATTTTCAATTCACCGATTCATTACTGTTAATTATTGCTCACCTAGACTTCATTTATATCCCCTCATCCACTCTCCATATCTCTAATTTCTTAGGCTAATATGGATTCTCAACTTGCCCCTTTTAATTTTTAGATTTTCTCTCTATATCTCCGTTGCCTTTGGCTTCTCATGTCATGTATTATTAATCTCAACTTTCCTAGACTGATTGGGATTACCTGATCTGTACTCTCCCTCTCCTTTTTCATTATCTCGCCTCTATGCTTTTTTCATTACTGACTTGAAAAATTGGCAACCGAGAGATTCACACCCAAGATAGTGTTATCTCATGGCCAAAAATAACCTAATTAACTTCTTGTTAGACTCAACTAGATGTTGGAAATGATAATGATCGAGAAGTGGGGTGAATCACCACCAATAAAACCTTTACTTTTTATATTTCAAACATCAAACACACATATTCATGAAACACATATATCAATTCTTGATCAAAATCAAACATAATTCACCATGAAACATACGCAAAGCAAGGATCACAATATATACACAAAACTTCCTTTATTGATATTAAAATCAAATCACAACAATAGTTGCCTTCAAAGAATATGATAGCAAGATATAATCAAGAGATATCAATATAATCAACCTTGTCTCATGAATACACAATAATATATTACTCTTTGCAAATGAATTCACCTTTTTATCATACACCGGAAAATACTTCGTATACACAGTAATGAAATCAACATGATATGAAATTGACACTCAACACATGACACCAAATTTTCCCTCTTTCATCAACTCACTATCAAGGAAACTTCACCATCCTTTTCTTCGATCAAATATACCTCACGAAAATACCACCATATAATAATCTAGAATGTAATTCCAGGGTTTTGATTTTCAGTAAGGCTTCTTCAAAAGAAGATAAAAGGGGTTCTAAAGGATTAACAACATTGCATCCAAAACTTCAATTTTATAGGCTCTTCTTAATTCAAATTCAAAAGAGGTTAGTTTCCCTCCATTAAATTGACCATACCAACTCAAAAACATCCCCTATGAATCAATATATCATTCATAATTGACCCATATAGGCCGGCCATGACAAACCCTTCATCCATGCACCAAAAATCCTCAAAATGCCATCACTAGAATGAAAAAAATCCCCTCATTCCAAAACTATTTTTAGTAAAGTCTAAAAATAACCATATATGATTAATATGACATTTAAAAATAACCTACGGTCTCAATCTTCATGAACTAATCAGATTATTTCATTTAATGGGTCCATTGGCTCATTTCCTTCACTAAACAAATGATTGCTAACAACAACTTGTTTCATCTTTGGACCTCAAACACACACAAGAACACCTAAAATATGGCATGTGACCACTAAATGGAAATACCAAGACCTTTAAAACACATCTATGTAAGTTATATCTCATGAAATATCCATTGGTTCAACCCACATCAACTTGACCCTTTATCAAATCAAGCTGCCCAAAAATGCGCTTTACAAATGCAACTATTTTTCACCCTTCATGAAACTTTAAAGAACTAAAAATGGATTCAATAGGTGAAAAATTAACCCCTATTCATATTCCATGTGATATCAAGAATCACTTAATCCATTTCATGCACTAAACAACTCATTATTTCAAAAAACAATGTCCTATCATGAAAAGAAAGAAACCTTCCTACTCACAAACTGACCTAGAAAACACATCAAAAACTCCTCATCATGAGACAAAAATTATATCATTGGAAATATATATGAATTAAATTTCCATAACATATTGGAACTCCTTCCAAATCCAAGTGGAAGGCCTTTAACCAAGCTAATATTTGAAAACTGACTGAAACTACCCCAAAACTACCCTTTGACTAGTTAACATAAATAAAGCATACTTGACCATTTATCAGTATCACCATGACCTAAAATATCATGTAAATCAATAAAAAAATCATATAATTCACATAATGGTCATTTATTTGGCAACTCCTTTGGACAACCTTGTCCCAAACTTAACTTGTTTAGAATTTGACTGCTTTAAGTAGGGCATACTCATCACCATAAGATCTATCATACATTTCTAGAAACCTGGAGGATTAATCCACATCATAAAATCATCATCCATGCATTATCAAGAAAAATATTCACTTATGAAGAAAATATCTCTTACCACTTTTGAGATAGGGTTTCAAACTCATAAAAAGTTGTTTACCTTCTTAACATTTGTTCATAAAAATGTGATGATGAAATGACCTAATTATTTTTGTGAAACCTTATAGAATCAATTTAGAAACATCCTTGAAATCCAAAAGGTCCCATGCAAAGCACACAATTTAGGGTGAGCATCAGAAGATCCAATTCGAGTTGGAAATGCCCTTCTTCTTGACCCTGTTTCACCAAAAACATCATAACTTGCAAAATATTCTATAGAATTACTTAGAATTTTTATCACACCTCAAGGGAACCCATGTACTTCATCTCAAATAATTTTCATTACTCAAATAGCTATCCATATCTCCATAATATCTCATTTAACTAGATAGCCCTTAGGGGTTTGCACCGTAAAGGCTAGGGTCAATGGAAACAACCTCATACAAAATCATGAAAACTCTAAAAAGGTACCAACATACCTAGTACATCATGATACATCTTCATACATGCATACATGATCTCATATAGCTCCACAACTCAATATCATGCGTTCTAACAAACATACCTACTCCAAATGAGCACCAAAGCATGGTCACTAACCTATATCTCGCACCCCTGAAACTCATATGAAAGCCCAAGAAATCTCTATACATGCTATAAATCATTCCAAAATGCTTCTCAAGTCACCAAGAATCTCATACCACCATGCACTGTCACATGGGCTAGTAGGTCACCTAATTAGGCTTGCAAGAATAAACAATTCTCACCGAAACACTGCTATCACCATGAACACCTCTAAATCTGCATGTCATCATCACCCAAACATGTTCTGACCCTACTCCATCATCCAATTTTCTATTAATGAGGTTTTGCATCAATGACAACACCTATACAACAACATGTCAACAATCTCCCCTTTGTCATTGATGGAAAACCACCCAAACTTCTCCCCCTTTTTAAATTAATGAAAAAGGAATACATATACCTGCATATTATTCATCTTTCTCAGCTTCATAGGATCACCTCTTGGTTGGAAACATCAACAAAATGTCTCATTCTAGCTCACAAACATGAGATTCTTCACAAAATTTGATTTTTGACCATTTTCAAGCAATAAAGCACTATGTTTCCTCTAGGAAAGGCATATTCAGCACCTAATCATGCAAAAATAATGAAGTGAACATCATCATACCTATGATTTAGACTCAAATACCATCATCCACCTTCTAAGAATGCAAAAATTGTCATTTCACCTCAAATCTTTGTTTTTACCTCCATGAGATCAACTGTGAGCATATATATCCAAGCATACATTTTAGGAACATGAAAAAATGATGATAAAGGATTGAAACATATTCCTTACCTCTTTCTTGATTTATTCCATCACACAAGATCTTGATTTTGGCACAAGAAATTTTATTTTTTTCTCATATCCTATTTTGACCATCTTCACTCATAATGACACTTGTAGCAAACAATGTATTATATGCATACACCATCAAATCATGCTAGCGGTGAGCAAGGGAACCATCTTACCACTTTTCTTGACATTTATTGTCTTCCTAAAGCTCAAATTAAGCTTTTTATTCTTCAATTTTGGTTTCAAGGCTTCTCAAGTGTTGAGATTCTGAATAGACACTTCAATGGTTTTGAAGCCAACTTTGACATGATCTAAATACCCATGAAAACTATGACACACCTCCTTATAGATCCCCTTGGATTCAAGACTTCCTTTTCTAGAGAAATACACAAAAAAATTCCTTCATACCTTGTTTACATACCTTAGAGGGTTGACAAACACTTGAGCACATCTCTAAAGCATATTTTCAGTGTTTTCATTCTTATTTAGACCTAAAACTCCCTTTTGAGTATATGAATTGCATATTAAGTCATCATCCTTGTGATCGATCTTCATTATGCATTACTAGACCTTCAAACCATCAAAATATATGATTTAGGAGAATAATCCATGCTCTCCCTACCTTGGTGATCAGGTCCTATCCTGTAGCATATCATTATTCACTATATCTTGCCATTGTTTTGTCAAAATCACCTCTTATCTTAGCATAACTCAATGCCACTATTTCTTGCATCTTGTAATCATGTTGAGATACCTTATAGAGATAAGATACATGCTCCCCTATTATGAGGACTTCCTCACAACCCTAAGCATCATTTTGTTCTTCACATAGTACAACAACCTCATATTAGACACACCGAGGTAATGATCCATCTCTTAAGCTTAAATAATGGGTTAAGCTAAGTATACCACCACAATCAAATGAATTGATCAACCTTTGAAGGAAAACAAATCCACTATGAAATATTAAGAGAAAAATTTCACCACTCTCAACTGTCACTTACAGGTATGTAGGTCCTCATTCAATCACTAAGTGACACAATAACATCAAAAGAGGTTTTTTATCTTACCTTCCAACTTCTTGACCATGCATTGATCATCCAAACACCTTGACCATGAATGAGAGTGTCTAGCCACTTTATGAGTTAGTTTAAACAACCATTTAAGCTTGCAAAGGCATCTATTCCACCTCAAATTCATACCCTACTCTTATAGCTTGACATATGAATCGGGATGCAAGAGATAAGTCATTCTATACTTACATTACATGAAACCACCTTATTTTCACAACTCCAAGACTCATAATACCTTATCACAAATATATAATAACTTCTTGAGGCTAAGATTCATCAAAGATTTGAAATATATCCATGCTCATACTTGTAGATGGACACTACCGACATGTAGCATACTTTTACCATGAATCCTTTAGTATATGAAAATTCAAGAAAGACAAACTTTTGGTATATCCACACATTTGGAGATGAGGTGGGTCTTCTTCAAGTTTTACTCGGACCACTTGGTCCTTCTAGAAATCAGGGATTCTTCATTTTTGATAACCTTGCATTTTAATGGCCTATACCCTACCTTACAAATGTCAACAAACCTTTCTTTGTAATGTTCTTCCCAAGATGAATACCATTTAATCATGAGTGACAAAAATATGGGTTATCGAGTTCTTCCTTCATCTTTATGAACTTGTAGAAGTTCACAAGATTAACTTGTATCTAACAACCTGATCAAGAAGTGCATTAAGTACTCCTCTGCAATGATGGTTCATTTGATACTTGTAGAATCAATTTTTGAAGAATAACAACCAACTACGGATCTTATAGACCCATTTCCATTCCTGTAACAACACATTTTGCCTTCACATGCCCTCAAATGACTTACCTTGACAATACACCTTGGACTGATTTCTTGACTCAGTCATAGAAATTTAAAATCCTCTTTTAAGCTTCCTTTACCTTTGTATTATCCTATGCAACCTTTGATAAGAGTTTATGAGGCCTATAAGACATCATTATTAGGACCAAGTTTAGAATTAATGTAACAAATAATATTAAATAAACATTATAAACCACATTATAATAAACATGTGAAATAAACATATTTACATAGAGACACCATAATTAATGTGGAAAACCCCAATGGGGTAAAAAACCATGGATAAAGAATTTTACATTTAATGAGAAACTTTTACACAGTCCAATAACTCCTATCCTCACTCTTGCTCCATGTTTTTAACCCGGTGTGAATTCAATTCACCCGATTATGGCCCATGGCCATATTTATATAACCCAAGGGTTATGAACATATAAGTGATGGGGTATACCCCGTTTTAAAATAAATCGATTTAATTAAAAATCAATTAACCATAAACTCATAGTTTATATTAAATAATTCAGAATATAAATATTCTAAATTATTTAATTATAAACTAAGGTTTATAACAACACTTAATATTATGTTCTAATAATCATTTCTTATTTTAACAAAGGATCAAACATATAGACCCTCCACTTATCAACATGAAATAATCATAAACCACACAACCGAGATTCCTTTATTTCTCATCATAGCTTCACATGTCACTGAGAACAATTACAATCCTATAGGTGCCGATTTTGCACAATTAGTTTCTTCCTCAAACATGCAAGCTAGATATAAGCTCATAGAATAATTGATAGCTTGACGTCATTTATCAACCTTGAGGTAACATTAGGGATTCGAGTTCAAACCCTTAAATGTGTCCTTCTAGCATTGTAATGCTTGTTGCTTCAAATTTCACATCATCTTTGAGTCATGTCATCATACATACTACAAATTCTTTACAAAGACTCTCATTCATTCCTTAAAAGCACTTTGAGAAGCACAAATAATTAACTTTACCTTCTTCACATCACCAATTCGGACATACACAATCTACTAGCCCTTAACTAATGAAGAATCATGCAAAAATTTTGATACGAAACATTCATGATGAAATATCACATGTTATGGATACCCATTTGGACATAATCTCACCTCCTTAAACCTTGTAGCATGCTTTAGAAAGGAAATTTCCTAGTTTGCGCTTTATACCTTTGACAATTAGGCCTCTTGTACTCTTGTAGTAAAAAACTTTTTGTACTGTCAAGAACCCAAGAAGTTTTAGACTTTTTCAGGGTCTTAAACCACATGATTCTTGATTTCCACATAGTCTTGGAGATTTTTTACAAATTTTTATCTTTGAAATCCTCCATTTTTACCTTCAACTTCATCATTCCATTCATGCCACTTCTTAAGAGCACTTAGAACTAGTTAAGGCAGAGATATATCAAAAATGCACACAACTTGATTTCAAGAGGTCAAACTTGGCCACCAACACTGTAACCCCCATAAAGATGAACACCACCTTCTTACCTAGATCATCCTTAGTTTGCATTTTCAATCCTCAAGAGCACTTGCAGAGACCTGTTGGTACCCAAATTTGTTCTCCTTTTTAGTCTGAGCAACATCAAAGATATGGCATGAAGCTTGAAGATAGATGGATCATGGTGTGTGTCATTTTGTAGCTAGGGATATGATCTAACTGGCACTTAGATTTGTGGAGAGATGGATAACACTCAAATAGGACTTGATCTTGTCCTAATTGTTTTAGGTTGTGCCTTTCAACCAAGGTAAGAGAACCTATTTTGTAACCCTCAAATGGTGAAGGAGATGAAGATATCCCTTAATTTGTGCAAATAGTATGAAAAGGGCCTTGGGAAAATATGATCAACACTCCAAATATGAATTTCACAAGTTGTCACTTCCAGATTATGGAGATAATTTCAATGCAAGACAAGGGTTACTGAAGACATTTTGAAATCCTGATATGTTTTGCATACTTTAGCAAATGGATTTTGATCTTCTATGGGTATACAAGTCAAAACAGGGGTAAAACAAGGTAGGATTAGTTGTTTTGAATGATTTTTGGGTGGGAGTTTAGATAAGACAAACCAAGGTCTGTCGACTCTTTGAGGATTTCAGCAAAATATGGAGAAACTTAACAGTAGAAAGTATCAAAATGGTTAATCATCCCTTCAACCAGGATAAGTGTATCAAATGGAGGTGCAAATCTACACTTTTCCACACAATATTTGATCATCTATCACAAAATCTTGAGTTAGAATGAACCAATGAAGCATTTAGCAATCACTATTTAATCATGACCTAAGGTGCACCCAAAGGTTTACAAACAATCTCTAAAGTCAAGGAAGGTAAAGTGATTTTAAATTTGTTTATCTCTTTATCAGATGAAAGCTATTCTAAATGTGAGATTGCAAATGCCACTAAACTATCACAAGAAATGAGACCATGTATGATCAAGAGAGATTTTAAACACAAGACTACAACATGAAACAAGAAACAAGAAACACAAATTTGAAATGCATTCTGAAATGTAAGCATTCATAGATTTTTCCCAAAGACAACACAGAATAACTAAAAAATGATCAAATTTATTAGCAGGGGAATGCTTTGAAAAATAATCTCAGAGTTTGTTAATGGCTATACATGTGCAACCAACTTAACATGATTTGAAATCTGATAAAGCGAGAGTTACATGAGTTTCTCAAGTGGTCACTCAGAGAATGGGCTTCTTCCCAGATTTTCTGTGAAATTTGTAGTTTTCTAGGATTTTTAAACTCTTCCAACCCTTTGCATGACAAATTCATGCAATATATAGCTTTCAATCTCCTTCGAGCCTTCTTTCCCAAGAAAAGAATATGCTAAAGGATCAAATTTGTTACAAAAATTTCTCATGATTCGTAGATAGGGACGTTTAATAGAACACATCCAAAAAGTTGCCAGTTGTCTCAAAAAGAGATGAATCATTGCAAAATTCACATCATTATCCATTGTGGAGGCACATTTTTCATCTTCAAAGCATGCAGACCCCCTTCCTTTCATTATTTCATCCTTATCCCTCCAAAATTTGACTCTGTAACTTTTGGATCTGATATTTCACGTTTTTGGATGGGTTAGGGCAAAAATTCATTTCAAAAACATCTCTAATCTTCAAATTGATCCTCAAAACCAATTGCATTGGTCCTTGTAGGCACAAATGACACAAATTTGTCAAAAATTCGATGAAAATTGATGCAAAAATGCATCTCCAAACTTCCTGGAGCGTTCTAGGGCAAAAATGGCGGCAGAGCAAAAAAGCGATGCACAACTACTATTGATTTGACATTCAACTTTTAATCTACACCCTCCACGTGGAGAAAAACCATTGGAGATGGGCTTTGGAGGCACCTTTTTCCATTTTGCATTTTTTTAAAGAAACGACCACGTGGTGAGATTTGATTCGGCACGGGTTTCACATTTTTACCCTTTTGACCTTTTTATTCTGAGCAGCCATATGACACCATTCCATTGGATGCGGACCTAGGAGCTTCATTTTACCTTTTAAACTTTTCGGGAAAAATTGGAAAATTTTGATATTTTCCCCGCACCTCCACCTCATGAAAATGGGCCTGACACGTGTCCCAAAGTGGGCCCCATTGGAATCACGGACCAATTCTACACATTTCCACCTTTTTGGAAAAAGAAAATTTTCCAAATTATCCCCACAGACCCACACCTCCGATTCTGTCCCTGACATGTGGCGATTGTTGATTCGCTTTGTGGGCTTGTGTTCCTCCTTTTAATTTTATGCCTTTATGCCAAAAATGGGAAAAATCTCAATTTTCCCGAGGCTCAAGTTCCGCCTCTAACCCTGCCACGTGTCTCTTTGTGATTTGTTGCGGGCCCTAGGCATTTTCTTTGCACTTTAACTCTTTTTCCAAAATGCCTTAAGGCACAAAAAGACCCGCTGCTTCCCATCCAATCAAAAGACACCACGTAAGCAACATTAGAACCAATTAGAGTAAAGTGGAGCCATGGGACCAAATTCGCCCTTTTGCCAAAAAAGCAAAAAGTGATAAGTTAAAACAATTTTCCGCTGTCCCTTGGCCAATTAGAACAAGCCACGTTGCTATGAATGCTGAAGAAGAAATTGATGGGAAAATGATGCTTGTCTGATCGTCAAAACACAAAAAACACTAGGGATGCCCTAGAATTTGATTTTTTCACTAAGGACGACAGATTTCTCAAAATTGAACCAACTGAAACATGTTTTCAAAGCATTTTTGATCATGGAATTGGATTTTCAATGGCATACAAGTGCAAATCGATCAATTTTAAACTTCCACGATCGGCAAAAGGGAAAAATGAAAAAGGCCGCAAATTTTGGAAAAATTAGGGCACAAAACAGGGGACACATGCAAACTTCATTCAAATTAGGACAAAACAAAAATTTTATGAGCATTTCAAGGCATTCAATCTGGAGGGAAAAGTTGCAGACCACCAATTTAAGAGAAAAACGTTCCAGAGCATGCAAACCAAAGGAAAATTTAGGGCAAAATGGTGCAAGCTCAAAAATGGCACCAACAGACCCGATAAGAATGATTGTATAATCAAGTCATCACATTTAATGAATCAAAACATATTCAAACACACTCGGGAAGCATTTACACCCTTTGAAACTCATGACACGTGACACACTAACACACAAACCGACATTTATCCTTAGACAACTCATAGTAACCAAAATATACTACTCAAGGAGAATGAATCCACTAGGCTCTTGATCATATTCAACAACCTTTAGAGAAAATTTCATATCTTCATACACATAATAGACACTTTGACACACTTAATTTATGCACTTATAGCTTATGACAAACTCATGATACAACTTTTGACTCGAAATTGACACTATGATATACCACATACCTCTATTCAAGACAATAATTACTTGAACATATATCCCGACAATATTAGGACTCTTCATATTGATGTCATGACATAAGAAAATTCCTTTGGGACACCAAATTGACTCATAAACCCTCTTAGTTAGCTCGGACACACAACATCAACATGAAAAATCAAACTGAAACTTTAAGGATACAAACTTATACATTTGAAGAACAACAAGACTTGAATCTTGACATACACAACATGACTAACCATTTTGAGCCATAAGTACATGCTAAATGATTTGAAGTGACATACCTTGACATCATGGAGAAGACACACATAGACCAAGACAACTCCCCCTCACTCCAATGCTTCATTTGAACCAATACACCTCTAAGAAGCCTAGTAGAGGCATATGTCATCATGGAGGGTCTAGAAGAGAGACCTAAGAAGGTCCAAGCCTTCTTTTGGCTCCTTGATTGACTCATTATTTTTCTAATAAAAAAACTCCTCTCCATGATCAATCATACCCTTTATATCCTCTTGAACACTTTGGCTAGCCTCCTCCTCCTTTTTGTATTCCTGAACTTGTGGTTTAGATCCTTTCTTCAAATGTCTTGTAACACAAAACCTTGTAATGTTCCCTACTTTGTGAAACCTAAAACATTCCACCTGTTTTCTCATGCACTCAATTGCCTTATGTCAAAAACCATTGCAAGTAAAGCAATACCCATTGAACTTTCTTACATACCTTCTAGTGTTTGATTGCTTATTCTTGCAATACTTTACAAGATGTCCCTTTGCATGACAAAGGTAACATTCTACACCATATCTCTGACCTACCTTTTTCTCCTTCTTTCCTTGACATTCCTCTTCATTATTTCCTTCACAATGATGCCTTTGAAATTTTCTATTGCAATCATCCTTCTTCTTAAAGTTAGGGCTGCACATACTAGCTCTATGTCCATAAATACCACACTTATAACAATTACCATGAAAAAATCCATACCTACATGCATTTGGCTGCTAGATAGATAATCTTCCATGAGATGGAAGCTTTGAATTCTCTCCCATGCTTGGATGTATTCTATCATTAGATCCTTGACTTGATTCTTCCTCATTTTTCTCTGATTTGAATGAATCCTCCTTGAATCCTAGACTTGTTCTATCACCATATGCCTTTTGTTTTCCTAACATATTATACAAACTATATGAAATTTCATGAAAAGATGATACCTTGCTTGTAATGGTAGATAACTCTTTCTTCAAATCCTCTTTCTCAACCTCATGTTTGAGACACTCTTCTCTCTTAATCTTCAACTCAGCTAGGGCCTCCTCAAGTTGATTCTTTAAAACCTTGATTACTTCCTCATGAGATGCACTCAATGCCTCCAACTTCTCTTCACAACCTTCAACAACATACTTTATGCAAAAATGTCACCCATCTTGTCACCAAAGATCTCCCTATATCTTGTTAGGTTGATATCAAGGGCTTGCTTTGATACCAATTGTTAGAAGTGACAATGACTGAGAGGGGGGTGAATCAGTCACCAATAAAACCTTTACTTTTATATTTCAAACATCAAACACACATCTTCATGAAACACATATATCAATGCTTGATCACAATCAAATATAATTCACCATGAAACATACTCAAAGAAAAGATCACAAGATATACAGAAAACTTACTTTATTGATATTAAAATCAAATCACAACAATGGTTGCGTTCAACAATATGGCAACAAGATATAATTAAGAGATACCAATACAATCAACCTTGTCTCATGAATACACAATAATATATTCCTATTTACAAATGAATTCAAATATTTATTAGAGATGAAAATACTTTAGAGACCTAGTAATGACATCAACATGATTTGAAATTGACACTCAACACATGACACCAACTCTCCCTCCTTCATCAATTCGTTATCAAGGAAACTTCACCATATTTTTCTTCGCTCAAATATACCTCATGAAATGACCACCATCTACTGACATAGAATGTAATTCTATGGGTTTTTCTAGGCCTAAGGGGATTTTCTTTGTAGCAAGGTTTATTCAAAATAAGATAAAAGGGGTTCCAAAGGATTAGCAACATTACACCTAAAACTTCACTTTTATAGGATCTTCTTGATTCAAATTCAAAATATGTCAGTTTACCTCCATTAAATTGACCATACAAACTTAAAAAATCCCATATGAATCACTATAACATTCATAATTGACCCATATAGGTCGGCCATGCCAAAACCTTCATCCGTGCACCAAAAATCCTCAAAATGCCATCACTAGAATGAGAAAAATATCCTCATGTCAAAAATATTTTTATTAAAGCTCTAAAAATCACCACACATGAGTAATAAAACATTTAAAAATCATAAATGGTATCAATTTTCATGAACTAATCAGATTATTTCATATAATGGGTCCACTGGCTCATTTCTTTCTTTCAAAACAGCTTACAACAACAACCTATTTTCATCTTTAGGCCTCAAAAACACCCAAGAACACCTCAAATATGGCATGTGACCACTCAAAGGAAATACCAATACCTGTAAAACACATATATTAAATTTATATCTCATGAAACATCGATTGGTTCAAACCACAACAACTTTACCCTTTATCAAATCAAGCTACCAAAAAGTAGTTTTACAAATGCAAATGGTTTACACCCTTGCTAACACTTTCAATAACTCCTAATGGATTAAATAGGTGAAAAATTAACCCTAGTCACATTAAAGGTGATAGACAGCATCACATAATCCATTTCATGCACTAAATAATTCATTCTTTTAGCAAACACTATCTTGTCTTGAAAAGCAACAAAATTGTTTGCTCATAAACTGACATAGAAACCACATAAAAACTCCTCATAATGAGAAAAAAATTATATCATTGGAAATATATACGAATTAAATTTTCATAACATATTGTAACTCCTTCCAAATCTAAGTGGAAGGCCTTAAACCAAGTTGATCTCTACAAACTACCTGAAACTGCCCCAAAATTCCCTTTGACCAGTCAACATAAATGAAGCATACTTGACCATTTATTAGAATCATCATGACCTAAAAATATCATTTACATCAATAAAAACTCACATAATTCACATAATGGTCATTTAGTTTGCAACTCCTTTGGACAACCTTGTCCCAAACTGAACTTCTTAAAAATTGACCTGTTTGAGTGGGGTCCACTCATCACCATAAGCTATATCATACCTTTATGGAAATATGGAGGAGTAATATACATCATATAATCACCATCCATGCATTCTCCAATAAAAATGACCACTTATGAAACAAATATCTCTTACCGCTTTTGAGTTAGGGTTTCAAACTCATAAAAAATTATTTACTTGTATTAACATTCGTTCATATAAATGTGATGATGAAATCACATAATTATTTTTGTAAAACCTTATAGAATCAATTTATAAACATCCTTGTAAGACACAAGGTCCCATGTGAATAAAAAAATTCAGGGTGAGCATCAAAAGATCCAATTCGAGTAGGAAATGCCCTTCTTCTTGAACCTGTTTCACTAAAAACATCATAACTTACAAAATATTATTTGAACGACTTAAAAATCTATCACACCTCAAGTACAACCCTATGCATAATATCCTATTATTTTCATAGCTCAAACATCTTGCTATCTCTCTATCCCATCTCATTTTCATAGCTATCCCTTAGGGTTTTGCACTGTAAAGGCTAGGGTCAACTGAAACAACCTCATAACACATCATGAAAACTCTCCAAAAGGTACCAACATATCTGGTAAATATTCATACACCTACCTACATGCATGAGATAATATAGCTCCACAACTCAATCTCATGCATTTTGATAGTCATACCTGGTCCAAATGAGCACCTAAAATATGATCACCAACCTGTATCTGCACCCTAAAGCTCATACAAGTACCCAAGAACACTAAAAAAATTATCTCCATCATGCCAACATGCTTCTCAAGTCACCAAAAATCTCATACCACCATGCACTATCACCTAGGCTAGCTAGGTAACTTTGATTAGGCTTGCTTTAGAACAAACAATTCTCACTTTGAAACACTTGTTATCACCATGAACACATCTGAATCTACATGTCAACATCATCCACAAAATGTTATGACCCTACTCCATCATCCAATTTTTCATTAATGAGGTTTTACATCATCGACAACACCTATACAACAACATTCCAACACTAGACATTAGAATTTTGTACTAGAATCTTACTACAGGATATTCATTTAACAAGATATAGTTAACTTATGGTATACTAAAATTATTTTTCTTATCTCTCACCATTCATGGTTGCCTACATCCTAATTAACCTTTTGTTAGACTCATCTTAAAATGTTGATAATGGCTAATTGATTAACGTTTATTTTTAGCCCTTCGACCGGTTCATTCATTAAGTTACAATTACCATTAATTCATAATTAAACGTGTTGTTTAGTCCCATATTTTTCATGGATGGAAGGTCACATATTTTAAAATTAAAACATGCTTACATAATTAATTAACCACCTACATGTTTCCATGTTCTCAAACCTGATTAGAGGAGACTTAAGGTGTGCTCAACACATTGGCTTGATCTCAATCGTAAAGAGAAGACACATGGTCCAATTACGTTCAAAACATTCAACTAATAATTTTCTCTAAATATCCACCAATCATGGTTCTTAAAGGTTACAAATAAATGTGGACTCGGTGTTGAGAAAACCCTTCATGCGAGATGGTGACAAATGGCCAAATCCCTCATGTCTAGGGTTCATGGGTTCATGGGGTCGTAACATCCTTCATTCATAAGATATCAATATTCCCGGGAAATAGTATCTCGTGGTTGGTCCATATGGACCAATAAAAATTTCATGTGGTCACAAAATCCCAAGATTGGTTGCTTTAGACAATGATATAATTTCGGGTTTACGGATCAAAAAGTGTCTCACCCAAAGGTTATCCATCTTCTCGAGACATTGAATACCCGTGATTGGTCCACATTGATTGACCACAAGTCCCCAAGGTCATGGGTCTCAGTGTTAGAAAAATTCTTGGGAGGCTTCATACATGACATTCCTTCGTGGGTCTTAGGGTCATATTAGGATCATGGGTAAAACAAAGTGAAATTGAAATATCGAGAACCAAATAGTGATCATGGTGAACTTGGCGACACTTAGCTTTGATCATATACTCTAGCAATTAAACTTCATGTGATGTAAATTTTAAAAAATTAAAGTGGTTTGGAGAACTCAAGACTTATGGAATCTTGGATCTTCTTAACTTTTAATCCCACACTCATTAGGCTTTATCATACTTAACTTTTTATATAGACTTATGCTTGTATTTAGACTTTCCTTAACCAATATTTTTTCCATTTACGCTAATCTAACTAGCTTAGTGATTTTGTGAGTTTGAGATTAGATAAACTAGGAGCTTGGCTTGATAGAAAATAAATGCAACTTGACAACAACTCGGGATCATTTTGGCTTCACAAAGTAAGGAAATATAAATTATATGTATTTGATCTTTGTTGGACTATGGGATCATCCAATACAACTTAGTCATATGTGAAATAATGTGAATTTTGTTTAAATGTGAAATAATGTTACATTGAGTTGTCTCATCTCAAATGTTATCTCGATCAGTGTAACTCAATGTGAAATAGTGGGTTGGCTAGCTGATGATCTCGATGATCTCAACCCTTATTTACCACTTGGGTAAATAATCCCACATGCATCATGCCTAAGACTAAACTAGTCTATATAAGTGAAAATTCTTCTCTAATAAATAAAATTCATACATACGATCATGTCCACCTAAGGTTGTCTTGAGCTGGGATATGGTAATAACATATGACACCTTGACAACCATGCCCAAGCTAAATATGTTAATATGAGCATATGGATTGAGGATAAAAGATAATCTTAGATTAATAAGGCCAAGTAGGACCAAATAAGCCAGTCACCCCAAAAAAACCCTTTTGATACAAGCTATAGTTAATTAAATTTTGTTAATAATAGCCTTTTATTATTTTTCTCTTTTACTCTTTTCCTATTTAGTTAGAACAACCTTATCATATGCAATTAATTAATTTCTAGTCATACTACAAGTGATTCATCGTCACTAAGAAATAATATGTCACTCAACTAATCCCACATTGCAACATTGTGTTTCTTTCCACAACAAGAGTGTGCAATACTATATTATTGTCACGATATGACTGATATATCCATTCATATAGAGTGACACATAGAACATAGGTGAATCATAAGAAGGGAAGTTTAGGATCTCAACTTACGGTTCGACACCATTTCTCATGCGAATGAAGCATAGATGGAAATTCTATCTATCCATACTCATTTTCTACATCCTTCTCTCTCTCTCTCTCTCTCTCTCTCTCTTTGATGATACCCTTTCTCGATCCGGAGAACATTTACACAAAAATAGACAAGAGTACCCATTGTATTATACATTCAATAAAATGGTTTGTTTACCTAACTTGGATCTAAGCACTAAACTAATTTGAAGTGTCCATGTAAACTGAATGAAATTAACAATCTATGCTACTGTTGAAAGGAAAACTAATCTAAACAAATCATAAAAACTGAAACATTATAATCACAAACAACAATTCACTTCTATTCTAAATAATTAAATCTATTTCTACACTAAAACTAAACAAGCGAGATAACCCGGTGTGGTTATTCACCTGTGCTGAGTGTATTGAAACTAAACTAACTTAAAACACACACTTTTCCAAATGATCTATGATGTGTAGACAACCTCCTATATATATTCTCTCCTTCAGATCCATAAGGATGGGAAGAAGAGGATCTCATCACCGGGGATTACTATGAAAGATTCAAACCCTCTTGGAAATTAACTAACTACTTGCAAATGAAAAGACATTGATTTCTACTCTATTTGATATGGAATTGAAATTAACAATTCGTAATTGAAAATTCGATAAACAAAGAAAACAAATACACAACTCCAACCTGGAAGAGTAAGAACCTTAGAAAATCCAGTAGTATCAGTATCTATCCCCTCAGTTCTTTCCTTTATTTCTCTGAGTGTTCATGTGAGTCCAAGGGATTGGGAATACAAAGAACAACAACAAGAGGATGGTGCTTGAGCAATGGAAACTTGGAAGCAATCTAGATGCAATGCAAGTAGAAGAGAGATAACATAAGAGATTTGAGCTTGGCTATGTAATTCCTAGCGAGATTATGGCAGAAAAACAATACAAGATACACAAAATTCTCAGGCCCTTTGCTTGAATACAAGCATGGAATATATACGAATGAAGGATAAAAGGTTACTTCATGCAAAAGGTAATGAAGAGGCATTTCCACTCATTAAATCTATTTAAAAATACAAGAGGGAAGGAATACCATGCAAAAAAGACTATTTTTAGGCCATTTGGTTCACAAACGCACCCTAAAATTTGAGTTAAGTGAAGTGCCATGTGTCAAAAACACGCATGAAGAGTTATGGATAAAGCATTCGAAGATCGCTGCCCCCGCACAGGAGGTGGTCCTAGGACCGCCGCCCAAGCCTAGGAGGTGGTCCTGTCACTAAAGCCAAAAAATGCATAGAAATGAGAGGGAAGATGGAAGAAAGTATGGAAAGGATAACTAAGGATGTCTAGGCTACAAATATACATTGCAAATGGGTTTTGGAGCTTGAAAACCTTCTTGAAAGGATTTTGAATCATCATTGGGGACCTTTGTAACCATTTTCCAACAATGTAGCACATGTAATTTTGGGTGCGTATATTGCCCCCTTAGAGAAGCATCTTAGCCATGAAGAGGCGTAAAATGTAGAGTTTGAGTATGGCATTCCCGAAATGGGGAGTTAGAAGCTATACCTGACATGCCCGTGTGTCAAAATCTCACCATCCAAACTCCCGCTACCTACAAGAGAAAAAGAAGACTCACGTGCAGATAGATAAAATATTGAAAAATAAACACTAAATTAAAACTATAAGAGGACTTACCATATGTGTGGGGATATAGAAATATACTTGTGCCAATGCTCCAACCCTGTGAACACATACACTCAAAACAAAGTTATAACAACATATATATATCTAAGAAAATTCATTTGCGCATATTGACTTGGTGATTTTTGAGCTCTAAGCCCCGG
This sequence comes from Taxus wallichiana var. yunnanensis, assembly GCA_018340775.1. Lineage (NCBI taxonomy): Eukaryota > Viridiplantae > Streptophyta > Pinopsida > Cupressales > Taxaceae > Taxus > Taxus wallichiana. The sequence goes on along the minus strand of CM031239.1, from coordinate 921,183,883 downwards.
TGACCATTTTTAATTTTTGAGTATGGTTGAATTGGAATGGATTTGGGGATGGTATTTTACATTAGGCTTGGCCCTTTATTGTTTCAATACTTTTGAGAAGAACTCCTAAGAAATTCGTAACTAGAGCGGTCATAAGGGGCCTCAAAGAGGTGGATAGGTAGAGTGCCTTTATTGCTTAGTCTCCATTTTGTGTAGCATATATGATGTTTTTGGTATTTCATGCTTATTGCAAGCGTTTATACCACACCTAGTGTGTGATGGAATTGTAAAAAACTATGACACACCATGATATGTACATATATCTCTTTTTGGCTTGGTTATTCCTTGCATAGAGTTGGCTTACATTGATGATTTGATTCACGTGTGTACTCTTAGATGTTTAGAATTTCCAATTTTCTATGCTTTTAGAATGTATGCAATGGATGTGAAATGATAACAAAATGATTTCTTTTTTATGTATTTTATAATGCTGATATATGATGATGCAAACACAATGTGATGTTGAACTTTAGTTTCTTTAAGAAATCTTTGATACTTCATATTGTCTTTGCAAAACGTGGTGATAAAATGATATGATAAGAAGATGTACTTGCCCCACTCCTGACCCCACACAACTAGTAGGATGCGAGGGCTCAACACCAAGGGTCAGAAAGGGCACAAGTTATGAAAAATTATTGAATGGTAGTGATGAGAGAAAGACAAAGGTTTGGAACAAACCAAATTGAGATGCTACAACCTTACTCTACTCAAGTTACTTCATAGTTTAGAATGTGAATTACTTTCCATTTTATCTAGACTTAGATCCGTAGATGGCCACTTGGTTGACAAAATCTGGTTTTGAGGTTTTAAACTCTTTTGGAACTTTGGACATCTAACTCACTTTGTTTTTGACTTATGAACTCAAAATTTTTGGGTGAATTATTTGTAACTTTCAAGTTTATCAAAGAGACCCCCTACACCTTGCCCCATGCTACCAGAGGAAGTATGGGCTCATCACCATGGACAAGACATAGGCGAGTAAGGGCACTTCTCTCCTTTCCCAACCCTACATCACTAGTAAGAGATGCAAGCTCAACACCGAAGGTTGGTAGGACAAAGAAATGTGTAAAATAAATTTTTCTATGGATTTGCATTTGACTTACTAATATGGGCAAAATGTTTAGAATGGTATTATTTCCAAAAAGATTTTTATGGGACAGATGTGACACCATGAAGCTTCTAGAATAGAATATAGGAAAAGACACCTAACCTAGAAAGAGACTATAAGTAGAGCCAAGTATGTAGGCCCTGGTATGGTTACTTGCAAAGCTTTGTCTTATCTTGTTTGGATCAATGAAATGATTCAAAAATAATTGATGATACTGTGAATATTTGAAGAGATATGATTTGAATGTTTTTCCAATGTTTTCAGAAGTCTTTAGGAGTTGATGTAAGAATAAATCCCTTGATCACAAATTTTATAGAATGAGATGGCAAATGAAAATGCAATGTGGATGCAGTAATGTACATATGAAAATGCAAGTGAAACTACATGTCATGATGCCTAAGGTGAAGAAAGTTGACAAATATCAAATTCTTCACCCCTAAAAGTACACAGCGGAGAACCATTATCCTCAAAATTTCCATTCTCTTGACAAGGGCCTACCATTCTGGGTTTAAACTTACAACCCTTGCTCAGAAGTGTATATGTCTAGTCATTAAAATCATTTGTCTGAAAGAGGCATTCGTGCACCTATTTGTCATGTTCTTGAGACATGGTGTGTGGGTGAGCATGACTATGCTTCTTGGCCTCATCTCCTATGTAGAGCATTGTATTTAATTGTGACTCCTACTGAATGATGAGGCCTTGCCCCATATATTTGGAAAGCTTAGTTTCAGATGCACACGGGTTAAAATTGGGGTTTAGAATAGAACAACCCTTAGAGATGGTATTGATGGGCATCATTTTAATCTCAAATTTCCCTTCTTCATTTGTTAACCCTATCATGTTTACATCTAGACCTAGGTTGTCGGAGGGAAGAGATGCTAAACCGAGAAGACTACCCGTCCCTTGTGGCTCAAATGGGAGGAAGATCAGATTGTCACTCTCTAAGAGTTTCATAATTTCCACTGTGGTTTTAGTGGACACTATTTCCACAGATATTGATTTACCCTTATCTGTTTTTGCCACCTCAAATGTTTTTGGGTTAATGACTTCAACCTTTGGAACATCCGGGGTGACCGGACTAACTCTTTTGTTGGAGGTGGTCTGTTTAATTGGTTTATAGGAAGTTCATACTTCGTATGGACTCCTTTCTTCTTCTTGAGGTTTTCTAAGTGTATATCGAAGGGCTTAGGATCCCCTTGAGCGATGAAGACCTTCCCCAAATGGAGGAATCTAATCTCCTGGAATAGTGTAGAAGGAATAACCTTCATTCAATGAATCTAGGATCTCTCGAGGATCATATTATAACTTGTTTCCCTGTCGATAATGTAAAACTCTGTCAAGATGGTTTTTGGACCAAGTGTGAATGGAAGAACTATGGTTCCAATTGAGGTCACTTTACTACTATCGTACCCCCATAACATGTTTATTGTAGAGGAACAATTTATCTCTCCATATCCTAACTTCTCGCAAGAATGAGAAATGAACCACATTTACAACAACCCCGTCATCAGTCATGGCTCTCTTAATGAAATTGTTATAAAACTAGACTTGTAAAAATAAGGCGGATCACCTCTTCGGCCAATTTCGCATCGATGACATCTTGTCTATATAAAAACAAACCCAGATCCTTATCATTTTGTCTTGGAGGATGTATGTCAAAGTCAATATGATTTATTTGAGTGCTAGGAGGTGGTGTAACAAAGATTAAATGACCAAGACCTAGTGCATTGAGCAATATAGAATGATGTGTAGGTGAATTCTTCAACAAACCTAGGAATGAAATGTGAGTAAAGGTCTTGTTCAAATCCAATATTAAATCATAGGCTCCTCTTACTAGTTTTGTGATTGTGGGAACGTCTTCCTATGGGAAGGAAATATTGGGTAGGGGTTATGAAAAGTACTCCTTCATCTGAGTTATTGCATTAATTTCACGCTCAACCTCTAGTTCAAATAATCCCAATATTTTTGTGCTATCGTTTGAACCAAGGTTAGGAGCGACCCGAGAGTTATTGGAAGTTAATGCTTCATCGTCATTATTTCCTATATGAATGCCTTTGTTTGTGTTTTGTGAATTCACCTTGAAATCTTCAGGATGTGTAGGAAGCGGGTCTTGAAATATGCTCACATTAGTGTTCTGAGGAGCTACAGGTCCTGTATAGTCAGATTGCGAGTTTGTTTTAGGATTTTCTAAGAACATATCTACAAAGAGTTGCCTTTGGTTTTTGGGAAGTCTTTGCAGAAACTTGTTGTAATCACGGAAAGTCCTATCGTCATGACCCCGAACCTTATGGAAACCACAATATAGGTTAGGGTCATAATCTCTTGGCCTTTGATAAGCGTCTTATTGTTGTTGATTATAACTTTGGTTGTAATTTTGAAATTTATTGTTATAACCATGATTTGTTACCCCTTGGTTAGAGTTTTTATACTTGGTTTGGGCTTTGGGTTTGATTTTGTTTTTGCAGTGGATGATTTACATCAACCGTGTTGACAAAAGACATAGTGCTAAGGCCTCTTTGATTTCCCAAGTTGTTATTGTTAGTGTTTTTGTTGTTTGGAAAACCAATGTTCTTGTCTTGATCAGTAGCACCATTCGTGGTAGCACCATGATTGTGATTCACACCCTTAGGTCCTTGGTTATTAGAACCATTGTTTTGATAATTTGCATTATTTTGATTTGGGGATACCAATTTCCCATTGGGACCATAGGTCTTACGCCCATTTTCTATAGAGGCTTGGTCAATCCAAAGCACTCCTTCTAAAACTTCCTCATAACTACGAAAAGGAAACTTTTGGACCTCTTCCTTAGTCTCTATTGAGCGAGTGAAGGAAAAGATCGTAAAGTTCCATTTGGTCCATGTTGGGTGCACTTGTAGAGGAATAGAGAACTTGGTGCCATCTTTGGATGAAATGGGTGGTAGATTCATTTTGCTCTGTCTAATATGCAGAAACTCCCTAATCCCTGTACGTAACAACTTGTTCATGTCAAATGCTTTGATGAACTCGGAGACAAGTTGTTTGAAGGAATGTATAGAAGCTTTTGGTATCCTATAATACCAATCCAATGTGATTCCTTCAAGAGTATTTGGAAATATCTTAGTCACTATAGCATCCCAAGGAAGAAATTCCCCGATGGTAGTAGCATAGGCCTTGATATGAGCATTTAGGTCTCCTTCTCCCTTAAATTTTGGAAGATCCGACAATGGGTGTGGAAGCATGACACCACGTATGGTGAAGTCAAGAGGCTCCTTTAAGTACTCAACATATGTACCCATTGCGTAAGATTCCACCATTGAAGATCTTTGATAAGGAAGTGGAGGATGAGGAGTTGGATAAACTTCACTATAAGTGTTGATGGGAATGTACGGGGTCCCTTGATATGGCATGTAGGCACCATGAATGGTATATCGGTCCATATCTAGAGTTTTTGAATACATATGCATGTAAGGTGGGATAGCTCCAGGATATGGACTAGTAGGCGTAAAACCAGGGAATGTCACATTTCCTGTTGTGGTGGCATTCGAGAACACACTTCCGGCCAGCCCTTACGTAGGATAAGCTTGTGAAGGATGAGGACCCATCCCTAGTGTGTCTAACCCTGTGAGAAGATCACCTAGATTTGAATGAGCCGATAACCTTGTTGTACATGATATTGAGTTAGTTTCTCATTAGAAGGGATGTATCCTTTATTGTCAACTGGATACCCCATGTTCTGCCCTATTGCATGTGTTGGTTGTGAATTCTAGGCACTTTCTAGTTCTCTAATTCTCCCTACTAAAGTAGAAACAAGATCATTAGGAGAGGATTGAGTCCCTTGTTGGGGTGCCTGTGGCGTAGGGTTTGATTGAGTAGGCTCATGATACCTTGTCATGAATTGTTCAGTGTTATAATTCTTGTCTTCCTCAGAAGTAAGAATCTTGGGACATGTATTCAAAATATTAGAGACTAAAGCCTTCATTATATCCAAATACTCATCTATCTGACAAAGAGGATTAGCTATTCGTGTAAATAGATCATCTTTTGTTGATTGCATGGAAATGTGAGGTCTTGACAAGACTTTATGGTAAGAACTTGTTCCATTTGTGATAACAATGTGGTTTGCATTGGGTTGACCATATTGCATGTCTAATGGTTGATCAACCTCCTCCATCCTTACATAGCTAATGGGGTTTGAAGTGTAACTAGGGGAGGTTTAGACGTTGCTTGTGTAATTTTCACCCCACCTCAAAAGAGAAGGGGACTGTTGTAGTTGAACGTTGGTGTAATATCTATCAAAGCTAAATGGCCCACCAAACTCTCTTCCAGACATATTTTTAAAGGTATAAAATACCTACCAAAATAGGGGAAGAAATGGAGAGGTGATGTAATAGCAATGAAATAAAAGTAAACAAGAAGGAATTCTCTAGAAAAATTCTCAATGTAATATGATTACCCAAGAACTCTAAAAAAATTCTCTCCATCATGCCAACATGATTCTAAAGTCACCAAGAAGCTCATACCACCATGCACTATCACCTAGGCTAGCTAGGTCACCGTTTAGGATTGCTAGAACAAACAATTCTCACTAAAACACTTATTATCACCATGAACACTTGTGAATCTACATATCATCATCATTCACAACATGCTATGACCCTACTCCATCATGTAATTTTTCATTAATGAGGTTTTGCATCATCGATAACACCTATACAACAACATGCCAACACTAGACTATTAGAATTTTGTACTAGAATCTTGCTTTTGGGATATTCATTTAACAAGATACAATTAACTTATGGTTTACTAAAAATATTTTTCTTAACTCTCACCATTCATGGCTGCCTACATCCTAATTAACCTTCTGTTAGACTCATCTTAAATTGTTGATAATGGCTAATTGATTAACATTTATTTTTAGCCCTTCGACTGGTTCATTCATTAAGTTACAATTACCATTAATTCATAATTAAACATGTTGTTTAGTCCCATATTTTTCGTGGATGGAAGGTCACATATTTTCAAAGTAAAAATGCTTACATAATTAATTAACCACCTACATGTTTCCATGTGCTCAAAATTGATTAGAGGAAGACTTAAGGTGTGATCAACACATTGGATTGATCTCAATCGTAAAGAGAAGACACATGATCCAATTACAGTTCAAAACATTCAACCAATAATTTTCTCTACGAATATCCACCAATCATGGTTCTTAAAGGTTGCAAATAAATGTGGACCCGGTGTTGAGAAAACCCTTCATGCGAGATGGTGACACGTGGCCAAATCCCTCATGTCTAGGGTTATGGGTTCATGGGGTCATAACATCCTTCATTCATAGGATATAAATATTCCTAGGGAAATAGTATCTCGTGGTTGGTCCATATGGACCAATAAAATTTCATGTAGTCACAAAATCCCAAGATTGGTTACATCGGACAATGATGTAATTTCAGGGTTTGTGGATCAAAAAGTGTCCCACCTAGAGGTTATCCATCTTCTCGAGACATTGAATACCTATGATTGGTCCACATTTATTGACAAGAAGTCCCCGTGGTCATGGGTCTCGTGTTGGAAAAATTCTGGGAGGCTTCATACATGACATTCCTTCAAGTTCTTAGGGTCATACTAGGATCATGGGTAAAATAGAGTGAAATTCAAAATACGGAGAACCCAATAGTGATCATGGTGAACTTGGCAACACTTAGCTTGGATCATATACTTGAGTAATTAAACTTAATGTGATGTAAAGTTTAAAAAAATTAAAGTGGTTTGGAGAACTCAAGACTTATGGAATCTTGGATCTTCTTAACTTTTAATCCCACACTCACTAGGCTTTATCATACTTAATTTTTTATATAGAATTATGCTTGTATTTAGACTTTCCTTAACCAATATTTTTTCCATTTGTGCTAATCTAACTAGCTCAGTGATTTTGTGAGTTTGAGATTAGATAAACTAGGAGCTCGGCTTGATAGAAAATAAATACAACTTGACAACAACTCGGATCATTTTGGCTTCACAAAGTAAGGAAATATAACTTATATATATTTGATCTTGGTTGGACTATGGGATCATCCAATGCAACTCAATCATATGTGAAATAATGTGAATTTGGTTCAAATGTGAAATAATGTTACATTGGGTTGTCTCATCTCAAATGTTATCTCAATCGGTGTAACTCGATGTGAAATAGTGGGTTGGATAGCTAATGATCTCGGTGATCTCAACCCTCATTTACCACTTGGGTAAATAATCCCACATGCATCATGCCTAAGACTAAACTAGTCTATATAAGTGAAAATGCTTCTCTACTAAAGAAAATTCATAGCTACGATCATGCCCACCTAAGGTTGGCTCGAGCCGGGATATGGTAATAACATATGACACCTTCACAACCATGCCCAAGCTAAATAGGTTAATATGAGCATATGGATTAGAGAATAAAATATAATCTTAGATTAATATGGCCAACTAGGACCAAATAAGCCATCACCCCTACAAAAAAACCCTTTTGATGCAAGCTATAATTAATTAAATTTTGTTAATAATAACCTTTTATTATTTTTCTTTTTCTCTTTTCCTATTTAGTTAGAACAACCTTATCATATGCAATTAATCAATTTATAGTCATACTACAAGTGAGTCATTGTCACTACTAAGAAATAATATGTCACTCAACTAATCCGACATTGCAACATTATGTTTATTTCCACAACAAGAGTGTGCAATACAATATTATTGTCAGGATGTGACCGATATATCCATTCATATAGATCGACACATAAAACATAGGTGAATCACAAGAAGGGAAGTTTAGGATCTCATGTTACAGTTTGACACCATTTCTCATGCACTAAAAGCACGATGGAAATTCTATCTATTCCTACTCATTTTCTACATCCTTCTCTCTCTCTCTGTGTTTGATGATACATGTACGTACTCCAAAATTGTATGTGATGTACAGTCCATGCAAATTGGTTATAGAAAACCCCAATGATGATTCAAATCTCTTCGCAAGGTGTTCGGAATCCGGAAAAGCTCACCAAGTGCACAATTGCATCCTAGAATGCCTTACCCAAACTTTGCATGCTTCGCTTTCGACCTCGACCCTATTTTCTGGATTTTTTGTCTTTAAGTTACAAGACCGCCTGATGCCAGGCGGCGGTCTTGTGACCGCCTCCTGTCCATGGTGGCATTCTGTAACCACCACCTGTGCAGGGCGGCGGTCCTGTCCAACTTTTCCAGAATCTTCCAATGACACTCAAGAATGTGGAAATCAAGTTGTGCTTGTAACTCTCCACCACTTCTACATTTTTAAGAGTTGTTCAGCCACTTGGTAATGGTAGTGCTTCATTTTTAATAATATAGCATGGCAATTTGAGCTTGCCTTCTGGTAAGTGGAAATGCTATAAATACCCAACTTTTTTACAAGCAAATGGCCCCTCTCATTATATGTTTTATCAGTCAGTGTATTTGGAAGTTCCTCCATAAGTCTCTACAAGTTAGGACTTAGCATATGTTCTCAGCCTCTCAGTTCAAGGCTCTTCATTTTCTTAGTTTAGAGATCACTCGATCTCTCTAGTTCAAATTCATTTCATTGTTATTCTCCAAGCAAATAGCTTAGCACAGTATCAGTTCTAGATCAAATTCACTTACAATTTAGTTCTATTTAGGATTATAGTTTTGTTTCATCATAGGAAGAATAGGTCCTAGAATTCTAGGTGAGTCTTGTCGTATCCCTGCAACAATCCTACTAGGAATTACACAAACAAGCTCGTTTCTCTTGTGATATCTCTCTCCTACTTGAATTCTATTTAGTTTACTTATAAGCTACTATTGTTCAAATATCTTCTCTTGCTTCCGCTGCCACATCCTTTTATGGATTCATGAGAACAACGAGGAACGAAGAAATCACACTGAGGGGACAAGTTATGATACAATTAGATTTGCCACTATTACGCAAAGCTCTAGGTTTGTTTTATCAAAGTTGTAGTTTACAATGTATCAACTAGAGTAGTAAATCATTTCTTTTCGAAGTAAATGCTTGCCTTCAATATTGCCGAGAATTTGTGGGGAACGATAGCTTCGAGAAGCCGTGATTTGTTTCTCACTTCTGAGGTAGGATTGAAGGTCTTTTCAATCAAATTTGTTAAATATTTGTACTTACATCAGTTCACAAAATGCACAAGCAAATAGCTACATCTGGCTAGCTTGCTTGTTTTAAGATTTATTTCTAGATTATTTGCTCTTTGAATTTATTCAAGTTTATATCTCAGAAAAGCACAAAAACAGGTATAGTGTAGGTTCATTTCAATAGTTAGTTTTCTTTATTCAATTAAGTTTGTTTATATTTTGCATGACTATCATGGGACCAAGAGAGCCCAACGGTTATGTATTTGAGCCAATAATACCCCAGCTGAATCTCTGCACGGCCTTAGCTGATATAGATCAAGGATTTAGGATCCACATCTTCCAAACGACTACAAACTAACAAGAAATTAGTGAACAATTAAGAGAATTGAACATTGAAGATGAAAAAGCAAACGAGTTTTGGTCGAACCAACCCAACTATAAATTGCCTTGATAGGGCATCTACATGACCATACAAGAACCCGAAAGAGAACAAACATTCGATTTGTGACCCATTAGTTCCATAGCCAGATGCAGGATACCTTCTCACCGATGTAGATACGGGCCTACGCATATAAGTTGCTAGGACACCTGTGAGGTATTCTGAGAAGATCGCATAACTCCTAATATTGAATATAGAGGCTAAGAAAGCTTACGACTACTAGATAGTCGAAAGATGGGATTGATTCTTCACATGACCATAAAATGTCCACAACAACAACGAATTCACGGTTGTGATCCCCAGGTCCCACAACCCAACGGGCCTGCAAACTAATCAAACATCGACACCGGCTTACATATGCTAGTGTTCAAATCCTCACCACTCCCACCGGATATCATTGTACAACTTTCTGTTTTGGACGTAGAAGCCAACCAAGCCAACATTTTCTGGGTCAGACCGAAAATCATCCATAGTGCCTTATAGATTCTCTACAACTCTTGACGTCACTTTCATGACCCTGTTCGAAACATACATGAAGCACCCGCAGGTCACTTTCCAAGAGTCCAACGACTAATAGACAAAATCTCGAAAGAGCTCGACATCGATTAGAGCCTCTGGATGGTTATAATGTTGAACCAATCCATAACACCAGTTCAGGTTAGAAGAGATTTCCTCACTTTAGATTCGTAGCTCCCATTATTGCGTATAGAGGATTTAGGATTTCCTGACTAATTTGTCCATATCCGCATATATTCCACTTTCACCGGCTGTCTCGACATGACCTTGGGAGGTCGGGTATGGAGGAAAGCTGCTTGATGATTCTCACGCTCACCTGTCACTTTTCTATCGTATACAATACCCTTTCTCAATCCAAAGAACATTTGCACAAAATAGACAAGAGTACCCATTGTATTATACATTTAATATAATGGTTTGTTTACTGACTTGGATCTAAGAACTAAACTAATTTGAAGTGTCCATGTAAACCGAATGAAATTCACAATCTATGCTACTACTGAAAGGAAAAATAATATGAACAAATCATAAAAACTGAAACATTATAATCACAAACAACAATTTACTTCTATTCTAAATAATTAAATCTATTTCTACACTAAAACTAAATATGTGAGATAACCCAGTGTGGTTATTCACCTATGTTGAGTGTATTAAAACTAAACTAACTTAAAACAAACACTTTTCAAAATGATCTATGATGTGTAGACAACCTCCTACAGATATTCTATACTTTACATCCATAGGGATGGGAAGAAGAGGATCCGCCACCAGGGATTGCTATGAAAGATTCAAACCCTCTTGGAAATTAGCTAACTACTTACAAATGAAAAGACATTGATTTCTACTCTATTTGATATGGAATTGAAATTAACAATTCATAATTGACAATTTGATAAACAAAGAAAACAAATACACAACTCCAACCTAGAAGAGTAAGAACCTTAGAAAATCTAGTAGTATAAGTATTTGTCCCCTCGCTTTTTTCCTTTATTTCTCTGCGTGTGCATGTCAGTCAAGGGATTGGAAATGTAAAGAACAACAACATGAGGATGACACTTGAGCAATGGCAGATTGAAGCAATCTAAATGCAATGCAAGTAGAAGAGAGATAGCACAAGAGACCCGAGCTTGGCTATGTAATTCCTAGCGAGATTATGGCGAAAAACAATGCAAGATACACAAAATTCTCATGCCCTTTGCTTGAATACAAGCATGGAATATATACGAATGAAGGATAGAATGTTACTTCATGCATAAGGAAATGAAGAGGCAATTCCACTCAATAAATTTATTTAAAAATATAAGAGGGAAGGAATACCATGCAAACAAGACTATTTTTAGGAAATTTGGTTCACAAACGCACCCTAGAAGTCGAGTTAAGTGAATCATCGCATGTTAAAAACATGCATGAAGAGTTATGGAAAAAGCATTTAGGACCTCCACCCTACAAAGGGAGGTGGTCCTAGGACTCGCCGCCTTGAAGCTCGGGAGGTGGTCCTAGAACCGCCGCCCGAGCATGGGAGGCGGTCTTAGGACTACCGCCTAAGCCTAGGAGGCGGTCCTAGAACTGCCGCCCAAGCATGGGAGGCGGTCCTATCACTAAAGCCAAAAATGCACAGAAATGAGAGGGAAGTCTGAAAGCAAGCATGGAAAGGCTAACTAAGGATGTCTAGACTACAAATATACACATAAAATGAGTTTTGGAGATGGAACACCTTCTTGAAAGGATTTTGAATCATCATTGGGGACATTTTAAACCGGTTTCGACAATGTAACACATGTAATTTTGGGTGTGTATAGTGACCGATATATCGATTCATACAGAGCGACACATAAAACATAGGTGAATCACAAGAAGGGAATTTTAGGATATCAACTTATCGTTTGACACCATTTCTCATGCAATGAAGCACAAATGGAAATTATATCTATCCATACTCATTTTCTACATCCTTCTCTCTCTCTCTCTCTCTTTTGATGACACCCTTTCCGATCCGGAGAACATTTACACAAAAATAGGAAAGAGTACCCATTGTATTATACATTCAATATAATTAAATCAACAATGATAATTATGAGAAACATATATGTACGAATATTAATTACAAATTTTAAATAATGATCCCAAAACTCAGTAACATGAATCAATCGTCATCTATTGCAATTAAATCGATGAAAATAATTGTTTTATTCCCAAAACAAATTGAAGTATTATATAAAGTGTTGTAACCATGTGTGGTAACATCTACCTAATAATCATAGAGCTCCAAAATAATAATGTGAAAATATATGATGTGACACATATCCACCATTTATTCTTCCTCTAATCTTGCCAAGAAAAATGAGACATCCATTTTTGGTCCTCAACCCACTTTTGAGATATCTATCAAGATTCGTGCTTCACCAACATCTATAACTTATTATCCATTTTCTTCACCTCTTGTTTTCCCTTCATCACCGATTTGAGCATCTTGAGCCAAGAATCCTCTCCTTAAATTTTCTTTGACAACATCAAGACTAGTCCTTATACCCCTTAGTTCATTAATCAATTGTTCCAATTCACCTATTATAATTACATTCACTACACCTCCATTAACAACTCTTCTTGGTGGAATGTTTTCTTATTTGAATATTTGCCTCATGATCTTTGAGCTAGCACTCCTCTCGACTCTTTCCAATATTTGATACCCCTTGGTGATATTCAGGTGGAATCTAGATAGTCATGTGTCATTTACTGAGTCGACACAATGGAATAGACTCAACACAAAACATATATTTTTGTATTACTTAAAAATACTTAATGACATCTATAATATTTTCACTTTAATAGGTTGTTACAAAGTTTATAAGCAAACTCTTAATCTATTATAAGGGTGGTGTTTACATACTAAGCTTACATGAACACTCTAGCTTTCCTCTTTGGCTTTGGCTCACTCCTTTAAAAATTCACTAACTTCCCAAAACATTTCTCGGTAGCCTCGCTACGCTTTCAATAGCTTGAAATGGAACATTGAATTTTACTTTATATATGCATGTTCTTGTTCTTTCATCATTTCAAAATTTCCTTCCATATACTTGTCCTCAACCCACTCAATTTAAAATTTGAATTATACTCATTAATGGAATCAAACTACCTTGTTCGGTAGTTGATAAAATCCATCTAGAAGAATCCATGTCATCTACTTATTCAAAAGTTTTTCCCTTGACATGTAGCTTTACCGTTGATCCTCACCTAATCCTTTATAACTTTCTTAACTTGTATATTAGTACTTTTAGTCTAATGTGCAATCCTTATTTTACTTAATTTCATTTGCTAAACTTTAAATAGATATATGCATTCCTATTTTACTCCCTTGCGTAATCCTCATGCTCCACATTCACACCTTATCAAAACTCCCACATGGTTATCCTTTGACAAAATATACTACACTATTTCACACTCTTCTTCAAAATCCTACTACACACCAATTCTATCGTACACTTCACACTACTAACCACTACAAAAAAAATGCATAACACTCCTATGTAATTTCCAAACCAATTTTATCACGCCTTCTTTCCTTGTGTACCTCTTTCAAACCTTGTGTGCACCAACACTTAGCCAAAATTCCTAAGTTATGCAAAATACTAGGTTTGCCCATGATGCTCATGCATCACTTTATTTGGGTTTATATCTTCATTTCTTTCCATTTTATACATATTTTTCAGTATTTGTTACTTTAGTGTTGCATATTTTTTCCCAAATACCATCTCATGTACACTATTTATGACACATAACGATATTTAGTTTGGGTAAATGTATACACCTAATTTTTCACTTTACTAAATTTTGTTCTTTATAGGCATCATTGGCACATTAAATTCCCTAGAGAGGTGTCCTCAGGGTACTCTCGGGAGTAGAGAGTAACTAAAAATGGTTACATACATCCTTCCAGCCACATTGGGGCCTTGGGCTACTTAGTAGTGGTACTTATGAGAGATATTTTATGTGCATCCCAATTATATCATATATTTTACCTATTTTCACAACCTTATAATATATTCTCACATCCCTTACAATCATCTTGTCACACCCTTGGATTCATATTTTATATCCTCCTTACTGCAATATCACCTTTTCATCCTTTTGCGATCACTCTCACACTCACTTTAAAAACACTCACAACTTCCTCATTTTATCCCCTTAGTACTTATGAGTTCCTTTCATCCATTTTAATTTTCCTCCCAAACCTCCCCATGCCCATATTTATCTCTCCAATTCCATTGACGTTGGTCCATATCATCAAGTGAGGCAACAATCTCGACCATGTTTGATGTCGTCGGATTAGCAAATTTTCACAACTAATGGCATCGACCATGGTCAATGTCACTAGATAGCATAAATTTCTAATGATATCATTAGGTTATTTAAAAATGGTTTTGAGAGCTCATTCCATAATCCATTCATCACTCATTTGGTTTACTAGCACTTTTATTATTCCCTTGAATCTTAAAAGGTATTAAACTTGGTATTATTTGTCTTCTTGGGATTCCATGTTTGGACGGGTACGTAACATCTACAAGCATTGAAGTCATACTTTCTGTGGTCTACTAATCCTGTAGATTCATTAAAGTATTCAAGTAGAGGTATTATTAGGTATTATTCTATTCAATTGTGGTCCCCACAACAACTCTCTCATAATGTGTTTCCAACCCTAGAAAAATTTAATGTACCAATGGTGTCTTCTAGCGGTGAGTATCTCTAACCTCTCTTGTAATTTATAAATTATTTCAAATATGGATGTTTTTGGATGTGATCAAGCACATATTAGTATGGGTTATAAAATATTTATATATTGCATTATTTATCTATTAATTCTTACCTTATTACCTTACACAACTCTCGATCCTTTTGACTCTCGTTTTGCGATGTCTTAGAAATCTATTAATCATTATAACTCTTACTTTACAACCTCTTGGATCTCTTACCATGTTACTATTTGATTTATAACCTTATTATTTCCACATTTCTATAAGGAGCTAGTTATATTTTATCACCCTTTTCTAGATCTATGCCTGGGAACTGTTGTCATGAGATTTTGTAAGGGCAAAATTCACACTTGAAAGCATGACAACCATACCCTACCTAAAAAAATTTCCTCAAAGGTCATTTTGAGTCCTCCTTCATATCATCCTAATCCTGAGTGAGTCATATCCCCCATATCTAATCATTCCAATGTGTTTTGTTAGTGTTCTAATAGGTTATTTATGCGTATCCAGTCATTTCAAGTGCTTCTAAAGCAAGATCCACTAAGATAGGATTTTTGACAAGCTTGGGAAAGGCTATTCTCTAGTCTTCTTAAGGTTGGTACACCCCCTCGGAGTGGAATGAAAGGCCTAAAATCATCAAGGATGTGTATAAGAGAT
Source organism: Taxus wallichiana var. yunnanensis (assembly GCA_018340775.1). Lineage (NCBI taxonomy): Eukaryota > Viridiplantae > Streptophyta > Pinopsida > Cupressales > Taxaceae > Taxus > Taxus wallichiana. The sequence continues at coordinate 921,168,258 of CM031239.1, read as the reverse complement.
ACAAGAACATTGTGCAATCAGTTTTGCAAGATTTTGGGAAGCTCCAAAAGTTTTGGAGTTGTTTTAGCAAAAGTGGGTCTTGGAGGCTTGAGCAATGCACAAGTGCAAAACCAAATCTTGAGCTTCGAGAAGTGATTCTGGGAGTTCCATAAGGAGATAGGAGCCAAAAAAATATTGGTATAAATATAATTCAGATCCCTAGAGGATGGTGGTCTCATATTTTTCACAACACTCAGGTGCTTCTATCCATAATTTGTTTTCAGCGTGCACAACCTTGGGGTCTAAAACAAAATCCTATTTTCATGGATTTTTAGGTATAATAAAGAGATGAGACCCCCACCATTGTGTTAATAAGGTAATTTTCATGAAAATTAATATAAATAAGCATCGAAAAACTCCTCCAAAACTCAAGTTATGGCCTCAACAAGTTGCTCCCCAAGGTACGACTCAAGGAGTTAGTCAAATTTTGCCTTGAAATTTGAGTCAAGGGGAAGGTGGAACACTTTTATGCACAAAATTCCAAATTATTTGGGATGGATGGTGCAATAAAATTCACCCCTCTCCAAATTAAGCCCTTGGACTTCAATGTGACCAATTTTGAGCTCTTTTTCACAAGTTAAGCATCATGCTCCATTTTCATGCCCCCACTCCGTCTAGGTCAAATTCCACCATGTGGACCAATGGGGAAGGGAAAAATTTTGTGCACAAACTATCTTGGACACTTGGGATGTATGGTGTAAGAAAATGTGCCCCCTCCCATTCTATCCATCATTCACCCACATGACCTCGATAGTTTGTCAAGGTGCCTATTTCCAACCCCCCTGCTCATCCTCAACTACAAATTGCATCACGCAAAGTGTCCCAATAGGAAGGGGGAAATTTTTTTGATGAAAAATATCCCAAAAATTTGGTACTACTAGGACAAGAAATTTCACTCCTTCCAAACCTTTCAAAACTTGCAAGTTTTTCATTTCCTTTGTTCTTCTAGTGTTGCTGCACACACACCTATGAAAATTGAATCGTAAAAAATTATTCCTCTCCTCCATTGCTGCTGCTACCACACGTTTAATATCACCTTCATCATAATTTTTCCACCATTCCTTTCTGATGCAACGCAAAAAAAACCAAGAGTTCTGAGTAAAAACCATGATCATGTGATGTCAAAAACCCTAGAGGCAAAAATGAAGATCTGCAGTATCTCCCAAACCATTCATCGAATCCTCGTGAAATTTAATGAAAGTCATCCTCATCTAGGAACCTTGAATCCAAAAAAAAAATCTCAAAATACTTCCTTTGTTTTTAATGGCAGCCATTTAAAATTGTGCTCCCTAAGTTGCTCTTCTTTCATTTTCCGTCAATCTAGGAAGCGGGTAGAGCTGAAAATCTGAATAGAGCATCTCAAGCAAAAACCTAGAAAGAATCTAGAATTTTTAATCAAATAGAGACCCAAATATTTATATTCTAAAAAATAGTAAGTTCCACTAGTTCTAACTTTCTATTTTCAGTAATTTTCCAAAAACATCAAAACCCTCTGGAAGAAAGAACACTAAAAATCATACAAACGTAAAACTAGGACATGTGGATCAAAAAAGTAATTTTTTTTTCTAAAAATAGAAATTTATTCTAATTAACCCCAAAACATATGCAAACATGCTTGGAATGTGAAGGAAACACCTCAATGCAACAACCAGAGAAAATGCAACCCTACCCAAAATAACAGCTCCTAGGACCTAGTTTCCAAAAATAGTAGTTTTCGCCTCCGGTGAAAAAGTTTCTACCTTATCTATAGTAACATATATCATTTATTTTTGACACCATGAAGTTCAAGTTCACTGGTCTAGATCCTATTTTAGCCGTCACCTTGGAGTTCCTGAGTGTGGGTGACAACAATGTTACTCACATGGACTGAAGGAGCTCAAACACAGAATGTTCGGTGGGCCGAGAGAACCCTCGAGAGGATAAACTATTTTACATTGGATTGTACGTAGATGGTGGCCATCCCTAGTACTTTAAAAAATTAAATTAGTTTTAGCATGTGCTCAACACTATGAACCAAACAAAAGGACAATCAAGGCAAATGAAAATTCAGTCTTGGTTGCGCTTAATCCAAGAGCCATATCCCAAGGAATGCAGATCCCCACTGAGAAAGATATGGTCATAATCACCAAAGAATTTTCATCTTCTCGAATGGTCCAAGACCGAGTCCTATCTCCAAGGGCTTGCACTCAGCTCCTGGATGAAGCACAAGAGGAAACCTTCTCACACATCAAAGACTTTTACTCTCAGTGAGTTCCACAATGTTTTCTTTGATGCTATCATCCTTTTGAGTCGGGTGATGGGGGAAGAAAGCACAAAATTATTTTAGGATTGGATATCACTCTTCATCCTCATGATCATACAGGGAAAGAAAATGATAGTTTTGGGGCATCTCATCAAAGATAATATGCACTTTTAGCTACTATAGGTCCATGTTTTGAAGAAATTCTTCATGACCTCGTATCTTGTCTATGCCTTGGTGAATACAAGATCATTTAGGGGTTTTCACCTGATCAGAACATCTCCCGAAAGCTCCTACATTCGAGAAGTACCCACAGTTGGACTTGAAAGAAAGCAAGAACAAGTTATGACCAATTGTGGTTCAAAAGGGAATGTATCTTGTGCTTTTCTCTCTCATAATAAAAAAAATCTCATAAAAAATATAGAAATAAAAATGCAAAACCTAATTTCAAAATAAAATCAAAATCATCTAACAATAACGAGTGGAAAAAATTAAAAAACTAACAAGAAATTCAAAATGAAATTTAATGGAACTCGTAACAAATTTAGCAAATTTGGCCACGAAGAGAAGGTAATTACAAAAAAAATCTAAGAACAAGAAAAATTAGAATAAGAGAGGTAAAAAGTTCAACAAATAATAAAAAAATCAAAATAAAAAATCAAATTAGAATAATGATTCAAAAAAAACCATTGCACTTTACGTTGCTCTATGTGCATCCACGAAAATGAACAGATCATAGATAGTTGTGCCTCGAGACACATAACTTACATGTGTGATATCCTCACTAATGTTAAAGAATGTCATGATCAATTCTATTTACATGCTAATTTTGTCTTAGAAGCTTAATGTCAAGGTAAAGAAAAGGTATTTTATGGTTTCGATAGTAATGTTTTGTGTGTCCCTAAACTAAAAATAACATATTACCCTTCTCTCCATTAAGTAGGGATAATTTTAGTGTTACCTTGTTTAGATATAAGTGTCTATCAAAGATCAATCTAAGTATACTATTGTTGAAGGTATTCAAAATAATGGTATTTATATTTGTAATGGTTGTTTCGCATCTAAAACTTGTCTTTCTTTTCAAATTAGAAATGAGATGTTGATATGAAATGAAATACTTGGCCATTAAAACTTTAGGATCATTGTTGATATGTCTCGTCAAATCCGTGTAATAGGCCTTCTAAAATCAAAAACCATCATGAGACTTGTGAAGGTTTCTTATGTGGTAAACAACACATTCAACCCTTTCACAAATATCATGATGCATCTAAAGGTATGAGCAGAGTTACAAAAAAATGACAAAAAAATAATATTTATTGTTTATCTATCATAATGTATTTGGCTAATTTATAGACATTATAATACAAAACCCACTTCATATAAAATAGGAATTCTTTCAAATAACTTACATGTTTAAATGTTTTACGGTATAACCAAAACAATATGCAATCTAATATTGTTATATGTAACAATATATGATCTAACCATATAGCCGTAAGTAGTATTTACTAAACAAGAACTCACTAACTTACATGTAAGCACTATATTTCCTAACATTCCCCCTAGTACGAACATGGGAGAAAAATAATTGCACTTCTTCGCACTGTGTCGCTCGTGCGTGCTCATGATCTTGGCTCACCGATGGTTTTGAAAAGGCTGACCAACAACCTCGGTATGAAACCCTGTTCATTTGGAATGAACCTCTATCCAAGGTATGATCCCTTGCTCACCCTCTTCAAGAAACATGATGCTTCTTTTTCTATGTGCTTTCATCTTTCCACAATATCTTCACATCAGGGAATTAACATAGGAAAAACTGCTCACCAAACTAAACAAGAAATTTGAATGGAAATGGAACATTGATGTCATGTTCCCCCATAATGTGAAATTTCCACTTATTGAAAACTGGAACACTAAAATAAAATCACATTGCACACAATTGAAAAAAAAAAAAAAACACGCTGAAACAAAATTCCACAACCTCATTTTGCGGCCCCATTGCTTGCGGCTGGTGAGAGGACACTGCTTGTCCTCCATCCTCATGTGCCTCCATCCTCTAGTACATGTGTTTCTAATTCAACTGAATTTGATCGTGGAACTCAATTTGAAATGCTGCCCTTGATTTGGACTCGGACGTCGGGTAACATTGAAAATATGTCCATGAGGTAATTTTTATTTTATTTTATGGAATTTTTACAATGACTCTTATGATGACTCAAGACACGACAATTTTTGAATCGACACATTTGATAGAATACCATAGATGACTAGAGATTTGACACTTTTTACATTACTCTTATTAACCACTAATACGACAAAAAATTAATTGTATTTGGACAATTTGACTATGAAGACTTTTAACGAATTTTGTGACTTTGACACACATAAGAAATAAAATACTACATGTGACTTTTGATTCTCTATATGTTCACACAATGATATGGAGGACCAACAAACATTTAGGTTTTAAACCGCACTATTTAATTGACATATAAAACTAATGAGACCAAATACTTTTGCATAAAGGCTAAATAAAATAATAACATACTAATTACTCAAAAGAGCTAATGTGAAGGAAAATGGAGAGATCTTTGCCTGATATTGAGGAATGGTTTCAGAAATCATGCAGTTTAACATTTCAAAGAAAAGTGTCTAATGCGGGGTATATTGATCAACAATGTAGAAAAGTCTGTGTTTATTGGATTTGAACGAATCGCTTGTAGCTCTGCAGTTTTGTAAGGTACATGTTGACCAATCAAAGTGATCAGAAGACATATACACATTAGGATATAATATCTCAGCCTGCATACACCAACTCCTCCACTGATGCAACTGATATCTAGGCAGAGATCAATAAAAATAATTGACAATGAATGAAATACGATTTGGAAGATGACTTGGAGAGTAAGCAGTGGGAAGTGCAGATAATTTTATCTCCCACGAACGGACTAGGAGACAAATGTGGGATATGCAGAATTGTGATTAAAAAACCATTCCAGAAGAGCTGATTGACAAGTGTAAATGGCCTGAAGAAAAAGTGTACGCCCATGGCTGATAGCCAAACACCTCCTACACCCAAGCACTGACGTTGATCCCGATATGCCACTAAACAGAGCACGAACTTATCTGAATGCAATGGTTTGGAACCTCCAAATTGACAGTAAACCAAGGATGAAAAGGAATTTTGAATGAGCAAACCGAACTTGGACTCTTTGATGGGATGCACAATCAGTTAGTGACGTTCAACAAGAAAATCCAGAACTTTGGTCTTTGATATCTACAAATGGATTTTGATCAGGAATGGGTGTAAACATTAACAAGAGTCCAAAATATATATCAATGCATCATGCTTCTAAAAAACATATATCGTAACAGCGTAGTCAACGCAACAAACCAGAACATATTTGATCAATTGATGAATTCTCTCACGTTATAGCAGACTTTCTCAATGAAATCACGTACAAATATTGAATTGGTGGGGAAAGCTAGTTGTCAATGTTGAAAGTGAACAAGATCTGATTCCACAATGCAATCAAGCCAGGATAAATGCATAAACTGAATCATCAAACAGGGCAATCGAGAAATTGGTATTGCCCCTACCAATCTATTAGGATTCCATTAAACAGATACACTGATATGATACCAAATCTAAAGGTATGAGCAGAGTTACAGAAAATTGTCAAACAAATAATAATATTATTGTATATCTATCACAATGTATTTGGCTAATTTATAGCCATTACAATACGAAAACCACTTCCTATAAAATATGAAGTTTTTCAAACAACTTACTTGTTTAATTGTTTTACGGGCATAAGAAAAACAATATGCAATCTAATATTGTTATATGTAACAATACATGATCTAACCATATAACCGTAAGTAATATTTACTACACGATAACACACTAACTTACATGTAAGCACTATATTTCATACCAATGCAAACTTTTCTCATCCATTAGAGTTAGTTCATAATGATGTTAGAGGCCCAATTGAGGTTGCGCCTCTCGGTGGTGCTCTATACATTGTAACCTTCATTGATGATTTCACGAGAATGACTAAGACCTATTATACAGGAAAAGCTAGATGGAGGATTGCTAGAGAGGAAGGTCTCTAGGGTGGAAATTATAAAGAAGAAATATTTGCGAAATATAGGCAGAATGGAATCCTTTTTTAATCAAAACAATCTTCCTAGAGGGTCTTTTTCTAGAATTCTTTTGTGGCTTCAAAAGAAATTTTAACCAAGGGAACTATCTTGGGAGATAGGAAAAGGTAATAGAATCAGTTTCTGGTATGATAGTTGGATTGAGGATTATCCCTTAGCAAACCTGGCAATCTGGAAAAGGGTTGCTCAGTTCTATGAGGAAAGGGGAAAATTCTGGATAAGAGATTTTTGGATTCAGGAGGAAAATGTTAGGTGGGAAATCATTGTTCCCCTTTGATTTTGATGGAGATACCCAACCCTTTTGGGATCTCAACAAGAAATTAAGGGATTTCCATATACCCATTTTTCAGACCAAGGAGGATTCCATTAAATGGAAAGAGGAAGATACTGGAAACTTCTCGGTAAAATCAACATATAGCTTAAATTTTAAGGATGTTCTTCAAAAATAATATTGGGGTAGGCTCTGGGTGAAGGACCTTATCCCTAAGGTAAACATCTTTTACTAGTTGGTTGTTTAAAAAAATTCTAACTATGGATAATCTCAAGAAACGTGGTATGAAGCTTTCCAATAGATGCTCTCTTTGCAGGAAAGAGAAGGAAAATTTCAATCATCTTCTCCTTCATTGTTCCTTCTCCCAAGAAGTGTTTGGATCTATTATGGATCTGTTCAATATTCAATGGATTTTTCCCATGACTATTGAGGATTGTTGTCTTCAATGGGAGAGCCCTTTCAGTTTCCCCATCTTGGTATGGGCCTGGAATATTGCCCTTCCTCACCTCTTTTGGGGTTTATGGAGGGCTAGGAATGATTGTATCTTCCGTGACCGAAAGCTCTTCTCTTGAGAGTCAAAAGTAAATTTTTGGTGGCCATCAAGGAAAACATCAAACTCTTTAAAGGTAAGGCCAAAAACCCCGCCCGAAATGGGAGCAGGAAGTTCTTGATAAGTTCGCCCTCAGTCTGGTGGAATTACATAGACCTAGAAAGAGTATTATTTGGATCAGGCCTGAGAATAATGTTGTCAAGATAAATTTTTATGGGGCATCTAAAGGGAATCCGGGTCAAGCGGGGGAGGAATTATAAGAAATAGTGAAGGTGAATGGTTGTTTGTTTATGCTGGGCCGTTAGGGAGACAAACAAACAATATGGCGGAAGCTAGAGCTCTTCTTTGGGGGTTATGTTGGCCAAAGATAAAGGTTTTAATAACATTCAGGTTGAGGGGGACTCCCTCATTATTATTAATGCTCTTAACAATAAGGGTTCCATAAATTGGCCCTTAAGAAATGTTCTTAATGATGTTAAGGAAATTTTAAAAGGATTTGAAAAGGTTTCTTTTAATCATACTTTGTGGCAAGGGAATAAGTGTGCGGATAAGATGGAAAATTACGGAGTTCATAGTCATGATTATAAGATCTAGTGTAAAGGAGATGATTTTCCCTCGGACATTAATGAAGTCATTAATAGAGATAGATTGCACAAATTTTGATGATGTCGGCATGAGTGAGTGTTGGTACCTCTGGTACTATGAAAACTTACATAAAAGGAACTCTGGTTTAGATGGCTTGAAAGGTGTTCAGAATTTGAGAAGTGTTAGTGATCAAGGGAGGTTTGGCATTGTGAATATGGGTGGTGATAGAATCGGGTTGAACCGAAGCCAGAATATTGAGGTTTTTAATCAAATTTTGTTGGAATAAGCTTAAGATTGGGGGTTTCTGTAACTTCATTGCCAAATTACATAGTCACGACCCTTCACTATGAAAGGACTTTGGAAGAGCATGGAAAGAAGGAAAGTTTAAGGTTAGAGGTACTGAAATTGAGGTTTCTGATAACTCCTTTCCCCTTACAACGGAGATGAAAATGGATGGGCTCAAAAATTTTACTGATAGAACCCGCAGGGAGCATGAAATCGAGTTGTTCTTCATGGGAAAGGAAAGGTGCTCTTTTTTACTTGATGGTATTTCCAGGTCATGTATTTTGGAATATGGAGAGATGTGTGTCTCCAAATTATGAAGTATATCACTCTAGAGGGAAAATATCACAAAATATATACTCATCATTTGACCCTTCTGAATATGTTTAGACATAAGGTCATGGTGAGCATTCCTTTCTTCTTGTTTATGTTGATGAATAATTATTTGATGGCGTTCCAGTAGGAGAAAGCGGAGATTCCTCTGCATGAGGGGCTCATCCTCCTGATGTTTGAAAATGGGAAGCCTATTCTGAATTCTCCTCCGAAAGATAAGGTGGAGGAGGAAGATCTTACTCTTGTGGAATGCCTTACAAAGATGAAGGCTAGAAAATGTAAAAGTGTAGGGGAGGAGATTGAAAAGGAGAAGAGTGAGGAAGGTCATGGTGAAGCGAGCACCTTGAGGAAGAGGGGTTTGTGGTGGTAATTTCAAGGACTTTGAGGAGTGGAGCAGCAAGGTTCAATATCTGGAAGGGGTGATTCAGGTGATGGAGGAAACAAATGTTGGTCAAAGGGAAACCATGTTGGATGTCATTAATGTCTCTAAGCAAATTGTCTCTACCCAAGTGAAGTCTAAACAAAATATTCTGGAGTTGGAGTTACAGAGTCAAAGAGTTGAGCAACAGGATGGAGGGGATTGAGGAAGGCACTAAAATGAGGAAGTTCAATTTGTGCATCAGTAGTTTTGAGGATGAGCTAGAGGAAGATATGATTGAAAAGGGCACAGAGGTTACTATAAACAAAGAAAGTCTTGTTGAGAATAGTGAAGTTGTTCCAAAACTTAGCTAGTTTTTTTTTTGGGACTGTGCGGACTTTTACAAACTTCTACAGTCATATGTTTAAGGCTGGTTTCTTTTCTCTGTTATGTTCTTAGTTTCTTTTTGGTTTTGGTCATGTCCTTCGTTGTTTGAGTTAAGCTTGTTTAACTCCTTTTGTGGACCTTGTAGACACCAAATTTGTGTCTTACGACCCCCCGTGCCCTACATCTCATTTCGCAACCTAGCCTCATCACCTAAACCTTACACAATTATTTATTAATTACCTTATAATTAATAAATCCACATCTCCAAACCTGCCACCTCATTTTGCCACCTCATCATGACCTAGTCCTAACCCTAAACTAACCTAATTAAGACCTATAACTTGGTCTACATCCACACCCATGACTAACTACTCCTCACCCGCACCAAAATCAACCTAATAATGACTTGACCAAGCCCACAACTAATTCCTCGGGAGAAAAGGAGGGAAAGTTGGCTATTTTACTAAAAATAGCTCACTTTGACTTAACCGATATCGGTTCCTACTCGACCGCCGTCGGTTACGTAACCGCCATCGGTTCCCTGTAAATGACCTCCCCCAACCAAAAACAAAGGATATGGAACCTGGGAATTCATTGAAAGGATCGGGAATTCACTTGGCCGAGCAGAGACAAGTGAAGGAAAGAGAGGAGTTTGCAGAGAAGGACATCAAGCCCAAGACTGCAACTGAGTAACCAGAGCCTAGTGACACTCATCCAAGCATTGGGAGTGAAGATAGCTCATCTTGGATTGTCAGATCATCCTACCTGAATCCTGCCTTCATCATCACAGTCCTTGGACCTGTATCTTCATCAGGAACTAGTAAGTAGTGTCTTATACGTTCTTTTAATAACATTTCTTGGATTTCTGAATCATAGTAATTACAAGTCTATTCCTAAATCTACTACCCGGTAACACCCTCCATCTAACTATCATTCCTCTACCCCTACACTGCCCCAAGAACAGCTCCCATACCCTCTAAGCCTTCTCCATCACACCATTACCTATCCCCAATCATTTACTAGCCTTATAAACACCATAGCCACCTTATAGCCAACCTTCACTAAAAGCCCCTAAACCACTGCCCCTACCGATATCGGTTAGCAGAAACCGGTACCGGTGACAGTGACTGACATCGGTCACTATGATTCAAAACCAAAACTAGCCCTTTCCTCTATTGTTTTAACAAGGTAATTAAATTTTAATTTGCAATAATTTGTGTTAATTCATATTAGTAGGGGAACTGACCACCTTCGAAAGGAAGTTTAATACTTCCTGGGCCCAAGGTAGTTCCCTCATTTATTGTCTAATTAGAATCTGGTGGTCTTGTATTCTTACTTGCAGGTAGTCCTTCCCAGATAAAAAGGAGTTCTTTGCAATCGATCTGATCTCTCTCTACGGTACACGCACGCCCTCTCAACATTCAACAGGTATTCCTCCTATCCCTAACCCTTATCTCATTTCGAAAGGAATGAAAGGATAGAAGCAACTATTCCAGGAACGGAAGCATTCTGTGCGAAACATTTTGGCACGCCCGGTGGGACCCATTTTGGGTTTCTTTCTTTCTTGCTTGCTTTCATATAGGGAGCACACTTGCTATTTTCTTCTTCTAAAATATTCACAAGATATTCTGTTATTTGGTAAAAGAATTTGTCTTGCTTTCACATCTTTGCATTAGTGAAAGTCATCTTCTTTGCTTCATCGAATATCATTTTCGATTTGGGTTTAAAACACGTGCATCACATTCTTGCTTGCCGTTTTCAATTCTAGTGAACATAGATTAAGTAACAGGTCGTACACGTGGGGGTGATATCCACGGTATTGACAAGAAATTAATCTTACTTTCACTGCACAACACATACCGAATCACATCATAATTAACACAACAGCTCAAACATCCCCCCTTTTCCGCGGTATTCCTCCGCCCGATTGAGGTAACTTTATAAGCCAAAACAAACTTGACATTTCCCCTAAGTCTTCTATTTAGGATTGACATCATCTTACGTCTAAGGCATAAGCCCAAAGTGATTAAAACTAATCCTAGGTTTAGTCTGTTAATTTGCTTGTGCATCTTGCTTTTTTTTGTTCTGTTTCTTTGTCATACATTGTTTTCTGTGATCACTTCAGAACAGTTTGGTAGGCATACTAAGCACTGTTAACCCCAAATCAGCAACTTCTTACAGCTTCTTACACCGGTCCTATTATACCGACATCGGTTAACTTACCGACGCCGGCTATAGCCTGACCGACATCGGTTATCTAACCGATATCGGTTACTAGTCTTTCATAGTTCCCAAAACCAGCAACCCACCAATTCCAACACTTTGTTGTTGCTTCTGTTCCTGATAGATTGCATCCCTGCTTTGTGTACTCTTGTCCATGGTTGTTATCACTCAGAAACAAGTTGCAGCCATGGTTTCACATGCCTGCTCCGTGCCTTTGCCTGAATCACCCCCTTCACATCCTGTGGGGAATCCTACGGACACCAGCGAGGTTCCCAAAATCCCTATAGGAGATAAGGAATTTACGAAATTTTTGGACGCTAATCCTAGCGCTGTACAATACTATTTGTCTCATGCCCCTGACCGTACACCCGACGGTCAACTCCTTGTTGGTATGCCTATTAGTATAGCCACTCATTTAGCTCCCTCTCCACCTGATAATTCCGCCTTTCCTTCTTCATCCTTAGCCCCGTCACCCAACTCAGTGACTTCAGAGGTTCTTACGACACAGATTGGCTTTCCTTTTGTTAATCTGGGGCCCCACATATCATTACCACCGACTGCTCCTACCTCGTCTCTCTCGCAGACTGCTCCTTTCATAACTTGCTCTCTGCCACCTATTCACACAAGCTTTCCTTCTCAAGCTCCACCCACCTTTTCATTTCCACACACGTATCCAGATGACTTCAACATCTTATATAGGACATCCCTATTCGGTCGCCTCAACATATTCGTCCTCAATACCTTATCAACATTTAACCCCACCATTGTCTAGTGGTGGCCCTTGGCCCAATCCCCCTCCATTTACGGCAACCGCACCATCATCTCATCCAACCACTGATTTAATCAAACAAATGATGGACAAAATGCAAAATCTGGAGACTTCTGCTTCGTGAAGCCGTAGCACCCGACATACAAGCAAGTTTGTCGAGCCTATTCATCCTTCGTCCCCTTCATTCATATCCTCCTCAATGGGAATTACCAAAATTCACTCGTTTTAATAGTAAGGAGGATCCTCAACAACATTTGCGATCATTTAGACATGCCTAGCTATCTGATTGCTCATGATGATGCCTTACTACTCCGCACCTTTCCCATGTCTTTATTAGGACCCACCTTGAGTGGTACAAAGGTGCTTTAACCCAAAGACTCAATCTTCTCTTTTAACCAATTAGCCCAATCTTTCTTGGATCATTTCTCCATTAACATTGCTAAGAAAGTATCTATCACCGACCTCTATGCCATCCGAAAATTTGAAGATGAATCTATCGCAGATTTCGTTGGACGATGGCGGGGCCTTATCAACCAACTTACTTATGCCTTGCCTCAGGTCGAACTTATCGAACTCTTTACGCAGGCCTGCGCTAAGCACATTTCTCCTACCCTCCAAATTCAAACTTTCTGCACATTTGACGAGGCCTTTACTATGGCTCGAAAACTAGAAATTTGAGCCTTAGAGGAAGAGAAATTACGGTTGCACAACAAAAACCCCAATTTCCGAACCCAAGACTCCACCAACAAACCTAACACCACCAATTCTCATGCATCGACTACTTCAAATCAAAAGGAGTTGTCCATGCGGTGATGGTCAAATCCCAAGTACCGTCTAATACCCCGCCAAAAACCACCTATAAGTATAAAGCCGAGCCCATCAATTACACTCCCTTGGGAGAAACTTATGGTGTGATATTGGAAAAATTGCTCAAAGCAGGAGCTATTACCTTACCTCCTGTTAAACCTCACTCCGGGTTTGATTCCACCCGCACTATACCTTCTTGGTACAAAGAAAATGACTTCTGTAACTTCCACCGCGTGAAGGGACACAGTCATGAAAACTGCAAGATGTTGAAAAACATAGTGCAGGAAATGGTTGATGTAGGGGATATAGCCCTCGATAATCCTAATGCCCCTGCTAACCGAAATTTGAAAATCTTCAACAAACCATTCCCGAACCACTCATCTAACAGTAACATAAACCAGGATATCTTAGCCGAGGAGAGTGTTCATGAAATCCATGCAGTCTTCGACTCCCAGCCAAAAGCCTCTATCAAGAAAATTCTGAATCAAGCCTCTTCACTAACACAGGAACCCGAACCCCCTTCACCACCATTAAGACAAGATGAAATCCTTGCCGTTCCTTTACCCATAAAGGAATTAACCGCCCAGAGTTCTCTTCTCACAGATGAGCCTTCTTACACCACATCCTTGCAAGACTGTGAGCGGATGTTATCTAACTTATCTATTTCCCAAACATCTCCTTCTACCACTCTTGCCGTACAAGAGGAAGGCTCGCCACTTCTTTTGTCATCCTTAGACGAGAAACCCCTTGAACCGACATCACCAAATTCTTTAATCATGACGGATCCTCTCAAACATGCCCTCCTACCTATTAGTTCTTCATCGCCTAAATATTTTCAGTGACCGGTTGACCTCTTAACGCCCATTGATACAATACCTCATTTACCCCCTGTATCACACCCATAGTGGACCGGAATCACAACCCACCTTTCTTCCATACAAAAGTTCCTATTTACACGTGAGGATTGTCACCCCTCAGAAGATAGATGAGTCCTATGGGAACGTTTGAGTACACCATATTCTACTCAAATGCAGATGACCGATCTAGACGCCTCTACCATATACTCGAAGTGTTTACAAAAGCTTAAAATGCCTATGTCCTCATCTTCACCCCCCTCATCTCTACCAAATACCTCATCCACCTCTATTGACCTAACCAAACCTTCCCCTACGCTTGGGACCTCACCAATACCCAGTCTAACACACCCACCTAAACGGTTAGATTTATCCAAAAGTAAAGCCGTCCATCCACTTAGGAGACAGACCCAATCTCCTCAAATCCAACCTATGTCTCTATCACAACTAAAACCATCACCGTCACACCTACCTTCTATATTGGGACCTCATCCCTCCACCTTGCATCAATACATCATACCTCCTGCATTTTCTTTAAAATGACCTACACCTTCTACACCCATACAAAGATCCAAGGGTATATCAACACCGTCACCCCAAGTATCCTGTCCACCTATCAACCCTAAACAAACTCCATCATCAAAGGATTTGTTTACTATCACTCCTCTTTCTCCGTGGTTGTTTTCTGCTACCACGTCATCTGACCAGCTAAACATAACTTCTGCACCGAAGAAGTCACATGTAGTTAAATCCAATTATCAAAACCCCTTGGCTAAGCCGCCACCCGTACAAATCAACCATACCCAGTCATTACCGAAACCTACCCAGTCAATAGCCTCATCTTCCTCTGACTTTGACCCGCTCAAAGGGTCTTACGCCAAAATCCTTGCTATGTTGGTGGAGAATGCGACCATTTCCCTACCCCCACTTAGACCCTATGATCCATCTAAACCTCGACCTATAGGTTATGATGAGTCTAAAATCTGCGCTTACCACCACACACCAGGACATGATGTAGAGGGATGCAAAGCTTTGAAAGCCATACTTCGTCAATCATCTCTCTCGGATAGAAAGGTTAAGAAAGACAACTTACAAAGGGAGAGACCTTTAGATTCAATCCCCTCTCCTATACCATCTGTCCCCGCCTCACCAAGATCTATCATTATTACAACCCCACTACTTGAGATCATGACTTATCCCTACCGTCTTCCTCCTCTCGTGTTCACGAAATCAACATGATTAGTGTTGCTACTTTGAGGCGTAAAAACAATGGGAAAGCTAAAGAAAGCACACCTACGGCATCCCTTTCTCCATCCACCATCCCGATCACACCACCACCTAAAGTGGTTATTCGTGGACCTGCCTACCCCGTCTCTAATGGAGTTGCCCATCGAACCATGATCAAACAGCTTAACCAATCACCTATAAAAATGACACTGTATGATCTCATTCAGGCCTCTGAATCTCATCGACAAGCTCTTGTTGAAATCCTTCAAGGGATAGAGGTCTTACCTAACGAAACCTTGCCCATTACCTCCATCTTAACACCCAACCACGTTGCCTCTCTCACCAAACAATCTACCACTTCCGTCCTGTCATGCGAAAAGAAACCACTGCTGTCGGTTTCTCAAGAAGACAAAATTGTTGACTTTGGTACGAAGATCCTGACCCCACTCTTTTCATCTCACTTATGTCCGAGACATTCGGTGCGTCGTGTTATGATTGACGGGGCGCTAGCTAAACATCATTTCTTCCAAATCCTTTCAACAGATGAATATCCCCTCTAGCTGCATGTGTGCTAACCCCACCATGCTGCGTTCATTCAACGATGCTATTACTTCTACCTTAGGCACTGTGATCCTTAACATTCGTGTAGGGCCACGTACCTTACCTGAACTCTTCTATGTCCTTGAGGGAGAATTCCAATACAACATGTTGTTAGGTCGCCCTTGGATCCGGGCTATGGGATGCGTTCCCTCCACCTTACATAGATGCATAAAATTTGAGTACGAGGGGAATTCCTATACCGTAAAAGCTGATCCTCCCCCTTCAAAACCTGCAATATGTTATATCGCCCTAATGATGTGCTTGTACCAGTCAAGACACCCATTCATCCAACCCAACCATCCACTTCAACCACACATCTACCATCCACCTCAACCGCACCTACACCTTCAACCAATGAAACCGCCGTCGCAAATACCACTTCCTTTCCCGCGGACAACATCCCAACCTCAAACCCTTAGTAGATGTTTTTCAATGCCTTATGCTGGGGGAGTATCACCTATATAACGTTAGCTCTTTCCATACCCCACAGGAGTACGGATAGTTACATGCGCATCCTACCTACGACCGTCGTGTGGGGGAGGTAATCTCCTATGGACCACCTAATTGCCACACCAACCTAACGTATGGGGGTGTCGACACATCCTCTATTACCCTTGAACCTCCCCTTGGTGTGGTTCCCTTCCAATCTGATTTTCAATACCTGACAAATCGTCGTTTCGCCCTCACCTTCTTGACTCACTGTGCTTGGAAAGGTTTTGGTTTTGGTCTTTATGAACAAGGCCGACATACAATCATTCCCATGACTACACGCAAACACAAAGATCGTAGTGGTCTTAGATTTCCTGAAACACTTACACCGAAGAAACTTCATGTCAGTTGTATCCTGGAAGATGACGACGTCACCCCTACCGAACCATCATCACCCATTTTTCCATTGTCACCCATAGAGTCGATAGACCCTGAATCTATCCCTCCTAACTTTTTTTTTTCATAAACGCTATCTTCCTAGGTCCTCTCACTTATCAACATGATAATGAGGACCCATCTTCTCTTCCCCTTCTGTATCCAGACATGATCGAAGAGGATTCACCTTCAATTAATGTTGTTGAGTGCCAGGATGACGACTCCATCCTCACTTACCTTGGTGCGGACGACTCTTATATTCAACGCACCTTACCATCTGAAACTCAAACCATGTTGAATGAGTCGACTATAGAAATCAACATCCACACAGAGGATGATCCTCACATTGTGAAGATCGGACAATCTCTTAACACATCAGAACAAGCCACCTTTACTACCTTTCTCTGTGCCCGCAACCAAGCTTTCGCTTGGTCCTACGCTGACATGCCAGGAATTGATCCTAACATTGCTGTCCATAACATTACCCTGAAACCCGATTCCAAACTAGTTAAACAGAAACTGAGAAAAATGCATCCACGCATTGCCCTCTTGGTCAAAGAAGAGCTTCAATGACTCCTTTCTGTTTCCTTCATCTTACCTATTGACTATCTCATTGTCGCCAAATCACCGCACCCTCCGAATGGCCGGATGTGAATAGGACGTCGGTGTGATTGGGACACATGGGATCACCTCTCAAGCCGTGGGACTTGGGCTCGAGGTGAACCTCCGGAGAAGGCCGGCTTCCTCTTCCTAAACTAAGTGTCAGTACTTACTCTAGTGTAACAAAAATGATTATCTAGTCCTAGGCTAACATTTTCATGGGGTTTTAGAGAAAGAGATTTACAGAAATGAAACTATACTAGGGATGGTGATGCACCGAATGAAGGGTGTCTTCAGATTCAGGAAGGGTTAATTTAAAGAGGGTGTGTGCACCACAGGTCAACTTCACCTACTGCAACTTAGAGAGGGTACAAGATACCACAGCTAAGAGACACGCGTTCTTTTTGTTAAACTTTATCGACCGAGAAATATACCGGCTTCCCGAAGAAGGATGAACTCAAGAAGGGTGAACAGACACCACAACTCAACTGCATGCAATACTTCACCACTCGATAAACACAGAACTCCAAGAACCTGCAATAGAAACTTAAACTTGCACAGTGTACCTGCAAGTATGAGAAAGGCACAAAGAAGCATAGAAGGATGAAAGGACCGAGATTAGTCACAAAACACACACTTTTATTGCTTCAATAACATGCACAATGCATCATACATTCAGAAGAGGCAATATTTGCCATTACAGTCTTGAAGAGGAGGCTTGAAAGTTCTCTCAACACACAAGAACAACTTGTAGAAGAGAGAGGATTCTTGAAAAGTATACACTCGCCTGAGATATCTAATCGTCTAACTTATGCCGAATCTTGGAACCCTTTGAAATGAGCTTCCAACTTACATTTATAGAATAATATGTGAGAAAGAAGAGGAAATGGTCATAATTACATTCCTAAATTGAAGGCCCATGATGTATTTATTGCAGTTAGTTGAACTACCTGAGAAGGTTCCATCATGGGTCATTAATTGCCTGATGACCAAGTCTTCTCAATTAATTAAAAGAATATTTAAATAAAATATTTAAATAATAATAATAAATATTATTATTAAAATATTTAAATAAAAATATTAATTTAATTAACATAATGTTGGGACCCCCCGTTGACCCGTTTGACTTGAAGAGGAGGGGGGTCCATGTGGATAGAATCTGCACATAGCCAAATTTGATGAGCTTCGAATCCTCTAACTCGGTATTGCACTCGATTTTTGACCCCGCACCAACTCTTTCCTCGTCTTGGCAATCGGGCCCTTTTGCATTGAGTCCTCCGAATGGTGGACTATCAAACTTGATTCTTATCATTTCGCTCTGTTAACTCGAAACCATTTATGCATTCCTCGTTCAAACTTCATGAAACATCACCACGAGCTCCCAACTGATTCGACCTGGCTTTGTTTTGCATATCAACCCGAGCACCCGGTCTCAACTCGGACTCTCACATGTCTATGTACCGAGCTCATATTTACCATCCTGCACATCTGATTTCCTTACTCCCTGAACAACAATGGGTCTATGCTCATTGGTTATAAACTCAAGCACTAGCTCATGCATTGAGCTCTTCTTTGATTCGGTCGATCTCTTGAGCTATTCTGTGCTTTGTATCTGCGGGAAATATCAAGATTTGTTCGATCATGTTCACATTTTCACGCCTCTAAGAATGGTTTTACCACAATGCTCACGGTTCTTCCTTATCATATAACACTTGTAGTAAGAATGTTTAGCTTTGCCATAATAAGCACAATTTGTACCTTCCAAACGATGAGAAAATGCCATTATTAATAAAGACCTAATGCTGCCATGATGATGACACAGTCTCATGCCCATAACATGTCTGATAGACACCCTAAGACTGATTTTTTGGCCAAAGAGCCCCTTGGTATTTTGGCAGTGCACCCGGAAATCTCAGCTCCAATCGACAATTATGCTACTATTGGAACCTATGGCATAGGTAGCCGTGAGCTATACAATATACTCATTTTTTTCGAAACTAAAAAGATCCTTCATGTTACAATTTGCAACACATAAAAGGAGTCCTTCAAAAAATTCATTGAACAGCTGGGGCAGCCAAGAGGACCTTGGAAAAAATGTACAGTAACAACTATATGAATTCTTCCTTAGTCGTGGATCAAAGCTAATAAGCCGATAAAACCGGCTCGAAACTACAGTATAATCGTCCATTGTTAAAAACGAGCTTCTCTGAACCTGGTAAAAGAATATTTTATTGTCTGATTGAACGCACATAATGGAAAGGTATAAATATTGCCTCTGCTCTCGGATTTTCTCGAAGAGACCATTTACGAGTAACAAGGATGTAGCAGGCAAAACGGCTGACCGGGTATCTTCAGAGTTGACCTTCGCATTCAATTCGTTTCTAGGGGAAAACAATGCCGAGCAATATGAATCGTTTCGCTCTGCACGTAATAAACCTTCATCTCCTGGTTCATGGAAATTCTATGAAGCCTCGAACAGCGTGACTCCAATCCATCGTGCATGGCAGTGAATATTTGTTTTCTGCAACTGTGCGTGGGAGCTTCTCGCGACCACCGAATGCTATGCGTGGATGCGGAATGTGTAAAACCTCCTTCAAACAACCTTCTGTTTACAAAACGGCCGACCAGACAACCACGTTTAATCCGATTAAACACTTCAACTGCTTCATTCCACGTTTTCCAACTTACCTTGCGTGTGACTCGCCCAAAGACTCGGACCACGTTTAAACGGCCTGTGCGGAAATCTCATGACGGATTGCCATTGTAATATTTCCGCTTGGCAATTGATCCGATTTCTCCCCTACGTGGAGGTTTGATCATGGTTTGCCAAACCAATATTTCCACGCTTGGCAGTTTGACCGGATTTCTCCCCTTTTTTGGCAGTTTGATCCAATTTCTCCCCTACGCGGAGTGAACAGCATGGCTCTCCATCCCGAAATTTCCACTTGGCGGTGCTGCTCCTTATTTCCCACGTCCGGAATCGGCCAAATTACTTCACGGGCCCCGGCCTTAGCTTTGCCACGCAACCTTGGCAAGATAGTAAAATATTTCCCATTTGCGGGATTACCTACTCAGTCTGCCATGATCGTGCTCCCGATTTTTCCTCCTGCCGAGTTTTGATTCATCAGATTTGAGGATAACATTAACTCTCACTGCAAACATTTAAGCTGTAGCTTGTAAGGTGTGATAATTTCAACAGAATCATTTATGCCTGCCAACTTAGTGACTTGTTGAAGATGCTCATATAATTGCAAAGCAAATTGTGCCTCATGAATATTCTGATATGAAACAGTTATACCTCTATGAGATCCGCTTCCATGAACTACATCGTAAAACGAGTAAGATCTCGATAGAGAATTTTTGTAATAAATTTCCTCAGGTTTCCTGGTAACACTCTCACTGTCACTTAATCGATTTTCATAAAAATATCTTGAAGGAAAATCCCGAATTTGAGGATGCATTCGATGCTGATCAGATAAATACATAGTTGGATGACCCGCTTGTTGGAAGCGCTCAAAAAGGCTTCTGCTATACTGCAACATGTCAACTGCCTGTGCACCAAATGCTTGGCCGAGGAAGGTCTGAACACCATTATAATTCACAGCTCTTTTTAAGATGTCGGTTTGACTCAATTTTACATTGGTATTCGATGGTGCTTATACTTTCTTCCTGGGTTGATAGAAGTCCTTCCATTATGTAATTACAAACCCGAGATTCAATGATGTTGAACCTCCCATATCTGCATAATTTCATATCATCTCGGTCAAACAAGATAATTCTCCCAAGTGGTTGGTCGAGCACTGTCTCAATGGATTAAACCTGGCATCATGTTGACTTTGACTCTCCCTGACTTGGCCTTCAGAGCTTTTTGCATCGATCTCCACCGAGATCCTTGTACAGTTCCTTTCATTCGTCAATTTTCAACGAGCTATATTTTGCATTAACAAGACCATCGTCGAGCTCTTACAACTGAGAGTCTCCACTGAGATGATTTCTGAGATGACTATCAATTTGACACCGGGTTCTTTATCAACTCGACCCTGAACTCTTCACTGAGTCGAGATCAACTGGGTGCCTTTCGATGCTAGGTGATCTCTTCATATGCAATTTAGGAATTATTTTTAATTATTGCATCTCGATAATAACCGAAGGTGGGTTCTCGACTATTATTTTATTTTGAACGTGATAGGACCCGTTGTCCAATCTTGCCGTGTGCAAAATTGGATAACACTATCCTCAATGGATCTCTAACATCGTACTGCACTAAAGCAACGGGGGCTTCGGATATGTACATGATTTCCAGACCTTAACCTTGCTTGCCCGAAGGATGACTTCCCCCTCCCAAGTATTGATCAACTTGTTGATCTCACTGTGGGCCATGAGATGCTTTCTCTCATGGATGGCTTCTTGGGATACAATCAAATTTTGGTAGCCCCGACCGATCAACATAAAACTGCCTTCATAACTCCTTGGGGAACCTTCTATTATCGTGTCATGCCATTTGGCCTTAAGAATGCTGGTGCGACCTACCAGCGGGCTATGACTTACATATTTCATGACATTATGCACACTATCCTTGAGGATTATGTCGATGATCTTCTTGGCAAATCTAAACATCGCAGTGAACATCTCGATGTTTTAACCATTATTTTCGATCACCTGTTACAATATTGTGTTCGTATTCAACCAAAGAAATGTGTCTTTGGTGTCCTTTCGAGAAAACTTCTTGGTTTTATCGTCTCTTTGTGTGGCATCGAGGTTGATCCAGCTAAAGTCAAAGCTATCCTAGAAATGCCCCCACCTACTAACCTCAAACAATTGTGTAGTTTGCAAGGTAAACTCCAATCTATCCGGTGTTTCATCTCCCAACTCTTGGATCGATGTCAACCTTTCCATCACCTCCTTAAAAAGGAAATTGTCTTTCAATGGAGCGAAGAGTGCCACTAAGCCTTTGAGGCTCTCAAAGCCTATCTCTTGCGCCACCTGCGTGCTTATCCCACCTCAGGACGATCGCCCTTTCTACCTTTACCTTTCTGCCACCGACCATGCTGTAGGAGCCATGCTCGCACATCATGACTCCGAGCATCGAGAACAAGCCATTTATTACATAAGTCGTACTCTCATGGATTACGAGACTAGGTATACACATGTAGAAAAGTTATGCCTAGCCCTATCATTCATAGCCACCAAACTCCGACACTACCTCCTGAATCACAAAACTTTTGTCATCACCAATGTGGACCCCATTCATTATATGTACGCCAAACCACATCTAAACCAATGCATCACCCGATGGCTTATGCTCCTTGCCGACCTCGACCTTGAATTTGTACACCAGAAATCAATAAAAGGACAAACTATTACAGACCAACTCGCGGAAGCCCCTTTACCTGGGGAACAATTTACCAATTTTAATTTCCCTGACAAACTCATCGCCACTCTTTCACTCAGTGAGGAGTCGTATCCAATGACCCTCTTCTTCGATGGATCCAAATGCCAGTGTGGCGGAGGAGCCGGCATTGTTCTCATTCCTCTTGACGCTGAGCCTATGCCTCTTTCCTTCCAGCTCGATTTCCCCTGCACTAATAATACAGTGGAATACGAGGCCCTTGTTTTGGGTCTCTAGGTTGCGTTACACTTAGGTGTCAAATCTATCAATATTTTCGGTGACTCTCAATTGGTAGTCAATCAAGTTATGGGCATCTACCAATGTAAAAATGAGGAACTTCAAAAGTACAAACATTACGTGGATTCACTTTTGACCTTATTTACTCATTATTCTATCCAAACCATTCCCCGCTCCACTAACAAATTTGTGGATACTATGGCTTGCTTAGCCTCGCAAATTCTTGCCTCACCAACTGACTCTGACATATTCGTCTTGGTCCAACAACTCTTTGCCCCATCTTACTCAGCCCTGGATGTTTGTATGATAAATAATGTGTCTGCTAATTCACAGGATACCTGGTATCACCAATTTCATGACTACCTTACAACTTCTGTTCTCCCACCTGACCTTACTAGTAACAGAAAACGTTCTTTTCTTAAAAGTGTTTCTCGTTATGTCGTCATGGGGGGAATCCTCTATAAACGTGGCTTTGATGGCATCCTCCTTCGATGTCTAACCGGTGCGGAGGTCACCTATACCATCCAACAAGTCCACGACGGTATTTGTGGTGGACATTTTAGTGGCTTGCCATAGCCAAATGAATCCTTCGCCTAGGCTATTATTGGCCTACTCTTAATAACGACTACTACGAATATGTTAAGCGTTGTGTTATGTGTCAACAACATGCCAACCTTCAACATACTCCTAGCCATCCGCTACAGGTCGCACGAGATCTTTGGCCTTTCTCACAATGGGGTTTAGACCTTATTGGTGAGATTCACCCACCATCTTCGCAACGTCACCGTTGGATAATCACAAAAAATCGAATATTACACTAAATGGGTGGAAGCCATTCCACTCATTTCAACCAAAAAAGAGAAAATCGTCGAATTCATTAACCATCACATTATCTGTCGATTTTGGCGTTCCTCATCGCCTGATAACAGATAATGGAAAATATTTCAAAAATAAGTTGTTACAAGACCTTTGTGACAACTTTGGTATCAAACTTAGCTTCTCATCACCTTACTATCCACAAGCAAATGGTCAAGCCAAATCTTCTAATAAAACCCTAACCAAAATCCTCATGAAAGTTGTTAACGATTCTGGAAGCAATTGGCCTGATCACATCCCCTTTGCCCTTTGGGCTTATCGGACTAGCATTCGCACCTCCACTAATGCCACCCCATTCTCTTTGGTATATGGTACCGAGGCTATCTTGCCTCTCGAAATACAAATACCCTCCCTAAGAATATCTCTTCAGGATATTCTCACCAATGATGATTTCTACCAAGAGCGGTTAGCCCAATTGGAGCTTCTTGATGAGCATC
The DNA here is from genome assembly GCA_018340775.1 of Taxus wallichiana var. yunnanensis. Taxonomy (NCBI): domain Eukaryota; kingdom Viridiplantae; phylum Streptophyta; class Pinopsida; order Cupressales; family Taxaceae; genus Taxus; species Taxus wallichiana. The sequence continues at coordinate 921,144,164 of CM031239.1, read as the reverse complement.
GTCTTACAGCTCTTGACCATCTTCAAATCTATCAAAAATGCATCAAGCGTGCTTATGATAAGTGACTCCATGAGCGTACCTTTAAGGTTGGTGATCTTGTCCTCAAAGAGAATTAATATGTAACCAAACTAGAAAAGAGCAAATGTGGAAAATTTACTCCTAATTGGATTGGGCCCTACATTATCACTCATACTTACGGATCAGGCACTTACCATTTAGCTTCGCTTAATGGTAAACCTAAGCCTGAACCCCTTAATGCCTTGCATCTTCGACCATTCTACTATTGAATTTAGTGTTATATCACTTCTTATCTACCTTGCGCTCGTCCCTTGAGCTCATTTACTACCTCATACACTTTTGTTCCATGCATCTCAAAATAGAATCAAGCTCATATGGTTTGGTCATTACCTCCTCTTAAAATATGCCTTCCCCTTTTTAGTCTGGTCCATGACTTAAAAGTATCAAAATAACATGTTCTCAATTGTACACTTATGGGATATTCTTGAGTCAAACTTCCTACAAAACTAGATGCTTCATGCCAAACGGACATCTAGACCTCTAAGTTATACATAGACTGCTCCCTCGAAGGATAGCTATGTGCAAAGTCACTTCTACTATTATAAATAGACTGCTCCCCCGAAGGACAGCTATACACAAAAACTACATCTGCTACTATAAATAGACTACTCCCTTGAAGGACAGCTATACAAAGTCAGCCTTTATCAGAAGCTTCTCACATTAATCAGCTTCGTGAAGACCTCAAGAACAACAAAATACATATCCCCTATGGACTTCCCACATTGATCACTCTATATCCAGAAAAGTAAAAAGCAAAAGATTCCAAAGCACTTTTGAGTCATGGACTTGTCTATTTAGGTTTGGTTCTCTTTTCGTCAATAATCACCTTCTAATAAGTTCTCTCACACCCCACTATACCAGCCACCTCACCTCACCATTCGTCAACACAACAAAACTCAAGGGACGTGACGTATATCCGATATATTGTGATAATATGACTATTTTCACCTATCTACTTCTCGCCTATGCAAGGCACCTAGGGATTCAATCCTCCTATGTTAATATGTGGTTTGTTTAGCTCTTCTCAACTACGGGTCATTTTGCCTCTTTTACTTGACTCTAGTTTTGTGTGTTGACCTTAATCGTGACACGATTCCCTACTACTTGGGTAAGCTAACTTTTATTTCACCTATACCTACACCAACATCGCCAGTCCCTTACCAACACCGACAACATTACCCTACCAATATCAATATTTTTACCAGCCAACAAATTGCCTAACCACAAACAAATTGCCTAAATTCACCTCTCCCTGGTCCTAAGGGAGAACTACATCGGTCTGAGGCCCCTCCTTGCTTTGTGTAATGGGCTATGTAGGCAGCACTTAGGAGACATGGGTCTCCCAAGGTTAGCTCGACCATCCCCTACCATAACCTATCATGTGTGGTATATATGAATCTATTTGTGTATTTCTATTCGCTCACATTCATCTTTATCCTTTTTCAAAACAAAACATGTAAAACACAACCATTCTTATTATTATCATAACTCAAATCAACATACATATTTAGTTTTATTTAGATGTTAAACAAATACATCTTCTCTATCATCGATGCGTAGGTCGGCATCCTTATTTATTCTTATACTTTTATGAAATTCACTTAGACCCTTGCACCTCCTCCCGAATCAGGTGGTGATCATGATCGTCGATGCCACTCACTTGGCCTCTCCATCCTCAAAGGTGCCACTGCTATTGGTTCCTCCCACTGATCCGCCAACATCTCCTGTAACATACGAATACGTCCTCTCGCATGGAGGAATCTTGCCTCTAGTCTCGCCACTCATGACTCTGCAACCGCTAAAAATCCCATTGTCTCATTCACCCGTGTTTGGAGCCGATGAACTAAACCCAACGATGATCTCTCTCCGCTGTAATCACAAATATGTCAAGACGATCACGTACACCTCTCAGCACTCTGCTACCCACCATCATCTATAGGCCTCTTGTCTCTCTTGCATCCATTACCTCGCGATCGGTTGCTATCTCTCTCTCGGCCTTCTTCGAGGTGTTGGCCGGGGTGGTGAGAATGCTTTGCCTTGGCGCCGATCCTCATGTATGGTCTATAAGCCATAGGTATATCCTGAACAAATCCAAATTGTCACCGCACGTGATCTAGAGGAATCCTCTCGTACTCACTTGGCCTGTGCCCTGCGATCCACCTCAATCGCTCTACACCCCTCAACTCCTCAGCTATGTGCTCCGTCACCATATAATTCCCGTAAGGTCTCCAACAAATATCCACAATCGTCACCATCTCCCATACCTGCCTATAATACTCAATGTCATCTATCACGGCCTGGGATCTCACCTCTTGTTCTATTTGGACCCATCGTCTGAATCCCAACCTCTGCACTCCTGTCTCTCCCGACTAGATGGGTCGGCCTATTGGTCGCACACAAACAATGTGCTCATAGGCCCAACAATGTAATAAGTATGAACAATCCAGTGTCATCCTATGTTTTCACCTGTAGGCCCATAAACCCCTGTATAACTCCGCCAGATATGTGGGTGCCCATGTGAAAGTCATGCTCATTTCTATCATTTCCCAAATAACACTCATCAATGCTTTTGGAAATCTTCCCCCCTCTGCCCTCAATAATGCATAATGCCCCACCGCTATCATTAATACCACTGCCAACCTTGTTTCCTCAGGGTGTGTTGCATACATTGTACCATAAGTGAATGTCAAACCTCGATGTGTCAAATCTCGCAACGGTGAACCAAATACATCAAGTTATCGCTCCCCGCCCCGTGCTAGGAAATGCCTGATACACTGGTCTTCCTGTAATTGGGAGCCTCAAAATTCTAAACACATCTTCCAACGTCACTGTCATCTCCCCTGTTGGCAGATAGAAGGTATTCTTTTCCGGATTCCACCTCTCAATCAATGCCTGCAACATAGCATGATTGCATGTGATTCATGAATAATAGCGAGATTCCACTTAACCCCACACGGTTTATCAATGCCCATTTAGCTGGTGTTACATCCGCTCGATTCGTGACAACAAAGTTGGCACACTATCATTCATCCTCAACCCTGCCTCTGCCTGCATACATCAAAACGACACACAACCATTCAATAAATCAAATCCCCAAGTGTTTTTTCTCACATTCTGGAAATTCCTATAAGAATCGGGATCGGTTATAAATAACGTTTACTAACCGATACCGGTTATCTCTAAACGATATCGGTCACTGTCAATCCTATACACCCTGCTTAAAACCACCACCTATGATAATTATTTTGCTCATTTACTCCTCTCTCTACCTATAAACATACGTGAACACCCTGCTTACCTATCCCATAACACTCACTCTATCCCAAACCCTTGACTATCACCTTTTTTTTTCTCTCATCTCTACCCTCTTACCTTCTCTCACCCTATTCATCAAAACATGCAAGAATTAAAATACAACCAAACAGCTTTACCTCTCGGGATGTAACAACTTGGGGTGGAACTTGTCTTCCTCTCGCCCCGCCACTGGATGTTTCTCCTCGTCCACCATGTTCATCACCCTCTTCATATAACTTACCTTTCTACCTTCTTAATCTCAGCCCACACTCACTTTACCTGTCTCTTTCCTCCTTATCACTCAATTCTTTCATGCAATTACCTATATCAGTCATCAAACAACATCGCATTCATGTATTTAACTTGTTGCATGACTCTAAAAATAAGACCTTAAATTTCCGCCCAAGCTTTTCTATTTTTAGAAAATCTCGTTTTGGCATAACCGGTATCGGTTATCTAACCGATATCGGTCCACAATCTACCGACGTCGGTTACCTAACCGATATCGGTCACATGCCTCCTTTTTCTTAAACCTGGGCCTTTTCTTTATTTTTTACAAATTTTTGTGGCGCCCGCCTCTTTTTCCTGCAAAACGACACCATTATCAATATTTGTCATCAAAATCACATCAATATATCATCACAATTTCATCAACATCATCTAGTTACAATAAAACAACCATCAACAAAATACATACGACATTGCAATATCTACATCAAACCCATCAGTATATACACCATTTGGATCTAACTCATCATCTATACACATTAAATTTCAAAAACCATCGACAAAATACATAAAACATTCTATACACAAAGATATGGATCAAAATCATCATCTCTATATATATCAATGTTTCAAATATAACTCAACTTGCCCTACATGGGGCCTCTCGTGATCTCAAAATAATAAAAGCCGCACGCAGCCGCTATCATCATCAAAATCTCGACTCGGCTCGCAGCCGGTCTCTCATGTCAAAATATACTCGCTCGTAGGGCCGGTATCAACTCTACAACCTGTACTCGCTCGCAGGCCGGTATATACAACAAGAATGAACAAATGAATCATATGTGGGCACGCAGGCCTCTATATAAATAACCGGTTCATAGACCGGTGCCTATATCCAATATACAAACAAAACACCCATCTCCACTCCAGGGATGTCTCAGCTCTCCCCACCGCCCTCAGCTCCTCTCCCTCGCTGGTCCTCGTGCTGCCGGATCCCGCCTCCTCCCTATCACTAATCCACCGGCCAGTGGCTGCACCTCCTGGATCTCTCGGCCGAGAGGTCTCTGCTCGCCTGCACCGCATATGGCGATAGTCAGCCCCGATACTATCAAGGACATCCCGATAATACCGGCCTCCGCTCACCTCCATATAACGGGCCCGTGCCACCATGGCTGCTGGGGTTGGTCCCCCGACTCCTAATAACAAAGTGGCCCCTCTCCCGCTGTACACCCCGTGCTTGTGGTGATGCTCGTACTTGCACTGCTGTGCCTATGGCTCGCAGCAGTGCTCGTGCTGTACTCTATGGTTGAACTAGTGCCTCGTGGGTCAGACCGTGCTTGGGGTTGTGCTCGAGCTCGTGCTCAAGCAATACCCCTCTGATACCCCGATTCAGGCTCGTGCAGCAGCAAGCTGCCCCTGTAATAACTACACTCGTCCTAGAGGCGGTCCTCTCTCGCTTGTAATAGCCGCCAAATCTGGCTGTGCGGGCTATGCTATCCTAGCTGCTCTCTGACCTGCCCACCAAACCAAAAAAGCACCTGTCACTCCGGCATCATCCACTGTATCGTCCCCGGTCTCTCTGCTACCCAATCTGGGTCCACGGCCGGTGCAGTGCAGTAGGGGGCTCTACATCATCCCTCCGATCGAGGGAAGGGATGCGGCTCATCCTGCACAGCCCCAACTGTCGCGTATTCCCTCTCTAGGGGTATCCGCTCATGCTCTCCGTGCCTTCATCCTGCTATCCAGAAAGTATACTGGATCTAGCGCATTTGTGCTCGGGCTCCTCCTCGGGCCGATGGCCTCTCGTAGGGCCTCCATACAATGTCCAGCAGTGCGGTCAAGCCTCTCTAAAGATATGACGGTAGTAGCTACATCCCGCCCCGCGAGCACCGCCGTGGCTAGCCCACGACCCCCAAACCACCTCTCGAAAGCCATACCTATATATAACCTATGGCCCCGGCCGCCGGGCATTCTCCTACTAGTCGTATACATATGATGTGCTCATATGCCCAGCAGTGTAACAAAAATGTGGAGCAAATCCCAAATCACCTCATCCGACGATAACCCCACAGCTTCTCTGTATAGCTACACTGATATACTGGTGCCTGTGCATAACACGTATGCTCCTCCACCATCTCTCAAAAGACTCCCATCAAAGCTCAGGGGAAGCGGCCTCCTCTCGAGTCCGGGAGGGCGGCAGGTGATACCTATCATCATCAACACGGCAAGCCGTGTCTCATGTCTGTGGGCGTGATACATGTCCCCATAGGCAATGCTCGCACTGTGATAAGTCAATAATGCGGCTGCATCCCCAAATACCTGAAGGATACTGTCCATAGCCGTCTCCGCATCTACCTGAATACCTCCCCTATGATCGGCAGTCTCAGGATGTGATATACATCCTCTAGGGTAATAGTCATCTCTCCGGTAGGGAGATGGAAAACATTGGTCGCCGGATCCCATCTCTCGATGAGGGCAACCATAAGGCTGTGGTCCCTATCCACAGCCCTATACCGCTGGACTCCGCCGAGTCCCACCTCGCGCATAATGGCCCACTGCGCTGCGGACACATGTGGCCGCATCCATCTCAATAGTGGGGGCATCCGATCCCGCATCGTAAGCTGCTGACGTGCCTGTAAAAACAACCCACTTCATTAGACCTACCCTTTACAAAAATAACTCCTTTAACCCTCTATACCCCCTTTTACCCTCCCGACCACACCCCGACTCTATAACACACATCTACACCCACCTATCTTACCCTAAAACATCTACGATATCCCCTTTCCTTATCTCACACCCTACCAATCACCCAGATCTACTCTCGCCATCTAACTATGCCCCTACCAATTTAACACCTCCTAATTCATACGCAACACTTAATCTATCCTAACCGAACCAACCACACAACCACCCCATTTCCCCCCCATCCCAATCACCTTTCCTATCAACTCTACCCCCTCCCTCTTCACCCTAAACAACAACCAAACAACAAAACACAAACAACCAAACAACAAAACACAAACACCAACAATGAAACAAAACAAAAATAAACCTAACTAATGACCGGTACCGGTCACCCTTGACCGGCACCGGTCCCCTATAGCACTTGATATACACCGGCGCCAGTCGACATACGACCGACGCCGGTCTACCCACAACCCACTTTGCCTAAAAATTTCGTGACCGATGCCGGTCGCCTAGGACCGACATCGGTCACTGTCCACGGCCGGAGCCAAACCCGACGCGGCCCCCAAAAACCCATTTTTGCCTATTTCTACCCTTTTACCCATTGAAAAACCCTAAAAACCTACCCACCCTACCGCCTTGACCTAACTAACCTACCTACCCACTCCATTTTTCAAATAACCTCAATTTATTCATTATTTTATTCAAAACTTGGATTCCTACCCAAAACCCACATCTAGCTTAAACTCATTAAATTCACAAAGGTAAGAGCTCAGAGCCTACCGGTATGACTACACGTCATCATGGTGGGATAGGTGGTGGTGGTCCAGCTGGTCCAAAGACCTCCTCGCTCCTCCTGGGCCGTGCCATGGCTCCAAATCTCCTCAGCTGGGTTCTCCACCAATCAAATTCTGCCTCCTACTCACTGGGGTCTACCAACCACTCACTTCTCCACTCAAATAATGCCACCTCAGCCGAAAAACTCAACAATATCACTAAAACACCTCAGACAACTAAATTTGGTTTTCAAATTGACAATGTGACAATGACAGGCCGTATTTTTCTTTTTATAGGTTTTTGACCTATAACCGATATCGGTTATATTGTGCCCTAAAAATACCGATATCGGTCATCTAGCCGATACCGGTCATAGCTAACCGATATCGGTTTAATCCCTATTTTACCAAAATTTCTGCCCTTATTCACCAATCTCCCTTTCTCACCACATCACCTATACCCTCCTTTGCTAAATAGCCTTTTTTGACTTCATTGGCCACATTCACGGCCACACCCAACCAACCAGGCCCGACCCAAGGCCGCAACCAACCATTTGGCCCGACCCAAGGCCGCAACCAACCATTAGGCCCGACCCAAGGCCGCAACCAACCATTTGGCCCGACCCAAGGCCGCAACCAACCATCAGGCCCGACCCAAGGCCACAACCAACCAATCAGGCCTGACCCGAGGCCGCAACCAACCATTTGGCCCGACCCAAGGCCGCAACCAACCATTTGGCCCGACCCAAGGCCGCAACCAACCAATCAGGCCCGACCCATGGCCCTCACTAATCAATCAGCCCGACCCAAGGCCGCACCAATTAAATACCTCGCCCAAAACCAACAAATTACAATTTTATCCACCCATCATGTAACCTTTTGTTCAATCGAGCTCACCTGTTCGTGTTTCAAAGATGATTAGGTACTTGACTTGATCACCGACCAACTTTGCCTGATCCGAGAACCGTAACGTTTATCTCAACCAAACCAACCATTTGAACTCGCCGAACATGCCTAAACGCCTCGTACCTTACCCGTTATATCCCCTGAGCTACTTTCATGCCTTGATACCAGTGATTATATCACCCTTGTTTGGATAAACTATCGACCTTTGCCTATGAATTGCTTGTTTGCTCTTCAAATCATGTACCCTGGTCGCACTACTGCATTTCAACGTGTGTCTGCTTCCTTGAACTTACCCCACCATCTTACCATCATCTCAACACCATTTACCCTTTATCAACCCTATCCCTGATTTCACGTTACCTCAATCTATGATAGATTTGAGGGGGATTACCTATACCCTTAACAGGAGTAACCACTTCTTATTATTGTCAGTGTAGCTTTACAAGACAAGCTACACGACAACAAGGGGCTAATGTAGACACCAAATTTGTGTCTTACGACCCCCCGTGCCCCGCATCTCATTTCGCAACCTAGCCTCATCACCTAAACCTTACACAATTATTTATTAATTACCTTATAATTAATAAATCCACATCTCCAAACCTGCCACCTCATTTCGCCACCTCATCATGACCTAGTCCTAACCCTAAACTAACCTAATTAAGACCTATAACTTGGTCTACATCCACACCCATGACTAATTACTCCTCACCCGCACCAAAATCAACCTAATAATGACTTGACCAAGCCCACAACTAATTCCTCAAGAGAAAAGGAGGGAAAGTTGGCTATTTTACTAAAAATAGCTCACTTTGACTTAACCGATATCGGTTCCTACTCGACCGCCGTCGATTATGTAACCGCCATCGGTTCCCTATAAATGACCTCCCCCAACCAAAAACAAAGGATCTGGAACCTAGGAATTCATTAAAAGGATCAGGAATTCACTTGGCCGAGTAGAGACAAGTGAAGGAAAGAGAGGAGTTTGCAGAGAAAGATATCAAGCCCAAGACTACAACTGAGTAACCAGAGCCCAGTGACACTCATCCAAGTATTGGGAGCGAAGATAGCTCATCTTGGATTGTCAGATCATCCTACCTGAATCCTGCCTTCGTCATCATAGTCCTTGGACCTGTATCTTCATCAGGATCTAGTAAGTAGTGTCTTATACATTCTTTTAATAGCATTTCTTAGATTTCTGAATCATAGTAATTACAAGTCTATTCCTAAATCTACTACCCGAACACCCTCCATCTAACTATCATTCCTCTACCCCTACACTTTGCCCAAGAATAACAGCTCCCATACCCTCTGAGCCTTCTCCATCACCCCATTACCTATCCCCAATCATTTACTAGCCTTGTAAACACCATAGCCACCTTATAGCCAACCTTCACTAAAAGCCCCTAAACCACTACCCCTACCGATATCGGTTAGTAGAAACCGGTACCGGTGATAGTGACCAGCATCGGTCACTGTGATTCAAAACCAAAACTAGCCCTTTCCTCTATTGTTTTAACAAGGTAATTAAATTGTAATTTGCAATAATTTGTGTTAATTCATATTAGCAGAGGAACTGACCACCTTCGAAAGGAAGTTTAATACTTCTTGGGCCCAAGGCAGTTCCCTCATTTATTGTCTAATTAGAATCTGGTGGTCTTGTATTCTTACTTGCAGGTAGTCCTTCCCAGATAAAAAGGAGTTCTTTGCAATCGATCCGATCTCTCTCTACTGTACGCGCACACCCTCTCAACATTCAACAGTATTCCTCCTAGCCCTAACCCTTATCTGCTTTCTCAAAGGAATGAAAGGATAAAGCAACTCTATTCCAGAACGGAAGCATTCTGCATGTGCGAAAGCAGACCTTTCTGTTTTTTGTTCGGTGTTTCTTGTTCCATATTTTGTAAGTCCCCAGAGTCAACCCTTGTTTTTACCTTATCTAATTAAAATATATATACTAGGAAAAATAATGAATCTTTTACTAAAATAATCTCCAGAACGGAAGCATTTCTCGTATGTAACAGACTACCTTCTGTTTTTTTTTTGCTTGTTTCGTTTCGGCTTCCATATTTTTGTAAGTCCCCAAAGTCCTAGTTAAAAATCTCTTCTAAGAACTGAAAAATAAAAAGAAATCAAGAACCGATAATGGATGTCAATATGTTGGTAAAGAGTTTGATATGATTTTCACCTTATATGGAGTCCAATAAGAGTTAACCACCACCTATTCTCCATAGCAGAATGAGATTGTAGAAAGAAAAAATATGACAATTTTAGAAATGGATAGGGCTATGATTCAATCTACAAATTTTACAAATTCCCTACAAAATATTTGTATCGACTATTCCTCTTGAAATGTGGGTGAAAAATAAACCAATGTTTCCCACTTTAGGATATTTGGTAGCCCCACTTCTATCTTCATTTCAAAATATAAACGAAGAAACTTGATCCTACATCATTTTTTTTGAGGAAGATCAACAAAATAATCATGGGTATATGATGCATCTAAACCTAAGATAATTAAAAATAGAAATTTTCAAATCCATGAGAAACCATTTTCGCAACCTCTTTCAAACCCTCATCTATTTATCTTGATGAATGAAATGATGTCCTAGAAGATGATGATATTGTTTTTGACACTATGCTTGCTAAGGTTGAGTGAGAGCCATCACAAATTATTTATCAATCTAAAATACCAAAATGAGCTCAATCCTTGATTCAATATTCTTATCCCGATAATTTGATAAAGATGACTATATGCTAGTACATTTATCATACCTTAATGACCTTATATGAATGTGAACCCAAATATTTTGAAGAAGCAAACAAGATGAAATATGGTACGAGGAAAAAAATCAATTTAAAAATGTTTCTCTATAATTATTTAACATGATCAACACAGAATTATAAAGGAGAATGGAAATATATTGATTTCAGATTTTTTTACAAGAAGGAACATCAAAATTATACATGGTAGAAGGGTTTTGTGTGTCCATTTGCAAAGGAGGCAAGGGAAACATGTAAGAATGCATCTCAAAGTTGTTATTGGCTATACAATAACAACCACCTTAGCATGAACTTGTAAATTACAAGCACAAGTCACCGAGTTCTCTACAAAGTTTCTCCACAAACAAAAATGCACTTCTAAAGCATAAACCCCACAAATTCCAACTAGGACCCTAGTGAAGAGAATCCTTCACCTTTTATAAAATAATGTCTCAATCGTATGAGGATATCCCAAAAATGTTAATCTAAGGATTGTAAGAATGATAATTGTTGGTTTGTGTTCCAAGGCATGCCAATCAATGGAAAATCATGTAATCGGGATGACAAATGAATGTGAAATTGTCAAGTGTCTGACCCTTAATGCTCTGAACATCCATTCTTCATTTTTTGGGGAATGAGAAGATTATTATTCTTATATAAGCATCCATGGGTGAAGGAGGATCAAAATGAAATATCATCAACTATTTTGATTCTTGAAAATGATGTGCAACAACCAAAACTTAAGTAATTTCAAATTTGTAAAATACTCTACTATATCCTTCAAAATTGTTCACTTTTGAAAGGTTTCCCCGGGATGGTCCTAATGCACTTGGTTAGAGGTGAAATGGATGTTTAAGTTGAAAGTTATGGGTATAAATGTAATCTTAACCATTCCACAAAAAACTCCCTTGTTATGCGTATTTCAGGATAATTCACCTTTTCTTCATAGCTTTTTGGGTGTTCATTTCATTCCACATATTTTTCTTGATCTTTCAATTCTTTTGTGGATTTTTATTTTTTTGTGGGGTCCCTTTGTATCGCGGCATTCTCTTTGTTGTGTGGATTATGAATTTGATGTGTGGTTTTTCTTTTATTTTGTGGCTTCATCAACTCCATAGAACATTAAGTGTTTTATGTTTGCAAACACTAAATTCCATCATTCCGTAGGTTTTCCATCTTTCCACAATTATCCATTTGATACTCCTACACTTAATAGTATTATGTCACTATGTTATAAATTATCGTACCCTCTGCTGATGATGCAAAAATAATATTCCTTTTTTATGTGTAATCCTTTCCCCGCAACCATATTTCTTTGTTTTGTGACTTATGTAACTCTGTAAAACACCATACCTTGAGAAAGCCATGGAACATTAAGTTTGTGGTCTCCATATTTGGTCACATTATAACTTCCTTCTTCCTACTTTGTGTCTCCTCATGGCACACTCTCTGAGCATTTTAACTTTGGCTAAGAGGACTACACCCTTTATTTCACAGAAATAACTAATTTTACGGAACACTATAATCACTAAGTCTGCAAAGCACTAAGTTTATTCTCCCTTTTTTTCTATGGAATTATCTATGTTACTTAAAACCAGTGAAAGAATACATTCTCTTCAATCTATAGAATATTATTGTTCAAAACTGTGAAACATTTAAGAAGCATTGGGGGATTTTGCAAAGATGGTGCCGAGGATACAAAAAGATCAAAATTGGCACCAACATTGGCTCTAGGCTTTAGGGATGGATACCCCCGATGGGTGTCTAGAGGGCCACATAAAACTCGAAGTAGACCAAGTGCCTAATCATTGGGAAATGAATTCAACTAAGTAAACACTTGGTTATTTTTCATTTTTAGATCATATGAGTTACAAAAACTTTCCAATGACAAAAAAGGAAGAAAGGAAATACAAAAAATAAGGGAACAAAAAAAGGACTATACACTGTCATAAAGGGAATGGTTATTTTTCATTTATAGATCATATGAGTTACAAAAACTTTCCAATGACAAAAAAGGAAGAAAGGAAATACAAAAATAAGGGAACAAAAAAGGACTATACACTCGAAAAGGGAATGATTTGGGATATACCTGATCCAAGAATTTTTTGATATGCATACCATTGATAGCAAACTCAAGTATTTCACCATCCAAATCTCTCAAGAAAAGGCATACTCTCCAATTTTGAAATCTATGGATTAAGATCCCATCCAAAGAGCTTCAAATTTCCATTTTTTTCCTCATCTTCATGCCTATTGTCCCATAATAACACCAAGTCCCCAATTTGGAAACTTCTTGGAGAGACCTTCTTGTCAAATATATTTATAAATTTTTTCTTGAACTCTATTTGTTTTTGGTGAGATTCTCTCCTATCCTCATCAATTTATATAATTTAGTAGATCCTTGTTGCATAAGGATGAAATCCTTATTCCTCCCCAAAGTGTTGCATGAATTAATACACCGATAAATTGAGATGAAGAGAAAAAATGGCTTGGGTTCCATAGACTATCTCAAATGGGCTCTTTCCAATTGACCTTTTGGGTGTGATTCTATCATCCCATACTGCAAATTTCAATTTTTCACCCCATTTCCTCTTGTTAACCTCTAAGGTCCTCTTAAGTATCTTGAGAAAGTTCTTGTTGCTTGACTCAACTTTCCCATTTCCTTGGGGGTTATAGTTGGAGGCATAAGTTAGGTTTGTCCTATATACATATTTACACAAGATGTTTGGCTTTGAAACTCATGGAATCATAAAAACTAACTAGTTTTGGACACCAAACCTACAAATGATGTTGTTCAAAAGGAATTCCATGACCACTTGGTGAGTATCCTTCTTGGTAGGGATTGCTTCAACCCACTTGGTGAAGTAATCTGTAGCAACCAAAATCCACTTATGGCCTACACTAGATGCCTATATCATTTTACCAATAAAACCCAGCCCCCATTATCTAAAAGGATCCTCAACTAAAATGGGTTGCAATGGCAGGGATCTTGAAGCTTTTATCCTACCTGAGAAATGTTGACAACCTTCACACCTTCTCACAACTTTAGTATCACTAAATAAATATGGCCACTAATAACTTTCTCAGTATCACCTGATTTCTTAGTTTTCTGAGAAGTACTTGACGAAATAGATAAGGTAAAGGTTGGTAAGAGGAATACCTGTTTTGGGATGGTTGAAGGTTGTATGCGTGCGTATTTGAATTCTGAACCAAAGTGATTGTGAGACCTTCCTTTTGGCTAGGAGGAACTACCTATATAAGAATCAAAACAAGACCACCAAAGAGAGTTAAACGATATATGCAGTGGATTGCCTAGCATGTGCTAGATCTTGGAAGTGTGATACTTCCTAGATGGCTATCAATCCACTGTTTAAAACAATTCAATGCTGAAATAAAGTAAATATTGTCCTACTGTAGTTTAATATGATTTAGGCATCTCATACAAACATAATAGGCTAGATCTAATCTAATAGGCTAGGCTAGATCTAATCTAATAGGCTAGGCTAGAAGGAGATCCAAAGGTCAAGTAGGTTGGTTATAGGTGAATGAGTGCACATGCTAGGTTAGATCTGACGATCCGAAGGTCAAATAGGTGTTCAGGTAGGTATAGGCTGAGAAAAATGAGGTCGGAGTTGAATGTGAGTCATAAATAGGTTGTTGTTTTAGTAGAGATAAGGGAAAATAGAGACCGACCACGGTTTTAAGTAACCAGTGATGGTTATAGAGAACCGGTGGTGGTTAGGTCAGAGACTGGTAAAGTTACACAGTCTGGGCTTTAAAGGTTTTTAGGCAAGAATGGGGTTAGTAGAAGGTGTTGGGTGATCATAGAGGAGGTATAGGTATGTTGCGAAGGTCTGGGGTTGGTGAGGAAGTCAAGTGGGTGGTTAGGCAAGGTATTACAATGGTTGGGTAAGGAGGGTGGCTGAAAATGGATAGGAGGAATGAAGAAATGGTAAAAGGGATAAGATCCTTTGTCAAGAGTAATATCGATGTTAATAAAAAAACTGAAATAGATGAGAGGGAAACACTTAATTTTTTTGGTGAGCTACTAATCTGAAGCCCAGTAGAAGAGTGGCTATGTTGGAAGGTGTTGGGAAGAGGCTTCACTATCGTCCCAGTGAACCTAGTTATCTTGGTTGATCATAGGTTAATCCTTGCCTTGCTGCTATGAATTTGTTGGTGGATCGTGGAATGGTTTGAATTTTATAGCGATCAAAGGTAGTCAACATGATGCTGACGTAACATTTGTATTCTTGAAGTATTTCATTATGACATTGATAAACACCATTGACTTGGTTTACTACCAGTTGAGAGTCACCAAAGATATTAATGGACTTAACCTCTAAGGCATAGGTAGTCATGAGACCCAATACAAGTGCTTCGTATTCGGTGATATTGTTGGTGCACTCAAAGTCGAGTTTGAATGATAAGGGCATGGGTTCACCATCAAGAGGAATGAGGATAATGCCTGCACCACCCCCACGCTGACATTTGGAACTGTCAAAGAATAAGGTCATTTGGTAAGGGTCATCATCCAAAGAGAGGTTAGCAATGGATTCATCAGGGAAATCAAAATTCAAGATTGATTCCCAGAAAGAGGCGCATCAGTGAGCTAGTCAACAATGGCCTAGCCCTTGATAGATTTTTGGTGGATGAATTTGAGGTCTAGGTTAGCAAGGAGCATGAGCCAATGTGTGGCACATTGATTTTGGTAAGGTTTAGCATACATGAAGTGTAAGGGGTCAGTGTTGGTCACAACATAGGTTTTGTGGTTGAGTAGGTAATGGCGAAGTTTGGTGGCAATAAAAACTAAGGCCAAGAAAATTTTTTCAGGGTGAGTGTATCGAGTTCCACGATCCTAGAAGAGTATGGCTTATGTAATAAACCACCTACTCCCTATGTTGTTTGTCACGATGAGTGAGCATGGCCCCTAGAGAGTGATTGGTAGCTGAGATGTATAGGTAGAAGGGTTGGTCATCTTTAGGTGGAATAAGTATGGGTGGTTGGAGAAGGTATTGTTTTAAGGCCTCAAAATCTTTGTGGCAGTGGTCATCCCATTTGAAAGAGACATCCTTTTTGAGAAGGTGATGAAATGGTTGACAACGGTCGGAGAGTTGGGAAATAAAATGGTGAATGGACTGTAATTTACCTTGCAGGCTATGGAGTTGTTTAAGGTTAGTGGGTGGAGGCATTTCGAGGATGGCCTTGACTTTAGCAGGGTCAACTTCTATTCCATGTAAGGAAATGATAAATCCTAGGAGCTTTCTTGAGAGAACCACGAAGACACACTTTTTAGGTTGAAGGCGAAACGCAATACTTAATGAGGTGGTCAAAGATGGTTTTGAGGAAAATGAGATGCTCAACTTGCATTTTAGATTTAGCCAAGAGATCATCCACATAATCTTCCAATATGCGATGCATAATATCATGGAAGATGTAGGTCATAACACTGATATGTGGCACCAGTGTTTTTAAGGCCAAAAGGCATGACTCGATAGTAGAAGGTCCCCCAAGGGGTAATGAATGTGGTTTTGTGCTGATCTCTTTGGAGTGAGCAAGATTTGGTTATAACTTGAGAAACCATCCATAAGTGATAGCATCTCATGGCCAATGGTAAGGTCAACCAACTGGTCAATACCAGGCAGAGGAAAATCATCTTTAGGGTAGGCAAGGTTGAGATCACGAAAATTGGTGCAAATGCGAAAGTCCCCTATCACCTTAGTGACAAGGATTATGTTAGAAATCCATTGGGGGTAATTGATGGGTACGATGAAGGAAATTGAGAGAAGGCGTTGAAGTTCTTCTTTGACAAGAAGAGAAATGCGAGGGTGCATTTTCCTCAACTTTTGTTTTACAGGTTTGGCATCGAGAATGGTTACAATATTGTAGACCATGATAGTGGGGTCAATACTAGGCATGTCAGCATAGGACCAAGCAAAAGCATGGCTATGAATTTTAAGAAAAGAAGTGAGGGCTTCCTGCTCAAAGAAGATCCGTGAGGTTGGCCAATCTTGAGAATGTGAGGGTCGTCCTGAGTGTGGATGTTGACTTCGATAGTCGATTCATTCAACATTGTTTCCATATTAGAAGGTAACGACCGATGAATGTAAGAGTCTTCGGCACCAAGGTAAGTGAGTATGGATTCATCATCGTAACATTGAACGACATTAATAGAAGGAGTATCGTCCCTATCATGTCAAGATAAAGAAGGTAAGTAAATATTGTCCTACCATAGTTTAATATGATTTAGGCATCTCATACAAATGCAATAGGCTAGATCTAATCTAAAAGGCTAGGCTAGAAGAATATCCAGAGGTCAAGTAGGTTGGTTATAGGTGAATCTGAGCTAACAGTTAGGTTAGATACAGATCTGAAGGTCAAATAGGTGTTTAGGTAGGTATAGGTCAAATAATGAGGTCAGGTTGAATGTGAGTCACAAACAGGTTGTTGTTTTGGCAAAGATCAGGGAAAACAGAGACCGACCATGGTTTTAAGTAACCAGCGATGGTTATAGAGAATCGGCGGTTAGGTCAGAGACTGGTAAAGTTACACAGTCCGGGCTTTAAAGGTTTTTAGGCAAGAATGGGGTTAGTAGAAGGTGTTGGGTGATCACAAAGGAGGTATAGGTATGTTGCGAAGGTCTGGGGTTGGTGAGGAAGTCAAGTGGGTGGTTGGGCAAGGTATTACAATGGTTGGGTAAGGAGGGTGGCTGAAACTGGATAGGAGGAATGAAGAAACGGTAAAAGGGATAAGATCCTTTGTCAGGAGTAATACCGATGTTAATAAAAAAAAATTGAAATAGATGAGAGGGAAACACTTAATTTTTTTTGGTGAGCTACTGATATGAAGCCCAGTGGAAGAGTGGCTATGTTGGAAGGTGTTGGGAAGAGGCTTCATTGTTGTCCCAGTGAACCTAGTTATCTTGGCTGATCACATGTTAATCCTTGCCTTGTTGCTTTGCATCTAAAAAGATCAAATTCACGATAAGGAAATCCAATGCCCAAGGTTCAACCTCGATTACAAAGGTTTAGATGGGTCTATATAGGCCATTTGGTCCATCCTGGTATAACCGCATCGGGCTTAGGGTGAACCAGGCGTCATTTAGGTAAATCGATCGCGTCGCTTTAGGGTAAATCGCGTCGGTTTAGGTAAACCGACGCTTGATTTGGGCCAGATATCTCGATTGTTCAAAAGTTGCCTAGAAGTGGTTCTGCCATTTGATAAGGGTCTCTTCTTTTCTCGAGTGAAAACCGACCTTAGGAGGCTTTTAATGTGAGGTGAGGGGATGGGTGTAATGTTAGGTTTTATTTAGGACATTGGTTTAGGGTTTAGGTTAATGGGTCAAATGATGGGGGTGGTTAGGTGAAGTGTATTTAATAAAGGCAATTTTATTAAATAGGTGTGTGAGGGTGGTGAATTAATTTAATGTGTGTGTGGGTGAAAGGTCATTAACTTAATTAAAATAATTAAATTGATATATATGGGGATAAATGGCATTAATTTAATTAAAGTAATTAAATTAAAATGTGTGGGGTGCAGGAGGTAGGTGCTAAGGTGTTGAGGATGAGGAAGTGATTATAGGGTTGCGGTAGGGGACCAAGGTGATTACGACACGATTTCGGTGTCTACACTTTCCCTTAAAATCTTATGAGCAATCACTTTAGCAACACAATGGCCACCAAAAACTCCTCCATGTAACTAATTAATCAGCTTAGGAGATTCATCTTCAGTTATACATATTAATAAGACCCCTTCCAAATACTTCCAAGCTAAACCAAAGTCGCTTAAAATTTATTTTTCTGATACCAACTTTAATTTCCTTCTTTGATTCTTATTTAGGACAAAAGGAAAATTCAAATTCTTTGAGTAATACATAATATCCTTGTACCAAATGGAAGCACCTACCTTTTCATGAGGATCCCCTAAATCAGCAACACCATTATTTTCTTTAACAACTTGTTCGAGATGTTTTTAACTTTTACTTGAATTGAAAAAGTGAAATAATAAAAATAAACTGACCTCAGAAGATGTGGGGTTTAATGATACCCATAGAGATAGATGTTGATAGCTGATGGATGAAAGATCCTTCCTTCTTTTGCCAATGGAGGAACTTGTAGATTACAGACACTAAGAAGAAGATGGTATTAGATAGATATATGGCAAATTTTTTGGCAAATATGATCCCTTTAATTTAATGGAATTTCTTGAAAGGATGTCAATCTGTGTTTAAGAAATCAATTGAATAATGATAATATAAATTGATAAAAACAAACGATATAATCAACAATGCAAAGGAAGAGGGAATGATGCATTCCATGTCTATATGATGGTCTGATGGTGATACCTCCGATCCAAAGTGAGTCTTGGAATCACAAGATGGTTCAAAGGAATAGGGATGTAGATAGTTTTACACTTACAAAGGTGAGCAAGATGATACATTTGATTTGGATAATGTATAGAGTGCTAAAGATGGCTCAAAGGAGCTTGATATGACTGAAAGACACTGCAAGGGCGAGATAGTGACAGATGACGGAATTTGAATGCTTGAAGGACAATATTTAGGATCAAATCATCTAATAGAGAGGGATCACCAATGATTAAGGTTGGTTGTCGGTGATTAAGGGAATCACCGCGATTATTGTAGAAGTGTACAGTGCTAATAATGAACAAGAAAAAATTGATTGAAGCTATTGAATGATAAATGAACAAGACAATAATGTAAAGGGAAAGACACTTACCTCATTCAAGTTGATGAATAAGACTAAGATAATAACATTACCGGATAGAAGAAGGCTATAGATGTCGGAAGATTGTAGTTGATTGTCAGTATGTTTGAATATCCCGGGAGGGGAAGATTGTTGGTGTCGTGAGGATTGTTGAATCAACTCCTGGACATGTGTTTAACCTCCAAAGGTTGAAGAAGATATTGTTGATGTCAATTTGATGAATATGACTATGATACTAATAAAAATTCCCTAAAAGTTCTTTGAAGAACATCTCACAAAATTCAAGTCCGTGATGGTTATCGGATTTAGGAATCTAACCTATAATGAAGGCACAGAACTCATATTTATAGAGATTACTATCAATGAAGGAGAATCATCGATGATACAGGAAAGTGGTTAAAATAGCTTCCCAAATTGAGATTGATTTTTGTTTGGATGAAGGATGTATGTTGGAAAATGGTTATATGGGTTAGGGAGGTTGTAAAATGGTTAGGAGGATGTTTGTTTTGTTTTTTTAATTTGATTTGGGGTTGTAATTGGTTTTGGGTGGTTTTAAGAGGGAGTAGAATAGTATTTTATAGTTGTAAGATGATATTTACGAGGAGTAAATATGGAGGGGGAAATAAGACTTAGGATAGGGATTTAATGGTAATGATGGATTTAATGTACAATGTGATAGTGATGTGGTAATGAAGGGGTGCTAGCGGATGCAATCACAGAGATTAGCGTGTTTTTAATTTCCATGTCATATTATTAAAATTTTTTAACCCATCTGCACCTCTTACTTAAATATTATGTTTGTGTTAGAATTTCTTTAACCATGGTGTGTGGCACATAGGAAATGACCCTTAAGTTCAAGATGTAAGGTCTAAAAATTTTAGTGGTATTTACTAAAGAAAAGCCTATTTTTCCATGATTATATATTTCATTTAAGACCCCTACATGTCCTTGTTAAAGAATGAAATAGGTTTTTCTTGGCCTTCATCATCCTTTCGTAGTAAAATAGAAGCAATAGTAAGTTCATATGTAAATGATAACATTTAAAACTCATTTTTATAATCTATACTAGCCAACATATGAGAAGTATTCAAAGCATCATTTACTCCTTTAAATGTTTGCATTGCCTTATCTCCCACCTTATAATCTAGTCCTTTTAAAGCATACTTGTGATAGGTAAAGTGATTTCAGAAAAAATTGAAATAAATCTTCTCAAAAAGTTGATTTGAACAAAGAAATATTGGATACATTTCTTAGATTGGGGTGTGTGAAATTTTTCAATTGCCTCCACTCTTTCAGAATCAATCATCACACCCTCATAAGATTTCAACTTAGAATAGGACCAAGCCAAATAGTCCTGATATTTTCTTAATAGTTTGATATAGGCATGTTTTACCTCTGCATCTAAATTGTTGCACAACCAAACTTTTCTTAGATCTTGGAAAGTTCCTAAGTTGCATTCAGTTACATCTCTTAGACCATAGTTGGAATTTTTCATAGCTCTGGTAATACTATAAAAAGCATATTAAAGGTTGACCATCCCTATTGCGATTGTATTATTCTTCAATTGAATTATCTCCTTCCCAAATAAGGTCTCTTTTCCATCACACGTCTCTACCATAAGCTTAAGATAAATTAATTGATTAACAAACTCATCTTTACAACTTAGGAATTTCATGATGTGAGAGTCATCATCAAATAATTTCCAAATCTTCTCTGCTGAGAATCTAAGCAACAAACTTGGTTGATCAATTCCCAACATCAAATACTTAAAGCTCCATTATGCTTCTCTAGTGCATGATAATATCCTCACTCCACAAAAACTTTGGACTCTACACTAAAAGTCTAAGATGTAAATTAGCCTTTTACAATGACATAGTGAGTTATTAATTAAATCCCATCCTTTATAATATGCGTATTAAAAATAGGTCTTCAATCATCATCATGCTTAATTTTAAAAATAGGTCTTATCTCTCCAAATAATATTATAATATTATCTAAGGCCTTACCTTATTCTTCCCTACTCTTCTTTTCTCTTGAGAAATGAGGAGAGCTTTTGTATAATGGAGGGGGTTTTTATACCCCAAATCGGACCATTTTTCTAGCTTAAAGGAATTTTTAGGATAACTATATGCCAACTCACCGGGCTAGGCAAGTTGGTTTGGACACTCTATTAGCACGGGTAGGTTAGTGGTTTGAAACCACCACCAACCATTTTGGTTGACTCGCTCTATGTCATTGGTGACTTATCCTCTGTGTCTCATTACATCTACCACTTGTCTTGTCATTATGTCATTATAGGCATAGGATTTTTCCACATCCCACGTGTTCACCCCGTCATGTCAATCGATTCACATGCCACCTCATCATGTCATCATGCGAACTACCACCGAGTCACCACCATACACACCTCACCTATCCGTGCCTAAGTCACTAGGGTTGGTGAGTCTGTTTTCCAAGTCATGCGGTTTTATCCCACATGGGGTAGGCTATGATATGACTTAGGATTTTTAAATCCTTTTCCCCACTCCATAGCCCATGGCTTGGGCCATATGGAGCATTTTCTCGCCAAGTATGTGGGGATGGTTGGTTGAATCACTCTTGAGCTTGCCGAGCAGCTCATTATCCGCTATGCGTTATCTTTCTAGTGACTCAATGTATAAATCAATTGCAAACTTACCAATTAGCTCAACTCAATATTAGCCCAGCCATTTCGGTGTGTAACTTGACACGAGCTCGGTCCTTAGCCAACTTGATTTTTAGCTCGATAAGCTTTCTAGAGTATTACAAAGAAACTGGGTTCCCTTCCGAAACAAAAGTGTACCCCATTGTTTCAAACCTTTTATCACCCGTTGAATATTGGAGGTTTACAAACACTTTATTTTTAATCCATGATGTTCGAATACCCATTTTTTATTACACCCATGCCTAGTCACTGTGGAACCTATGTTTTGGCCTTGTCTCATGCGAGCACCCTATTCCCGTATAGATTGCATCTGGAGCGTATGGTATCTATTTTGTGTATTCCAATAGAACTGGAAATATCTCAAAGAATTCTACTATGTTGTAATGATCTCGAGATATTTAGGGAATTTTTGTTTCTGATTTAATCTCTGGATCACACCTCCCCATTACGAGGATTTTGTCCCCAAAATTCTTATTTTCTTCTACTTCGGTTCCAAAACTATATGTTGTCTCGAAGAGATATCTACAAGTGACACAATGGCCTTGAAACTATTACTCCTTTAGTCATACAATCAACTTCTAGCTCCATAATTGAACAATTAGTTTTATCCCTAAGACTTGTGGCACTTGGGCCCATTTCCTTTTTGCACCGCTTGATGCCAAATCAAGAAAGAGAATCTCTTCATGGTCTTCATGAGGACTCCATAGTAGAGCTCTAATTACCAATTTTTGCAAGAACACACTAGGAATGATAAAAATTTCATGAAGTGTTTACTTACTTGGTGGATCTAGTTTTATGTCATATCTTTAAGACAAGGTATATTTTCCCTTGTCTTCGTCAACCATAACCTTCTTGACATGTTTCTTTTATTTTCCACACCAAATAACACAATGGTTATTGATCCATAGTAAGCACATGGATATGTCCTTAATATCTCTAGGGTTATTATAGGCTCCTTCTTGTAATCAAAGAAGACACGATCATACTTGTTAGGGTTGTCAAATTTTCCTTTTCTCTCACCATTCTTCGAGAGTCTGATTTGTTATTTACTATAGGTTGCTTCAGGAGGACTGGTGGCTTGGGATCTATGCTTGATGTTGTCATGGAGCTTTTTCCCACCTCATTTTTTCCACTATTGTAACCTAGACCCACATATTTATATTTTTCCTTCACCTAGATAGGGTTATCGATACCTTGGTTATTCACACCAAGGCCTTTTCTTTCATATCCCATTTTAAAAGCAATTTTTATCTTATACCTATACTATACTTTTAAAATTCACCAAATGTAGGATGTACTGATTCATGGGAAATAAAATTCATTGAATCACTTGCAATGTTATTGGTGGGCATAACTTTCTTCTTTGCCTCTTCACCATCCTACAATATTGCTAGAGATCTTCCTTAGCTTGTAGTTCATGTTGTAACATTGTGATCGATCCTCCGGGAATTCTTCCCAGAGTCTTAAACTTGTCTTGTAACTCTTACTTCTCTCGATGTCACAAGATATAGATGTTTCATCAATTGAGAGTACTTCTTTAGACTATGGTTTATTTTCCAAGCTATAGCTACAATAGGTTGACTACTACCGGTCTTTCATAGTGTCTTTTTACATTCCACTATTTGATGTTGGAACCACCTTAGTTTTCAGTATGGGAACAAATACCAAAAATTTTCCTTGTCATGCCCAATCATAGAGTAATGTACACATACTTGAGGACCATTCTATTCTTCTTGGGTTGCTTAGTGATGATGCTCTACTTGCAATGTAGACTGTAGGAGTTATATGCTTTGTCTCATTTCAAAAATATAACGTGGCCGATCTCATCGATGCAGATTCACGATGTGCAACATAGTACCCAGTATAGTGATTATAATGGGCCATAGAATGATCTAGTACAAGTCCATTTCATTGCACCGCAGTGAAAACCCAGCTTCTTGATATCAAACTTGCTTCACTATAGCAATTTTTCAGGAAAGATAACCTTCTCGATACCAAACTTGATCCATAAACTAGTCAAAAAAATTCTTGACCAACAGATCCTTATAGTCAACTGATTTTTACTTCCAATTTCACCTCGAAAATAAACCAACTTAAACAAATGCAATGCAAGAAAATAATCGGCACCGTATAAGATTTTATAACGTAGTTCGAAATTACCTATGTCTCCAAGTTTTTAATAGCTAAACTGATTCATTATAACATTTCAATCATAAGTACAAATAAAATTACAATTCTATAATGAATGGGATAGCTTAACCCAAAATTTGGTGCCAATCAGTCCTGTAGAACCCAAACTAGTCTTAGAAGCTTGCCCAAAGACTGCATAGCTTCCGATTTTACACCTCCCGATGACTTCTCCTCTATTACATAGCCTCTAGCTTATATGCAGATCTAATTCATAATTTTCTTGGTGTCAATGAGTGCCACCCTCTTATTGAATTCCCCTATGTTACACAGCTTTCAGCCTCTACACGAGCTAAGTCGATTTAGTGTCATCAACGAGCTCAATTATACAACTCTCCTCCATCACCTCCATGCAATGAACTTGGTTGATCAATACCCAATGTAAAATAATTATAGCTCCATTATGCTTTTCTAGTGAGTGATAATCTCCCTCGTCTCCATGACAAACTTCGATCTCACGTGAGAAGGATAAGGCATAAAATATCCTTCTATAATGACATGGTGAGTTATTAATTAACTCCCATCCTTTACAATATGCTTATTAAAAATAGGTCTTCAATCATCATCATGCCTATTTTAAAAAATAGGTCTTATCTCTCCGTAAAATGCCATAATATTATGTAAGGCCTTCCCATATTCTCCCCTACTCTTTTTTGCTCTTGAGAAATGAGGAGAGCACTGTATAATGGCGGGGGTTTATATAGGCCAACTTGGCCCACTTTTTATAGCTTAAGGGACTTATCATCTAACTCTATGCCAACTCCCCAGGTTGGGAAAGTTAGTTTGGACACTCTATTAGCATGGGTAGGTCAGTGGTTTAAAACCACTATTAACCATTTTGGTTAACCTGCTCTACATCGTTGGCAACTAATCCTCTGCGTGTGCTATGTGTCTACCACATGTCTTTTCGCCGCATCATTTTCAGCCTAGGATGTTGCCATGTCCCATCTGTTTGCCCCATAATTTCCACCAAGCTAGCCACTACCTCGCGATGTCATCACCCAAATTTCCACCAAGTCAATCGCCACACACACCTCACCCATCTAGTGTATGAGTCACCAGTGTTTGGCCATTCCACCGTCTCGAGTTGTGGGGTTTTATCCCACATGCGATGGGATAGGATATGCCTAAGGATTTTTAAATCATTTTCACCACAACATAGCCCGTGGCTTGGATCATATGGAATTTCTTTCTTGCCAAGTATGTGGGGATGGTTGGTTGACTTGCTCTTGAGCTCGTCAAGCATCTCGCTATCGCCTTTGTATTAGCTCGCCAATGACTCAATGCATAACTCAATTACCAACTTACCGAGTATCTCAACTTGGTCTTGGACTAACTCCGTGTGTAACTCAATATGAGCTCAATTCTTAGCCATCTCGGTTTGTCAGCTCGATGAGCTACCTAGAGAACTACGAAGGTTGTCTTCCCTCCTAAAAAAAAGTGGAGCCCATTGTTGCAAACATTTTTTATCACCTGTTGAAGACCAAAGGTTCGCAAACACTTTATTTTTTCTTCGTGATGCTGCAACAACCCATTTTCTATTACACTGTGCCTAGTCACTACATCGCATGTGTTCGGCCTCATCCTCAAAACACCCTATTCCTATGTATACTGCATCTAGAGCATTTGGTGTTCATTTTGTGTGTTCCAATAGGCAATCTTTGGATATATCTCTAAGCCTTCTACCGTACTATGATCCCGGGTTATTTAGGGAAAATTTTCCCTCTAATTTGATCTCTAGATCACACCTCCCCACTAGGAGGATTTTTCCCCAAAAGCTTCTTTTCTTTTGCTTCTAGATACGTAACTCTGTGTTGTCTCAAAGAGATCTCTATAGCTAACACGGTGACCTTCAAAATTCTATTCCTTTAGTAATAGAATCACCCTCTAGATCCACTATCGACAATCAGCCAATCTTTAGGACTGTGGAACTTGGGCCCATTTCCTTCCACTGCGCCACTTTGATACCAAATCGGGATAGAGAATCTCCATCCGGTATTCATGAGGACTCCATTATAGAGCTTTGATTACCAATTATTGCAAGAGCATACTAGGAATTATAAACCTATCACAAAGTTTTTACTTACTTGGTTTCTCTAGTCTTGTATCTTCTCCTCAAGATGAGGTAGGTTTTCCTTGTTTTTTCATTGGTGGATATTTTTTATTACACCCATTCCTAGTCACTACATTGCCTATGCTCTGCCTCATCCTCAGTGAACACCCCTGTTCATGTGTGAACTACATTTGGAGAGTAAGGTATCTGTTTTGCGTGTTCTAATAGGCATTGGAAAGATATGGAATCCTTCTACCATACCGTAAAGATCTTAGGCTATTTAGGGAAAATTATCCTGCTAATTTGATCTCTGGATCAAAAAAAAATTCATGTTCTAACTTCCTTTTTCCTGCTCCTAAGCTCCTCAAAGTACTCTCTCTACGAGAATTGCGGCTTATTCTCGAGTAGACTACACCCTTCTTTTCATTGAAATAAAATTTTTCATGAAACACTATAATCACCAAGTCCACGAAGCACTAAGTTTCTTCACCCCTTCGTTCTATGACATTATTTATTTTGCTTTAAAACATGCCAAAGATTACATTCTCTTTAATTTGTGGAATAATACTTGTCAAAATCATGAAACATTCAAGAATCATTGGGGGACTTTAAAAATATGGTGCCAAGGATACAAAAAGATCAAAATGGGCACCAAAACCTTATATCTAAGTAATTTTTTAAAATTTTAATATAATTATTATCATGCCCGATATTTATTATGCAATAGGCGTTACTTATAGATTTATGCAAAATCCATATGATGATCATTGGAAAATGGCTAGAAATATCTTAAAATGTATTAAAATTACAATCAATTATGGCTTACATTATTATTTTTTAATTATGCTTGATTATATGGTTATTATGATTTTAATCATGTTGGTGACGTGATACATAGAAAATATACTTTTGGATGTGTTTTTAAGTCTAGTACATGTGTTATTACTTAGTTAAGTGAGAGGAAACCAACAATGTTTATCTCTTCTAATGAGGCAAATCATATAATTTTTATGGAAACAACTAAATAAGTCATGTGGCTCAAAATAATATTGAAAAACTTCATATGGATGCCAAAGGAATACCTCCACTTTTATGTGGATATCCAAAGTTACATATATCTTACAAACAATCCAGGTCATCATCAAATAACTAAACATATTAAAATTCATCAATGGTGATATTTATCTTTAATCTTGTCATACTAAATATCAAGTTGTAGATATTTTCACGATGCCTCTCTATGTTATTAAATTTTTCAAAATTTGAGAAATGTTTGGCCTTTTAGAGTGGTTGTTGAGGGGGAGTGTTGATCCGAGATCATTTTAGTGGAAATATTTTCCCTATATCTCTAAAAATTATTACAATATGATAAAGGGATTTGAGAGATTTCTAATGTTTATCTCAATGCGTGAAATGGACTTTGTTTGAGCAAGATACCGTCCATAGAGTTCACATTTGGAGGAGCAAAAATAGGGGTAGCAGACCAATTGGAATGCGACACATGGTAGTGTAAAAATAATAATAAAAGGGTGTTTTTGGTTTTCTCCTTTGTACTTTGATATTCAATTTTAGACAAGTGGGCCCCGCTTATTTGTTGGTTAGGGACCGTCATCCAGGGTTGAAAAAATTGTTTTACGAAGGGGTACCTTTGCCTCTATATCTTCATATTAGCATTGTCACATTTTTGTATATAAATGCCTTTGCATTTCCCCATACCATGCGTGTGGGATTAAATCTCTTTGGATTTTAAATTAATTTACCATGCAGTTACCATTTTCACTGACCTACTAACTATGGCTCATTATTCTAACCATGGTGCATCTAAACCAAATCCTCCATTATCTTATCTCATATGTCCGAATGACCTCAATTCTAACTCAACACATAGCCCACCCGCACTCCAACCAATTTCCCACTAACCCACCCAACCGAGTCAATACGTGGTGGGATAAAAACAACCTACATCCACTTAAACAAGCCATAAGGAGCTATTTTAATTATTTTTCCCAAAACAACACGGGTAATGTGGTATTTAATCCCAATAAAGGTAAAATCTGGGTGGTGGATGTTTAGGGAGGATTGAATCCCCAATAACATTCTTCTAAAAAACTGACCTAGTTGTTAGACCACATAGTGGTCACAAACCTAAATAAGAACAAGCTTCATATTATAAAAGGTTAAGGTTTAGACTGTGTGTGTTTTGTAAACAAAGCAGTTTGTAAATAAATGGATTTTTGAGTAGTTTAGGGGTATATTTTCGTGTCTTGGTGTAAACTATAAGTTGTTCAAAATTCTAAGATGCTCCTATTACATCCATTATTTTCTTGATTTGGATTTATTTTTATGTCATTTTAAAATGTGAAAGTATCTTTTGATAGAGAACGAAGGGAAGGGACAATGCAAGTGCTTCGGGAAAGTGGAGGGAAAACATTTATCATCTTCATAGTCTTCTGAAGGTCTGAGAGCATAAATTTGTAGGTTTCATGATCCATAATTGTTATTGTAAGTTTGATTGTACTTATAATTTTGACATTTATAATGGATCGGTTCAAATCAACTTGAAGACGTAGGTAAATTTCCAAACTTTGTAAACAAGTTTTGTGTTATCTCTTATCTGATTTTTGCATCTGGTTTCGACATTTTCCACATAATCAAGTCATATTTTAATTTAGATAAACATACTTTAATCAGTTACGATAATTTATGAAAATTGGGTAAAATGAAATCTGGATGGTTTTGATCGAACTATTGATTAAGTTGATTTTTGGGAAATGTTAAATCGATTCTGGATCAATTTAACACAATCACAATTCATATTTTAAATCAGTTTTAGATTCACACAAGTAACAAAAGATGATAAATTAAAGGATCATTTTTGTAAACATTCAAAATAGTAGAGGGTATATTATTATTTATAGATCAAGTGTGCATGACATTACCACTTCCTAACAACCTTTTTACATCTTCCTTCCACACTTTTAAATTGTAAAAGGCATTTGAAAAGATCGCCCTATGTGATTGGGTTTAAAAATCACCTTATGTGAGTTTATTTGTAATCCTAGCAGAGCATTGTGTTAGAAATTCCTTGTTTTATAAAATGGATCTAGAAACTCATATAAGACTTCATTACATGCACTTATCAAGGAGGAATTTGGGATATTTATATTAAATTATACTTGTAGACATGTTATCCTAAAATCATTCTATATAGTTTAAGGATTATAAATATTTTTGTATATAAAGATAACTTTGGTATGTATCTCATTTAAGAATTAAGGGGCATTTTTGAGTAAGTAATGTTCGTGGGAACACATTTAATGTGGCCCACTAGAACAAACCAAACTCCAAAAGCAAGTTTATGTTATAAACTTGATTGATAACTTATATTATAAGATATGTGTAACTTATATAAATCTATAATCAATTAAGTAAATTAATTGATTTAGAGTGAATTGGTTCAATTGAAAGGTTACAACCAACTCTCCCACCCTTTAAATTGGGTTATACTATTATGATTAGTGAGTGCTCAAATTGGTATGTAATTGAAATAGTGTAGAAGTGAAGGAAGATTGTATGTTGAGTTAGCCTATAATTTTTATCCAATCTATAATTTTTCAAGCATTATAAGTTCCTTGTTATTCATTAATAAAAATAGGAAGTACATTTGGTGGGGATTTTCACCATAAGGTTTTCGACATTAAATTGTTGTGTTCATTACATTATGTAAGTTATTTTATATTATGCATTTTTTTGCATTATTTGATTTTATATAAAATTTCAACCTATCATAATAATTTAGAATATTATAAACTTAAATATTTATTGCATAATTTAAATTCATCTCATGTTTCACAACCATTAGCATGTTCTCATAAAACTCCACTTTTCTCTTCTTCTTCATTTTCCTTCAAACGAAACAAGTTAAAATTTCTTCTTTCCTATAGACACTCAAATTTGTAAACTTATCCTTTGCAATGACAAGTTTTACTTTGTTCATATGCTAAGACAAATGGTCACATTCTAAGCACAATTAGTATATCTTTATCTTTTTTAACTTGCTCATATTTGCACACATCTTTGTCATTCATATAAGAAATATTAATTAGCTAAAATAGTAATTCATCTCTAGGCATCACTCCCAAACTCTGAATTTTTCATCACTACTTGCCTTTCCAAAATTCTACATCTCGGGTCTATAGTGGATTATGGTCCTAGATGACCTTATGGTCATGGACCCTCCCATCTAATGACTCTTTTTTAATTTCAAACTCTTATGTGAGTTACTTCTTCCCCAATTCGGCCATAATGTGAATGTTTAACCTATGGAAGCTTATATAAGAAATTCAATTGCCCTTTATAAATCACATGGCATTCTCATAAGATCTTACTATAAATATCAACACTAAAGCACTTAAGGCTCTCATAAATCTTCCTAAAATAGTTTCACATCATTTTGAATAGCCATGATATAAGTATGAAGTACTCAAACCAAGTTTAATATTTTATCTTCCTCCATTTCTAAACACTCAAAGGTCCTAGAGCCATGTCTCGGAAAGAAAAATTCACTCCAAGAAATGTCAAAGGTATTCAAGGGACAACAAAGATAGTCTAAGCATCTAAAGTACTCTACATCACACTACTACCACGTTGGGTACATTTATAATCTATAGTTATCCCACTATCTTTGTGCCTAGAGACACGAGTGTAACAATAGGGTTTGGAAATATATGCATACACAACGCACCTACACTAGGATAATTACATAAAGCTTGTTCCCACTCAAGGGGATGTAATTCAAAACCTTAATTATCTTAGTAATGGTTAAATACAAAGGGTAATCCAAGCTCACCCACTCACTGATTTCTCCTTTGGTTATCTAAGGATTTCATGAAATTTTCTACAAATGGATAGGGTTTCTATTTATTGCAGTTCATTACAAGTAGTGACAAATTTGTGTGAGCCCTTGCAAGAAAATGACACTCATTTCAAGGAAAGTGAAGGAAAAGAAAATTGTAGAACCCCACTATGCACAGTTCTAAGACCATACTAAAAAAATCAAAACCATACCACATTCTAGATAGAGTTGTATATTCTTGCAAAAGAGTTGTTTCTAATTACAATTCCATAAATGAAGCATTTCTAGATCCGAACATCTCTTTTTACCCAATCTTCATTCCCGATCAGATTTGTACCACTTTATGTAGTCAAGTACGTATCCTCTTTGTGTTTTAAGAAATTTCCATATCATTTTTACCATAGTTGAAAATATTAATTTTTTAAACTAAATGTTCATGGTTTTTTTAATTAATTAATTTAGAATAATAATCAAATAACATTAGTTAACTTTTTCCTAATTCACTTTTAATAAATACAACTAATTAGGAATCGGGTAAAACATATATTTCTCTAGGCTATAAGTTTTGGTCCTCCCATAATGCATGACCTTCCAATTAGTATTGTTAAGGCATTCCCAAAAATAGATGGAAAACATCCATCGATGTGATATCACACAATGCCTCATTGTAACATTCACCTATATGAAATTTCAAAAGGATATTTTCATTAAATAAGATTGTATGCCCCTTATGTAGCCAAGACACTACGTATGGCTTGGGATATGGAGTCTTATTCAACCCCAACTTATATATTATCTCGCAAAAATATTTTATCTATGTTGGCACAATCTATAATAACATTACAACACTTGCATCCTAACTTGCATATTTTCTAAAATAGATTCTTCCTCTATGCATGTTCATCATATTTCAGTGTTCATTGTAATAGTTCCCTCTTCATCATAAGGTTTTCTCCTCACTTTGTTTCTTCTTAATGCTCTGCAAAATCAAATCTTCATATCCATGTGCTACATGTCTATTTCACTTGGGTTTTATACTTCTTCCTTCATTTTGTCTCGTGTACACTCATATGCATAATGCCTAGTTTATTCACACTTGAAACAAGTCCAAAGGAATCCTCTTCCTCTATATGGGTAATATGATCCTCCATACAAAAATTATTGTTCTTTCACTTACATGTCACTATGCACATCTCTACTTTATCTTGATTGACTTCTTTGAATGTTTCTCCTTCCACCACCATACAAAAATCCACCTCTTCCATAAATGATACTCTATTTTTTGTGTTATAGTTTCTCTTAAACCCTAAGTGCAATTTAATGGGATTCATCCATTATCCGGATTTACATCATACTTAGCTCTTCTTGGATACCAAAACTAAATCCATTAACATATCATGTGACCTTCTCCTAATCTACCTCATTGTGTGCAAATATGATAGTGATCTAGTAGATCTCTTTATCGTACTCTTTGACATTCAACGCCTAACATAGATTTTGCAAATTTCTAAACAAATACATCCAATAGTCATTGGGTAAGAACTTACACTTCATATTTTTTATCATTCTATCCACTTGATTATCTATTCATTTTCTCTCATTATAAATTTATTTTGAACTTCTTGTTATCATGCCAAAGTTATATGCTCATTTTTTAAAAAGCATCTCGACATGCTTTCCTTCTTTTGATTATCACAACGGAAAAATATTGAATTTGGACCAGATGCTCCACTTTGATCTTAATCTATGTGATATGATGAACCGACAACTTGTAGAGGAGATTAGACATATGGTGATAGCCCCTAAATTGGGGGTTATGGGGTAGGGACCGGATATGAATTGCACGGGCCCGCTTATCTCTTATCATTATGGGTTGAGTTCTTCAAACTACATATCTTATCGAGAAATTTCCCCTTCCTTTCCATTGGTCACGTTTCTTAGATTAGCTTTATGGTGATCTTCAATGCATGCCTTTGTCTTGTTTCTCATCTTGATTTATACCTTGTAGCTTTTCCTTTTACTTGTGTATAATTCTATCTTTCATGCATAATCGCATCCCTCACTTTGTCAGTTCTGCTGTGCAATAAAAGCCTGCCTCACACACTTTTTGAGTTCTCATACTTTTTAAGAAAACTTGATTTTTTTCTTCCTAAAATTCATTTTACACACTTTTGATCCAAAAACTCATTGTGAGGCCATTTAGGGTATCAAAGTGTTCAAAAATAATTTAAAAAGTCACCTCATTACTTAAATGTTCCTAAGGTAAACTTCATGTGTGCCTTGGGTAATTTTTATTCCAAAAGTGCATCTCAAGTGCGTCAAGAAGGGTAAGTTTTTCCTAAGGCACTTCCCAAGTGAACTTTGGGTACTAAAAGTTCCCAAAACCTCTCAAACGTCTTCTCATAGGCAAAGAAGCGCTCCCGAGATGGAACTCTTTAACTAATATTTTTTTGACCATAACTTTCTCATCGACTTCCGATTTGAGTTCCATTTGAAGCATTGAAAATACATTGAAGCAAGGATTAATATTGTATACATTTTAGAACCTCAAAAATTGAATATATTTTTCATGATAATCATTTCTCATGTGTTGTTTTATTTACCTTCATTTAAAATCTTGTTTCACTTTTTGGTTTTAAATACTCATTGATAATGCACCTACGACTTAAGTTGGTTCCCAAAAGGTCCAAATGGGTGCCCAAGGTTCCAATAAACACTCTCAAGTGTGCCCAAATTCGTAATGAGGTCAAAAAAATTACTCGTGACTCAAATGTGAAGGACTCATAAAATGGAACTCTAAAACCTATATTTATTTCACTATAAATGTTGCATCCAAACTCTTATTTGAGGTTCATTTGAAGATTTGGAAATAAATTGAAGTAAGGATTAATGTTTTGTAGTTTTTATAACATCAAACATTATATTTATGTTTCTTGATAATCATTTCTCAAGTATTGTTTTGCTCATAGTCCGAGTTTCACGCATTAAATCTTGATCAAACTTTGTCCATAGAATATTCACCATGGAACAAAAAATTTTAGTTTATTGATGACGATTTTTCAATTGGTGATGACCACGTTTATCATATTAATTTCAAAAACATCAAAGCAAGAATGATTAGTGGAAAACAAAATCTTTTCATAGAAATATTTCATCATTTTGGATTTTATCAAGCAAAGTTATTATACATTTAAATACAACATAACAATTATATTATCATGTGTGTTGATGATTTTGGATGCTTTATAATTATGGATAGATTTGTTAAGCAATACTCTCCTCCCTAGGTAGAAGAATGTATTTGAGATTGTTATAGAATTCAAGGTTATAAGTGTTAAAGGTGAAAGTGCACGAGTGAATCAAATAAGGGACATCTATGGAAGGAATTTATTATTCTCTTATTCATTTGAGTGACTTTTTGTTTCTCCATTGGTAAAATTGTTTTTTCACTTAAGTGACATTTCTATATCTACATTGACAAAAAGTGTTTTTTGTAAAACTTAAGTGACTCGAATATAAAGTCACTTTAAGTTATAACTTAAGTGAAAGTGAAAAGGTTAAAGTTGTATTCTTACAAGAAGGAGGTTATGAGGTGGTTATGGGATAAAAGTATAAATAGGGGTGGCATTTCCATTATACGGGTTCTATTTGGTTCTCTCTTTTCTCTCTGAACTCTGAAGAGATTTTTTTGTAACTTTGTGTACACATGTTCTTTAGTTTTCATGAATATATAATATAATGTTGATGTGTTCATTTCTCCCTATGGTGTTTATTCCCTTCAATCATAAAACTCTGCATTTTTATTTTATAATTGAATGATGTTATAAACACTGCTTTTCCTCATTGTGTGTGATACCCGGATACTCATACTTTGTGTTGAATGTTTGTGTACATGAACTTTGTGTCATATTTGTATGGTTTGAAAGGTTGTGAAGAATTTTTTTCTTCCTGGTCCTTATTAAAATATGTTATTGTATTATATTATTTCATGTGTGAGTTTTATAATTTTGTTTACTTGGATTTATATGAGATAATTTATGTCTAGTCTATTACTTGGGTTCTCCTTTCCTCTTTTTTTCTCTCATTTCTCCCCTATTTATCCTCTCTTTCTCCTTCCCATTTTGTCTTTTTGTGATTTCTAGTTAAAATATCTGAAATTACAAGAACAATATCATATGTGGGAACTTCCCTCTCAAAAATAGGGAACATCACCCTATCAATAGGTGATCTTATTTAGCTATTGCATATTTTATACCACCTCCATGTGCCATATCTGAAAATCTAAAGTGACATTAAACCATGCCAACACTTCCACCATAGTTTTTCATGAACATTAATCTTGGTTTGCATAATCTTCACCTTATGTAGGTTTCAATCTCTTCAAACTTAAAATATTCATCCGTGTATATGATCCAATCCACCAACTCTTCAAAATACAACCTCCCAAACAAACACAAAACATCTAACTTCAGGAAATGCACCATCTTAGAGATAACATGTAAAATTATTACTTCAAGAGCCTCTACTTCTTCCTCTTCACCTTCACTTTATTCATCTATACATTCTACTTCCTCCTCGACACCAATTTGATCATCTCTCATCGTAAAACCTCTTTAGTAGTTTTCTTCAATAACCTCTAGTTTGATATGCACATTCCTTAGCTCATTTAACACCTCATATAGAACTCCCACTATAATTGTGTTTACAAAACCTACACCAAATATTATAGGAAACATCTTTATTCTCTTCAACAATAACTCCTATTGATTCAAGTCCTCCTTACAATCCTATATAGGCCTCACTATTACTAAGGTTTCTCACACTCCTAAATATGTAGCCTATGCTTTAATACCAAGTTTGACACAAGCATAGGGATGTTGTTTCTAATGAAGAAAATACCTAACCCAATAGTTATGGAAATACACTTACTAAGTGGTATAATCACAAAAACATCTTATATTATAAAGGCAACATATTATGATGAATTTTTGTTGGCTTAAATATCCATGGAGCTACAATCACCAAATTCTCTTGGTCTCGCAATGGTGATTTCTTTCAAGAATACCATTTCCTCTCTTCTATCTTCTTATATGATTTTTTTATTATTAGTAAAAGGTTTTTTGACTAGGATCCTACCCAGATTACAAGGGGGCCCAAGCCCAGATATACAAGAAGAAGTAGTACAAAAATAAAAATCACAACCAAGGAGGAACACAACAAGGAAGCATCGATACTTGTAGTAAAATAACAACCAAAATATTGCCAAACCAAAACATAAATACAACAAAACTACATAAAAATAACATCCCAAGATCAAAAAATAAATAGTCAATGATATCCAAAGTACTGCAAGAATCCTAACACCTATTTCATAATCTTGGAAAACTTATTTTTGATATTCTCCAACTCATCTCTAATGTATTTGAATGAAGTGCCATTTTTAGCTTTTTTTTTTCCCTTGCTAGTTTCCAACACAAGAATGATGTAGGAAAGAATGTCCATATTACCTTTCAGAATGGAAAGGATATCACATTGTCTGCTCTTGATCATTTCTTGCTCTTTTTCAACAAGAGAAATCCTTTTACCAAGTTCCTCCAAAGTAGTTTTTCATCCTTACTTTGCCACTTTATATTGCAATTTTGACCCCTAAATTTATCATTAAGCACTTTTCATTCCTTTGTCACCAAGTTAACATATCATTATGTAGGTCCAACTCATTTCTCATGCTACCTATCTGAGATTTTTCAGGCTTCCAGTTAGTAATATGTTTATTTATTGTCTTTTTCTCCCATGGCCAGCAAAATTAGATAAATATCACCCTCTCCAAAAGGAGAAACACGGGATTAGGAACATTGATAGGATTTATTCTATCCCTTTAGCTATGAAGAGAGCAATTATAGGGTATGGGAATGGATCTCTTTGTAGGGAAGAGGGTGGGGAGGGAGGTGGGTGTAGTATTCACAAGAAGAAGATCAAAATGCTTGCATAAAAAGAGTATAACCGCATGATGTAGGGGCATGGCTATTTTCCCTTGAAAAACCAATTTCACAAATTTTCAAGCAATTGGAGTAGGTGGAAGGGAAATTTAATAGCAACATCCCTTCTAAAATGATTAAGAAACACCAAATGGAAGAAGGGGGTGACTTTGAACCTCCCCTCAAGTGTGAGATATTTCATTAAAATTAGACTCACCTTGTTGTAGGGTTTAGCAGAGACTCCCTCAAGAAGCCTCTTTTGATGTGTGTGAGGATCTCCTCTTCTTCTAAAAATTTGATCTCGTCCTCTTTCCTGTCATAATTATTTTGAAGAACCTCATGCCTTTAGGATGGCGACCAATGATGCTCGATATCATCTCCTCG
This sequence comes from Taxus wallichiana var. yunnanensis, assembly GCA_018340775.1. Classification (NCBI taxonomy): domain Eukaryota; kingdom Viridiplantae; phylum Streptophyta; class Pinopsida; order Cupressales; family Taxaceae; genus Taxus; species Taxus wallichiana. Next base: position 921,106,568 of record CM031239.1, on the reverse strand, counting down.
CTTATGATAAATTCCCCTGTTTACGTAGCTCATCCTTCTATCTTTCTAATTCTTCACAAAATATTGGGGCATATGTAAATCATGACCTCTAACCGCATTCATTAAATGGTTAAATCTCCCTTTCTTCATGATATTCTAGAGTTATGCATCCTCTTTCCATTGCGCATTGTTGATGCAGACTCAACCCCGTAAATATCCCCTCCCATTTTTTTGTGACAAACCCTAGAAACTCGTATGAAGGATAACAAGTCGAAGGAGACGGTCAAGAAGAGAGATAAACTCCAAACCAAGTTTTAAAGGAAGATCCATAAGCATTAAACCCGTGTAGTATTCCTTTTTTCCAAGTTAATAATTGTTTGGACATTAAGGGGTAAGGAATTAAAGTTGTGCCAAGTGGTGTAATTATGGGATTAAACCCCCACATTGGCAAGAGAGTCAACAAGATTATTACCTTCCTTATAGGTATGATGGAAGGAACAACTTGAGAAGGACTTGGAAAGGTGTATAACTTCTTTAATGAAATTTTTAATAGTCCAAATAGCTTTAGATTTACCATTCAAACAATTGATGACATTTATAGAATCTCCTTCAATAGCTAGATTCGGAAAATTGAGAGAAGGGGAAAGTCTAATACCCCAAAGTGTTGTTAAATCTTCCACAAAGTGGTTGGTATTTATACCCATATGCCCAGAAAATGCATCAATAAAATGACCACATTCTCAATTTCTCCCCAATTACACCCCCACCTCCAAAGTTTCTAGGGTTTCCCATAGAGGCCCTATCAAAATTAAGTTTAAAAACCCAAGGATAGGATATGATATTTCTTCTTATATGATATTTCTGATATATGATCTCTCTTTTGCTAGTTCTCACTCTCCTCTAACTTTTACTATACTATCCTACTAAAGAACTCATCATCAATATCTACCTCACCTTAAATTCTTTTGCAGTGACCTTTTATTAACTCATCATCATGCCCCATAATACAAATGATTCAGAATTATTTGCTATATGTTTCCATGTTAGAGATATCACCAAATTTACACAAATTCTTAGATACTTGCACGATACATCTTTATTTAGATCTTGTCATGAATGTATACATGTGTCTTGCATAGTTACCTCAAGGTTGAATCCAAGATATTTGAAATCCAAAAATTCATCTAAAGTCTATGTGCTTGGGTAATATTCTTGCGAAACCCCTAAATCATTACGCACTCACCAAGATACTCATGCAATCCTTCCACATTTTGCTTCATATGCAATGTCCATGCCAAATACTTATATTTTTATGACCTTCCTCCCATCCATATATTAAATGTAAGTCCATCCCTAGTCATTTCTAGTTTATTGAGCCTTCTCATTTTCTTACATGTTGACTTTACATAGTCACCATTGAACATGTTTAGGTCTTTTTCATCTTTACCCTCAATAATTTTCTAAATCCTTAGATATTTCCATTACTTTGTAAATCATCAAATAATTTTTTTGTGCTTTATTCAATATCAACATACAACATATTCTTGCGTAATTGTTTCTTGTGCATGTTGTGCCTTAGCCAAAATTTGTAAAACATAAAAAAATCTAACTTCTTATACACTAGTTCATGTGCACTTTGAAATGTGGGCGTATTCAAAGTGTTAGATTATTTTTTTATGTGATATTTAGGATGCTTCTGAATCACTAAAGTTTTCATATCTTGATGAAGTTTGAATAGATTCATTAGTCGGTTTCTTTATGTTGATGAATTTTCCTAAACTATTTTTAGGAAGATTTTGGTGTTGAAATTATATTAATAAAGCTTTGACTATTCTAGCTCATTTCTTGAGTTTGGTGCAAGTTGGTCATACAATTCTAAATCATCCTCAATTAAATTTTTTTGAAGACTTAGGTAGTTACGCAAATAATTAATTTGACCCACTCCTTGTATAGGTTTTCCAAGGTTTTGAGATGTAGATTGGATTTGGTAAACCCATCATAAGAAATGGTGTGAGATATCCCTTCAATGTTCATGGAAAATATGTACGGAGTTAAAGGATCATTTAATTGTGTTTGAAGAGATTTCTATGGACTAGAGGTTTAGGGAGTAGACTCCCATTGGCATCTATAAGTAAGGGAGGAGAAATATAATTCTTAAGCCTCATAATTATTTGTTTTAGTTTATTTTACATTTTCAAAACTTCATTTTATGTTTTGGTCATTTGATTTTTAGTTGTAGTTTGTGCAATTTTCATTTCGTTCAAGGATTTTATAAGCACTTGGATGTTATCTAGTAAAGGATTTTCTTAGCATTGTTATAATGAATGTTATGAGGAGGGAATTGTTTGATGTCCTACTATAATGATGTAGAAATTGATTTTGATTTTTAGGGAATTATAATGATTTTTCTACCCTTATGAGTAATAAAATAACCATTATGTATGTCTTTTATTTAAAAAAATTATATCACTCTTCTCTTTGAATCTTATTGGATAATTTCAACCATGTTACATTGGATGGTTGTTGTAGGTTGAGTTTGAGATAAATTTCACCATGAGGTGTTGTTTATTTTAATGGTTTGCATGGAATGGATAAAGGAGAAATATTTATATAATCTAAATGGATTGAGGCTTGATAGAAAAATCCTAAGAGGTGACATGATTGAAGATGGAATAAAAGATAGACAATATTTGAAGGTAAGAGAAATAAAACGTGAAAATGAACTTACCATTAGCGAGGTAACATTCACATTTATTCTTCAAAATATATGTAAGACATAACGATCTACAAATTATCTTATAAATTAGGAAAATTTACAAGACCATTCCAGATCCAACATACACAAGTTACTAGTACACAAAGTAACCAAATCTATATATATCTAAAAGGAAATATACACACAATCAATGGTAATATATAAGGTGTGGGACCTTACTAGATTTGGGGTTTTATTGAATTGTGCATATATATATATATATATATATATATATATATATATATATATATATATATATATATATATATATATATATATATATATATATATATATATATATATATATATATATATATATATATATATATATATATATATGTATATATATATATATATATATATACATATATATATATATATATATATATATATATATGTATGTATATATATGTATATATATATATATATATATATATATATATATATATATACATGTATATATATATATATATATATATGTATATACATATATATATATATATATATATATATATATGTATATATATATATATATATATATATATACATGTATATATATATATATATATGTATATACATGTATATATATATATATATATATATATATATATATATATATGTATATACATGTATATATATACATGTAAATATATATACATATACATACATATATATATATATATATACATATATATATATATATATATATATATATATACATATATATATATATATATATATATATATACATATATATATATATATCTATATATATATATATATATATATATATATATATATATATATGTATATATATATATATATATATATATATATATATATATATATATATATATATATATATATATAAAATATATAACAAGAAAATAATATGTGCATGCTAATTTATCCTATATAATACATGATAGATAGAAAAATCACAACAAAAGTAAACCATAAAGATTTAGGGTTAGGGATACTTACCTAGAGTTGACTTATTGTTGCATTAATTTCCCCCTTTAGCTTGTAGTACTTTGACATATTTTTTATGGGAGAAACTAAGGTGGATGGGTAGAAGACCTAGGTAAACCTCAACCTAGGGACTCTAAAATAGTAGGGCGGACCTTGTCAATTCCACTCCCATTCTTGATATCTTTAGTGGTCTAACATGCTTTGATTTTTATTCTTTAGTGTAATCTCTTATAGACCCCAAGTCCTATTCTTGTTCGTAATGTGCATTTTTATCACAAGAAGAGTAGGTTATTTGATTATATAATGAGAAATCACAAATTATAACCTATAAATACATTACTCACACCATATAATTCACAACTCAATATTATATGATGTCATTAGTTGAGTGAATAACACAAAGTGGTGTGAAGATGGTAGTATGTAGATAATGTCACAAGGCAACACTCGCAAAAGTATTATGAGCCGACATACCCTCATTTTGAATGAAATCATTAAGATGTACATCTAAGGAGATTAATTTAGCAATAAGTCCTATAAAAGAAAATGTTATCCAATGAAAATAGGGTGTATAAACTTAATTCTTGGTACTAAACGTGGTTGAGGTTTTGAGATGCTTCATTGATCCCTTTGGATCATCCTTTTCCTATGATACTAAAAAAACTTGCAAAAAGACAAAACATAATTATTTATTTTAGTTGTGTTGGCTCAAAAACTGCGCTTGGGCGATTTATGGATAGACGAGGCAACAGCAGGTGCGAGGCATAGCCCTCTTTGAGTCAAAGAAAGTGAAACTGGTTTATTGTTATTCTACCAGCAGGAATCTGTGCAAGTCTCACAATATTCTGCCTTCGGGGGTTTGGGATCTCATCCCAGTAGGGTTATTTCCAACTGCGAAAAGAAAGGAATGAAAGAGAGGATGAAGAAAGATCAGGTCCGAAGGGAGAAAAGAAATGAATTCCAAAGCAGAAAGGTCAGAAGGTTTATGTTTTGGGATTGGTAGTAAACAGAGCCAAACCTACTTGCATAAACGAACAAAGCAATACTTGATGAATAAATGACAATAAAATAGAAGCAGATCTAACAGAATAAACACACAGATCTGACGTAAGAAAAATCTGATGCATATAACACATGTATTCAGCACAAAGTCTAAATATTGTATTAATATTTCTTTCTGTTACAAAAAGCTCAAAGCCTTTTCTCCTCACTTCTATTTTTCATCTGAAAGATATCCACTACCCAAATACAACAAGTATTTGAGTATTTATAGAAGAAGGAGAAGGAAGGCAAAAAGGAACCAACCACCTATTTACATAAAATATACAAAATATCTACAAAAATATCTCAAAGTCATGTTGACTTTTGACAACTTGATGGATGACATCATCCCATGGTGCAACATGGATGATGTCATCATTTGTGCCAACATACTTTAGACATTTTACAAAAAGAAAGTTGAAGAGAGAGAAGAAGAGAAAGAATTCATTCATCATCGTCGTCCCGTGGCCGAAAGGGGGTATCTCGCCTGCTGCTGTTGCTCGGTGACGAGATGTGGAATTGGCACGATTCCATGAACTTGCTGATCATGGGCTCTAGTTGATCCTCAGAAGGATCCTTGTGTGCTTCTGATCAGCTCGCAAGTCTCCCGCTCGCTACGAGCTTCTCTAGGAGTTTAGAATATTCTTTCTCTCGCTTCTATTAGGAATCCGATGAATTCGAGACAGCCCAAGAGTTATTAATGGATTCCACGTCAAAAGTGACCTCTGGCCCTAGCCCTTGTGAAACAATCTCCTTGAAGATCTGAATAGTTTCATCAACTTTCCTTAAGGTGAAAGAAGGAGTAAGTAACCCTGGAGACATGTCGAGAACGATTTGTTCCATTTGGTGCATCACGTCCAGGGCTTCTTCCTTTACCTTATCAATCTTTTCAAGGATGAATTCTAGTTGATCCATCCGGTAATCTAGAGTGGAAAGGATTTTATTGAGGGCCCTGGGATGACCAAAAACACCAAACTTGACCAGATATTCGGCCCGAGCAGTCGAACATTCTTTGAAAGGTCTCACGCTGCAGCCTAGCATGGTCCAGCTCTTCTGATATGGGTCCTGCTAATGCCTGGAGTTCTTTGTTCACCTTGTTGATGTTTAGGTACAAATCGGTGAACTTGGCGATTACGCGTTCACTGTCCTTGAGGATCTGGCTCCTCCAAGCGGAAACTGCCAGGCCCTGCTCGCCAATCTTTGCATATTCATTAATTTTATCCTGACTCAGAGGCTCAGGAGTCTCGGCGGCAGTTGTGGGAGGTGCACTGCCCATCTTTTGTAAGGCGTGGAGCAGATGTTTATTTTGCTCTTTCAGTAGCCTTTTCTCTTCTTTTGCTTCTTGAAGCTTCTTGCAGAGGGTGTCGACTGCAGATAGGGCCTCTCCCTGAAGGCTTTTAGAAGACGTCCCCATTATGACTTGAGTCACTGTGTAATCTATCGAGGACAGATCCTTTTTATCCTTCAGAGGATTGGGGTACGCGATCTCCATTACCCTCTCTCCCGAAGCACTCTGAGAGAAGCGTGTGATGGGCTTCTACTTCTTTACCCCTTTTGACGGGATCACGGAGAAGTCCATCGGTGCGATGGGAACTTTTCTTTTCTGCTGACTCAGGTGCTGGGAGATCCAAGTTGGACTTATGGGAGAAGGACCAGAAACAGAGAAGGGGGCAGCTGCAGTAGTAGAAGGGAAAAACGTGGAGACACTTGGAGGTGGCATCAAGAGGGAGGCCGAGGAAGCGCTCACGGGAGGAAGAGATACTACAAGAGAGGAAGACATAGGAAGGGAAGGGAGCTCAGAGATGAGGGAAGAAATGGAGGGGGACAGATCCGTGAGAGAAGAGAAGATAGATGAAGAAGCAGGAGGAACAAGGTAGAAGAAGGGGGAGAGGACACGACCAAAGGAATGGTCACTGGGTCACCCGAGGAGGGGAAGGAGGGAAGGAGAAGGAAGAAGGGACCTCAGTTGTTATAGCAGTGGCAACATCCTGAGTGGATGGGCCTATTAGGACATCTTCCACTGTTTCTTTCTCGGGGAAGCCAGAGTTACAACTTGTTCAGGTGCAGCGGAAGGAGGACTTACAGGAGCTTCCTCTTGGGTGGAGCTGGATTCACCCTCTTTTCCTTTTCCTTTGCCCTTTGGCTATTGTTTAGCCCGAGGAGGTGCATTGCCCAATGGAGAGGTTGTGAAATCGACCCCGAGGTAGATGAGTCCGTTCATTCGGCACCAATGCTCTGTTCTAGCGCAGAGTTTCTTTGACTCTCTCCTCAATTGTCTGAGGGGCTTTAGTTCTATCAATTATCACGAAAGGCCAATCGTCCCCACCTGTGTCAAGATACACTTGATCCACTTCCTCTTCAGTAGTTTGGTAGCCTTTGGGGATGATGGCCACCCCGTACTGGATGATTTCTGCTAAGGCCAAGTGAGAATGATCCTTCCTTCTGAGCTCAACCTCATGATATATGTCGATGTAGATATCTTCGATCTGAGGGATATGGATCAGGTCGAGCTTGGCCCTAGGCAAACAATTTCTTGGGTCGAAGGTAGGCCTTGCTAGGAAGTCATGTTTCAGATTCAGCAGCTCCAGTTCTGCAAACATATCTTTTGCCTTGTGGTGAGTGAGACACGTATATCTACCCACTGTGAGGGGGAAAGGAGTTCCACCCTTCTTTCTCTTTAGGCACTTTTCATGGTAAGTAACAAGCTACCTTGACAGCTCCAACAGGATCAATTTGGGCCCGGCATACCTTGGCAGTCTAGTCGGTTCCCCCAAGAAATTGACTGCCCTTAGATAGGTAAATGTGGGGAATTGAGTGAACAGGGCCCCCCACTTCTCAGTAGCTGCTACTATGCTCTTGGTCGTTCGACCGTGAGTCATATTCGACCTCAACAGGTAGATGATGAAGTAGAAGAATGCATCGTTGATCTTTGTGAATTGGGGGATGCTATTTTCCAGCTTCAGCTCTAGATAGTATTCATAGATTTTAACTTGGGGCCAAACCCTACACCGCATCAGAGCTGGATAGTCCCTTTCTGAAGCTGCAGCATAGACCATGTAGGAGTTTATATAGAACCTCCCCGTTGTGTTGAGTTGTTGTAGCTGCTCAAAGATTGTGCTGCTTATAATTTCTGCCCATTCAAAGTGTTGATCGGGCACATTTTTGTTCATTTTCTCAAGGTACCGCAGCATCCACTTGTGAAAATAATGGGCGTCAGGAAGCCCGAAAACTCTGCTCAGGAACGTAATTGTGTCACTGAGTTCCTCTGAAAAGTCACTGCGATGAATGACTTGTGGCCACCGAGTCACTACTTTTTTGTTCTTGAGATAAACTTCATTCATCAGCTGCATGCACTGATCTTCATTGTCGTCCCAGGCCTTGATGCAATCTTGTTGGCTGACGGCCACAAAGTGTCGGTGATGAGGAATGCCGAGCATTATCTCAAAGTGGCGGGCAGTGAGGTTAATTATAACCTCGCCCTTCTCACCATGGACACATCTTATGTCTTTGTTGTAGCATCGGGCTACCACCATCATAAATTCATTGTTTACGGCACTGACTGGGATCCCACCAGCAAGGTGCAGGGCACTGCCTATCAGCTTGTCCATCCATGGACTTCTCGTGACCCTTTGGGTTCTGGCCCAGAATTCCTCCATATCAATATGACCCAGCTCTGAGTCTCTGATGTCTAGGTCACACTCTACTTGGGACTCGGGCATTCTGACCCTCTGATACTTATACTTCATTTCTTCTTCTGTGAGCTTGGCCTTGCCTTTAGATTTGATAGGTTTCTTGCTTGATGTTGACATATGTTCTTCTAAACTTAGTTGCTGATCTGCAACAATAAGAAGTGAAACCCAACGCAAGAAAGCCATGTCAGCTGTCTGATTTTCCATTGAAATGTTGACAGAAGAAAGAGTTAGCAATTTAAAGGCCTCAGGGCACAGGGCGCATGAATGCTATTTCTGAGGCTAAATAGTAAGGTGCACAGGGAAGGGATGCTTTGCAGGTAAATCAGCGCTAAAGGGCGCAGGGTGCACGGATACTGCATGTTGCATTTTGTTGTTGTAAGAACAAGCGCGCCTGCGCCATATGTATGCATTTTATAACAGGTGCATGGAAAGAGTGTGTTACAGTGCAGGATGTGCCAAAGGGCACAGGTTTTGCGCATGTTACATCATATTTTTTTGTGCCAAAGGGAACCTGGTGCGGCGCATGAAGGGTCTGCATGACATGATGTTATTGCTTTGAGGGCGCGCCTGCGCCATTTATAGCTTTACACTTGCGCATAGGGAAGGATTGTTACATGGATGCTGGGTGCGCCAATGGCGCGAATTTCAACGATGCAACAAATGAGTTTGGTGCGCCATGAGGGGGCACGAAGAAAGTGTCTGCAACAAACCAAGGCAGTGCGCCTTGAGGGCGCATCTTTTCATGATGTAGCAGGCAGGGAATGTGCGCCATTGGCACGGCTGCTCTTTGTGTAACAGGCGACAGATGCGCCAATGGTGCAACTGTTCTTCATGTTGTAGGGTGCGTCAATGTGCCAAAGGAGAACAACAATACAATTTCATTTTTAAGGTTTGATTCTCTCTGTGAGGGATTTCATTCTTTCAAACTTCTTCTTGAGGGTGTTTTAGGTGATAAAGAGGCTTAAAACAAAGAGTTTTAAGCAGTCATTTCAGGACAGAGTTTTCCCTACCAGCAGATCTGGAAAGAGGGGGAAGATCATGGGGGAGAATGGAAAAGATAGCAAGGAAGGTGGGGAGTCCATGTTTTGACAGATTTTTAACTAAACCCAATCCAAACCAGCAAGCAAACAAGGAAACAGAGCACAAAACACACAAAAGAGATAAGGACCTCTTACCCTGGATAAATAGCGAAGAAACGTGCAAACGGGTCCACGACGTGATTGAAAATGACAGGGTAGGCGTCTTGTGCTCTCGAGAGAAAGTAATAAAAATAATCACGTGATGCTCGTAACAATGACATTGCAGACACACCTATATATAGGCGAGGAGGCAATAAATGCGCCACCAACCTTTCAGTGGCGCACAAAAAAAGAGTTGTCGACACAAGAAAACATGCGCCGCATATAGCGCGCACCAAACGCTTGCCAACACGATAATATGTGCACCCTTGGCACACCGAAAGTGGTGTCGACAGAGGAATATGTGTGCCCTTGGCACACCAAAAAGGGGCGCAACAAAAGATATGTTGACATGAAGGCACATGCGCCTTGGCGCACGCAGGGAAGACTCAACAAGGGGAGGCGCACCAAAATGCTTGTTGACACAAGAAAGCATGCGCCAAAGGATTTAAAGGGGGTGCATGAACATTTGATGTTGCACCGAGTCATTATATGTGCCCACCTAAAAAGACCAAAAACAGCTAAGTTCGGAAAACTAGATTTCCCGGAAAGGGATTTTGCAACGTTACGAATGCAAGGAATCCCTGACGAGGAATTGGAACAAAATTTCGGTAGGGTTATCTGTAAAATTTCCCTTGCCAATTTTATGGGATAACAAGTTGATGCAAAATTTTCAGTTTATGTGGATGCTCCTACATCATATATCCTTATGCACACACACACACATATATATATATATATATATATATAGAGAGAGAGAGAGAGAGAGAGTTGAGAAAAGTTACAACTTAATTAAAATAAGATTATTTTCCATTTGAGATTTTTATTCTTTATTAATAATTGTGTAAGGGAAATATTTGAAATGTGAAAATAGTTTTGAGACTTGAATTTGAATTGGATCTTAATTAAATAATCCATAATTTTAATGGTAGAAAGATAAATTTATTTTTAAAACCATGGATAAATTTCTTTATGCCAATAGGTTTTCCCTTCTATCGATGATGAAGGATATCTGCAGTGAATCACATTGTCAAAAAATCTACAATTTCAAAATTTATGGATTATTTGCATTGAATATATGATGACCATCGTGTTCCCTTTGGATGCGGTTGTGAGGTACTTTGGATTTTGGATGACAGTGAAGACTAGATTAGATTTGTGCTTCACTTTTTTTAAAAGCAAAAATATTTTATTTAGATTATGACAGGTTGTGCGGTTCCTCTACTTCACCTTCCTTCTCAAAGCAAAATCATTGACACGCTTTTATGGAAGATACATTTTTCCCATCCCTCTCTCGATGTAACAATCCATGCAAGCTACATTTTTGGATGCTTTGCTTTTATCCTTGGATGGAAACTAGTGTGGATTTTGGATAAAAATTAGACACGTGGAGCGTGTTGACTTGGGTCTTTACCCCTTTGAGTGTAGATTGTATACTATAGGTGAGTTTTTTTGTATCTCAGTATATCATACTTGTTTTCCATATATATATAATAGTATACAATATTTATTTTAGGGTTTAGAGCATATACCAAGGTCACCTTTTTTTGCATTGATAATTAGTTGTTAACCTCAAGGATTTCATCATCAATTTGATTAAATTAACAAGTGCTAAGGGACAAGATCCATTTGTCATGTACTCAAACTTACAGAGGTCATATAATGGTCATTATACCACGTGAAAATACAAAAATAATATCGTAAGATTTGTCTCCCTCTTATCTACATGAAAATATTCAGTCTAAATTTAAAACACACACACACACACACACACACACACACACACACACACACACACACACACACACACACACATATGGATCATATAAATCCATTTCAATCAGATGTGTTTGATTATATGCATTTTTAATGGGTGGATTAATATTAATACAAAATCACCCATCTAATGGAAATGTTATAACCCTATTGTTGATAAAGAATAATGTTTTTAAAAACACATGGGCATCAAATTAAACATGAGACAATGGTAATTAGTTGGCACATATACGATAATCGGTATTGACTCCAATAAATTTGGATTTAAATGCCATTAAACTACTACCAACCACCAGGTATACATCATACCCATCGCCAGTCACCTCACCACCATTGTTTCTGTGTTGAGTTATTAGCATTTGAGTTGAAAAAAAAACACGCCAAACTCTCAATGGAAAAGAAAACACAATAATCTCTTAGCCATGGAAATTTCATGGAGATTGCAGAGAAAACAAATTCACTTCGATTCATAGTGTAAGGTAGAGTTGTTTCTCCCAAAACACAAGGTAGATTCATGTTTTCTGTGTGTAGTTTGGTGAGGTTTCCACTCTCATTGGGCAATGATAGAATTCATCTGTTGTGTTTTTATTTTCTTCCATTACATTCTAATATTGTTATTTGGATAATGGGTGTTTTTATTTGATTCCATTACATCCATTTTGATGCGAAGGGAAAATATCATGGACTAATAGCTTTACATCTACTTTAATATTTTCCAAGGCCTTATGAAAAAAACCCATTTTGTGCGGAGACCATGTCATCACAATAGTCTATGACACCACATTTCTTTGATGCAGTTTGTCAAATTTTCATCCAACCTTGTGTATGCTTCAATATCTTTCATACATATCTACCAGGACATTCAGAACTGCAACATGTGTCAAAAATACCATTTTCATAATTATCTATATAGCCACACATAATTTTAAAGCTCTTATTTTGGACAGGGTTAAGAGGATGCATAAAAGGTTATAGTGTTCTTCAACACCCCCAAGAAGAATTTTGTCAAAAAGTTAATGTGCCCTATAAATGTATATTGTACATAAAAAATAATACATACATGCGTACACAAGGAACGTTAATTGTGCACAAAAATATTGACCTATTACTAATATTTGGATGATTGTTTAATGGGTCTAGTTTTTATCTAGATTCATTTGTAGTTCTTCATGGGTCTAGTTAATATTGACATTTAATAGTAGTTCTTCATGGATTTAATCTACAAATACATATTTTTCATTATATAAGGGAATCATTCGTCCATTACAAAAACAAAGTTGTTACATTCTTGGATATGTCATATTCATAGCATGCTTTGGGCATATAAATCAATCAAGCCCAATTTTTAGTTTTTCTCGAATCAAAATTCCTATTACAATATATATATACATAAACATACTCAAGACTTCCCTAAAAGACTCAAAAACATTCTGCTAAATCATTTCCAAAACCAAGGAATGGGGTTGGTGAATCTGTAGACATGTTTGTAGTGGATGTGTTAGAATTTGCTAGTTGTCTTCCTATGTTGACGTCCCTCATAGGTGTAGCTAGGAATGTTTAGAATTTTCTAAAACATTTACTCCAAGTGAAACTTTATGTGTAGACACCAACTGGGGAAATGGATGGCCATCAGCTCCCTCAATAATGGGTGTTGTTCAAGCAATGGATTTGTTGGACTATTGAGTCTCCTTTTCCTTTCCAACTCTCTTCTTGCCTTCTCAAGACTCCTCCTTTCTGTCTTTCTCCCTCTGAATCCTTTCTTGTTCTTTCTTCTACTCTCTTTCCTGCCTTTGCATCAATTTTTGATGCTCCTTTTTTTCCTTATATATTATTTTTCAATCTTTTCATGTTCCTTTCTTTCTCTTTCAGCAATCCATTCTACTTTTTTCTCTTGAATATGTTCCCTCTTTCTTTTCTTTAATTCATCAATTCCTTCTTCTTCTTCTCTTTATCCATGAGAAGCTCCATGTACTTATTAGCAATTATAAGTTCATATTCCCTGCTCAAACTTATTCCAACATCAAAATTTGGCCTTCTTGAGCCTTTAACATGTTGCATTGGGAGTTTTAAGAATTTACTAAAAGTTTTTTATCCCTATTTTTCCTCTTGATTTTGGTTTAAATTTACCCCTAAAATAGATGTTACCTCCGACTATGTTGTTTCATCATTTTCTTCGGCTTAAGTATCAACATAATAGTGCACCAAATCTATCTCACTAAGCAGTGGTGGATGGGATGGTAGAGAGAGGCTGACTTCTTCATTGTTAAAATTCAAGTTTACACCAAGATTAAAATCAGCTTCTTTCATCCACTCAGGAGGGATAGCTTGTGTGGGCATAGATATTATCTCATAAAATTGATTTCTTGTAGTCAAAGGTGTTTATTGTTGATCAACACATTCAATTATGTTTATCTCATTTGGTTGAGCATCTAATTCTTGGCATACTTGTGTGTTAGGCACCATCTCAACATCTTCTCTAACCTACAAATCAACTCCAAATAACCATAGCATGTTTTCTGCTACACCTGCCTCATCTTAAAAATATGTGTCAAATGTTTTACTTGGTCCCATGTCTTCATCCAAAGAATTTGGATTAAGAGGCCATATGCCCATCCTTTGAAACTTGATTTAATGTTTTTAGGGGTAAGAGCCTTTCTAAATGCCTTACTTCCCAACTCTGCTAATTCTTCCCTTTTGATATCTATCACATGCTTCTCAGTTATCCATTTACATCTCTCCTCCTTGAAGTAATATTTGAATGGAGAAAATACACTGACATCTAATGGCTGCAATCTGTGAGAGGTGTGTGCAGGAAATGTTAAAAAATCTATTCCCAAGCTCCTTGCCTCTTGAATTGTTCCTAAAGCAACATGTGAACCATGTCCATCAAATATCAGCAAATTCCTATTTGTTGGAGACACACCACCAAGTATAGATGTTGTAAAGTGATGTATCCATTTCATGAATAAATATTTCGTCATCCATGCATGAGGTTGAGATGTCATGCAGGCATTGGGCTCACATCTTGTAATGTAATTTTGTAATTACTTCTTCCCCTTAAGCGAGATAAAATCTGTAATTCTTTGTCTGGTAGTATTTAAACAACACAATAAGGTAATCCATTCTCTAATTTTGGGAATGATGTATGGGACACTTTTGATACCCCTTTTATAAATCACTCTCATACCACGTTTTTATTCCATCTTTTGCAATCTAGTTTCATCACAATTCCATATTTTGTGTGGCTCAAATGGGTTAGCCTCATAGGAATTAGATATATTAATGTAGAAATAATTAACAATTGATGGTCGTAGACACAATACTAGATATTTATCAAGGCCTTCAAGTTTTCCTTAATGTTAATTTTGGATGTCTTTTTTAAAACCAACCCACCATGACTTACCGGAAGACCATATGTAAAAGGGTTGGACTGGTTTCACATATTTGTGCCACATATGCCTTAAGTTGTATAATTTATATTCCATGACCCATGTCTTCCATTTCATGACACCAACTCACTATCTCAAGCTCTTCTTCATCAGTAAGAATTGTTGGTGGACCCTTCTTTTTGGTGGTGGTGATACCCATCAACCAAGAAGTAAGAGTGCTTGCTGGTATACCCCATTTTTTCAAGAAAACGTGTAGAAAATCCATTCTCTTCAACATCTCTCATAGCACTATTATTATCCCGTGTTTTTGCAATGGAAAAATTCACTTGAAAATAGGACAAATTTACCCTAGTGTTGAAAATTTTCATTATAACCCTTCCTTGACACCTCTCTAGGTCGATCCATCCCCTATGCCAAACTTATCCCCATATGTATAATGTTCATGTATGTTGTCTCACCCTCTCCTAAGTGTGGAAAATAAGAAAACAAGTTCAAATGAGTCTTTCAAAACAATTCCTTTCGAGGTGGATCTTTTGGAGGGCACTGGGAATGGCTAGTTTTAGCCTTTCTCAAGTAAGTACATATTCTCCAAAGATGAGTTAAAGTCATAAATTTATCAAGGAGGTGTATTCATGAGCCAAGATGGTTGTGTAATTGATTTAGGAAGATTTTAGAAAGATCTAGAGGTTTAGGAACAAGTTTGCAAATGCAGTTTTCTTTTTATACTAAAGGAACGACAACTCGCAAAAATTAACATGAGCTTTAAGAGATAATTTTGGGGTCTCTAGAATGATTTGGAGGTAAAAGAAATATTAATGGAAATATGATTCAGTTCTATACATGTTGTTAATCTCATATTTTCACAACACTCATACCTTGCTTTCCACAACTCATTCTTTGTAGACACAATTTGGTAGTCCCAATAAAAAAACATTTTTGAGAATTTATCAAGCATAATAATACCTTGATACCCCTCCCATCCTTCTCAAAATTTCATTTCTAGTCAAAATCATATAAATAAGTTCCTAAAAATTCATCTAGGAGCTCTGGCAATGCCATTTTCAAGTTCTTCTCCAAGGTATAAGCTTTGTCCTTAGTCATTTTTTTCAATGCCATGTGGAAGCATGACAATGAGTGCACTTTTATTGTCCCTCTATCCCTCTGAGGGACGAGGGGCACAAAAATGTACCCCCACCTTAAGCCTCATGGACCCTCAACATGACCCTAGAGAGTTCTGATAAGCACCCTTCATCAAATTTCTATCCCTCTCTCCAAATTATGCATGCTTGACACTTTCCCTCACAAGGTTGAGGCTAAATTTTGGTGCCCCTCTATTCCATTTCCAAGGGGACAAGGAGGAAGAAAAATGTGCCCCCTCCTTAGGATTTTTGTTGCCCCATATGACCACAGGAGACCTTTATCAAACAATTTTAGCTAGATTTTGAAACCCCTCTCCGCGCTCCGCATGCTTTCCAAGTGTCACCTCTAGGATAAGGTGTGGTTTTGTGTCCTTTTGTCCCATTCCAAGGGGAAAATGGGGGCATAAAACTGTTCCCCCTTCCATGCTTCCTCCAGGTTCCCCATGTTACCAAAAATTGACCCCAAGAGCTCAAATTAAGCCCTTTCCTCATTTTCCCTCACCCGTGCATGTGTGCCATGTGTCACCCTAGGGATAAGGCACACTTTTGGTGTCCCCTATCCCATTCCAAAGGGGACAAGGGGGCATAAAAATGTTCTCCCCCTTCCTCTCTCCCTCCCACACCTATAAATATCCACACTTAGCCATTTTTGCCATCCCCCACACTTCTCCATTTTCACCCGGAACTCGGAAAACTTTTTCCAAAATTTCTCATTCACCATTTTCCATTTCCATCCATTTCACACATGTTCTGTGTTCAGGAAAGACAAAATCCATTAAAATCATAAATTCTAAAGGCTTTAGGCTTGTTCCACCGAAGGACTCTATAACCCGCAAAGTGAAATTTTTTTGTAACTTGAAGACCGGTGATTGGATTGAAGCGGGGTTTTTGCATTCATCCACATTTCCAGGAACCTTGAAGACCCAAGTGAAATATTTAATATCCATGGCTTGGATTTTTGTAGTAAGGAAACCCCGAGTTTATGCTTGTAAATTTTAAATTTTTATTTTCTCTTGTTCCAAAGATCGGGTTGAGCTGAAAATTCATACGTAAGACAAAGGAGAAAAAACCATATCAAAAAAGTCGATTTCATCAAAATCCGAGGTTGGGAGAACCACTTTCTAAAAATAGTAAGTCTCTACACAAGAGCTTACTATAAATAGCAAATCTTCACGAGAGAAAGCGGTTTTCACGAGGCGAGTTTATAATGAGCATTCAAAGGAACAAGAAAGGTGATCAAAGGTGTTCCAGGGATTAAAAGGTGAATAATTTAATTTACTAAAAATAGTAAATCCCTCTTTTGGACATGGATAAGTTCCAGTGCCAACTATGAAGTTCAAGTTTGTAGGCCTCGAACAAGTCTCAACTCTCTCTTCTGAGTACTCATCTATAGGAGACTCTAATGTCACCAACATGGACCTCAAATATCTCAAGGACCGAATATTCAAAGGGTCGAGAGATCCAGTAGAAGAAAATGTTTTCACGATAAAATTGTATGTGGTAGGTAGACATCTAGTCTCTATGTAGAGTGTGGAGTTGGTCTTGGCATGTTCCCATCTCTATGAACCTGAAACCAGAACAATTCGAGTGGAGGATGGCTCAGCCCTAGTATTACTTTCTCTTAATACCATTTCCTATTCAATGAAAATCCCAATTTGGAATAGTATGGCCATCATTTCAAAGGAGGTTACAACAAGAGAGTGAACTAAAATAGACTCATACCTCTAAGGCCTCAATATTTTTTCATGGATGAAACAAGTGATAAAACCATCATGGGTGCCAAAATCCTTCCTGAGAGGTGAATTTCACGAAGGATACTCAAATTCAATCATCCTCCTCAATCAGGTGATGGGTGAAGAAACCTCAAAGTAATTTCAAGACCAGATGGCTCTGTTCATATTCATGGTCATGGAAGATAAGCGAGAAGATTGATTTGGGACATATAATTAGTGATAACTTTGTGCCATTAGTTGCTTGGTACTAGTCTCCACAAGTTCATGATGACTTCATATCTAGTGTATGCTCTTGCGAATGCGATACCTTTCAAAGGGTTGGCACTTTCTCATAACATCTTTCCCAAAGCTTCACCATTTGAGATATATCCTCAGTTAGCTTTGAAGGAGAGTAATCGACACTTCACAAGGGTAAATGATGCCTTCATCATGTTTGTCATCAAGAAACTACAGGGGAACCTTCACTCAAGGTTTTCACCACTAGCAGCTTCCCTGATCAAGAAGTATGGGTCATACTTCACGTAATTATCCACCTTCTCATACATATGAGTTTCCAGTTATGATCTTTCCCCGCTTAGACTACCTTGGTATCTCAGTCACAAGATCATGTTATTTTAGCTTTGCAAGAAATTATCACATGTTCACAACAAGCTAAATAATTGAAAAAGAAAGAATTTCTCCTATCCCATCTCATTGGGAAAGTTCACCTGTAGGAGTGTCAATGATGCATCTCACCTAGAAGCCCCATTCACACCACTCAGCTTGTACTCACATACACCGAAGGTAGAATTTGACATCAAAGGTGATCAAGACACTTTCTTTCTCTCAAATTCATATCATGCACCACAAGTGGAAGATTATTGGATAATTGAATTTGATTTTTGGGAAAGACACTATATGCAGAGATGATAGTTGGACAAATGATGAGATTCAAATTTGATTGGTATGAAGAGGGAATTTAGGATGATGGAACCAAATTGTATGATCCATAATACAAATCGGTGAAGGCTTCACTTGATCTGAGAGGATTTTCAAATGTTGGAATTTTCCTAAACCTCCCTAAATAGTGACCATGTTGTCTGACATTCAAAGACCTTTTCGACGGTATGCATAACTCCAGAACGAGTCCAAACACAAAAGATATTGCAAGTCAAAGATTTGGTTTGAAAATGGTTCAAAATGGTCGACTTGTGAATTATGCGTTTACACGTGGAATTTTGGCAAAAGGTGGAAAGGTTGAAAATTTCATGTTTGAGAACCTCCGGTCTTCGACGAACAAAACATTGGTGGACCACTGCTATTTTTGGTTGGGGGCTCTTAGCTAGGTTCGTCACACTCCTTTTTAGGAGGGGTTACGTGCGATGGAAAAGTGACAAGCGAGCATGGGAATCTACAGTAACTCTTCCTCGCACCGACCTTCCGAGGTCGTCTTGAGGCGAGACCCGATGAGGATGGAAAAATACGTGAGGTGCGGGCAAACTAGTTAGGTAATCTTATATCTTTGACACGTACTAAGGGAATCTGCTGAATCTAAGGCAAAGAAGGCCCTCCTAACTCAGGCGGCATGATAGATCGGTCGGCGAGGATGACCGCTCGAAGGCTCCAATCAATATTGAGCTTTGGTGTGATCCGATCTATGGGTTGTGGGATACGTGGAAAATGACTTGGGATTGTTTCGTATATGTCTCAGCAGACGGGGTCATGAAAATGGATGATGGGTATGGTGGATTCTATGGGTGGTTGCACTGGTCTAGTCTAGGAACTCCTTAGCCTTGTTTATATCTAACAAGGATAATTATGTGACAATGGCTAGTGGAAGTGGAGTAGATCTGAATACTAATGTGCGTAAGCCGTATCTATATCCGATTCACTGTGGACTCGATGAGTTGTGGTATTTGTGGGTCACAATTGTAGATTCGTGTTTGTTGTGGTCTTCTTGCTATGGTCATGTGCGGAATCAATCCCTAATCCCTAGTATCCAATAGTCGTATGATTTTTCGGCCTCTATGTTTAGAATTAACAGATTGTGTGATCTTCTCGGAGTATTTCACGGCGTTCTTGCAACTGAATCCTTAAGCTAGTATCTATCGTGAGAGTATCTCCTGCGCGTCATTTGTGGGACCAAAGGATCACAACCAAACATTTTCTCTCTTTCCAGCCCTTCTACGGTCATGCGGATATGTATCTAGGGTAATTTGTAGTTTGGTTGATTTGAGCAAAATGTGTGTGCTTGGTCGTCTTCTATGTTTAACCCGTTTAAGCGGGAGCTGATGCATTGCAAGTCTGTTGTTGTTCGGAAGACTTGGATCCTAAGATTCTGATCTATATCGTTATTACTTGTCACGAGATTGGGTCGGGCACGATTGGCTCGAATACATATTCTTTGGGATCCCTAGGTCCCGTGATTGTCATCTGAAGGCAACAATGTAAATCTAATTGCAGCAAAGTAAAATTAAATATGTGAAGTATATCTACGGCATATATAAATTCTCTATTTTTACTGTATTTTTACGATGAACTATTGGAACGAAATTAAAAGAACAACTTATTTAATATATCTAGAAATTGACAACTAAACTAATAACGAATTTAAAACAAACAAAGCAACCAAGTATAGCTACTTGCCTGTGGTTGTGAATATATTCTAAATAATGAAATAACTGATCTAATCTATTTGAAATACTCTCGATCCTACCTCCAAAGTGAGGAGTGAATCATAGTTTCTCGAAACTATTGATCCCCACAACTTCCTGGTAATATCAAAAATGAGATTTAACTGAAAAGAAATGATTGACTACTCTATTTGATATGCTTTAACTAGAACTTTGAAAGCTTGAACCTAGATTTTGCAGAATAGTGGAAAATCTGATGGTATGTGGTTTTGTCCCCTCAGTGTGATCTCCTCGTTCCTTTGTGCTCATGTGGATCTAGAAAAGCGTGTAATGCTAGCATCAACAAAAGTAGATATTGGAACAAAGGCAGCTTGGGATGCAGACTGAATACAATGTGAGTAGGAGAGGGATAGCACAAGAGTACAGAGCTTGGCTTATGCAATTCCTAGCGGGATTTATTGCGAGTCATGCAACATAAAACATCTAGAACCTGAAACTATCCTATTTGATGAGCAAAACCTGCAACTTTAATGGCTTCCTACTAAAAATTAAATTGTTCTACTTCAATGAATATCATGGAGTAACAATAACACTTGCACAAGATGGATATGTGGCTTCCTAACAACAAAACAATACTAACTAGGCATGTAATGAATGAAACATATGAATCCTAAGCAAAAATGAAAGACTAAGCTATTGAAATGAGAAATTGAGATGCAAATTTGAGGGGCCATTTGCTTGAGCACAAGCCAACTATTTATAGCATTTGTATTCACCCAAAGGTAAAAACCAAATTGATCTCTTAAACTATAAACAATGCCAAAACACTATTCCAAGGAACCAGAATCATCAATGCAAGCCAAAGGCGGTGAAAAAAGCTGGTAAACATTTAATTTTTACATGAGTCACGTTAAAAGAGCATTATGGAAAACGCGTGAAGGACCGCCGCCACGAGCAAGGTGGTAATTACAGGACCACCGCCCTTCCTGGGCATCGGTCACGAGACCGCCGCCTAGACAGGGCAGCGGTTTTGTAACTGAAGAAAAAAATGTAAAGAAAAGAGGGGAAAAGAGAACAAAAAAGCACGCAGGGTCTAAGCGAGGCATGCGGGATGTTAACGTATACTTGGGGAGCTTTTCCGGATCCCGAACACCTTGCAAAAAGACCTGTATCATCATTGGGGCACGTGTTACGTTGTTCTGATGATGCAATACCCTACAATTTTGGGTACATCCATGTTACCCCCTCGGAGAAGAGTTTTAGCCATGAAGAGGTGTAAAACGGTGGAGTGCAGTATGGCGGTCCCGAAATGGGAAGTTAGAAGTTATACGATACGTTAGGTGTGTGAATGACGCCATCCAAAATTCCCGCCACTGCAAAACGAAAAGAGAATTCAAGTGCGAGATAGACAAAATAGATCGGAAAATAAATACTAAAATAATATAAAATGAGGACGTACCATTTTTGTAGGGATAAGAACTTACCTTAAATCTGCGCTCCAAACTTGTGGAAAGGGGCATTCAAAACAAGTCGGGTTCTTTATATGAAAAAGTGGGCCCATTTTCCTATTCATTTACGCGTGTTGATTTGGTTGATTTTGAGCTCTGGGACCCACGATGATGGTTTCTGATGAGAGTAGAGTCAAAACGTTCATGACGAGATAGTGATCATGCCTCCGCAATGGCGGAACATCGACTGTGAGATCACAAGTTAGTTTTCTCAATTTACTGTTTTTTCCCCGAATTTTAAAATGTTAAAATCTTTGTCATGGGGGGGTTATTTTTGAAAATGTTAGTTTTAAAAGGTCTATCTAGGGGGGGCACCTACTGAGTAGGCTTTGTTTTAGTCAAAATAGTCCCTTTTTGCGTTTTTAGGCATTTTTAGGGCACATGGGCCATGTGGGTTTTCGGGACACGACCACCACCGCCATGAACAGGGGTGGCGGTTACATAACCGTCATCTGTTCGGGGTGGTGGTTACAAGACCACTGTCTTTAAGGTGGTGGTCCTTCACAGAATGCACAAACAACACCTTTTTGAAGTTAATTTGCATTTTTAGCATTCTTATGTGTTTTCATGATTTTTCTAATGTCATTTGGATGCTAACTTGCTCTATTTTGTGTGTTTTTGGGTGTATGCAGGCAAGGGAGGAGTACATTCAATGGAGCCGAGAGAGAGAGTGTGTGATTGGCTCCCAGCAGTATTAGATGCCCTTTCACAGGATGAGGAGGACACTCTTCAGAGGGCCGGTATACTACGTATATCACGGGTTCCACATGTTGCACCGTCCAGTCACATACTTTGTGACTTATTTTCATATTGGGATGTTGATCGGAACACCTTTCCGATTACCAGGGGTCCGAGGTGAGTGGACCATTACTTTGGAGGACGTTTACCATATCTTGGGGGTCCCGATCATTGGGAGACGGCTTACTCTTGAGACAGTAGGTTCACGGGCTCAGATAGCACAGTGGGCCTCTTACATGGGAGACGTAGTTATCTCCACTGGTTCGAAGAAGGGGGTGAGGGTCCGATCTATTCCTAGCCTGCCCATCCCTTTGATTCGCCAGGCCATTATGGGGATCCTTTCCTCGAGATTGATCGGGGACAAGGGAGGAGACACTCTATTATATTGCTGGTCCCCCATCATTGCATAGATTGAGGGACATGGCCAGATTTATGCCTGGGGAGCCGACATACTTGGGACTACCTACCATGATTTGTCTGGGTGGTCCATTTGCAGGGGCATTCATTGAGCCATCCGACCACAGGGTTATGAGTTAGGTCTATGAGCACTTCATCCCCTATGGCGAGTTGTAGAGGTGGCAGATCCCGGACTATGAGGGCAGCCGATGGACAAACATGTCGGTGCTCGAGCAGCTCACCAACCGATTGCTTCCCGACCACCGAGGACATGGAGGCCACACCATATCAGGCCCATGGCAGGTTTATGGGGTGAGGAGGCTCTTACTTTGATTTCCTGCTCCACCACAGGGCAGCTTGTTGATAGGGTAGGGAGGGTGGAGATACATCCTTTTGGTCGAGTTCCTTAGCAGTTTGGCCTACCTTACGTGGGTATGCTTCCCCGGTGGTGCCAGTATATAGATCAGTTCGAGAGGGGGGAGGTCCTAGAGGCCGGGGTTGGATAGTTGTTACTCCTGGTGTTCCTATTGCGGCTAGGTGGGTAGTACGTGCTCGAGGGAGAGCCGGTGCTCCTCAGGCACCCTTACTTGGTTCCGCCAATCCCGCCCATAAACAAATGGCGATGACCCCATTGACATGAGACTCCGAGTCCGAGGAGTTCATAGGGGGAGACGAGGGAGGAGACCGAGGCCGAGGTCGGTGAGTTGGGTAGAGAGGAGGACAGGTGATCTGAGTGGCATGACACTCGGGATATCTTACAGGCATAGTGCAAAGAGGGTGACTGCGGTTTTAGAGGAGCCACTCTCTCGGGGGCCCCTGTGGGGAGGATGAGTCTGTAACTAGATGATATGTTGCCCCACCATGGGAGGAGTACCTCGGTCGGTGGCGACATCCGTAGTGGGTGCTGACCCTAGGGATCCCTCTTGGAGGCCTGGAGATCCGAGTGAGTTTTCATCCTTCCCTTTTAATGTTTTTCTTCGAGTTAGGATTCCCTTAATTGCTACCTCTCCTTTTGTTTACGTTTTCTTTTGTCTTTTGATTATTTCTAATTGGCTTTCTCCTTTGCTTGCAGAATCTGGCTGATGAGTGGAAAGACCTGATTCGCGAGGTATGCACCGATACCCTAATGATCCCCATGGAGAAGACTCGTGCAGAGCTATCCGTAAATGCGAGGGGGAGCCTTGATGGTGTAAGCATACTGATTTTTTTCCCCGTCCTGCGGCATGTGGCGAGGATGGTATCTACCCTCTGTATTGAGCTGGTCGGGTATAGGACAACAGCGCTGATGAGGAGTCATTCCCATGGCAAGACCGCGGTTGCCCCTCGGGATCATGATCCCTCCGTGCACTCGAGCACCGGTGTAGCGAGTCCTAGACGTGGGCGTGCACCCTCAAAGGGATCTCATAGGGGTTGAGAAGCCACTTGGCTCTCTTGAACTATTTTTTATGATGTATTTTATGTCTCCTGGGCTCTTTGAGTGTTTTTGACCATGCTTAGCGCATGATGGCATTGTACTGAGAATTTTGACCATTTATATATATATATATATATATATATATATATATATTTCTTTTGATCGAAACTTGGTATTAATGTTCTTGTGATTTTCCTTCGTATGTAACTTATAATGTTGTTTTTATATGCTTCTCAGAATGTATGCAATGGAGAACAAATGATACAAATGTTAACTTTCTTTTTGTATCATTGATGCTTTGATATATGATAATTGCATTGCACAATGTGATTTGAAACTCGAGTTTACGTAAGCAATTGTGTTGGTACTTCATTTTTTTGACAAAGTGTGATGATAAACCAATATGATGAGAAGATAAAATTGCCCTATTCCTAACTCCATGTAACTAGTAAGATCTTTAGGGCTCATCACCGAGGCTAGAAAGGGCACAAGTTATGAAATGGTAGTGATGAGAGATAGATAAATCTTTGATGGAACCAAATTAGGATGCTACAAGCCTACTCTACTCGAGTGACTCCATAGTTTGGGATGTGTCGACACTAAAATTTTCCTCTGTAATTTCTATTTCCTTAATGTATGTATTAGGAATAGGATGTTGTTAAGTATAATTAGTAGTAGCGTCCGATAGAAGATAATGGCACTGCCAGTACGATGCTGCCAATAATGTATAGTATGGTAATAGTCAAAAGTACAATAGGAATGTTGTGGTAAAAAGTAAATATTTGTCGTAAGTGGTCCGGTAATGTTAAAATGTCAAAGTTGGGGTAAGTAGAGAAGTAGGGTCTACATGATTAGGAATTATAAATATTATATTGGTAATAAGGACAAGGAGTGAGGTCATAAATATTTTGTGTATTTTATTTGTAAAAAGTCTAAAAATGTGGAACCCATGTGAAATGATAAGGTTTATCTTATCTTAAAAGATAAGCTTACATGTACAGATAAGAGTTAAGGTATGGAATATGATTCGTCAGAGTGGATTTCTTATCCTATCTTAGAGATAAGATGGATAAGCCTGAAGTTCTATAAATAAAGAGGCCACCCCCCTCATTTAGCATAGAAGGAAGTAGTGAGAATATTGTATGAGTAAGTGTGTAAAGGAAGCCATCAGTTTAAAGGTGTGTTGAAGAAGCCATTAAGAGGTGTAATTGTGAAGTTTCTCCCATAGTATTGGTGGAAGGCAAGTGAAGTCAATAACACTTGAAGTACCTCATGGGTGAGATTGTAAAAATTTCATGTTAATATTATAATTTACTCTGATATTTCAAATTTATCATCATTCTTTTTATCATAGTCTATGGTATTCTTGTGTTATGTTTGTTGTTTTGTTTCCAGATTACATCCACCAAACTAAAGGTCATGTGCATTAGTAAATAATCATAGCACAAGGAGTTCCCAGGTGAAGAATTATCATAGTGTCGGATTGGTGAGACAGATGCAACTTGCTTTGTGGTTTATCTAGACTTAGATCCGTAGATGGCCACATGGTAGACAAAATCTTGGTTTCAAGGTTTTGAACTCTCTTCGAATTTTGAACATCTGATTCATTTGTTTTTGACTCAAGATTTCAAGATTTGAATTGTTTGCTTATGATCTTTAATGTTTATTTGTCAAGAGGACCCCCTACACCTTGCCCCATGCTACTAGTAAGAAGTGTGGGCTTATCACCATGGACAAGGTATAGGCGAGTAAGGGCATTCCCATCCTTTCCCAACCCTATGTCACTAGTAAGAGACGCAAGCTCATCACCAAAGGTTGGTAGGGCAAGGAAATGTGTAAAATTAAAATTTTTGTTTGATCCATTTTGACTTGTTTATTTGAGCAAAATGTCAGTATGTTCTTACTTCCAAAGAGATATACATACGGGATAGATGTGACATGATGAAGCTTCTAGAACAAACCATAGCCAAGACACCTATCCTAGGAAGAAACAAAAGTGAGAACAAGCATGCAGACCTTGGTATGGTTACCATTAAGACTTTCTCATATCTAGCCTTATTTGATAAAATGATTCTCAAACAGTGATGACGCTATAAAATGAAGAAGTATGATTAGAGTGTTTATGCTAATACCATCAAGTTTGTAATGAATTGCTTTAAAAATGAGTTCCTTGATCACAAGATTGTACAAAAACAAGCGGACAAAATGATCCTAACTATATGAAGATGCAATGTAGAGATAATTATAGAGATAGTGTTGGTTTCTTATGCATAGAATCGTTTAAGGTGTAGGGAATTGACTGTTTCGCCAAATTCCTCACCTTCTAATGTACACAAGAGGTATGCACCATTTCCATAGTCTTTCGTGACTTGGTATGGGCCCAACCATTTGGGCCAAAACTTCCTTCCTTCGCCGGTCCTTTTATCAATCCGGCTATCTAGTCTTAGAACTAGATCACCTTCATATATGTCTCATTCATAGACCTTCTTATTATACCTCATCCGGTCAAGATAGACTCTATCTTTGCTTTGAAAGATCTAACTCGGCCTCGTCTAGGCTTTCTAGCTAGGAGAGACGTGCTTCTCTGTAAGCATCTTCATCTAGAATCCCTTGTAATGAGACACAGAGACTGGGTATTTCAACCTCAAGGGGGAGAACTGCCTCTACCCTGAATACTAATGAAAAAGGAGTTGCTCCTTTTGGTGTTCTTATTGAGGTTGGGTGGGCCCGCAAGGCCGAATATAACTTCAAATGCCAATCTCGCTTGTTTTCTTTCACAGTTTTAAGAAGAATGGCTTTTAGTGTTTTGTTTGTCGCTTCAGTCTGCCCATTGGCTTGAGGGTAATATAGGGAGGCTGTATGATGGCTTATTTTAAATTTATTGCACAATTCGTGAACTTCGTCATTCTTAAAAGAAGTCCCATTATCTGAGATAATGATTTGCGGGACACCGTACCTGCAAATGATTTGGTTCAAAATGAACTTGGCAACTACATAACCTAGTACAGTAGTAAGAGGCATAGCCTCTACCCATTTGGTAAAATACTGAGTGGCCATGATTATAAATTTGTTGCTGTCTGTAGACGAGTGAGAGAATTTCCATATTAAATCTAGGCCCCACGTAGAGAAGGGCCATGGAGTAGTAATTGGTTGTAGAGTTTGTGTCGGCAAGTGAATCTCGTGGGAGAATTCTTGGCACTTATGACACCTTCGTACAAACTCTACTGCGTCGTGTTCTAGAGTAGGCCAGAAATAGCCCATCCGATGTATTTTATGAGTGGTGGCATGACCACCGAAGTGGCCTCCACATATTCCACTATGAGATTCGTGGAGAATCTTCTTGGATTCTTCTGTGTCGACACATCTTAGAAGCATTCCATCAAATGCTTTACGATAGAGCACTTGCTCTATAATGACGTATTTAGCTACGATAATGCGTAACCACCTTCTTTGTTATGGTGTAGCACCTTCTAGATACGTATGGTCCATGATATAATTAATAATATCAGCATACCAAGGACACTCAGAGATGGGAGGTCTAGTTTCGATGTAGTATATGCATTCATCAGGAAAGTCCAGATCTACTAGATTGCCTCCGTCTAGTGGGTTATCAGCTAACCAATCCATGAATGATTTGTCCTTGACAGATTTTTGATTTACAAATGTTAATTTGAATTCCCCCATTAAGGTTATAAAACATCCAACCTTCTTAGACAAGGACCCTTGTGTGAGGAAAGTTCGTAAATGGTTTGTTTTTACAATGACCCTTGTTTCTTGATTTAGCATATAATGTCTTAAGCGTTTGGTTGCGAAGATTATGGCAAGGCATTCTCGTTCTGCCTGTGTATAACATGTTTCATAGTCAAGCAACGTTCGGCTAATGAAATAGATCGCGCGTTCTCTCTTGTCATCATCTTCTTGAGCCAGCATTCGGCTAGTGAGACATTGGTAGCTCGCGAATATAAGATTAACGAGCGGTCTGGCTTAGGTGGCATTAGTGTAGGTGGTGATAACAAGAAACGCTTAACTGCGTCAAAAGCTTCATTGCAGTCTTCGGTCCAATCAATACTATAATCTTTCTTGAGTAGATTGTTGATTAGATGAATGGAAAAACTTAAATCAGGGATGAATCTTCGGATTGCACCGAGTTTTCTAAGAAATGACCTGATTCCAGATTCATCCAAAGGTGGGACCATTTCAAGAATAGCCCGAATTTTGGTTGGGTCAACATCGATCCCTCATGACGATATAATGTAACCTAGGAGCTTCCCTCCTGTCACACCAAAGACACATTTTTCTAGATTTAGCGTGACTCCATATTCTATTAGACATGAAAGAATGACACGGAGTACTTCCGGTGATCACAACGCTTCTTGGCCTTGGCCAACAAGTCATCTACGTAGGATTCCACAATTTTATGAATAAGATCATGAAATATATATGTCATAGCCCGCTGGTATGTAGCTCCAGCGTTCTTAAGACCGAATGGCATAACAACATAGCAATAGGTTCCCCAAGGAGTTATAAACGTGGTTTTAGCTTGGTCTTGTTCGGATATTCTGATTTGATTGTATCCTGAGAATCCATCCATGAGAGACAAAAGCTCAAATCCAGTTGTTGCATCAACAATGACGTCTATGGATGGTAATGGGAAGTCGTCCTTAGGACATGCCTTGTTAATGTCTCGAAGTCTATGCAGATGCGTATCTTCCCATTCTTTTTGAGAACGGGAATGATATTAGATACCCACTGAGAGTAATCGACTGGTTTGATGAATCCTACTTGGAGGAGTTTTATTACCTCCTCTTTCACCATGAGAGCTACCTTGGGTTTCATTGGTCTCAATTTTTGTTTAATCGGCTTTGCATCTGATTTAGTGATGAGGTTATGTACCACAATGTGTGGTGCAACCCCTGTCATTTCTTTATAATTAAATGCAAAAGCCTTCTGATGTTCCTTGAGGATTCAAGTGTGTATTTCTACTTCTGATGGAGTTAATGAGGATCCTAACTTCAATATCCTTGGTTCATCTTCCGTTCCAATGTTAATATCAATTGTTTCTTTGATTAAAGAAGTGTTACCTTCTTCAAACTTAGGCGGGGCTGGAGGTAATTCCAGATCGTCTCCATTTTCTACTATGTATATGTTGAGTTCCTTTCGTGGGGGAAGCTCTATCATGGGATTCCCGAAGTAGGAAGATGAATGCGGGATTAAGGACAAATCTATCATGTGATGGGTGAGATGTAATGTTGCATAGGCATTTAAGTAATCAAGAGTGGTTCTATCACTATCAATGTGGTCTAGGATAGTAGATTTGTTCTCATCTCTGTTTGTTAAAAGAGGGTTTGACATTTTTTTCACCAATGGTTCAGTACGAAGGGATACCATGAAATGGGTATCTTCCAACTCATTGTTTGGAGTGAAGTATGATGCTGAGGTTGCTATTATCGAATCGGCAAGAAGATTTTGTTCTCGCGGGATTACTTCAATTGATATAAAGTCAAATTATTTTCTTAAATTCAATATAGTTATTTTGTAGATCTCGTAAGTTCTCGGCTATGGTTTCATACATCTCTCGAGACTTGGTTTACTACCAATTGTGAGTCTCCTAACACCCTGATGTTATTAACGCCGATCCTCTTAGCTAAGATGAGGCCGAGGAGGAGGGCTTCATACTCAACGTTGTTGTTTGTACATTTGAAATTTAGTTTAAAGGAAAATGGTAGGATTTTTCCCTCGGGAGAAGTAATAATTACACCTACCCCAACTCTGTAATGACATCTAGCTCCATCGAAATGGAGAGTCCAATATTTAGCTGGGAATATGGACGTTGGGATATTTGTTGTGTCAACATCTTCTACTTCCACCATGTAGAGATCCTCTGCTGGAAGAGAACCAACACCTAGGGTATATCCCATGCCTACATAATCAAATGGTAGGAACACTGGTAGATCTTGATCTAGTAATTCAAAAAAAAATTCGGTAGTTCCTAATGATATTGTTTCTATAATGTTAGCCTCATCCTTGAGGGCTGGGATCATCTTGACTAGGCTCATAGTCTCAAGATCTATTGTAGGTACCAACTTTTCTTCCGGTTTTGTGTCGGTGGGTTTATTAAGTTGGTTTGTCGGGAGTTCAAACTCCGAGTGAACGCCTGGTCTTTTATTTAAGTCAGCCAAGTGTATATTGAATGGTTTTGGATCACCTTTGGCTAGAAATATCTTTCCTAAGTGCAAGAATCTTACTTCTTGAAATAACATAGAAGGAATTGCCTTTATACGGTGTATCCACGGTCGGCCAAGGATCATATTATAGTTGGTTTCCCGATCTATAATATAAAACTCAGTCAGGATTTTTTTAGTTCCTAAGGTGACCGATCGTATTATAGTTCTAATTGACGTGGCTTTAAGGCTATCATAGCCTCTTAGTGTATTTCGAGTCGTGGAACAATTCGTTTCTCCATACCCTAGCTTTTGAAGGAAAGAGAAGGGGACTATGTTAACTGCTGCCCCATCGTCAACCATCGCGTGTTTCACATAATTGTTATAAACCCATACTTGCAAATGTAAGGCCGGATCACCTCGCGTGCAATCTCGGCGTCTGTTGGCATTTTGTTTATTTTGAATATAAACTCGGTATCCCTATCCGGCTGCCCCGGAGGGTGGATATCGAAGTCTATATGGTTTACCTGTGTTTCGGGAGGTGGAGTGATGTTAATTAAATGACTCAAACCTAATGCCTCTAAAAGAGCAGCCCTGTGGGTGGAGAGTTCTTTAGTAAGTCCAAAAATGAAATGTGTGAGAAGGTTTTTGTTAGATCACTAATTAAATCATAGGCACCTACGGGTTTTACTAATATTTGTTGGATGTTATCTGTCTCTGGCAGGTAACTTGGACTTGGATGAGAGGAATACTCTCATGTCCTCGTTATAGCTTCGACAGGTAGTTCGGCATCTAACTCCACTAAACCGACTATCTTGGGTTGCATCGACTTCCTAATTGTGGCACAACTAATGGATTTAGTGAAGTCAAGGCTTCATGATCATTGTTTCCTGTCATTATGCCCTTATTTGTCCCATTTGGATTTAACCTATTGTTATTGTGATTTGGGAGGGGGTCATTAAAGATCTTGAGGGGAGCATTTTGAGGGGAAACTACCCCTATAAAAGTACTTGGTGCCGGTGACATAGAATCTACCAAGAACATATCTATAAAGAGTTGTCTTTGTTCCTCTGGAAAACGTTGCATGAATTTATTGTAGTCACGGCACGTTCTAGTGTCATGGCCTCGAATTTTGTGGAAACCACAATACGAGTTAGGATTGTAATTCCTAGTTTGTTGGTTTGGTGCATATTGTGGCCCAAAACTCTTATCAAACCGTTGCCTATTAGGATTGTTTTGGTTCTAGTTTTGATATCCAGTTGAGTTTTGGCTTGGACCCTATGTAGGGCTTTCTTTGTTGTTGTTGTTGTTGTTGTTGTGGATGATTAAAATTCACCGCATTGATTGTTGGGGTAAAAATTTTTTTTCGTTGGTTGTTCATTAGCGGTGGACTATTCACAACATTTACTTTTTAACCTAATCAGTTACTCCATCTATTGTCACTCCATGATTTTTATTAAGGATTTTAGGTCCTTGATTGACATTTTTGGTAGTAGGATAAGTTGTAGTATTCTGGTTGGAGGTGATTAAATTCCCGTTTGCTCCATATGTCTTGTGACCGCTATCTATTGCCGCTTGATCTATTCGGAGAGAGCACTCTCAAGTACTTCATCGTAAGTTCTTAACGGGAATTTCTAGACTTCTTCCTTTACCTCTCTGTTGAGAGAGTGAAGGAATAAATCACATAGTTCTATTTGGTCCATGTTTGGAGCACTTGCCATAGAATAAAGAACTGTACACCACCTCTGGATGAAATGGGCGACAGATTCATTGTGTTCTTGCTTAATGTGCAAGAATTCCCTGATTCCTGTTCTTAATAGTTTGTTCATGTCAAACGCTTTAATGAACTCTAAAACGAGTTGTTTAAATGAATGGATGGAAGCCTCAGGTATTCTATAATACCAATCAAGGGAAATGCCTTCCAAGGTTTTGGGAATATTTTAAGCAACAACCCCATCCCAAGGAGTACTTCTCGAATGGCCGTGGCATAAGCCTTGATATGTGCATTCGGATCTCCCTCGCCTTTGTATTTAGGACAATCGGGAAGAGGTATTGATAGCATGACGCTTTGTATGGTGAATTCTAAGGGATATTTCAAATATTCTCGAATAAGTCCCTATCACGTAGGTTTCTACCATTGATGGTGCTGCCGAGGAGCAGCGGTGGAATGGGTTGTTGACATGGCATAGCGTATGCATTGGCGGGGGCATAAGGAAACCCCTATGTTTGAGCAAACATGTTGAGAGAGGAGAACATATCCCCTTGTGGTGATTTGGAGTACATGTTTAAGTATGAAGGGGTATTGTCCAAGAATGGATTATTTTGTGCTAGACCAGTAGGTATCGGAACGATGTTAGAAATGGTGGTTCTAGTTGGTGCTTGTTGTGAATACTGAGGAGGCATGCCCAACGTGTCTATTCTTGTGAGGATGTCTACTTAGCTAGGATGGTGTGGAGGATTGGAACTTCCTGCCTGCGCATGAATTGAGAATTTTGACTTACTTGAGCAAGTTCTAATCCCCTAACATTTTCTACTAAAGTAGAAATGACTTCATTCGGTGAAGTTATGGTATTTTGCCTTAGCGTCGTTTGTTGTATATTCCGAGGTTGTATAGGCATGTGATATCCTGCTATGAACTCGATCATTTCCTGCCAAGTTTCCTTGAGGGAATTTCCTATATGAGGTGGCATGGAGGTATTTTCTTGAAAAGAGACCTCGAGTTGTATTTGTAAATTCCCTATGGGTGGGTACATGCTCCGAGAGCGTTGTTCATTCCTAGCATAACGCACCGAATGTTCATCATCTAAAACCAGGTATGGATCTGATTGTCTACTAATTTTTGGTCTAAGCAGCACCTGAGGAGACGAACCAGATTCTCCTATAAATGTCATATTGTTCGAGCCCAAAGGCTCTATTTGTTGTGTTTGAGTGAGCTGATCCAACTCCTCTATTTGGAAAGAAGAACCGTATCTAGTCTTTTGAGGTGGAGTTTGCTTTGAAAACTGGTTAGTCAAGTAGTTGTCACCCCATACTGAGAGTGAGGGTGACGAATGTCTATTCATTTGATCACAGTATGCTTCAAGACCTAGGAGAGGTCTACCATATGCATCGAATCCTGACATATTCGGGGGGTATATGAATACCCGTAGAATAATGGGAAAGAGTGAAGGTGGAAGAAAGATGTAATAAGGAAAAGCACTGTGTTTTCACGTCGGGTTCACCAATTTTGTATGATGGAAAAGTGACAAGAGAACATGGGAATCTACAAGTAACTCTTCCTCGCACCCGACCTCCCGAGGTCGTGCCGAGACAGCCGGTGAGGATGGAAAAATATGCGAGGTACAGAAAACTAGTTAGGTAATCTTATATCTTCGACACGCACTAAGGGAATCTGTGAATCTAAGGTAAAGAAGGCCCTCCTATCCCGAATCGGCGTGATAGATCGGTCGCAGGATGACCGCTCGAGGCTCCAATCAATATCAAGCTCGGCGTGATCCGATCTATGGGTTATGGGATACGTGGAAAATGACCTAGGATTGTTTCGTATATGTCTCCAAATAGGGTCATGAAAATGGATGATGGGTATGGTGGATTCTACGGGCGGTTGCCTGGTCTAGTCCAACTCCTTAGCCTTGTTAGCCACTATATCTAACAAGGATAATTGTGTGACAATGGCTAGTGGAAGTGGAGTAGATCGAATACTAATGTGCGTAAGCTAGTATCTATATCTCGATTCACATGTGGACTCACCGAGTTGTGGGATTTATGGGTCACAACCGTAGATTTGTGTTTGTTATGGTCTTGCTTTATGGTCATGTACGGAATCAGTCCCTAATCCCTAGTATCCAATAGTCGTATGCTTTTTTTTTTCCTCTATGTTAAGAATTAAGAGTTATGTGATCTTCTCGAGTATCTCACGGGCATTCTTACAACCTAAATCCTTAAGCTAGTATCTATGTCTGTGAGAGTATCTCCTGCGTCTAGCTGTGGGACCAAAGGATCACAACCAAACATTTTCTCTCTTTCCAGCCCTTCTACAGTCATGCGGATATGTATCTAGGGTAATTTGTAGTTTGGCTGATTTGACCAAAATGTGTGTGCTTGGTCATCTTCTATGTTTAACCCGTTTAACTGGGAGCTGATCTGTTGCAAGTTTGTTGTTGTTCGGAAGACTTGGATCCTAAGATTCTGATCTATATCAGTTATTACTGTGACGAGATTGGGTTGGGGCACGATTGGCTTGAATATATATTCTCTAAGCTCTCTAGGTCCCGTGATTGTCATACAAAGGCAACAATGTAAATCTAATTGCAGCAAAGTAAAATTAACTATGTGAAGTATATCTACAGCATATATAACTTCTCTATTTTTTTGTATTTTTCTAAGGAACTATTGGAACGAAATTGAAAGAGCAACTTATTTAATATATCTAGAAATTGACAACCAAACTAATAATGAATTTAAAACAAACAAAGGCAAGAGTATAGCTACTTGCTGCAATGCGCATTGTGAATATATTCTAAATAATGAAATAACTGATCTAATCTATTTGAAATACTCTCGATCCTACCTCCGAAGTGAGGAGTGAATCATAGTTTCTCAGAAACTATCAATCCCCACAGCTTCCCTGGTAATATCGAAAATGAGATTTAACTAAAAAGAAATGATTGACTACTCTATTTGATATGCTTTAACTAGAACTTTGAAAGCTTGAACCTAGATTTTGCATAAACAGTGGTGAATTTGATGGTATGTGGTTTTTCCCCTCAGTGTGATCTCCTCGTTCCTTTGTGCTCATGTGGATCCAGAAAAGCGTGTAATGCTAGCATCAACAAAAGTAGATATTGGAACAAAGGCAGCTTGGGATGCAGACTGAATACAATGTGAGTAGGAGAGGGATAGCACAAGAGTACAGAGCTTGGCTTATGCAATTCCTAGCAGGATTTATTGTGAGTCATGCAACATAAAACGTCCAAAACCTGAAACTATCCTTTTGTGAGAAAAACCTGCAACTTTAATGGCTTCCTACTAAAAATTAAACTGCTTTCTACTTGAATGAATAGCATGGAGTAACAATAGCACTTGCAAAGATGGATATGTGGCTTCTAACAACAAAACAATACTAACTAGGCTGTAATGAATGAAACATATGAATCCTAAGCAAAAATGAAAGACTAAGCTATTGAAATGAGAAATTGAGATGCAAATTTGAGGGGCCATATCTTTGAGCACAAGCCAACTATTTATAGCATTTGTATTCACCCAAAGGTAAAAACCAAATTAATCTCTTAAACTATAAACAATGCCAAAACACTATTCTAGGGAACCAGAATCATCAATGCAAGCCAAAGGCGGTGAAAAAAGCTGGTAAACATTGAATTTTTACGTGAGTCACATTAAAAGAGCATTTTGGAAAATGCATGAAGGACCACCGCCCTTCCTCGGCAGCGGTCACGAGGACGCCACCAGACAGGCGGTGGTGGTTTCAGTGAATCAAGAACAAAACGCAAAGAAAAGAGGGGAAAAGAGAACAACAAAGCACGTAGGGGCTAAGTGGGGCATGCGGGATGTTAACGCATACTTGGGGAGCTTTTCCAGATCCCGAACACCTTGCGAGGAGACCTGTATCATCATTGGGGCACGTGTTACGTTTTTCGCGATGCAAGAAGACCTACAATTTTGGGTACATACAGGTTCCTTTTTCACCTTTATTTCATATTGCCATTATTGTATTTTTGATTATCTATGCCATATATGTCTCTAAAATTTCCCATGTGGGATTATTGTATTGGAGAGGTTAATTGTGCATTGTAGGATTATATTGGTGCATTTCGGATCTCGGTGGGATGATCAACCCGCCACCGAGTTGATCACAATGTTTCCATATTGTTCGGGATTATTTCCATATGGTTTGGGATGGCCTTGTCCCCTATTACCTTAGTGAGATAATGTTTTCCAAATCCCATTTAACTCTACAAAGGTGGCTCATAGCTTAGAATGATTGGTCAGCGATAAAACCAAAGCCATGTGACTCGGCCAATAAGGAATTCAACTCACCACCTACGTGGCTTTATAAACTTTGGTGCATCCATATTGGAGGGACGTTCAAACAAACCAACCTTTGGCCTAATGCATCGTAAATACCAACTCAATGCACAATGATGACCTATCAACATGGGTGGTTCAATGTTAAAGCTCAAAGACCATGACACAGTCAAATGGATAACTCGGCCCATAATGGGGCAATTCAATGAACCCACAGAAAGAATAGCTTGACATCCTAGTTGAACGTCTCGGCCAATAGTTTGAGGCCCAACAAAATGGTGGATGTGGCTCATGCCATGAAATCACGTGTCGACCACCTTACATTTTAAACAACAATCACTCCTTCCACATGAGAGATGTGGGATATCTTTCCACTTGGGAAAACCAAAACCATCACTAAAATGAAGGGGATGTGGATCAACCCCGAGACCACGAAGTTTCAAATAAGTGTGACTCTCCATCTCACCTAAGGAGCTCAACACAAAGTGGAAAATGAGCTCACAAGATTTTTTTATAAACAAGTCTATAGGTCTATGTAGGGGAGATGGAGAGAAGTGGCGAAAAACATCAATTTTGAGGCACCGAGGGTCACTTTGGGGACTCGGTCTAAAAATAAAAGTTTCTTAGAATTTTAAGACGGAGACATAATGGTCTTATTTTTCCATAAAGTGTTACATATTTTCTATTGTAGGTGATTTTTGATTGTCTTTACACAAAAAGAGTGCTTGAAAGAACTTGTAAAAGCAACAGTGAAGTCATGGATGAAGTCTAATAGGAAATTAGAGTATACAAACATGTTTCAAATCTCTAAATGCAGGTATAAAGGTCTATTGTCATTATTGAAGGTGATAAATTGTACTTCATTAGACTTAATATATTGATTCACTTTCTGTGAATCCGGAGAGCGTAGTCTACAATGGGTGAACTTTGTTATCAATTTCTATTTTGTGGATGTTTATTTCAATTTTGATGAATCTTTTGATCGAATAAAATCAGTTATGTATTTTTATTTATTTGGTTAATAAATTCATTAATTAAAATGGGAAATTGGACTTAAGTGAATTTTATTATCCATAATCCACAACAGAATAAAAGTATGCAAATTTCGGTGTTATGATTAAAAATTTAGACTAAGATGCATAATTAAATCAAGTAATTAATCATTTTTGGAGTTTTAAAATCCATAAAATTGATGTTGAGTTCTAAGATCCTTGAATATGAATAAAAATTGAATATTTACCTCACCC
Source organism: Taxus wallichiana var. yunnanensis (assembly GCA_018340775.1). Lineage (NCBI taxonomy): Eukaryota > Viridiplantae > Streptophyta > Pinopsida > Cupressales > Taxaceae > Taxus > Taxus wallichiana. Next base: position 921,068,793 of record CM031239.1, on the reverse strand, counting down.
ATTTTTGGATCATCACCTTTTCCACGAGTAACTTGGAATGTCCATTAGATAAGGGATATAAGCGAATGGATCGGGGTGGTAATCAAAAGATAAAAAGAATGTTTCAAGAAGAAAATGGCTAGCTCAATCGCATCAAGAAATTTCCCCACCCTTCATAAAAAGGAATCACATCATTCTATATCAAGGGTCATGGAAATAACTTTAGGCTCAGATCCATTCCAAAGATATTTCAAAGCATAAAGAAGTAGATCAAAAGCCTCCTACTACAAGAGATCACATAAGAAGGCCGAGATCATAAAAAGATCCTATAGTAGAAGTAGAGCTTGAAGAGAATGAACCAGTTCACCTTCCACCTCTCGGTTTCCTAAATTTTCCCACTTTCCACTGCCACTCTTTTTCCCCTTGTGTAAAATGTACCATCACACCCCGAAAGCGAGGAGATAGTAGTCACGTTAGTTTTCGAGGTCGAATCGGATGAGATGTTTCCCTGGATGAAGGAAATGATCCCAAAGGAAGCTTGTATATTCTAGTAGGTAACAATCCTTGATTTTTCTACAATATCATCACTTGCCAAGTGGAAGAAGAATTTTTTTCTCAAACGAATTTACACGTTTTTAGTGGTGTCGTGGGTAATCAATAAGAAGTAGTCGGACCGAAATCGATCAAGCCTATAGAAGAGATGACATCATATAACTATGAAATGAACACCATTCCCAAGGCCCAACTACTCATAAAGGGGATGCATACATGTTCCAAGAGTCTTCCACTCTCCTCCTTGCAAGAAATCAAGAGTATAAGGTTAAAACTGATCAATTAGAAGACCAAGTAAAAACTCTATCTTCGTATGTGAAACACTTGAGGACTCAATGCTTCATCATCACTCCCATTGAAGAAGCTACCAAAATCAGTAGCTAAGACCTGAAGTCCATAAAAATACAAAGGAGTTCACCGTACGGAATGAATAAATGATAAATGGATAAGCATGATCACGAGAAAAGAAAAAGTATTACTTCTAGAGATGATATCACTACACAAGTACATGTGCGCCACACCGACAAAACCTGAATGAAAAGGGAAGGATTGGAAAAGGAAAAGGAACATTGGGACCAAGTTCATCCACTTGTGATGGAGATGGGAGATGCTCACTCCCAAGTGTTGGTGATCAAGAAAGTATTCAATTCTCCATCAAAGGACTTGTCACGCATGTGGGTGAGAACCCTTGCATCTTGATATGAAATGTTAGTTTGTTGCATAGTGAACTGGATTTAAATGAGGGGCATTCCTTTGAGTTGTACTACAATGTCAACAACAAGATACAAAAACTTGGAGTGCCTGTGATCAACAAGAACACTAATGCAGATGATTTGATAAAGTTATTTAAGAAGTGTGTATAGAAAAAGTTTGGGGACCCCTTTTAATTCAATGAAATCACATTGGAGTCTCTATCTGAGATCAGAGCCACAATATGAAACCTTGCAAAGAAAAATTCGTCATGGTTTACAAAGAGAAAAAACATCAATGATGTCACAAATGGTTGTATTGAGTCCCTACGACGTTTCAACGTTCCTCAATTAGAAAAAGTAGCACCTGCTTCATTTTTTCTATTAAGGAGTTTCAGGGAGTGGAAATATTTCCAGTGGAGCTTGAAAAATATCAATTAGGAAGCAAGGTAGGATTGACAAAATTGACATCTTCATCGACATAGTTCTCTCTCCTTCTCTCTTTATTTCTCTCTCTCTTCTCTTCCCCCTTTTCCCCCTCCTCCTCCATGTTCTATTCTCTCATTAGGGGTGTGCACTTTTTCATTTCATCTTATTCATTAAAATGTGACTTTAGTTTGTAATGTAATAAATAACCCTTAATTAATAAAAGGGGACTTAATCATACACCTATGAATATGAAAAGACACGTGTTGTATGGGGACATATGAAAAGGCATGTTGGGGGTAGATGAAGAGGTGTTCTCAAGTCTATAAATTAAAATGGAACCCTCATTCCAAGGGGTGGTCAATTTTATATGCTCATGAGAGATTACTACTTGTGAAGAAATGAAAGAGAGCTATTTCCTCTTTTTCCTCTCTCTATGTTCTTCTTTTTCTCACTATGTACAATTTTGCTAAAGCATCAATGAAGAAAGAAGGATTTTCTTTCCTTTTTTGATGAGAAAGATTACTAAAACTTGGTGTTCTTAATCTTATCTTATCTTGTTGATAATTACAAAGTTGCTTTTCTTCTAAATATATATGTGTTGAAGTATTTTGATTAATGGTTGTAGGCATCTAATTTTCTACTTGCAACATTAATCCCCCTCTCCTTTTCCCACTCCCTTTCCTACCTCCTAAGGAAATATCTCCCTTGCAAGAAATTGCAATATTTTACCGCAGGTTCAATGGAGTGTTCCTATTAGATCCCCAACCATAAGGCCACCAAAAATTTAATTTCATGCATGCATAATAAATGGAACTATACCATTCAAGTAGATGGACCTAGATTCCCATAGCATTGGTGGATACCCATCAATTTGTCCACCTAAAATTTTTTCTTGCCAACAGTTTTTGGTGCCAACCATGGGGCAGACTTGGCAACAATCTACACCCAAAATACAATCACAAGAAAATTTTAAAAAATTAGATATCCACAAATAAATAAAATATAAAGTGAAAGATTCATAGAGCCCTATGTCTCATAACCATGGCTATTCCTGGTAACCCTCTTGTCTAAAGACCTAAATTTATTTACCACATTTAAGAATATATTTTATCCAACTTGAGGTAAGATATCTAGCATAATGATAAAACTTCACACATTACTTCATCACTACAATTGTGTTATATACCAAAGAGAAACATGTAGAAGAAAGAGAAAGAGTGTGACAAGCCCAATTGTAGCAAAGAAGAGGTTAAGACAATCTCAAGATTACAAGATGGCTAAACACATGTATACCAGTTATAATGAAAAGGAAGAAATCTTGACCAGTCTTTGAAGAGTTATAAAAGAGGTAAGAATTAGAAATAATTTCAAGGCTCTTCCGTCATCCTGAAACTGCTCTCACTGGTGGTTCAAGTGGTGTTAATCCCTTGGACATAGAGTTTCCAAATCTCAACAAATATTTTGAATTTTTTTCTAAAGTGGAAACTGAAGTAGAAGCTGAAATAGAAGCCCTCACATAATTTTTAGAAGAAGCAAGATCTAGAACAATAATAGAATAAAGAGTCATAACTCGAGTAGAATCGAGAACCATATTTCACAACCAGGATGGAAGATGAAGAAATATCACAACCTATTTTTCCTTGGAGTAGAAACATAGGCCCCATTGCACTCTCACAACCCCTTCATAAATTTCCAAAAGGTTCGAGAAAAATATTTCCTAATTTCAAGGGAGATGGTACACAACTCCTAGAAGAACATGTGGCGGCGGGCATCACTTTGCATGTGGCATGCTCATGGTTGAACATGAAGATGTATCTATCGGATTATTTATGGATTACCTATAGGAAAATGTTGCTAAATGGTTCTACCTTCAACTAATAAGATCAATCACTTTATGGAATGATATTAGAAAAATATTTGAAGATAGATTCAAATCCACTGAGGAATGTCAAGATCTCCTGCTATAACTAGTGCATATGAAGAAATAATCCAATGCAAACATGAGAGACTTCATGGATAGATATAATAAGTTGATAAAGAGGATACCTATAGAATCCATGCCTTCAGATGATAATATCAAGAGATTCTTCATAATCACTCAGCTACTTGAATTTGGGTTCATCCTGAAAATATCCAATCCTATAACTATGAGAGAAGCACAAGACTACACCATTGAAACAAAAGATGATCTAATCTTATCGGAAAGATGAAAAATCCCACTTTGTCAAGAAAAAGGGCCATAGTTCTAGTTATATACCCATGGACCCCATGATTTAAAACATGGCCAATTCCATAATTCTCTCAAAAGTAACTCTTTCTGACCACCATGAGGAATGTGCCAAATAAGAACAATCTCATGAGCAATTCGAGGATAACCCCTTGTCCCCTTTAGGCTTACCTAGAAGCATTTCCAATCAATGCAACCTACAATGAGGAAGAACCAGAAGAAGAAGAAGAAGTGGAGGATCTAGAAGAGGAAAAAAAAAGAAGACGGAAATGTTCTTGAGATTGAAGAGGTTGACGGTAACACTCAGAATGGTCTCATTGAGTACCACTTGCCACATGAATATGATGATGAAAAAGAAGCACTTGAGTTTCTCATTTGTCATGTTCACCCACTCCCGATCTCAAAAATGAGCTTCCTCCTTAGTGGATAATGTAAATAAGAGAAAGGAGGATCCTCCAGAAGAAGTTCCATAGAATATAATAATCATTAAAGGATCACTACTTTCACCATCGATGGAGTCAGCGAAGGAGAAACATGACCCGATATGAGTAAGAAACCAATTTCCATGATAATTAAGTCCTTAGGTGCCTCCCTTAATTCAAAATATTATTCTAAGGCTAATCCTTCACCTAATCTTATCCCTACAAAATTCCCTAAGGCTCAACCAAATTTGGCCACTCTTTCTCCTTCTTAACTTGCTACCTCCCCCTCCAAAGATACTTAAACTCTCAAGGTAGTACCATCTCTACAATTTAAAACCCCATCATTCCTATAACATCTAATTCACCCACCTTAGCTCCATTGAATTATGTCAAACATGTAAGTAAGACCAAAGTTCAGATTACTGAAATTGAATATTTGCAAACACACTCGAGAGAAATTCAAGAGGTTTGTCAATGTTATCCAAAGTGGTAGCCCAAAATATAACATTGGGAATCCTAATCCTAAGGGCCTACTAGCTACACCAACTATTCCCCCTACTCATAACATGTTATCCCTAAGTGCATCTAAAATTAATAAGGTGAAACCCTTCTACCTATCCCTTCTAGTCAAAGGCTATTACTTAAACAATTGCATCGTAAAATCGGGAGCCTCGACAACATCATGCCCATCAAATTATCAAATGCCTTTGGATGAACTTTGACATGTGTGAATGGTTATTGTTATTATATAAAATCTAAGGAAGTGTCATTGGTGGGTAGAATCAAAGAGACACAAGTGACCTTGGTGGACTTTCCAAATAAAAAGGTGTTGTTAACTATTCCCGTGGTGGACATCCTAGAATGTTTTATTATGTTGTGGAGTATAAGTTTTTACAAAGACCAAGGTAAATAAATTTGAATGGATTGGTCCTCTATGAACATTCGAGTAAAAGGGAGATAAAAAAATTAATTTTGGTGCTTAAAATGAAGTATACAATCTAGAAATCAAACGACCCAAGAGAAAATATCCTATTACGGGAAAGTGGGATGGGTAATTACTTCCTTACATTTGGAAGAGATGAAAACTTTCCTTTCCTCACTGAAGACGAGGAAGATCATTTATGGACCATGGAATTTTATGGAAGTCATTCAAGTGCAGGGTCCAGAGCTAGCATTGTCTTGACCTCTCCCTCAAGTGAATTCTTCCCATTTACATATAAGCTACAATTTGAAAATACTAATAACACTACACAATACAAGGATCTCCTTCTCAGAATGGATGCCACTGATTCTATGGGTATCAAAAATATCAAGTGTCTTAGAGATGCGAAGTGATAGTTAAGAAATTAAGATACCAATATCAATTCAAAAACCCAAGACTCAAGAACTATAGAAATAAAGTTTAGGACTGCATTGAATCCTTTGATGTTTTTTCCATTCAATCCATTCCTCATGAGAATAATGAAAAGGCTAACTTACTCGTTGTCTTAGCCTCGTTAATGAATCCCCATCCATATTTTTATAAATGCAAGGTGATTATCGAGATGGTATTCAAACCAAGTGTACCAGACAATGTGAATCATTGGCAAGTCTTCAATGAAGACAACATACTCCTCACCTTCTTAGAGTATAAAGATAATTTCAGTACACTCTTATATGAAGGAAGTGAAAACCCTCGGTGTGAGTCGATTTCGAAGAGGACAAAGAAGGAATTGAAGGGATATATTTAGAGGGATTAATCAAGCTTAAAGAGAATAATATTATGAAGAGCCTAGTGTCATTAGAAGAGTTATTCGTAAACACGATGGATTCATCAAGGATAGATCAAAAATGTCATCACGATGCACAAATGAGTTTGAGAAAGAAAACATTTGCACCCTAGAACAACCCCGAATTGTGAATATCGATAAGTGTTGCTCTCCCGTAGAAAAAAATAAGGTTCATCTCACTTTGAATAAATATTATGATGTCTTGGCCTATTCCTATGATGAACTCAAGTTCTTTCAGCCAAAATAAATGTATCACTCCATTCCTATAAAGTTGGAATCCATGCCTCTTAGGTAGAAACAACAACCTTACAACCCAAATATAATGAGACACCATCAAAGAGGAGGTATTAAAAATGCTAAATGCAAGAATCATATTTCCTATCCACCACTCCATGTGGGTAGCAAATATTATTTCGGTGCAAAATAAAAATGGGGAGGTAAGGATCTATGTGGACTTTTGAAACCTTAAAAAATCCTCCATGAAATACAACTTCCCGTTCCCGATCATGGATCATATCTTACAAGTGGTCACAAGATCTGAAATTCTCTCATTGCTTGATGGATTCTCGGGATATAATCAGATTGAAATGGTATTAGAGTATAGAACAAAGAAAATCTTCACAACACCCTGGGGTACTTTTGCATATAGTAAAATGCCCTTCATACTTGATCAATGTGGGAGAAAATTTTCAAATATCACTGGATCTAATATTCAAATACCTCAAGAATTACATCGTAAATTACCTAGTTGACCTCATAGTATTCTAAAATAAGCGAGGAGACCATATGCACTATCATGAACAAGTACTCATCAGTGTCAAAAACATGACATATCCTTGAATCCCAAAAAGTGCATTTTTGAGGTTACTAAAGGAAAAATCCTTGGGAATATTGTGAACAAGAAAGGAGAAAAAATTGATCTAAAAATAATAAATTCCATTCAAAAATTGTCACTACTTACCAACAAAAATGGAGTACATTCCTTCTTTGGCAAGGTCAACTTCCTCGAGCGCTTCATCCCAGACTTTTCCAAGTTGACTAAGCACATCACTATCATGATGAAGCCACAAGCTAGCTTCAAATGAAACAAATAAGGAAAATGGCATTTAAGGTGATCAACAATTCAATAGAAAATGATCCCACCCTGGTGCACCCATATTTTGAAAAATATTTCATCTTGTACTATTATGCTTTGGAGCATATGATATCATCCATTTGGTGCAAAAGAATGAGAAAGTTCTTGAAGCACCCATTTCTTTCATGAGCTCACCCCTAAAGAACCATGAGATGAAGTACAACTAGTTGGAGAAGCATACCTACACAATGGTCAATGCGGTAAGGAAATTCTAGTTCTACATTCTCAACTCCCACATTATGGTGATGGTTCTAGGATCAGCTATAAATTATATTCTCACTCAACAAGATCCAGGAACAAAAATGGTAACTAGGTGGCAAGAATTTAGGAGTATAACTTGTAAATCAAACATTCCAACTTGGTCGAGGGGAATGGTCTATGCGGAGTTAATCACATAATATGAATCATTGTTAGCACAGAATGACACGAGAGAATTCTTGTGTTGTGCATGCATAAACAAATCCTGCCTCGGTACTTTTCATGAGCACGAAAAATGAACAGTAAACAGAAATTACATACTTCTTGACCTATGGTGATTTCCCTCCTCACCTTTATCACAAGAAAAAGATAACCCTCAAGCTAAGGGTAATGAAATATGTCATACGGAGCCATGCACTCTAGAAGAGAGGATTCATAGTTACTTTCTGAAATGCGTAGACAAAGAGAAATGGGAACATTTGTTGAAGGAATATCATGACCAAGCATGTGGAGGACACTTTTAGGAAATGTTGATAGCTCACAAAATCCTTTTTGGAAGGTACTACTAGCTAACCTTATTCACAAATTCCAAAGAGTGAGTCTCTAAATGTGAATCATGTCAACAATTTCTTGGGAGGCCACAGCTTGTTGGACATCCTCTTAGGTTGGTGGTGATTGAATAAATATTCCAACAATGGGGCCTGGATTTCATTGGAGTGCTAAATCCTCATTCAAGTGTGAGCCAGACCTACGTGCTCATGAAAACTAATCATTTCATGAAGTGGATGGAGGCCATCCCCGTAAAATAATCCAATACCGAAAGCAGTGTGTAACTTCATCAAAGAGAACGTCATTGTCTATTTTGGTCTCCTGTAAAAGATCATGGTGGATAACACCACATATTTTTCCTCCAAAGAGCTAACCAAGTCTTATTATGGCTATGGAATCTCTTTGTTACACACATCAAAATATTATCTGCAAGGGGATGGTCAAGTAGATTCAATTAACAAGAACATTATGACCATAATCTGCAAGCTAGTAGATGAGAAACCGGAGGAATTAGCACAAAAATCTCTTTGATGCGTTGTGGGAAGATAGGATAATGCCAAAGAAAGTAATTAGTATGTAAACATTCTAATTGCTTTACAAAATCAAGGAAGAGATTCTAGTCATGGTGGAGATGTTATCATTCAAGTTTCTCCAAGCAGTGGATGATGGGAAATATCATGATGTTATTGATAAAAGAATTTTGTTTCTTGAAAAGCTTGAGGAAGATAGATTCATAGTGGTAAAAGCTGGATCAAATCTCATCAATTGAAGGTCAAGAAATTTTTCAACAAGAATGAAAAGGCTTGAGAATTAAAAGTTAGAGATCTTATTCTAATTTGGAACAAGTGAAGAGAACCAAAGGGAAGCCATGGGAAGTTTGACTCTTTGTGGCTTGGACCATTCCATATTCATGAAACATGTGGAGAGGATGCCTTCTATTTTCTATATCTGGATGAAACATAATTAGATTTTCCCCGTAGTGGGAAATATTTAAAATTATATAAGTAGTAAAGAGGTTTTCCCCACATTATACCATAGGTGATTTAGGTGTGTGTTTCATTTCCTCATTGTGTGTGTTTTTCCCTTTCGTGTGTTGTGTGTTTCCTTTTGTGTGTCTTCATGTGATCCTTTCTAGCTATATGTTGTTAATGACTCTATGAAGCCCAATTGATAAGGCACTTGTCCAATCAGTAAACTAAGTTTTTAGGGTTCCTTCTCATCCTTTCCTCACTTTGTTTAATCCGGATTGATTTCCCAAGTGAGATCCATTTGTTGTCCTATTTTTTGCAATGCAAAAACTAACTTGAAAACAAGACAACTTTACCCTAGTGTCAAAAATTTCATTGTAACCCTTCCTCGACACCTCTCCAAGTCATTCCATCCCCTATGCCAGACTTATCACCCATCTATATAATGTTTTTTTCTATGTTATCACCTTTGCCAAGTTTGGAAAAGAATAAAACAAGTTCAAAGGATTCTTTCAAAATAATTCCTTTCGAGGTGGATCTTTTGGCGAGCTTGGGAATGGCTATTTTTAGCCTTTCTCAAGCGGGTACATATTCTCCAAAGCTGATTTAAAGTCCCAAATTCATTAAGGAGGTGTATTTATTATCTAGTATGGTTCTTCAATTGATTTAGGAATATTTTGGAAATATCCAGAGGTTTAGGAGCAATTTTGGCAAAAGTAGGTTTTTGAGGCTAAAGGAACTTACACTGTGAAAAGGCACCTGAGCTTCAGGAGATGAGTCTAGGAGTTCTAGAATGATTTGGAGGTCAAAAATATATAAATTGAAATATCATTTAGTGCTCTACATGGTGGTAATATCATATTTTTCACAACACCCATACCTTGTTTTCCACAACTCATTCTTTACAAGCATAAGTAGTAGTCCCGATCACAAATCCCATTTTTGAGAAGGTTTCAAGCATAATCATACCTTGATACCTATCCAATCCTTCTCAAAATAAAAATTCCAATCAAAATCATATAGATAAATTCCTAAACATTCATCTCGAGTTACATGAATGCCATTTTCAAGTTCTTCTCTAAGGTACAAGCTCCATCCTTAGCCATTTTTTTAGTGCCACATGGCAGCATGAGGCTGAGGTGCACTTTTGGTGTCCCTCTCCAAGGGGAAAAGGGGGTATAAAAATGTAACCCCCCACCTTAAGCCTCATGGACCCTCAACATGACCTTGGGGAGCTCTGATAAGCACCTTTCATCAAATTTCTAGCCCCGCTCCAACTTCTACATGCTTGACACTTGTCCTCACCAGGATGAGGCACACTTTTGGTGTCCCTCTATCCCATTCCAAGGGGATAAGGGTGGTATAAAATTCCCCCTCCTTAGGCCTTTTGGTTCCACCATATGACCCTAGAGACCTCCGTCAAGCACTTTTGGCTAAATTTTGAGCCCCCTCTCCTCACTCCGCATGTTTGCCAAGTGTCACCTTGAGGATAAGGCACACTTTTAGTGTCCATTTATCCCATTCCAAGGGGACAATGGGGGTAGAAAAATTTTCCCCCTTCCATGCTTCTTCCAGGTTCCCCATGTGACCAAAAATTGACCCCAAGAGCTCAAACTAAGCCATTTCCTCATTTTCCCTTGCCCGTGCATGTGTGTCATGTGTCACCCTATGGCTAAGGTGCACTTTTAGTTCCCCTGTCCCATTAAAAATGGGAAAAGGGGTAAATAAAATTATGCCGCCTTCCCTCTCTCCCTCTCACACCTATAAATACCCACACTTAGCCATTTTCACCATTCCCCCACATTTCTCCATTTTCACCTGGAACTTTGGCGAAATTTTTCCAAAATTCCTCCTTCACCATTTTCCATTCCCATCCATTGCACACATGTTTCCATGTTCAAGGAAAGAGAAAATCCATAAAAATCAAAAATTTAAAGACTCCATGTTTGTTTTTTCACGAGAAGGTGTAAACACTAAATCATGCACTTTGGGTACATTTTTAAGTCCTAGTCACATAAGACTATTCATATTATTCCTAAGTGATAAAAGTACTAAATGACCATTGTCTTTAGCCTCTTTGCTTTCTTTCTGTTTCCTTTTTGGTCTTACACACCTTCCTTCCCAGTCTAACTTTTGAAACTTCAACTTTTAAGTCAGTCCTGGACACCGGTGCCCATCCACAACGCCAAAGACCAAGCGCCCCGTCACCTCTCAGAACCCCAACCTCTTTGTATCTTGATCACATATTTTAGGTCTTTTCTAGTTATTGGGCATCTTTATTTCTTATGGGTCATAATTTTAGTGGTTAATTACGAAATTCAAAAAAGTGCATCATACAAATACAAAGCTATGTGACCATAATAAATGACCAAACACTAAGTATTATCTATCACCACCTAAGGTTGCATCCAAGAGAATTCAAGCACCCATCTAGATCCACACAAGGGACAAGGGACTATCACTTCGCATACATGCATATGAGGGGAAGTTCATTTTTCCATGCACACATATATCTACATCTTTTACATCTAGTTATTACTCGTTATTCAAGTGTATATGGAAGAAGAGCCACCTAGGTAATGATTCTACACACACACATAGAACTACTTGGAGTTTGAAATCAAGTGCGAGTTCTTAGAACATAAGTTCACTCGGTCAGGTGGTGTCGGGTTCATTCCGACTCCTCATTTACATTTTTTTATTTTTAGGATTTGATTTGTTTTTAGGTTTTACAAGTGCTCTTTCTTCTTGTAGGTTTCAGGTGAATAAAAATGAAGTACAACAACATAGAGGTGATTAAAGACGACATCTAGTGAACATCTCGCGACCCTTTGAAACTAATTTTCTAAGGTTTTGAGTAGTCAAAGGTGCCCAGAGGAGGTGTGTAGGGCCCCAGTGCCCCTAATCGTGTCCACTCACCCCAGTCCAAGACAATCCTAAAGTCACATAATTTTCTAAGCTTCGTGTGACACTTCCCTCCTCTTGTTCATCGAGTTCTTCACTCGGCATAGTCTGGATTATTCGCAAATCATCTAAGTATTATATCCCTTCATTTGTAACTAGGGTTTTATATTTTCTATCTTACTTGTTTAGGTCAAATATGTATTTTATTGTATATCTATATCTACATTATTACATAATTAAGATTTTATCATTTATAATTTCTATATTTTTAAATCATTTGGTGAAACCATCGCTTGAACTCACATTGCTTCTAAGGATTTTATCATCTTTTCATTATGGCTCAATCTTATGGAAAATTTACTAAATCCCATCTCCAAGAGCTTAATGATCATCTCGTTGAGCATCCTTAGGATTTAGAACTTCTTTTATTCACTTCTCATGAGGAGGCCACCAATCTTATGGAGCTTAATGTTCCTACCTCCATCCCCACTTCCATGCCTATTACTACTCAACCACCTGCTTCCACTCTTCTACCTACTTCTATTGTTATTTTTCTGTTCCTACTCCCACCAACCACTTCACTCCACCTCTTGTTTCTCATACATGGTAATTATCTTCCACTGAACTCAAGACTTAGCCTCTCTCTATTAGGATCTTCAAGTTCAAATCCTTCAATTGCAATAGGCTATTTCTCGTATGTCTCCATCTCTAGACTCCACATTACAACTTCATACTCCTTTCACACCCATCATTTCCACTTATGCACTTCCACTTAATTTTTTCACTCTTAAGTTGCACATTTTTGATGTTCATGGTGACCCCAAGATCATCTCTCGAGCATTTCATGTGGCATGTCTAGATTTTGTGGATGATCATATTTTGTTAGCTAAGCTCTTTCCTTAAAGTCTTCAAGATTATGCAATGCGTTGGTTCTATGATCTACATGTCCACTCGGTAACATATTTTATGCATTTATTCGATGCTTTTCTCACTCATTTCTCTATCAATATCGGCTCTAAGATCTCATATGCTCAACTTGTGCAAATTAAACAAGGATCTAATGAACATCTAGCGATTATGTCTTGCGATATAAGAAAAAATTAGCTAAGATGTATAATGTGCTTGTGGACTCTAAAATTCAAGATTTATTTGTCCAAATTCTATTACCGCCTCTCTAGGAGAGTGTTATCTTGAAACATCTCCATCATTTGATCATTTTTGTCATACTCTTAAGCTATGTGAAACTAAAATTTTATCTATTGGCAAGTTTAAGTATCATGAACGAGCTTCATCTTCAATGTGATTTAAAAGTAAATTAACTTTCAATCCATATACAAAACCTACTTAAGCTAAAGCTAATGTAAACGTTGTATCTAATACTAAAAATCTTCAATGAAAACTACCTAAGTGTACATTTACTAAACTACCTATTTCTCTCTGCATCTTCTCTCCACAACTCGTTGAGAGAAATCTCATTAAGCTTCCTCCTCCACTCAATCTAGACCCATCTCGTCCTAAAGGTCGTAATTACAATAAAACTTTCAAATGTGACTATTATCAATGCATTGGGAATTTTATAGATCAATGTTTCAAGCTTTGAAATCTTATTCAAGATCTTGTTTATAATAATGTAACTAAGCTTCGAGCCTACGGAATCTACGCCAAGAATGAAAAAAAAGCTTGAGATATTTAACAATCCTCTTCCTAAACATGACAAGAAAGTGGGTGAATCTTCAGCCAATCTTAAATATTATGCGAAGCCTCCTCCTACATCAGTGCTCTTGATTTTGTAGACACTCATGATGAGACATCTCCACTTATCATCACTTTCTTTAATCACAACTATCACGCTACATTCTATTTTGATCACTTACACATCACTTGCTTCCATCGATCTATTACTATTAATAACATTAGCGTTGATCCATCATTTCACGAAGAGCATGTTATATTGCACTTCTTGTCACTATTATATATCCACTCTCACAAATTTCATATCCAATTACTAAGTCATATGGTTATGTCTAGATTCCAATTACCATTGGTCCTCTTACATTACTTGTTTGTTTCCTTATGGCACATTCGGTTAAAGGGTGTGACATGCTCTTAGGTTTTCCTAGCTTTACACAACTCAGGCTATTATCTCCATGAATCACTTGTGTCTAAAGTTATTTCACAACAAACAAGTCATTACTATCAATGGTGTTCGCCATCTACACAATGGCCGTAACCTCGTATTGAGGTTTCCATTGCACTTGCTAGAGTATATAGGTCCTGTGACTCTCCAAATATAAAGCACAATCTGCACCTAGCTCGCATGTTCACGTATGGTCTACTCGGTCTCATAGGTCTACTAGTCCATCTCATCAGTCTAGGTCCATCACTCGGACATCTCCTTCACATAGGTATACATCACCACCTCATTTTACTTCACATAGGTTTCTATCACCTCCATGTTCTACTTCACATAAGTTTTCGTCACCTTCGGGATCTACCTCACATATGTATTCATCACCTATGCACTCTCCCTCGCATAAGTGTCCACTACCTTCTAGGTCTCAAGTACATAGGTCCCATTCACCAACACATCATCTATCTCAAACACTTCCGATATTAGAGCATGGTCACACACCTTTATCTCCACAAGCATCATATGGAGGACCCTCGTCTTTCAATTTTATTAGATATCATACTCATGAAAACACACTTGGGGGGCATCATGTTTATCCTCCCCCTCTAGAAATGGTTTGTGTACCTAACCTCGGGGACATACGAGGACATTAAATCCCTCTAGGCTCCTAGTGTTGACATTTGTCCTCCCGAAAAATGACTAAATCTGAATTACCTTTGAGAGGGTAACTTGGAACGATGATAACTTGAGCTCCCAGGTGGAATTGATTATTGAAATTTTATATGATCCTTGAAATGGAAATTTTAATCCAATTGTTTGGCTATCATTTCTTTATTCATCCATTTGATCCCTGAAAATTGGATTTGTTATTTGAGATTCCACTTGTGCCTGATAAAAACTACCTAAAAATCCTATGCGCCAAGATGTTGTGAAAAATATGATTTCATCATCATGTAGGTCTTGGAATTATATTTCTAGAGATGTTTTATTTTACTTCTAACTCCATCCAGAGCTCTTGGAATCTTCTTCTAAAGCTCAGCAGCTGTTTTAGGCTTGTGTATTGCTTAGGCTTGTGAACCCTATTTTTACTCAAACTGCTCCAAGTCTTTCAAAAATTCACCAAAACTTACAAAATAATTTCCATGGTGTTCTAAGTTCTTCAATTCACCTCCACATTTAATTTTGTCCTTTCATTCCGCTCCAATAGGGTTGATCCAGTCCTGGGAAGGCCAACGAATAGTCCTTCCCAATATTGCCAAAAGATAGCATCTTTTCAAAACTTCCTAAAATCACCTAGGGGGAATGAATAGACTTTCCTAAATCACCTAAGGGACCAATTTGACATCAAATAGGGGTGACCAGACTGACGGATTTGATCTAGGGTGCCTAGGAATGATAAAACGTGAAATTTTTGGCATGGGGTATAGTTTTTGTGTTTGGAAACTTCCAATTTCCCTGTTGCACATTTGCACGACAATAGCTGGCTCTAGCTTGGGGGCATGAGATGGATTAAGCATAGTGAAGACATGACATGGGAATCCAGAATCTCAATTTTAGAACATATAATTAGTTGACCAGTGCTTTATCTATTGGGCTTTGTAGAGTCATGTACAACTTACAACAAGAGAGAGAGAGAGAAGAAGAAGAAGGAAAAACACACACACACACGAAAAAGATGAAAAGGAAACACACGACACGCAACAAGAAGGGAAACACATGCAAAAGAAAGAGAAACACACCTAACAATCACCTATGGTACAAGGCGGGGACAACCCGCTTTCACTGAAGAACTTTTCATTTCTCAAAAGTTACCCTTGAAGAGGAAACACCGAATGATGATGTTCTGTGAAGCCGTTGATAGGTTCCAAAAATTAGCCTCCCCTCCTTAGCTGCTTATGAAAGCTAGGTGCTTTCAAAATTTTATGTGTACTTGGTAGGAGTGATTCCATGTGAGCTTCTTGATGCTCAGGTCCTTGCTTGGAAATTCCACTACCTTCATGTTCTTTGAAATTAGTTTCATAGTGCCATTTTCCTTCCATGTTTATCCATATAGTTGATTCTCCATTGAGCATGCTATCACCGCCTAGAGCTGATTTTTGTTCCAATTCCTTTGATATTATGAGTTACTTTCTTTCCCAGGTCTATGCTCATTGACATCTTCTCTATGAGAAACATTTGATTCATCCTTTATCTCTACTCCACTGTGAGGCATTTGAGTATTGACGGGAGGATCGGAGGAAAACTCATACTTGTCTTGTATATCCATGACACGAGTGAAGAGATCAAGAATCAGCTTGGGGTCTTCTGCAACTTCTACTACGTATGAGATTTCTTGCACAAATTTATGCTTCGTCATTTCTTGCAACTCATCTTTATACGCCTTTGAAGAATATTTATTTTACAGCTCAAGGTAACTATCTGGAGGGATTACCTCATCATCTCCAGAATCCTTGCACTCTACCAATCCTTCATCAAAAATATTTTCATCTTTAGAGGTCTCGAAACTCCTTGCTTCAATTTCTTCGTCATGGAAAGAGTCTTCATCTTCAAATGGGAAAGAAAATATCTCCATTTCGGTATTACATCCATCAATTATTAGCTCAAGAGTGACATCATATGTTTCATCTTGCCTTATCTCAATATGGCCAACCTTCACATTGGTTAAGGCTTCCAAATCAGCTTCACGCTTGTCTTGCAAATTTGTGGCTTGCATCAAGAGTTTAAGACTAATCTTAGGGTCTTTTGTTTCTTTTGTGGCTCTTAGTAGTACTTGTACGAGACATTTCTTCCAAACCTTTCATGAGCTCATCACAAGCTGATTTCATCTCTCCATAGATGACCAGCCGAGGTCATTTTCATCCCCAAATGGGAATGAGAATAACTCCTCATCACGAGATAAGCACATAATCTTATTTTTTGGTTGAAAATTATCAAGAACCATTTCTTCTTCCTCATGGTTTACATCGTCTAGTAATTTGAGGCTTCCCTCTTATAACATGAATCTCCTCAATGCTTCTTCAAATTCCAAGTATCTCTGGGAAGGCATGTCTGGACCTATCAAGATGGGGATATCCTCTTCTTCCTTAGTTTCCACAAAGTGATTCATCTACCTGCTACCTAGATACAAGATGTTAGCTTCCAGGCTTCCAGAATTTTGTACCATGTACCTCATATTCTTCTCGGGAATCAATTTCTCCATGTCTCCCTTCACTAGTATAGTTGCGGAAAACCAATTCATTTAAATTTTACCTCCCAAGTTTCGGTAGAAATTTCTCTTGAGAAAAATTTCAAACGAGGTTGGAACGCTACTACCAAAATCATCACCGCAACTTTCCTATCTAGAAATTTGGCAAGAGCCGGTAGTGCATTTTTGATCTTCCCTACAAGTGAGACCTATTTTGATTATAAAGAGTAACAAGAGCCGCTAGATGGATTCATGTTAAGTTTGAGAGCCTTGTTGACCTTCAAAGGCATCACGTTGTCGAGGTACCGCATTCTATTATGCAATTATTTAGTACATATTCTCCAATAAGGAGGGAGACATAGAAAGGTTCAACTTTATCAATCTTCAATGCACTCAGAGAAAGCATGTTCTGTGAGGGAGGTGTAGGTAGGTTTGATGGTATTCCTTTAGAATGAGGAGTTGCATCATTGGGTGTTAAACTACTACTCCTGATGTATTGAACAAACCTTTCAAATTGTTTAGGGTGAGTATGCAAAAATTCAGTTTCGGTAATCTACACTTTGGCTTTGTTTGCATATTATATGAAGTCAAAAGGAGCAGATGTGGACAAGGGGGTTGAGGGACTGATTTGAGTCTGGATAGGCTTGAGTCCTGGATGTTTGAGGGATAGACGATATTTTGAACGAAACACTAGGAGCTTTCAAGGTATTAGATTTTGTAGGAGCAGATTTAGATTTAGACTTGGAAGAGACATCGGAAGACCCACTTGGGATTGTGGGAGCTTTCTTACTTGTTATGGGATCAGGCTCCAACAATGTAGACTTCATGGAAAATGGAAGTGGGGATCCTCGATTGATTATTTTGTTTTGCGCATTCACCACAGGAGGATCTTCGCTTTCTTTTTCTTTATAGTAGTGGAGGGATATTTTCCTTTCTCATACTAAGAACGAATGAATATCGTACTTGAGAAACTAGGTTCATCTTCTTCGTCTTCTTCATCACATCCATAATACTCACAGAATATGATTTGTGTATCATTCTCAAACTCGTCATTTTCTAGGAAATCACCACCTTCACTTTCTTGTTCAAGCTCTTCTTCACCTTCTTGAAATATGTAATTTATGTTCATAGGTGGGGCCTCCAAGGAAATCCTTTGGGGTGCTCCTACAATCTGATTTATGTTGCTTCTTTGAGAAGATACTCATTCAAATAATTCCCTCTTCAAAGAGGCCATCTCATTCACCAACTTTTGCAATGATGGATTGGTTCTCTCATCTCCATGATGTTGAGCCTTTCCTTTTGATGGATTCTTGATCTTCCCAAAGAGGATGAGATCGTCATCAAGTTCAATGGACATCCTTTGTGCTTGTACAATGTTTCTTGGTTGGGCTCTTTGTAGCAAAACTCCTACTTTTGATGATTGAGCATTGATGAAGAATCTCTTGACATTGTTTTGAGATGGTGAATCCTCTTCAGGTATCTGTGAAGCAACCATTTGAAATGAGCCATGAAGTCTCTCATGGTTTCATTTTCTCCTTTCTCTATTTGAGCCAACCGCACTGGGAGGTCATGACAAAGATTCACTGATTTAAATCTCTCTTTGAAATAACCCTTGATGTCATTCCAACCCGTGATGGACTGAGAAGGTAGGAGGTAGAACCATTCTTCCACTTTTTCTTGGAGGGACTCTATGAACAATCTTACAATAAAATCTTCATGTTGGAAACCAAGAATTCCACATGATGTTGTGAAGGTAGCGATGTGTTTTTCAGGATGTTGTGTTTTGTCACCTTTGAACTTTGGCAAGTTCTTGTGGGAACTTGTTGGTAGATCATGAAGAGGAGGTTCAAGAGCAAGTAGGCATGTATTCATTCCCCATGGAAAAATGGGTTGAGGTATTTCTACTTTGTATGCCATCATTGTCTCTATTTCAGCTTTTACTTCAACCAATTCTTCTTCAAATTATAGCACTAGAAAAATCTGCAATAGGAATATGAAAAGACATTGTAGAATGTGAAAATTCACGTGCAAAAATCAGCGGTGTATCTTTCAAAACAAACTTTCATGAACTCTCTTTTTTTTTTTTTTTTTCCAATATTTCATTTTTTATTTTAAGATCTTGCGGTCATAGATTGGGTGCAAATGCTTTCTAAATCTGCCCCATGGTGGGAGTCAAAAATCTGTTGGCAAGAAAAAAATTTCAGGTGGAAAAACTTGTGGATTTCTTGCCAATGCTCTGGGAAGTTAAGTCCCTCTACTTAACCGGCGCAGCTGTCGTATATGCATGCACATGAAAAGGTGGATTTTGTGGTGGCCTTTCGACCGAGGATCCAACAGGGACACTCCATTAACCCTATGACAAAGCTTGCAGATACCTGCAAGAGAGAACTTTTTCTGAAGAGTGGGAAAGGGGAGTGAGAAAAGAGATAAGGGAACTAATGTTGCAAGTAGAAAATCAGATTCCTGCACATAAACTAGTTGTAAACTTCACCACATACATTAAATTAAGAGGAAACAACCCTGCAAATGGAAACAAGACCAAATAGAATTTGATAAACATAAAGTATCATGAAATCCCTTAGTCAAATAAAGCTAGAAACTCCTTCTTATTGTATTGATGGAAGAAATTTGAGAGTGGAGGGAAGTAGAATAAAAATGGCTCTCCTTTTCTTTCTCTAGGTACAATACACTCTTGAGTTTACAAGATCAATTGCCAACCCTTTGAAATGGGAATGGTGTTACAATTTATAGAATGAGAGGTGACTTATCATCTTCCTCATGACCCTCCATATGCCTTAATTCTAACTTTAGACTATTCATATTCCTACAAAATATTTAAGTCCCTTTTATAAAATCAAGGTGACTTAATTTACATTATGTTTCTAAAGTCACTTTTAAGTGACTTAAAGGCATATCAAAAAGTACAAACCCCAATGAAGAATTAGAACATTTGAAAGTGAGAGAAATTTGGGGGGAAGAGGAGAGAGAAAGAGGGAGAGAAGAAGAGGAGACATCATTCCCGATGAAGTCCATTGATCCTCATTGATGGAAAGCTCCAAATGCAGTGAAACTCTAAATCTTCAAACTCCTTGCACACTGTGAAACTCCTCCAAATTAGCTCACGAACACTCACCAAGTTGAATGAACTAAGATGGATCTCAAATTCCCTATGAAAAATGACTAGGATGCTCCCAAATAATGATGTCCCCCTGAATGATTATCCTTGTACGACCCATTGTGCCAAAACTACTTTTTGAGTGTAACTTACTATTTTTAGTAAGTGTGAATTGCGAAGCCGAGATGACCTTTTTATGACCTTTCCTATGATGTTCCCTTTGTGTTCACCACCTTATTCATGGAATCTTCGAATGGTGGCTTACCTAAAAATGTGACCCCTATGTAAGGAGACATGCTATTTTTAGTAAGTGTGCCACAAATGTCAAATTATGACAAAACGGGTCTTGAAATTATGGGTTTTATTCTAGGGTTCCACACTCTGAATTTTGAGTAATTCCTTCATCTAGAACAAGTGGTAAAATTATGTTTTCATAGGAGGGGTAGAATAATGAAAAAAACTCAGTCCTCCATATCCCTAAAAAATAGGGGCTTCATGGCGCAAAAACTAGTTCACGTGAAACTAGATTTTTCAATGATCATTCCCTCCAATTTTTAGATGATTTCACTGTCGGATCTTCAGGAATTTGAAAATTTCTTCAAAGAGGGAAGAATTCTGATAAAAAACATAGCCCTCCATATCCCTAAAAATAGAGACTTCATTATGTGAAAACTAGTTCGCACAAAACTAGATTTTTGACGATCATTCCTCCAATTTTTGGGTGATTTTGCCCACTGAACCCTGAGAAGTAGAGAGGTAGCTCACTGATTTTTTCCATTACTATGTCATGGCAGCCATTAATGGAGCTTGAAAATTTCAGGTCTGGTTTTTTTCTCCATTCATGATGAAATCAATTCCATTGTGATAGGTTTTTGCTTCTTATGCTTCAAGAGAAATTTCTCTTCAATCCGACAAACGGTTTGACGGGAAATTCAATTTTTCCTTCGTTGAGCCAAAAATGAGATTTCTTTGTTGTGAATGTTCCTTGCTAGAAATTGGAGGTTTGAATATGAGTTTTTAATGGCCTTCAAGAGATAAAAACTCAGCAACAAATGGTTCATCAATCCGAGCACCGGTTTGCAAGATATGTTCAAATCTTCATTTTATGGCAATGGGGATTTCCACTATTCTTCTTCTCGGTTCTCCATTTCTTTTTCTTATCTCGATGAATTATTATTTTGAGACCTATGTGCCATCATGGATTGAAGGATAATTTTCTGTGATGGATCTGGTTCAATCTTTGGCAATGGTGGAGTGAGGTGTTCTCTGTAACTTTTCCTCTGGCAGTGAGAAGCAGCAAGAAGCAATGAGAAACAACAAGAAGCAACCAACAATTAGTAAATTTTTAAAAAAATTAAGTTGGATTTGGGTGCACTTTTTTTCCCTAATGTCCCTGACCTCAAGGATGTGAGTTAAATCAAATTCCATGGTGAGTAAGATGGCGACATGTGGCATCGATTCGACGGCGAGGGAATGAAGGTGAAAAAAGTTATTTTAAAGCACAGGGGGATGAAAGTCGATCACATGGGTGACCAAAAGACTCCCCATAGGCCCCATAGGGGCTAGGTGCCTTTTTCCATGTCTTGTGTCCCTCACCTCAAGGACATGAGGGATATCGTTTCCATGGTAGTCCTGGAGCTAATATGTGGCACTTGATCTGAAGACAAGGAGTGAATGCTCCAAAAATGCACCGAGGCTGAGGCGAATCACACTCTGGAGGTCACATGAGGGTCCCAGAGGTCACATGGGGGCTAGGAACATTTTTCAAGGGTTTGTGTACCTGAACTCAGGGACTTCAAGGACATGAAATCCCACCAAGCTCCTAGTGCTGACACGTGTCCTCCCGAAAAATGACTAAGTCCTGAACTACCTTTGAGAGGGTAACTTGGAACGATGATAACTTGAGCTCTGGTGGAATTTCTTGGTTAAATTTTATATGATCCTGATTGGAAATGTAGTTTTTAATCCAATGGTTGGGGTATCATGTCTTTATTCATCCATATGATCCCAAAAAATTGGATTTTTGATTTGAGACTCCACTTGTTCCTAATAAAAATTGCTTGCAAATCCTATGCTCCAGGGTGTTGTGAAAAATATGATTTCACCATCATGTAGGTATTTGAATCCTATTTCCAAAGATATTTCTTTTACTTCTATCTCCATCCGAAGCTCCTAGAATCTTCTTCTGAAGCCCAATAGATGTTTTAGGCACGTACCGCTTGCTAGGCTTGTGAACCACTGTTTTTACTCGATCGCTCCAAGTCTTCCAAAACTTCACCAAAACTTCAAAAATAATTTCCATGGTGTTCTAAGTTATTTAATTCACCTCCATGTTTAATTTTTCCCTTCTTTTTTTGGTCCAGGGGGTGTATCCAATCACGGGAAGGCCAGCAATAGCCCTTCCCAATATTGCCATAAGATAACATCTTTTTAAAACTTACTAAAATCACCTATGGGGAATGAATAGACTTTCCTAAATCACCTAGGGGACCAATTTGACATCAAATAAGGGGTGACCAGACTAACAGATTTGACTTGGGGTGCCTAGGAATGATAAAACATGAAAAATTTGACACAGGGGTATAGTTTTCGTGCTTGGAAACTTCCAATTTCCCTGTTGCACATTTACACGAAAACAACGGGTTACTTACCTTGCATTACTTTGTATGTGTTGATTGATGCATTTTTAATTCTTTTTTGTTTTCACCGATATTACTAGAAGTAATGACTAACAAAGAATGAATGAGTTTATTCACAGTTTGAATACTTAATGTTGATTCTCTCATGGTATGAATGGTCATAAACTTCAAAGTTAATGAAATCTTCCTCGCCGCTTAAAATGGATATGAATTTGACAAGATAAAAATATTTGATTAGTCATTTTATCAAGCGATTATAGATGATGATAGTTGACAATCGACCATAACCACCTCCTTGATACTTTCCTATGGGAAAGTACAAATTCTATGACTATTCTGTTGGTCTTAGACCCCAAGAAAACATAAAAAAAGGCATTTGATGATTTATAATGTGTTTTTAATATGGCCAATAACCATAAATGAGAAGGTAATGAATTTTGTATTGTTGATAAAGTTATAAAGGCTATGGAAACTACCTTGGCCATGTACCATGGCAATGGTGTTTTATAATTAGGTATGGTTTGATATTTTATCGACCTCACCATACTTGTTGGGAATTTTAATGTTTATTGATTAAGATGGCCTTAGACTTAATGTGGATTGCTAACTTGAGTGGTCGAATGGCCATGCATATTGATTTTACTATAATGTTTTCCTTGTGTTTTTAACCCTAGTCAAGTTTGCATAGGCTAATTAATGATTAAATTCGATTAAGTCGATAAAATGAAACATGAAAACTATGAGGAAATAGTGGTTAATTGCTTTGTGGGTGAAATACCATTCCATGTGGTCTTAAACCATAGGAAATTTGAAACATTTATGAGCCACCGCCACTTTTGAAAGGAGACAACTAAATTAAATTCAAGCCACTACGTGGCACCCTTGGAATTAAATTTAGTTATGTAATGTTGGATTTCTTGGTAAAATTGAAGCTTCTCCAAGAAGCTAAGCACATGCACAGTTTAAGTTTGCATGGTTTTGATAATCCCATTTAGGTGAGATAAGATCGGGTTTTGGGATGGATTTGTTAAGTTTTGATGTTGTAATTTTTGGTATTTAAATTTGTATAAACAGAAAGGGAGTTTAAGGTTTTGATGGTGCTCCAATGCTTTAATATGTTGGAATGATTCACAAGGAAAGGAAGAAGAAAAGAGAAGAGAAGGATTTGGTCTTTATTACACATGCATGAATCGTTTTTTCTTCTTCTTGAGGTTTATTTTGATGCAATACTTAGTTTAAAAGATCTCTGTAATAACATAGGACACAATGATAATCTGTGAAACTTTGCTAGAAAATATTTTTGGTCGTGACTAAGATTGGTTGCTTAAAGTATAGGTTAACCAGTTTGATATTGTACTTTTATTATTAAATTTATGGTTTATAGACTTAATGCCTAATTGAGATGTCGTATGTACATGTATTCAAGCTTAAAGTTAAAAACCCTTTAATAGGTATTATGGAAAAATGGGTTGTTGTTAAGTTGTATGTGTTCTCTGTCATGGAGTTCTACCTTAACCATAAAGGGGTCTAGTTAGGATTTAAATACTTTATTATGAAAACCGTTTGTGCACATATATAAGTTATAAAGGGAAAACCCATAATGAGTATTATATAAAACTTTTTGGTTGATTAATTTTGTGTGTCTCAACACATTTCCAGTCCTAAATATAGGTGCACTAGTTTATTTACATTGGTTTGGGTTATTTTTCTTGAATGAATGGTTATGTATGGGAACCAATTGTTAAACTCGACACAGGTTGACCGACATCAGCGTGGAAAGCCCGTCCATAACATGCAAGTTCATATGGATGAAACTTAGCTCTTATTCCATTTTACAGGCAACACCCTTCACACCTTAGGTGAATACCTATCTAGAAATCGACTTTGGTTGTTGTGTTGATGGGCTCACTAGTTAAACCATACTAAATTTTTAACCACTATTTTTCTTTTGTATTCCAGTTTAATGGAAGCGAGATAAGCTTCTTGGTAATTATATGGTTGTTTTGCGATATGACTTTGTCGAGTGCCTCTTGTGTTTTTATTTGATGAAGTTTGATTACTTTCTTAAAACATTTTACCATTTGTAAAATTTGGTGACCTCAATTTGTTTTGTTTGAAAAAATTAAGGTGAATTTTAATTGTTTAAAGTATTTTCGAATTGATTAAGGTCTCATTTAGAGAATAGTAATCATGGTTGGTGACTTGGTAAGGTCAAACTAATGTTTTTATTCATCGGAAAAATGAGTTTTTAATTATTTATTAGATGATATGTTAAAATAATTGGCATGATTTATGGGGTCGAGATAAAGGTCTATTATTTGTTTTCTAAAAATGGAATTAATCTAAATTTTGTTGATTGAATTCCATGGTTAGAAAAACATAGTGGTCTTATTTTACAATTTGAATGATTGAACATGATAATAATGTCATTTTTAGAGTTGTTATTAATCATTATTAATGCATGGTATAGTTAGAGGAATGGTGAGAAATAGAAGTTAAAATTTATAAGTCACTAGTAAGTTCTCGAGACTAGTTATTAAATAGTTTCATGCTTTCAGTCATCAAATCATTGTTACCCATAAATGAAAATATGTCTTTCATATTATGGAATGGCTTATGAGATATAATGACATTTTATGAGATAGGAAACATTTCATTGTCTCATTATCATAGTTTATTAATATGACTATGTTGTTATTGAAATTTATTCAATTGGGTATTATATCAAATTAAACTTTATAGATCATAAGGATGACATTTCATGCCGTTCTTATGAACCCACCATGTACATGTTGTACTTTATCATTTTCAGCTTGTAGGTTTTGTGATGTATTGCGAAAGGGGATTTAAGATCTGGATAGCAATTTTATCGAATGACTTTATACTTTATTTAAACATGAAATAAATGTCTACTATTGTTAAAGGAAATTGAGCCTATTATATTACATGACCAACTTGAATAGTCCCTTGTGATTTGTATCAAGAATTATAATTTGCTTTGACATGTAAATAAAGAGGTTTTTGACATTACTATGAATGCGATTGGAGGTATATTTTAATTATTAAAGTAGTAAATTATTTATTGTTGACGTGTATTAACTATATTTGTGTGTGTGTCTTTGAATAATTAAGTAAATATACATCACAATAGATAGTTGGCGTGATGTCATAGCTACTTGAGATACAATTTTTACTTGATATAGAAATAAGTATAATAAAGGGAAAAGTAAAATGATATCTAGCAAATTTTGGTATTATAAGTGAAGTGATCATATACTACAAGATGTTCTTATGTACTTAAAATTGTTAACATAACAAGAAAATTGGAATATGATGTGGTACAAAGTAAAGACAAACAAATCCAGGTGAATACACACATCTTTTAAAAGATGAGATGGTATGAACCATTTTACGATAATTATGATCTCAACTACATGAATTTGATTAAGAATAATTGATGTAATCAAATGAAACAAAACTAGAAATATTAGCAGATCATATAGATGGATATTAGAATATTAACTATAAGTGGTGAATTATACTTATTGTCCTAGGTAGGACAGTTAACATAAATCAACTTATATGATTTATACTCATAGAGTATAACTGCTTCCTTTTTTGGCAAAATCCTACTCTTCTAGGATTAATATGATTTGTCATGTAAACTTATACATCAACACTAATAGGTTGCATTAGCATTGTATGTAATAGGACGACACATTAAACTAAGTTTAAAAGGATGTAGGAGTACTAATTAATCATGTGTTCAATGATTAATCATAATAATGATGTCAACAACCTATTGTTGCAATAAGCGTGAAGATATAGTCATAATAAATGATATTTTGTTGTTGTATTTGATCATTAGCAAATTATGTGTTATAAATTTAATGTACCTTTCATAAACTGATGATAGGAAACATGACACGAATTTTGTGTCTTGTGTGTCATACCTACATCGGATCGAGTTAGCTACATGTAGATATCTAGACACATAATTACCAAGGTCATTACAAGGATGCATCTTCTCCCCGTAGGGAATCCTAAGTGGTGTTTATATGAGCCACACTACCTAAATGCCAAGTTATGTTAATTGTGGTTTAGTGTCCGAACTTGTTAAATAAATGCATGATTACCTAAGATGTTTAACTGCAAACTTAATAACTTAAGAAACAAAAACAAATCCCGATAATATGAATGAGGTAATTGTGAGGTGAATGGAGGGACAAGTTTCATGTGGCTTATGTGCAATCATGAAACTAGGCTAGCTAGCGCGATGCCCTAAACTATGGCCATAGTATTGCAAGTGACTGATTGCATTTTTCGATCACCATTTCTTCTTTTAAACTGTGTTATGTCTAGAGGCTACACTAGGAAGATACACATATTTCTCTATACCTTTAAAAAGGTTTAACCAAATGATATACTAGGTATATTGGCTCGGGTAGAGCATTGAAGGGGGATCGGGTAGATCTGTAAACCATTACACTTGCACATGGTTATCATAGCTTGTCTGGTTGGATTCTAAACATTAATTAATGCTGGATTAATTTTTTGTAAGTTATTAATCATTGAAGGCATCAAGATAATTAAATGGATCAGTGTGAAATAACTTAAGGGATTTATAACTCTTGTATGTTGGAATTTAATGGTTGCGTGTTAAATTCATTGAATGCGTATACTAAAATTAATGAGTTAGTAAAAAAAATTCCTAGTTCTGATGAAGTAAAAAGTGGTGTTACAATTTAAGAATATTTAGGAATTATTTGATCATTCGGGAATAAGTTTATAAACACCAATTTTTTAGGTGTAAGGAAAAAGCATTTGAAAAGTAAAACCTAACTTCTCTAGATGATTCTGGGAGCTCCATAAGGATTTTAGGAGGAAAACAAATACGCACCAAAAATATAGGATAATTATCTACATGGTGGAAACATCCATTTTTATCTCGAAGTTCAAATGTTTCTTGAAACATCCCAAACAATGTAGTTTCCCCTCGCAATATCGAATAAAAAAGAACCTAAATTTAGAGTTACAGGAAAACTCAAGTCTTTTAACTAGTTTCATTAATCTTAGAATGTGTTTTGGGGTCAAATTAATATACGATTTGACCCCAAAACATCATCATAAGCCTCTGGGGTGAAAAAATCAAGTTTTCTAGCCATTTATGGACATTTAGTGAAAAACTAGCTTTCCATTTTTAGCCCAAGTGCATTTTTCACCTCCTTGTTTCCTTATTTTCCCATTAAGGACAAGGGGGAATGAGGTACACAAAAATGCACCCTCATCAGCCTCCCCAAGGTGCACTTTGGAGCCATGTGTGTCCCATGTGTCCCATTTGCACCCAAAGTGCAAGGGGGACATGAGGGACATAAAAGTGTGCCCTCACTCCCTCACCATGGGAGAAATTTTGTGTCCCCATTGTCCCCTCTACACCTAGGCTAACAAGAGGGCAAGAAAATGTATCTGTGATCAATTGAAGCCCCTAGATATCCATGTAACCTCTCTCAGCTCTGCAAGTGTGTTTCCCAACCCCTCATCTCATCCACCTTTCCTCCCATGCTACCACTTGTCTCAATCACGATTCAAGGTGTACTTTAGAGCCCCTATTTTTACCATTGTCCCCATTGTCACATTTTAACCAACTTTTAACCACACACAAACTATGTTTCAACCCAGATTTAAACCATGGTTAGCAAAGAGATTTAAAAGCTTATGAAAACACTTTTTCAACTCATTTCTTCTGCACATGTCACCATTTCTTCACTATTTCTACTATAATACCCTCAAAAACCCCATTTTTTACCAGAGGTGTTGTCAAAATTTCCTTATACAACCATAGCCACCAAAAATGAGATTTGTTCATATCTTTCAAACCAAAAGTCTGATCACGGTGAAATTTTACCAAAATATTCCTCTCCAAAACGAATTTGGGAAGATTGCAAATACAAACCCATTGATACCCTAGCTTTTTTCTATATCAAACTAAAAATAGAAACATAAAACCCTATTTTTTTATTTATAAGAGATTTAGCAGACAAAAAATGGTGAAATTTAGAGTAGGAGATCCTGGTGCAAAATAGAACACTTTGACAATGGTTTCGTTGCAATCCAACACTTTGTAAGTACAATTTCAAAAAATAGCAGGTGCTTTGACTACTAAGATTCTTAAAATAGTAATTTTCCCAAACTGACAAACTTTCAACATTTGAAATATTTTGGAAAAGTAAGAAACATCAAAAAGGCTTTTGGGGGAAATATTCTAAAAATAACAAGTGTTTGGAAAAAGTAGGTGTCTAAAAATAGAAAATTCTCATCAATGGAAATAACCTAAGTGAATTAGGAACTTTAGAGGTCAAGAATTATGTAAATATTCTAAAAATAACAATTTTTGTCCATACCACTAAAAATAGAAAGTTCCATATTTCAAAGTCAGAAATTCTATGGTAGCTCTATTTTCACTCATTTTTGTGCTTTTTGGAAAGATGAATTTCAAATAATCAGGTTTTGATCCTATTTTAACCCTATATGTCAAGTATTTAGGTGTGGGATATAGTGATGTCACTCATATAGATATTGAGGACCTAAAAATAGGATGCTCGGAGGACCAAGAGAGCATGTGTAAGAGAGACTCTTTCTGAAGTGGATTGTTTGCAGCAGGAGGCTATCCATTATCTATTCAAAACTAAAGAATTTTTCCTAGCATGCATACAACACTATGAACTTGATTCTAGGATAGTAAGGGTAGATGACTACTCAATTCTTGTAGTTATTACTCCTAATGGTATCTCGCAATGTATGCAAATTCCAACCAACAGTAATATAGTCATCATCACTAAAGAGTTTGCATCACATGAATGGGAGAAGATTGAATCATACCTCCAAGGCCTCACACTTGGTTCATGGCTAAAAAGGCAGGAAACCCTCTCATGTGCTAAAAATATTTTCAAGAAGTGAGTTCCACGAGGGTTACTTTGATGCTATCATGTTATTGAGCATAGTGATGGGTGAAGATATGACAAAATATTTTCAGGACTGGATGGCCCAATTCATCCATGTTACCACCAAAGGAAACCAGGTAGTGGATTGGTGACAGATCATAAGTGACAATCTTCACTATCGGTAGCTCTAGCTATCTGCTACCAAAAATTTCACTATGACCTCATATCTAGTGTATGCTCTTGTGAGCACAAGACCTTTCAAAGGCCTAACTATCACTCCAAATGTTTCTAAAAAGCACCATCCTACGAAAAGTATCCTTGGCTCACTCTCAATGAAAGTAACCATCACTTTTTTATGGTGAATGATGCATTCACCATGTTCATCATCCAACTTCTTAAATCCAACCCATAGCTAAGGTTATCCTCTGAAGTTGTAACATTGATAAAGAAATATGGGTTTTTCTTCACTCAGTTCCCAACTTTCACCTACATCATGGTTTTGGGCTTCAATCTCACTCCTCACAAACTCCCAGGTACCTTAGTGATAAAATAGTAATGTTTTAGTTGTGCAGGTATCTTGCTCAATTCCACAATAGATGTAATAATCGCAAGAAAAAGTGTCATTCCCCATATCTCTTGGAATCTATTCATGCAAAATTGTTGCAAATGCATAAAATATTGAAGCTTCATTTGCTTCCCTTAGCCTCTATTCATATACATCCAGTCTAATTTTGACATCTAAAACAATCCTAAAACATTCAATCTCCCTAAATTACACCATAGTCCCCAAATTTAAGATTATTGGGTCAACTTCTTGGATGATTTTGAGGTAAGGAAAAGAGATCGTATGTGAATTACTGTTGACAAAATGAGGAGATTTGGTTTTTATTGGTTCATTGAAGGTGTGGAAGATGACGGATCTGATTTGTTTGATCCATAATACCAAGTGGTAAAATATTCACCTCACCTACCTATCTCGTGGAGCATTCAAGAAATGAGTGACATCAATGAGAGAATTGTAATAGTGATTCTGATATATAAGGAATGGTTTAGGAGAAAGAAAATTTCTTTCATAGAATTTTTTGGTCTCCTAGCACTCTCGAGGCAAGCATCTGACCTCTCATCCTTGAAGGAATCTGAGAGAAATACAAGCTCCACTCACTTGGGGGATCCCGTAAAGAGGAAAATAATGGACATTGAAGGACCTCACTCCATGATACTTCACAAGAAGGCTAAAGTCACTAAGAATCCCATTGAGGATCTTGAGCAAGGGGAAATTGATCCTTCGCAACCTCTAGTTCTACACCAGTCACTAAGTGTCTCTTCCTCAACCACCAATTCATCTCATCAAGTCTAGGATGTGTGATGCAAATCTCATAGACATTTCAAAACACTCATCAGGTCAAGAACAACAAAATGCTTCATGCTCTAGGCACCCTATTTTGTAGATTTGTCAAAATGGCTAAATGACTCACCGTGCAAATGTTTTGAACCCTTAATTCTTTAACTTACTTTCTTCCATGCATATACCTATTCATTCACACTATTTTATGCCACAACAATCAACATTTTTACTGAGAACAAGATAATTAGATCAAAACCTCATTTTCCTTAATATTTTCCTTCACTAGTTTAATTGATTTTAGCCCCTTTTCAAGAAAAATATGACTTTTAGCATTCAATGAATTCTTCAAACCTTTTTCCCTACTTTACAAGTTCACTCACATGCATCAATGGTCATCTAATTTTTTTGAAACAAGAAAATTTATCAACTTCCTTTAGATTCTCTCAATATTGTCTTTTAGTGCTCTCAAGAGCAATGCTCATGGTAGATTCATGGTTGGAATGATTGGTAAAAACCCAAAACCAAGTGAAGATATTTTTAAACACCCTTTATGCCCCCTGAGGTGTAGTCCAAATTTTATAACTCAACTCTCTAGTTAAGACACTTTTCCTTGAATATCTCCTTTCTAGTTGTTCTAGCTCCTTGTAACCTTGCTCGAGAGGGTTTTTCATGCATATATTTTCCTCTAAGGGGTTTCAAGACACATCCAGGGAATATTTAGATACAATTTATTCATTTTATTTTTCTGTAAATTTTTAGATTCTATGTCCAATCGTAAACCCTTCTTCTCTCTATAATGACCTTTCCTATTAGGGCTCTTGATCTGTTTTCACAATTCTCTAGATAAACTCGTAGGAGTTTTTAGAAATATGAGCCCTAAATAACTATTTAAACATTTCAAATATGGATTACTACAATGTTAAAAATGATTTCTTTCCATTTTGGGATCATAACTCAAAAGTAAAAGACTCCAATAAAAGATTTCTTGTCAAACCCTCACCATACAACTATACCAATCCGTGAAGATGAAAATAACTTATAAAATACTAAGTTATTTCTTTTAAGGCCTAGAATTTTGTCTTCATGTCTATGTTATTCTCCTCCACTTTCCTATTCTACCAAAGATACTTTATGCATCAAGATCACTTGGTTCTTGTTCTCCAAAACAGTGAAATCGAGGTTTGTCAACCATTACACAAGCATTACTCTCAAAGGAAACTAAGTTCACAATTAAATATACTTAGTTTTCCTCAAATATAATATTTAAAACACTCCTAATAATTCTATTCACATGCATAATACAATGCCAAAAGACTTATATTTACTTAAGCTATGGAAGACACAGTACAGACTTCGGGTTTCAAGCATGCATACACGTAATAGAGGATTCAACTTCAAAATCATGTAATATCCCTACATCCATTCTTTTTCATGACTTAATCCTTTAAATAAATCCATATTCAAATATCCATAGTTATAAAGTGTTAAATATCTTGCATGTTCACAATATTACATTGATTAAAGTTCTTAGTCCTAATTTCATACATGCAATGTAAAATGATGAGTTAATCAACCCTCAAATAGTTGAAATAGTAAATTCTCATCCTCCTCCACGTGATTATTGTTGAGGATTTCATTATCATGATCACAATCTAAGAAACATAAAGAAACATTGTAAGCTCAACTCACGGTCATACACAATTCATTGTATCGGTCTTCATGCTAGGAAATAAGGAATTTCAACTCATTCTTTCATCAATCCTCATGCAAGGGGTTAAATTAGACTCTCCAAATGAAAATAAGGAAATTATTTCAAATTCTTTAACCACGAACTTAGAAAATGCATGATAAAGATAATATCTTTATGTAAAATAGAGCTCACTATATATATATATATAGTAGACTCGTATTACAAAAATTTACCTTCCACCTCCTTTTTCCTTCCTCAAACTTCCTTTTTCCTTGAGGAATGACTCTAACTCGCTCAATGCATCCTTCTTATTTAAGTTTCATCACTTTACACCTCTTTTATTTAACCCTAACTAACTTCTAAGGCTCAAAATTCCCTTTCATAGCCAAGATAACCCCATTTACAAATTTTTAGACATTTTGTGACTCATACTTACTCTAGGCTTACTTCATCACACCTAGACACCTATACCACCCTTCCACTCATTAAACCTCCTTTCCACTCATTTACAAGCCTTAAAATTCATATTATCACCCTTTACAAGTGTTACTAGTTCAAATCCCATTTTGGATGGAAAACATAATATGAAGAAAATTCAAATCTTCTAGACCCATCATCAACTTGAAATGACTCATATGCCTCATTAAGACCTCTAAGACACTTAAACAACTCAAAAACATGACAAGAGGGATAATTATACTCTCTCTCTCTCTCTCTCTCTCTCTCTCTCTCTCTCTCTCTCTCTCTCTCTCTCTCTCTCTCTCTCTCTCTCTCTCTCTCTCTCTCTCTCTCTCTCTCTCTGATGCTCCTACATCCATGTTGTCCCTCATCGTGAACCCAAAAGTGTCATCATAAATAGTGTTGAACCTACACCAAAATAAATATCCCCATGGATCCAAGAATTTATTGGAAGTTAGTTGAGGATAGTACAATAGGCATCATTACCATATTTTGAAGTTATCTCAAAGATCATGAAGACAAAACGAAGGAAAAAAACATAGGTAACTTCTCACTTTTTCGGTGGTGTTTTTGGAAATCAAAATCGAGAAGTTTTCCTACCAAAAGTGGTAAAACCCATAGAGGATATGACTCCAAAAACTATTAAATAATGAAAATTACTTTGGTTCAAGAAATACATGAGGGAGATGCACATTTTCTCAAAGAGTCTTCTTCTCATTTTCTTTCCTAGAACAAGGAGTACAAATAGAAAATTGAGCAGCTGGAGGAGCATGTAATAACACTCACCTCTTATGTGCATTTTTTCATGGACCCTGGTGTGTCCCTATCTCTCCCCTACAAATATTTTACTCCTATCGCACTGACCCTGCGCAGTAATCCGAAATTCCCAAGGACATTCCAAGAAGAGAAGAGCCAATGATTGATGGGTTCACAAGATTCTTGAAAATGGAAAAAAGTTATTTCCTAAAATCATTTCACTGCTTCAAGTTTGTTCTTGTTGCCACTACAAACGTAAAAATTACCAAGTATGAAATCAAAAAGGAAAAGGCTCATTGGGACCAAGTGCTTCCATTGGTGACAGAAATGGGTAATCTTGAATTGTTTTTATTGGTGGCCGAAATGGGTTCAATTTCATAACTCGGGAATTTGTCCCCATTTGGTCTTGACCACTGCTTTCTCTATATGAAATGCTAAATAATTCTCTAAAGGATCTTGATTCTTATGAAGAGCTCACTTCACAAATTTGGGAAAACATAAGTAATAGAGTAGAAAAGCTTGGATCACCTCCAATGAGTGAGAATTCATCGGTGGAAGACCTTCTGAAGCCATTTGAGGAATTGGTCAGGAAAGAGGTAGGAGACCCCTTCTCGTTCAACGAGGAAACCTTGGAGTCTCTCATAGAAATTAGGTGTGAAATTTCCAATACTACTAAGGATCATCAAAATTGGTTCAATCAATGCAAAAACATTAGCATTACTTTTGAAACTTGGATAAAGGTCCTGAGATTCGTTCATATCCCTCAAGCAGAGAAAGTGACACCTACAGAAGCACGCTTCAACAAGGTATTGGCATGTGGTTTTGAGTTTTCATTGATGCAAAAGGAACATTAATGACAAATCAAGAGTAATAGAGATTAGAATTATTGTAAGCACAATGGACTAAGAGGGGGGGTGAATCAGTCCTTTACAATTTCAATGTCAATTTCCAATCACTCGCATAAACCATTAAACAATTTTCCATTCATTAGTGTGTGCAAAACAACATACATCATTCATTCAATTTAACCATGAGTGAGACAAGAAACACCATAACACAAGATGTAAGTGGTAAACCCTCAAGGGTAAGAAAACCCACTAAAAAAATTTCTGATATTACACACAACAAAGACTCAAGTGAATATTACACATCACTAAAGATTTATTTAGTGAGGCATTAACCCCACAAGGAGCACCAACCCCTAAACCCTTATTGATATTACATACAACAAGATACTTTCATGAATATGACACATCATATAATATTTTTATGATAATATCACTGATGATATGTTACAACAACTCATATGATGGTGATCACAAGATTCAGCTCCAAGCACCTTCAAACCCTTACTCAAACTATAGGTCTTCAAACTTGCACAATCTTTTTCTTTCTTCACTTTTCAATTCATAAAACCCTTGCACACATGATTTTTGTAATTATTCAACCTTTCACACACTTGATCATGTCTCAAACCATTCTCACAAACCTGAAAAACTCTC
Organism: Taxus wallichiana var. yunnanensis; assembly: GCA_018340775.1. Taxonomy (NCBI): domain Eukaryota; kingdom Viridiplantae; phylum Streptophyta; class Pinopsida; order Cupressales; family Taxaceae; genus Taxus; species Taxus wallichiana. The sequence goes on along the minus strand of CM031239.1, from coordinate 921,033,210 downwards.
CCACATAGGTCGCACTTTTTTCACACATTCCACTAACTCACAAAAGCACCCAAAACTTCACTTTAATATGTTCTCCTTCATTAAAATTCAAAACAGGTATTTTTCCTCCTTTATTTTGACCACATCATATTAAAAATATCCCATTAAATTTATCACAATAGTCACAAGTGACCCAAGTAGGTAAGCCTAGCCAAAACCATTCATCCATGCACCAAAATCCTCAAATCCCCATCATTAGAATGAGAAAAATATCCTAACACCAAAACTATTTTTATTCAAGCTCTAAAAATCACTGAAAATGTTTAAAATTGCATTTAAACATCAACCATAGTCTCAATTATCATGAATCAAATTATTTCATTTAATGGGCCTAGTGGCTCATTACTCCTAGCCAAAACAGTTGTTTCCAACAACCTGAATCTACCTTTGGGCCTCAAGACCATCAAGATGAACTAAACCATGGAATTTTACCACTCAATGGAAATACAAATACCTATATAACACATCTAAATAAGTTATAACTCATGAAACATCAACCTGCTCAAACCACAGTTACTTTTGTCTTCACCAAAACAAGCTGCCCAAAAACCAGTTTTGCAAACTCATCTAGTTTTCACCCTTTGACACTTTCAAGACCTCTAATATGCATTCACTATATTTCAAATTCATACTTCTTAAAATTCCAAGTGATAACAATCATCACCCAATCCATTTCATGCACTAACTAACTCAATCTTTAAGCAAATACAGCTGTCTTGAAAAATCAATAAACCTTCTTGGTCACAAACTGACCTAGAAACCATATCAAAACTTATCATCATGAGAAAAACTTATATCACTAGAAATATATATGAATTATATTTCCAACAAAACTTGAATCACCTCCTAACTCCTCTTATAGCTCCTGTAATGTCAACTTTATTGAAGACTGCTTCTAACTACCCTTTGACCAGTCAACATAAATGAAGCATACTAGACCATTTATCAACATCACCATGACCTGAAACCTTCATTAAAATCTATAACAACTCCTTGGATATCATAAATTCTAATTTATACATTACCTCATTTGGGAAACTTTTCCACAAAATGGAACTCTTCATAAACAAGAAAATTCAGGTGGGACCCACATATCACCACATGCTCTAACATACCTTTCTAGAAATTTGAAAGATTTCTTTATAATATTCAATCATCACTTTTTCACTATCAATCAAAATGTGTCTGGATACTCACTTTTATGTAATTTGCTCCTAGCTAAGATTTAACTAGGGTTTCAAACCACTTTACCTTCTTAACGATCAGTCATAAAAAAATATGATCAAACCACCTAATTATTTTTTATAAACCATCTTAGTTCCATGAAAAACATCCCCAAGAGCTCTAGGTCCCATGCAAAACATACAATTCATGGTGAGCATCAGAAGACCCGATTCAAGCCGGAAAAGACTTGCTTCTTGACGTTGTTTAACCAAAACTCGACATAACATGCAAAATACATAACATCATACCTGAATTGTTTCCCACACCACCATGACACACCCTACATACATATCTAATCATCACCATTTCACAAATATCTCTCAATCATTCCACCCACTAAGACTTGTATAGATAGCTCTTAGGATTTTACATTGTAAAGGCTAGGGTCAACTAAAATAACACTATAACTCATCATACAAAACACTCCAAAATGTCCTAACATATTTGGTACAACATAAATCAACTTCCTATATGCATCCATGAGCTCATATAGCTTCACAACTCATCCTCATGCATTCTAACAACCATACTTGGTCTAAATGAGCACCTGAAACATGGTCACCAACCTATATTTACACCCTGAAACTCATGTGAGAGCCCAAGAACTCTCCAATCATGCTCTAAATCATGGAAAATTTATTTTCAAGCCACCAATAATCTCCAATCTACATGCACCATCACCTATGCTAACTAAGTCACTGATTAGGCTTGCTAGAAGACAAGCAATTCTCACCGAATCGACCAATGCAACCATGGACACATCTAAATCGTAATATCATCATCATTCTCAACATGATATGACCCTACTCCATCATCCAATTTTTCATTAATAATGTTTTTCATCAATGACAACACCTATGCAACAACATGCCAACAATCTCCCCCTTTTTCATTGATGGAAAACCACCTAAACTTCTCCCATTTTTTACATTAATGATAAAGGAATACCTATACCAACATGTTATTAATCTTCCTTAGTGTCATAATATCACCTCTTTGTTAGAAACATCAACTAAAGGTCTCAAATAAGATCACAAACTTGAGTTTCCTCACAAAAATTATTTTTGGCCATTTTCAAGCATTCTTTGATCTGCATGCCTGCAGGAAAAAGCACATACACCATATGAACATACCAATAAATCATTAATAAATAAACCTCTTAGCTCTACTCTTTATTGTAGCATCATCTTCCATATTTCAAGCATGTAAAACATGACATTTCTCACCAAAACCTTGTATTTGTCTTCATACATCATCAAGAAACCCCTGTAGTAGACCAAGGTTGAAGCATACTCTTCATGGACATGCCAACAATGATGTATGAGAGTAAAAATATTTTCTTTACCTTTGTTATTGAGTATACACAATATTTTCAAAGCACAATCTTGACTTGACACAACCACATCTTGCTCTACAAACTACATAGGACTCGAGTTCCCGAAATCAACCTTCAAAGTGTATTTTAGACAACTTTCTCAAGGCTCTAGTAGCACAATCAACCTATCACTGACCTCCTCATGGATCCCTTGGGCTTAAACCATTCATATCTAGTATAATAACATACAAACAAGCTTCTTAATTTGTATTATTGGCATGGATGGATGACAAACACTTGAGCACTATCCTAAAGCATTCTTTCAAATGTTGGTAGTCATATTGGGATTATATATTGTAAATTTTACCTTTACATGCTTAACGTTGGAGAGAAACACCTAAAACATACCTCATATGTGATAAAGACCTCCATAACACCTTTTAGAATCACACACACATGCTCCTCCTAAATGATCTGAGTCATACACATCATCTTATATCTGTAGAAGCATTTTTTCACGCCATTTGTATACTAACAACCATCAAAACATCAACCTTACCTCATATCTAGCTTCGAGTTTATGAAGATACTATCCTTTCTAACACATGAGTTCACATGCATCACCTTCAAAGAGTGAAAACATGTACTCCCCTTGTCATGAAGACTCCGTTACAAATCTAAGCATCATTTTGTTCTTCACATAACACTGTAGCAACATATTAGACCTCTTGAGGTCTGAGACATATCACTTTAGCCCAAGATAGACAAATGATTCCAAACAAGTACTTCACCATTATCTTGATCAACCAAAAACACCATGAAATATTCAAGGATGACTTGTTTAATACCTGATCATCACCTACAGATTGTGGAAACATCATGCACTAACTCTTGTATATTGTACATACCTATAGCATGTCTTCTTATCTCATGAAGTAACAAGTAGACTACACACATTTTTCACCTTTCTAGACATTTTTACCTCATCTGATCAACCTTGCATATTTATACTATCCAAGGGATTCTCAATACAATCAAATATCTTGACAACCCCTTCATACTTGTAGAAGATCATATTAGACCTCTCGAGCACTCATATACAAACAGGTCAGATTGCATAACAACTTAGAAGCCCAGCTTTGTAACCTTGTCAAAAAGTAGTAGAATGTCGGCATAAATAAAATGCAGCAAAGAGAAAAAAAACACCCAGCGGACTCAAACAACTTCCTTTCAGTCTTGATATTTGCACCATTTAGACTTGTCTCACTATCAACAAGATGATACAGTACTTCCATTAACCATATTAACACCTCCATGAACATTGAAGCTTGATGCCAAAGGAAATTTTCTTAGTTTGCAACTTCATTCTTTGCCAATTAGATCTTTATCACTCTTCACTATTAACACTCTGGAATTTCATGAATTTTAGGAACCTCAGAAATTTTCATGACATAAAACCTTTTGAATCACAAAGTACACAATGTTTAGATGCTTTTTTCAAAATTTTAGCTCTAGATTCCATCATTAGCACCTTAAACAACAACTTTTCTTTTATACCACTTGAAATGGATTGTTAGGACCCTGTTTTGGGTAATAACCACTCAGATTTCTCAAAATTTAGTTTTAAGAGCTCCAAATTTTCTACCAACATTATAACTACACCTCCTACCATCCTGAGAAACATTTTTCATGATTTGGATGAATCCACCTTGATTACCCAGATCCACCTTGGTTTACATTTGTCAACCTTCAACAACACTTACACAGACGACATAGAGTTGATGATCTGAAAAATTCATCATTTGATGAATCTTACGATTTCAACCCATCTTCACAGAGAAATAGGACACTTGAAATCATGATGAACATGTTACAAGAGCAAAATACCTAGACCATTTGGTCTAAATACACCCTAGTTGACAATGACACATCAATGAATGACCATGAGACTTTGAGAGACTACTCACTCCATAACTTACCTTTTGAGACATATACATTGCTTCACCCATAATAAACCCTTAAACATGAATGCTTTAAGTACTTGGAGCTTATGACAACATTATGACACTTCATTTGACTCAGACTTGATAACATGAGACACCACAAGCCATAAACACTTGACAATTGTACTAGTCACCAACTTAGACCAAAGAAAACATTATGAATGATTATCATGACACAATAAAACTCTTGTGATGCACAACAACATGGCTCTTACACCTACTGAGTCAACTCATACATACAACTTCACCATCACAATACATACTCCGACTTTAAGAGCACAGACATATACATCAAATGACCACAATATTGAGATATTGACTTTCACAACATAATCAACCATATTGAACCATAATAACATGTTTAATGAAACTAAAGGACATACCTTGACATCATGTAGGAGTCACACACAAACCAAGACAGCTCCCACTCACTCCAATTCTTCATATGAACTGATATACCTCTAAGAAGCATAGTAGAGGCATATGAACACCATGAAGACCTAAAAGAAGGTCTTGAAGAGGTCCCAAGCCATCTTAGACACTTGATAATATCCTTCATCACCTTGTTTCAGATCTAATCTCTAATTCATGCTTTGTATTTCATCCATACCTACTCTTGATGAGACACCATTGTCCCTCCTAGGCTCCTAAGTCCTTCTTAGACCATTATCATGAATCTTAGGCCTTTAAAAGTTTCCTCCTTGCATTCTAGAACCTTGGGCACTTTCATTTTGCATTGAAAATCCATGGTGGAAATCCTTGCTACATGACCAACATTACAAATATAACAAACCATTGCATGTTTTCCTCTTAAAACCATCAACATGATTAAATGAATCATTCAAACAAAACTAAGCAGTATGACCTTCCTCATTGCACTTATAGCATACCATACTCTTAACATATTCACTTATATTATCTCACCATGGCTGATTATCTCTAGAAGACCTTATGAATTCTTTATACCTATGACCAAGTGCATTACAAGTATAACAATATTCATTAAAGGTTCTTTCATACCTTGAGGCATTAGGTTTCCTAATTAACTTAGTCTTCTCATTGTCCTTGATGAATGATACTTTATTTTCTTCCTTGATGCTTGGTTCACCAACTTCTTTGCTTGAAACTAGGTCCTCTTGCTTCACTTCTTTATCCTTAACTCATATTTGAAGCCCAAAGTAGCTTTTTCACCTACTTTTTCTGATTGCTCAAGAGATTACCAAGAACATTGGAGCTTTCTTCAAATTTCTGATATGTTTTTATCTTACTTGTTGCATTTGATAGCTCTTTCTTGAGGATGATCACTTATTCCTCCTTAGATTGCAAGCTAAGATTCATGTTACTCATTTGCATTTCTATCTTTCTCACAATTTCATCAAGATTTTCAGTAATATCCCAATGTTTCCTTCAAGTTATTTGTTTTGTGCCTCATATTCCTTGACTTGAGAAGTCAATTTCTTATTGTTCTTTGGCTGATTTGTTGAATTATTTTTCCTTGACTTCGATTCTCCTTAACTCTTCTCATCATCTATGTAATATGCTTGCACACATGATTCATTGAGATCCTTGGGATTCATGGAGATGACCTTCCTTTGAAGGTGAGTGTGAATTCCTCCCAAATATTTGGTTAGAATATCCTCATCCTCCAAGTCCATATTGAGCAACATGGCTTGTCTCTAAAACTCTGTAGTGTAATCCTGCACACTTTGACCATTGCTTTGTCTAAAATACTGCCATTTAATCATTTGGTCAGTCTTATGGCCAATAGGATAAAAAAATTCTCTAAGAAATTCTTTAAAACCCTCCCAAGAACTTATAATAGGATGCTTCTTCTTTTCACAAGTGGCTAGATGGGTTTCCCACCAAACCAGAACATGTCCTTCCATTTTGAGACATGTAAAAGTAATCATTTGTGCCTCCGTGACATTATGCACACTAAAATAAACCTCCAATTTCTTTAACCATTTATCTAGAAACTCTGCATCTACTTGTCCTTCAAATATTTTTATCTCAACTTTAGTTTCAACTTTAAAAGGAGCATGATCATATTTTACCTTCTCTCTTCCAACTATTGTTTCCTCTTTGAGCTCTTACTTATCTTGTTCCTCATTATGGCTCTTTTCCACGCCAAATATTTTGGCTAAAAATATAACCACTAATTCCATGGACTCTTACTTGACTATTGTTAACCTTTGTTAATATGAGAGTTCTCCTTGGTGTTGAAACAACCTATCCAACTTACTTTCTAGCATCTCAATTCTATAGACCAAGTTCTCTTCTTCCATTTGTCCTCTAATCCTTTATTTCTACTTCTTCATAGATATATCTAGATTGCAAGGTATTACTTCTTCACCTTTGGACCTTGTCACTATCATAAAAATCCTAGAAGAATGAATACCATAGTCCCTTGGATAATATAGTCAGCTCTAATACCAAAATTATCTCAGTAAATTATGTAGGAGTATCTTCTTCACCCTTTAGTAGCCTAGTTTGTGTTCTATTTGGTTTATAGCTAGTTTAGTAGTTTCTTAGAAGGTTTCTTAGGTCTTGTGCTTCATTATTATATTTAGTTTGAATTAAGAGTGTTTCAAGTATAAGGCATGTTGAAAAGAACAAAATAAATTTACTTATTATGTCAAGGAATATGAGGCACGTAACAAATAACTTGAAGGGATATTCCAACTCAATCCTTAAACCATCATCATATCCTTCATTTTCCTTGCAAGAATCAGGTGTAACATCACCCCACAAAGTAGAACCTCCACTAGAGGATCTCATGGCTTGCTTTGTCATGAAAATGACCTCATCACCTACATTTTTTTATTAGATTCAATCTCGAAATCAGGTCCATCACTTCACTACTAGCTTTAGAGGAAGATTCCTCTTCCTTGGTATATAAAATATTCTTACCCTTCTTCTTGAAATCACCCTTCTTGAACTCTTTCTTATTTTTATCATACTTCTAATTTTTCTTCTCATGATAATCATTTCCTCTATTATCATGTCTATGAAGACATTTAGCAACAAAATGACATACTTTACTATAAGAAAAACATTTGAAAGGAATTTTACCCTTGTACTTACCAATTCCAATAGTTAGCCTCCTAGAAACCATGGAAAATAGTTCTTCATCACCTAGCTCATGAGCATCATCATCAACTTTGACCTTCTTATCCTTTGTCTTCTTTTCAACTTTGAAATCTATTTCTTTCTTGGCTAGTTTAGAGTCCATCACCCTCATCTCATAAGTAGTCAAAGTACCATGTAATTCATCCATCTTTAGAGTAGTCAAATATTTTTCCTCTTCAATAGCAGATACTTTAGAATCAAACTTAGGAGTTAATGACCTCAAAACCTTTTGAACAACTACTTCTTCTTTCACATCTTCTCCTAACCCTTTCATGTTATTTACAACCTTGTCAAATCTAAGAAGATATGCAGTAATAGATTCATTATCATTCATTTTAAGACTCTCAAATTAATTTCTAAAAGTTTGAAGCTTAACAATTTTTACCTTTGAGTCACCTTCATATAAAACTTGAAATTTTTCCCATGCTTCCTTTGTTGATTTGTAATGCATTACCTTTCCCAATTCAGATTCTCCAAGACCATGTATGATAGCATTATAGGCCTTAGAATTGTTTTCATATGCATCCTTGTCTATTTTACTAGTAGGAGGAGTGGCAAGAATAGTATACCCATCTTCAAAAACTTTCCAAACATCAAACCCTAGAGACATGATATGATTCTTCATCCTAAAACTCCAAAATTATATTTTGTTCCATCAAACAATGGTGCCTTTCCAGTAGAGGAACCACTCACCATTTTTTTGCTTTAAGGATCTCCTTTCAAGTGATCAAACTTCTCCAAAAGGACCTACTCTGATACCAATTATTGTAAGAACAATGGAATGAGAGGGGGTGAATCAGTCCTTTACAATTTTAATTTCAATTTTAGATCACTCACATAAACCACTAAACAATTTTCCATTCATTAGTGTGTGCACAACAACATACATCATTCATTCAATTAACCATGAGCAAGAGAAACAACACCATAACACAATATGTAAGTGGGAAACCCTCAAGGGGAAGAAAGCCCACTGAAAAAATTGCTAATATTATACACAAAAAATAATCAAGTGAATATTACACATCACAAGATATTTCTTTAGTGAGACACCAACCCCATAAGAAGCATAAAACTCTAAACCCTTGTTGATATTACACAAAAAAATATAATTGATTGAATATGACACATCACACAAGATTTTTATGATAATATCACTAATGATATGCTGAAACAACTCATTTGATGGTGATCACAAGATTCAGCTCCAAACACCTTCAAACCCTTGCTCAAACCCTAAGTCTTCAAACTTACACAAACTTGTTCTTTCTTCATTTTTCAATTCATAAAACCCTTACACACATGATTGTTGTCATTATTCAACCTATCACACACTTGATCATATCTCAAACCATGCTCACACACCTGCAAAACTCTCTCACCTAGGTCACACTTTTTACACACACTCCACTAACTCATAAAAGCACCAAAAACTTCACTTTTATAAGCTCTCCTTCATTAAAATTATAAAGAGGTAAGTTTCCCTCATTTATTTATACCACATCATCGTAAAAAATCTCATAAAATTTATCACAACAGTCACAAGATACCCAAGTAGGTCGGCCTAGCCAAAACCCTTCATCCATGCACCAAAAATCCTCAAATCCCCATCATTGAAATGAGAAAAATATCCTAACACCAAAACTATTTTTATTCAAGATATAAAAATAACCAAACATGATTAAAATGACATTTAAACATCATCCATGGTCTCAATTACCATAAAACAATCAAATTATTTCATTCAATGGGCCCAAGAACTCATTACCCTCACCAAACAGCTTGTTTCCAACAACAAGGATCTACCTTTAGGCCTAAAGACCCCTCAATATGAACTAAACCATCACATGTGACCACAAAATAGAAATCCCAAGACCTTTACAACACGTAAAATAAATTTATAGCTCATGAAACATCAACTTTGCTCAAACCATAACTACTTTTGTCTTCACCAAAACAAACTGTCCAAAAACTAGTTTTATAAACTCAGCTTTATGAAACTTTTAATACATATAACATGCATTAAATACATTTAAAATTCATACCTCTTGACGTCCCAGGTGATAAAAAACATCACCCAATCCATTTCATGCACTAATCAACTCAATATTTCAACAAAAATAGTTTTGTCCTAAAAAGTAAAAAACCTTTTTGCTCACAAACTGACCTAGAAACCATATCAAAACTTATTATCATGAGAAAAAACTTATATAACTTTAAATTTATGTGAATTATATTTCCAAAAATCTTGAATCATCTCCTAACTCATATTTTAGCTCCTGTAATGTCAACTTTATCGAAGACTTCTTCTAACTTGCCTTTGACCAATCAACATAAATGAAGCATACTAGACCATTTATCAGCATCACCATGACCTAAAACCTTCATTAACATCTAGAAAAATCTTGGGATATCATAAATTCCAATTTAGCCACCGCCTTATTTGGGAAACTTTGCCACAAACTAGAACTCTTCATAAACAAGAAAATTTAGGTGGGGTCCACATATCACCACATGCTCTAATATACCTTTCTGGAAATTTGGAAGAGTCCTATACAATATTCAATCATCAATTTTTCACTATCAATCAAAATTGGGTTGGTATACTCACTTTTCTGCAAGTTTGCTCCTAGCTAGGGTTTAACTAGGGTTTCAAACCACTTTACCTTCTTAATGATCGTTCATAAAAATGACAATCAAACCACCTAATTATTTTTTATAAACCTTATTATTTCCATGAAAAAACATCCCCAAGATCTTTGGGTCACATGAAAAACATATAATTCATGGTTAACATCGGAGACCCAATTCGAGATGGAAAAGACCTTGTTCTTGACCCTGTTTAACCAAAATTGACATAACATGCAAAATACACAACATGGAAACCTAAAAATTTTCCCACAGCACCATGATACACCATATATACATATCAAATCATCACCATGTGAAAAATATCTCTTAATCATTCCAGCCACTTAGACTTGCATAGCTAGCCCTTAGGCTTTTGCAATGTAAAGGTTAGGGTCAACTGAAATAACACTATAACACATCATGTAAAACACTCAAAAAGGTCCTAACATACCTGGTAAATCATAAATCATCTTCCTATATTCATACATGAGATTATAGCTTCACAACTCATCCTCGTGCATTCTAACAAACATACCGGTCCAAATGAGCATCTGAAACATGGTCACCAACCTGTATTTACACCCTGAAACTCATGTGATTTCCTAAGAACTCTCTAATAATTATCTACATCATTATAAAATTATTCTCAAGTCACAAATAAGATCCAACCTCCATGAACCATCACCTAGGCTAGCTAGGTCACCTAATTACGCTTGTTAGAACAAGCAATTCTCACTTAATCAACCAATGCAACCATGAACACCTCTGAATCATCATATCATCATCATTATTAGCATGATCTGAATCTACTCCATTATCCACTTTGTCATTAATGAGGTTTCACATCTACGACAAAACTTATTTAAAAGCATGTCAACAGGAATGAAGTTGATAAGGCGAAACAAGACATGGTCATGAGTATACCTGATGAAGCACTATCTTCTTGAAAGCAACTAGTAAAGGTACAAGTAAGATGATGATGTGATAACACACCATGATTATGTCGGGAATTTAATAGCTTTGTATATTATGTGGAAACATGGTCGAAGGATTAATACATGTGCACATTAGTGGAATTGGTCGACAAGCTCGGTTGAAGATGCCTAATCCCTAGGCCTATCTAGCAAAGTGATATGGAAATGTGAAGTGAAGGCTTGAGGCTGATTTTGAATAATGGTAGAAGAATAAAACACATACTAGGACATTTTTAAGGGGCTATAAGCTTAATAATAGGACATTCATGGTGAGTTATAGTGTAAACTAGCCCAAATCAGCCTAAATCAAGCACCTAGAGTGAGGGTATGATGCAAACCAAGCTATATCGGGATAATTAAATAGTTATAGGTATATTCAGGGTCATTAGTATGACTACCTTTCAGGACAAGCAGTTTTAGCATGCACAAATGAGATTGGATTGGAAGTTTTAGAGTGAGCTGAGAAAAAGTGACCATTTGAGATCATGGAGGAGGTAATAATAAAGGTTTGGAAAATATTTCAGAACCGAGATGGTTTTTGTGCACGATGTTGTATTTTTACCAAAACGAGGTTAAGTAAGGTATAATAAACCAACACTCGACTTCTTAGCATTCAATAAAATTTGTGGAGCCTTCTTTGTATAAATAATAAGAGATGAGTTTTAAGATAATATGGATAAAAATGTTCTCTAAAAAATTAGAGGTAAAATGGATGATAAATAAGAAATTTCTATCCATTTTTATGAAGTTGTCTAAGACCCTCCTAAACCTAGTTAAAATTGGTATGGAGAAAATTGTCTAGTTAGGTCTCCAAATGAAATTGTTTTACTTGTTTATGATTTTTAGCATGTATATGATTCACAATATCATCTTTTCATGGTGGTTTTATCTCTTGACTCATGGTATGCCCCATAAGAAAATAGGTTGTTTGTGATAAATTCGGTATAAAAAAAAAAAGTTTGCAAAGTAACCCATGCTAAATTTTTGTGTGAAGGAATCTCTATATGTGTAATTTGTGTTCATGAAGTCATATAGGCAACTCATTTCATGAAATTTGATGGTACATGTTTGTTTTTTCTCCTGCCATTTTAGAATGCTAGAATGCAAGACTAGCCTTGAAGGTATAAAGAGTATACATAATGAATTGCCTCATGAAGTGATTGTTTTTGTCATAAATAGCATGAAGGAATTATATATTATATCTGATCATATTTGGTTTGGTTTGAATAGGTGCTTCCATATACAAGTTTGAGTGATCGAAAACTACCTACTTGAGATAATGAAGAAGCCCTCAATTACGGTATGAAAAAGATGTTTTTATTCAAAGAAGTTATAGATATAAATGCATGCACATGTTTTTTTTTATGTCCTTAAAATTTTTAAAGTGATATTTGAGATTGGAAGGAACTTTGAAGGTGGTTTTAACATGAGGAGCCAAGACTAGTTTTAAGCTTCTAGAACACAATCAAACCAGTCTAAGAAGTTGGAGTAAAATGATGGTCATCGTTATGTTTTTCTATTTTTTGTCAATTGCATGTGAAATAGGACTTCAATAAATTTCTTTTGGTATATGATAGGTGGTTGGATTACAAGGTTAAGTACTCCTAATAACAAGATCTTCAGGATTGTATTTATGGGTGTGAAAATATGACTGTTTCTTTCTCAAACTAGCATATTTTAATTGAATGAGTTGGTGAAGTTCCTCGTGAGTTCCTATTTTAACTTGAAGGTAGACTAGAGATTAAAATAAACTCTCTAAATGATTTCTTGGACCTGGAACCTGCATAAAACAATGATATAAAATCATGCATCTTGCCTGTAATTTTAGACCTCCATTAATGGCGCTTTAATCTCCAATGAAGTGTGAAAGAGAAGTGGTGGGTTTGTAAGGATATGAAGGGGTTATAGAGAACATGAAGAGTCTTGTAACATACTTTCATTATTTAAAAAACATTCCTTATATTCAATATACCTAAAAGAAAAACTTGTATGTTGGGAAAGAAAAAGAGAAAAAATTGACAAGTAGTTACAAAAGATAAGTTAGAGATGTCGATCAGTTTGTAGGAGGAATATGTCAGTTATTTCAGATGGATTAGAGAGTTTAGAAGGATTTCCAAGTACTTTTTAATTATATGAAACATTTTGGTAGGTTTTGCATATGATAGGTTTGTAACTGATACAAATTAAAAGGTAATCATCACAAGAGGATAGAAATTTGTGTGAGGTCATCTTTCCTTTCCTAATTTGAATTTCTAAGTGAAGTTGAAGAGTTTTTTGTGTACGATGAATTTTAAGAGACCTTGAAGAGGTGTGTGTTTTCAATTTTTTAAATATCTGATTGTGTGAAGAGTTGATGTTGTTGATGAATGTGCTATTGGAGGTGTGTTAGAGGTGATGAAAATTATAGGATTATCTAAGGCATGAAGGATTGAAAATTTGGAGAAGTTAGTGAGCTTGAAATTATAGATGTTTTATTGGGATATATGATGTTTGAGAGGAATATTTGAGGTGAGTACCTGAAGTAGATGAAGGATAGTGAAAAGAGAAGGAGTTGAGATAATTTAGTGGTCACAATATATTGTGTGAGACAACCTATTCAAAGTGATCAAAACATTGTAGAAGACTAAGTTATTGCTTAGCATTTATAGAGTTGAAGCTTCCTTGTAAGTTGAAGCTTACAGAAGGTTAGTAGGTGCTTGACTAAATTTTGGAGTTGAAGCATCCATGCAATTATAAGCTTGCTAAATATAAAGTAGATGCTTGGTCAAATTTTTAGAGTTGTAACTCCATGTTGAGTTGATGCTCAACTATGAAATCATTGTAATATTTACATGACATTCTTGTCTAAGTTATTTCTTTGATTTAAGTTTTTTTTTCTCCCTTGAAGGGTTTCCCACATTAAACTCTATGTCTCTCATGTGTTCTCTTTCATTTATAGCTTGTGAATGATTTTGTGATTTCATTATCTCTAAGTTAAGGAAATTGAATTATCGGTTAAACTTTGTATAAGCACCGATTCACCCCCTCTTAGTGCCTAGAATTTATAACAATTTTTATCGAACCTCGGTATCAAATCTAACAACTTGGAGTAGGTCATTCTGAAACACAAGAATGGCTATAAAGATATTCCCTAGAAGCATCTCAAGAGATAAGAATCTTAGTGAAGATGAAATGTCAAATGAAGATGATGCTAAAGTGAACCTTGAAGTAGAATTGATAAGTTCCCTGGAGGAATTGAAAAACCAAAGGAAAAAGAACCAAAAATTGAATCTAATGGTGAAATAATATGAAGAGAAAATTAAGGTTCTTGAGGAAATAAAAATAAGAAAGATGAAGATGAAATCAAAGAACTTGAAGCCCAATTGGAGTTGATCTCAACCTCCCTTGAATTCAAAGAAGAAGAGAACTTAAAACTCAATACATAGTTGAAGTTTAAATTTTTCTACTCTTTCGAATGTTTATGATGGCCCTTGATAATACTCAAAATGATGCTTTCCCGTGATAATAATGACTCCTCCATGTAGCTTTGATGCCCTCTTAACACCCTTGAATGCAACATTTTTCGTGACCCTTTCTACTGCAATGTTTTTCATGATTTTTCCTCTCTCGATAGCCATTTCTTTCTCGTGGGTTTCTTTTCCAAGCACGTTGTTGGAAGTTTTCAAGCACGCTTCATTTCATGGCTCCTTCAAGGGTACTTTCATGGCTCCTTCATGGGTGCTTTGTGATCCTATGTTTGATCGGGCATGAATTTCATCCGCTTCATGGCTCCTTTCGTGGGTGATTCTGGTCCGGGTTTTTGTGACTCGAGATCCCTATTTGTCTTCTCGGGAGGGAATGATTTCCAAATTAATGGCTCTAGTCCTAACTACATCCACCATTTCTCTCCCTCTTCTTGCATCCACTGTCAATTTTCCTTTCTCATGTTTGCACTCATGACTTCACCTCTTTTACACCCCCACCCACAACTTTTACAATTATTTGTCTCCTTTCATTTATTCCCTCATTGCCTTTCTCGTATCCCCTTTTCTCGCCTAGGACATCATTGAATACCCATCCATATCTGCAGCTCAACCAGCCATAAATTCCCCTGTCACTTCATATTTCCACTATTTTTATGTACGCTTCCTCCTCCATGAAAAATAACATCTTTAGGGATCCCCCAACTCACCTCTCATCTTGACACCCCTATAAAAAATACATCCCTCAAAAATGTCTCCTTCACCTCCACAGATCTGGTAACCCCTTTCGTTGGAAATAATGAACAAGTGGTAGTAAGATGGTAGCTTACCTAACATCATAGCAGAATTATTACACATGCTAGAGAGTGAGGAATCATCCAACAAAACCCTACAAATGGAGGTATTTGAACTGACATCTTGGATGGAAAACTTTGAATTAGACAATATCTTGCTATGGAGACAACTGGAAGAGATAATGGTCTAAGCCACCCCTACAAGTACTAATGATCAATTACATGCTGAAATATCTGATTTGAAGCACAAACAGGAAGAGATCCAAACTCAACAGGAAAATATCAAGAAACAATCAGATTCATGGGCAAAAATAGTGAAAGGAAAGGACCATAACACATCTCCTATTACAGTAGTGGAGGAAGTTGTACAAGAAAAACTTGTGGAAGAAAGAAACAGATGGGCAAGAGAGTTAAATCTCAAGGTGAGAGGGCTGCCCACACCTCCTCCCTCTTCTGATCCTTTAGCCATCGCAACAGATTTCATCACAGACAAGTTGGGGCTGCCAGAGGTGCAAATTGATAGAGCATGGCATGGTCTGGATTCAACCCTCTTCCTTTGCTTCAAATCGAAGAAGATAGGCTTCAAGCCCTTAGGGCTAAACGGAAACTATTCTCACTCCCGAATAAGATCTTCCTTGATGAAGATCTCACTAGAGCTCAGGTGGCAGAACTCAAACAATCTCGTGAGATAGTCATGACAACAAGGAAGGTAGGCAAATGGGTGGTGATTCAGAATCTCAGGCTAGTGGTTCATGACACCTTCCCTCTCGGTTGGGTTCATGGGTCCAAATGACGGTCTCGCTTAGGAGAGGCAGTGTAACAGGGGTATTTCCATTTCTTGTTGGAATGGAAATGGTTCATACTGGTCTTCACCTAGCCTTCTTCATGATGCACTGGGTCATTCGGACCTCCTATTTGTCACAAAAACTCATGCGAGTCTTGTTCGTCCTCTCCCGGATATTAGAGGGTACTATTGGCTCTCGGTTTGTAGGCCGGATACTAGGAGCTCTAGTGGGGTTAGAGGCTCTGGTAGGGTCACTTGCTTAGTCAAGGACACTCTTCGGAGTAGGATTTTTGTAGTTGTTGAGGATGAGTTTTCCCATTTCCTTTGGATCAAGGTCAAACGGACCCCACACCTCTTTTGGGACATTTATATTGCAGTTTGTTACTTCCCTCTTGCTTCTTCTTCTTTTGCTATTGAGAATGGACCAGACGAGGACCCCTTTTCTGACCTTTCTACGGGCATCTCTCGATTCTCTACGGATTGGAGAGGTCATCCTATTAGGTGACTTCAATGCACGAACCAAAACCTCCCAGGTTCCCCTGCATGACAGGACAGATGATGCTCTTTGTACCTCGAAGTGGACCCATGTTCAGTTGGTCTTTAAAGAGAATCAAATGATGTGACAAGGCCCATGATGGCTTATGGATGACACCTTTTACAGATGGGGGAATCCCACAACTTGTTGATCCTTAATGGCATATCTTGCTTCCCAGATTCCCAATTCTTTACATGCAGACCTCATGGTGGTGGCGTGAGTGTGGTTGATTACGTCATGACTACCCCCAACTTACTTCCTTATGTTCACCACTTTTCTGTCTCCCCCATCCCCCTTGTTGACCATGCGGTCCTCTCCTTTTCCTTGGAAACTACCCCTCTAGACCCCTAGCCTCCCCCATTGCCCTTCACGTACCACCCTGAGATTCGACGATGGTGATCCCATTGCCTTCTCCTTTCATCTCCATCAGCTTCTTCCCCCCTTGCCCCATTTTACCTTGCTCCCTACTGACAGGATGTACGACCTTCTTGCCTCTACCATACATGAGGCAGCCTTGCTCTCATACCCCCACTCCACCTCCAAACCCCATAGCATGAGGACCTGCCCCATGAACCAATGGTATGATGATGACTGCAAAAACCTTCCCTACTAGCTCTACCTCACCTTTTCCCAGGGTCTCCCATCTTTCCCTTCTCTCAAAAATTCTTATCATCATATCCTTCGTCACAAAAAATGTACCTTCATTGCCCGAAGGAGGAGGGAGCTCTGCACCTCACTTATGCACTCCCCCAAATGCTTTTGGCATACCATCATTCCTCGGCACTCCCCTCTACCTCTGGATCTTGATCCCCACACTATGTTTACCCATACTTCCATTCTTTATGATATCCCAGGTCATCCCCATATTTATGTTGTGTCACCATCCTCTACCTGCCACATCTCCACCTACACCAACGTCAAGAAGGTCATCTCACTTTCGAATTGCAGCAAAGTGGTGGATGAGGAGGGATTCTAGGTAGATTTTTTCAAGCATGGGATCATAACTATCATCATCTATCTGGTATAACTTCTCAATCAGGTGGTGTGTAGTGGTTTTTGTTTTCTTGGTCCCACCATATTATCCACCCTATTCATAAATCTGGTCCTACTTCTGATCCGAATAACTACAGGACAATTATGGTGGGTCACACCTTCTCGAAACTGTATGGCACAGATCTCCATAGGAATCTTTCCAAGTTTCTAGAGAAGCACTAGTGTAGGTCCATAGGATAATCGGGGTTCCTAAAATATCACCATACTATTGATCACATTCTCACCCTTCGTGCTAGCATTGAGGAAACACATCATTGTTCATATAGAGTCTTCTCACGTGCTTTGGTGGACTTTTGAAATCCTTTGACTCTATTCCATGGGAATATCATTTCTGTAGACTTAGAGACATTGGCATTTCCAAAACTTTATTTCTGCCATCACTCGGTGATATGAGGAGGTATTGGGACCCCCGAGTACTACTGATAGGCTTTTAGACTTCATCGGGGAGCACCATTGGGGTCAAGCAAGGTTGCCCCCTCTCTCCTACCTTGTTCGGTATTTACATTGATGAGTTGGAGGAGTTTCTCAAGGACCATATTCAGGATGGGGACAACTGTCTTCTTCACCAGGTTTTGATCTACATCCTTCTATTTTCAGGTGATGTGGTTCTTTTTCCTTCTTTTGCGGAGGGGTTACAAAGACAATTGGATGCCTTAGCCCTCTTCTGTGATCATAGACAGCTGACAGTTAACCTTGGTAAAACCAAGGTTATGATTTTCAATGGCCTGAAGACCTCAGACTTCCATTTCTTCTACAGGGGGAGGAGCTGGAGATCACCAGCTCCTACACTTATCTAGGAGTTCTCTTCTCTGGACCTCATTTCAGTTTACGTCCGGCTATTCAACCCCGCATCAACAAGGGGTATGGCTCCCTAGCGATCCTTGAGAGACAGTGCTTCCACCATCACTTCCAGGACACATTGTCCAAGATGTCCCTCTTTGATTCTCTTGTGAGGCCCATAGTTCTCTATGGTTATGAGGTTTGGGGTCCCTCCCTTCTCGAGTTGGATTGGGCTGTTATTGAGTGAGTTCAAATCCTTATGCTCAGACAGATCATCAGGTGTAAGGAAATTGTTCCCCACAATATCATCCTTGCCAAGTTTGGGGCTCACCCTTTCAAACTGGAGGTCATCTTTGGTCTCGTCTCACTCTTGCACCGCATTCAAAGACTCACAATTCTTCCATAGGTAAAGACAGGTACATCTATCTTGCCTACCGTTCTTCGGAGGCCATTGCTCTATCTAACCTTAGTGGTCATGCTCAGTTTTGGTATGTATGGGTTTCCCATATCTTGGTATCCCTCAAGATCAACATGGACCATCTCCCCCCATTTACCTACTCCATGGATGTTCTCACACACCTTCTATTGAGTAAGCAGGACCTGCACATAATCATCAGGGAAAACATATACGAGATAGTTTATTCGAGATCACTTGGACCAACCACCGGCATGAGCTACATCATAAAATTTCCTTTACACCAATCACTTCCTTTAGATCAACAATGGACTGATCACTCATCCCACCTATATCTCCTGCCATTGGATGCATGCTCTTTGCATATCTTCTGGTCGGTTCAAAGTTGGATCCCACAAACTTTGAGTTGAGAGCAATCATCGGTGGACCATTCTAATAGGATTTTCTAGCTTTGCTCCCTCCATGAGATTGAGACAGAGGAACACTTTATTTTCAAGTGCCCCATCTACTATGAGATTAGAGGGAGGTTTCACTATCTTTTCCGTGAATGCCCAACTTTCACAAGGTTCTTCAGATATTATGATCAGAGGTGTCTCACCCTCTATTTACAGGAAGCTTTTAAGCTTTGCGATGGGATCCTCCATCCCCCTTCCAAGGAGACTACTATTCGGCAAATCACCTCCTACTTTGTTGTGCTCCCGGTGAGAGGGGCATCAAGCGGGGTTCCCTAGTAAAGAACTCCAAACTAGATATATCAAGACCATATGGGCTACTTCCCAAACCAGAGGCATCCAGACTCAGACTCGGCAAAGATCCCCCATAGGCAGCAATTTACCAGGCCTAATCAAAGAGCTAGACTTTCTGTAGGGCGTATGTGTACCAGGCTTCTTCCAACTCCTAACACCAAACATCAGCATATCACCAGATTTTTCCAACCAGCTTCAAATGACAGTTGAGAGGGTTGGTGTTGAGGATCCTCCCTCCACCCCCTCTCCTTCTTTGTACACTCTTTCTTCTTTTGCATTCTCCCATCCCTTCGGGCCCGGATTCTTCTATTTTTTTCTTCTTGGTTTATAGGACCTTTTTTGGGTTCCCTTGTTGCTTCTTCATTTCATTGTATTATATAGTCCCATTGACCTACTTTGTGGTCATTTGTTGTACATTTAATACACTTATCTTATCTTATCTTATCTTATCTTATCTTAATTTCAAAGGGGACACTTGCATGAGACATGAAGAAGAACTAATATCCTTGAGAACTAAACTAGAAGAAGCAAAAGAAAGGTTACAAATGTATGGAAAGATGGAAAAGAGATCTGAAGCTTTGAATGGAATGTTGGATAGAAAAAGTCAGCATGTGACAAGACAAGACTAGGCTTCATAGAAGAACATATGAAGAGGTGTGAAGATGATAAAGTTGGTCCAAGAAAACAATCAAACTTGAATATGACCAAGGGGACAAATTCAAGAAGGCCTAAATCAATTAGGAAACCAAATGCTTTTAGGTATGAAATAACCTTTAATGGTTATTATTTTTCTTATCACAATTTTAGACATAAAGCTAAGGAATGCAGGAATCATGACATGAATGAAAATCCATGGAAAGACAAAAGAGATTAGATAAATAAGAATGTATTTTACTTCAACTTTAAATAGAAAGGTCACATAGCTCAATATTTCCTTGAAGAATCAAATAATCAATCTTGGAGAACAAAAGACTCTAGAGGTATGAATAAGATAATTTTCTATAATTATAACAAGAGTGGACATGTTGCTAGAAATTTTTATGGTCATGAGAGTGCTAGGTATGGTTGTAATATCATTTCATACTCATATACAAGCAAGATTCAAGTTATGTGTTTCAATTTTCATAAAATGGACACTTTTCAAAGCATTGTTATCAAAACCAACCTCCCGGATAGATCAGCGAGAACTCAAGCAAGGAAAGGGAAAGTGAAGAAATTATAAAGAGTAAAAAACAATCCTAAGAATGTGTCAGAAAAATCCATAGGAGATACTAGCTCAAGCAAAACATCGAAGGTAATGATCACAAAGAAAAAATTGAGAGCAATCTTAGTAATAGTCATGAAGAACCTCCACGCATAATTAGGAGAAGACAAGGAAATGAAATCCATCATACATATTTTACAAGTATTCAATCAGGTGATGAAGACTCGGAAGATGAATTTATCACTTCTAGCAGGACATTCAAGAAGCATGAGAAATTTTCAAGAGAAAAAGAGAAAATAATGAGTCATCAAGCTCCTTTGATGACTTCCTATTATTCTGAGGTGGTCTAATAGACATAGAGTGCCTTCTCTAGGATTCTATAAGGCATATTCTACTTGAAAGAATCTATGGTGTGCTCTTGAGGTAAAATCATCTTCGGTGGGTGCTTTATAGAAGATCCTCCATGTTGTAAATTGTATAAATTGTCATAAGGTATGTTGGTTCAAGCTCTTGTTTACTTTCTAAATACATGTTGATAGGTTTTAAGATTCTTGTAGGTCATGATTGTCTTTGCTCCATTGTATAACTTAACAAGGTCTCAGTATAGTTGGTTTAGAAGTCATGTTTGTTTGACCAAGAAAAGGAAAGAGTGTGTTGTTTTTTCATGATATGAATAAATGTCTTCAAAAGGATGGATTAAAGGTATGAGTATCTTCAACAGTGTGGAAGAAAGTAATTAAATTTGAGATCATGTCACTGAAAAATCTATCAAGCATGTACTCATCTAGGTCATCTAGTCTTGGTCAAGTCAAGTCAAGTTTATTAAGTGTGTGAAATTTGAGTTCAAAGAGTGTTAAAGTTCTCGAATGATTAAAATTAAAAAAACATTTTCATGGTCTCGAGTATCAATTGTTATTTCTTATCATAAAAATGTATGTATACCTATTATGAGCATACAAAGTTTTGGTAACCTTCAAAAGAAAGAGTCAAGGGTTAATTGATAAACTACAAGAGTCTTCAAGTAAGAAAAATATGAAATTGATTTGGGTTTTCCAATTGATTCTTCATAGTCTATCAAGGTGTTAGAAGAAAGGAGAATGGGGTCTTAGAGCTCTATTTTAAGAATGATTTCAACAAGAGAGGTTAATCATATCTACATGTGAAGGTGTAAGGTTGTCTAGCCCACCTAGGTTTCCCTAGATGTTCCAAATTGTGAAGTCTACATCAAAAAACATATAAATAAACATATGCTATATGGTCAAAACTACAATCCATGAAAGTACTATATGAGTTCGGTTAGGTCTTAAGATCAATAGGACAATTTTAAGCATAAATATGTTTAAGATGAGTTAAATCATCTTTCCCACATTATTCAGAGCAAAAGATGAATTTTTCAGATACTAAAGACTCATTACATGAATAATTGAGTACATGAAGAATCACAAACGTATGCAAATATTCTATAACTTGAAGAATGACATACTAAGATCATAGGTGATGTGACAAAGACTAAATGTACAGCTCATGTTTTGTTGATAAGACAGTGGCTAATGTTAGATCTAAGATCTTACATGATGTTACAATGATAAAGATGTAATTCATCAATAAGGGGAAAATGAAAAAGGTCTCTCAGAAAAATTGGTCAAGCTTAGGGACTTCTAAGCAATGATTCTATGCAAGTATGACTATCGGTCAGGTGCAATGAAGAGGATAAAAGTGTACAAATGATGAAACAAGGACACTCATGGGAAACTAAAATGGGTAGAAGTTATGTCTCATTTGATACAAACTCACATAGTTGACATGAGCAAGTTGGTGAAGGCATAATAGAGTTACAAGGTTCTTTGTGCCCTCTTCCTACTCGAGCTAGTGTTTCTACAATTGAGAAAAATGAGGATATCCTAAAAACTCACCATGTAGAAACTATGAAAGTTAGTATACATCTATGATAAGGTCTAATCTAAAGGAATTTAGTGATTATATATCTCAAAACCCTCACACGTGTGAGCAGTAATGATCAATTTATGGAAGGGAGAGTACAATATTTTAGGAGGCTAATTGGTGCGAGGAGGTTATAAAGGAAGTCACAACTACTTACAGAGATGAAACCTACAAGTTGGAAAGTATCTATATTAGAAAAAAAGGGTGTCAAAATCACTCATTAGCTTTTGGAGATCATTCTCACACCATGAGCAGTTAGTTGATTTGTGCACATGCATGGCTAGTAGCCAACGAGGCACAAAGTTAGATGAATAATGTCCTAACACAATGAATAGTTGAATCCAAGGGTTGGTGAGCAAGGGAATAGAAGGTAATAGTATGTTCAAGTAAATTTAAATGTTTATTATCTCAAGTTTCAATCAATCTCCATAGAAAATAACATATGACAACCCCGCTCAAAGAATTAAGACAAGGAAGCATAGAACAAGTTAAAAATATGACTAAGAATGAAGTCTTTTGGTAAATAAAATCTAAGTATGCTCTACTTTTATGATAGTTTGAATGTATTAAGGAGCTTCTATGCATCAAAATTTCTTATTACACCAAATGAATTTGAAGGTGATAAGATGGAGAAAACCGCATCACCTCTATCTACATAGTACACCAAGAGTAAACATGGAAATCAATGCAAAAGTACAGAGTACGGTAATCATTTTTAGTCTAAGAAGGAGTTTTAGTGCAAGATGATATGTGAGGGAACAATATATGTATAATGATAAGATATACTAGAAGGACTAAGATAGAAAAGTATGATCTTTAGATGACTGAGTGTGTCCCGCTCTATACCTCAAGAAGATGTGCAATCAAATAAGGATGAATTCTAAGCACTCTCTGGTGGTATTCCATCCATCATGAAGATACTACAAACAACATCATGTTCAAGGATATTAATTCCAAGAATTTTAAAGCTTATAAAACTGAGAAATCTATGAAGATCCATGACACATCGTATGAGGTTCTAAGTTCATCTCAAAGATAATACAATAGTTTAAGGATATAAAAATTATTGTTACAGCTTTTCCTTACATAAGGTTTCGTGGTAATATGAACTCAAGAAGTGTCTTGAATGCTCACAAGTCTGTGAGAAGAGGATTCAAGGGTTACATGCATTATGAGAAGGGTACGAGTCATGGAGAATTTAAAAGGGTAACATATAGCTTAGTATTGTATATGAAGAGTTGGTGAAGTCATTTAAAACACTCAAGTAAATCTCTAAGGCATCAAGGAATCCTCAATTACAAGTTCACCATGGTACAACAAAATGGAAAACAATTATAGTAATGATTAAGTTTTCTTGAGACCATTACTACAATATGACTATTCATCTATAGTATGAATGTTGGTTCATAATGATATTGATCAACTTTGAAGGATGGCACATGAAGTATGGGAACTAACAAGGTCATATTAATGCTTGCATAAGCACTAAAATAATATTTTGATAGAGTACATCATAGTTCAAGGGTTTTTATGGTGGTTTAACTTCAAAATTTCATCCCACAAGTCAAAAATAGCAAACCAAAGACTTAAAACAAGGACTTACAAATTTGAAAGCACCATGCAAGGCAAGAGAGTTGGTCATAACCTTCTAAAGGGTGCCCTGTATCTAGATGACTAGAATGACTAGATTTGATGATAGATGCATGATTATTCCAAGGGGGAGCATGATTTATGGCTAAGCAAGTTAGTAGACCACACAAAGAAGCACATAAACATTTAAAAAGAAGTTAAAGGATAGAGGTACAAATGAGAACCCACCTAGATGACTTAAAAACAAGATATAACGAAAACTTTGGCATAGATAGATAGAGTTAGGTAGTATCACCTTAGGGGGTAGAAATGATATATTCATGAGACAAATGAGCTTCTATAGCATGTTCAAAATTGCCTAAAAATCTCTTAAATTTCAGTTTAAGGACCCAAGTCCTAAACCTTGCCTACAAGCAACATATAGAAGAATTGAACCTATAATTGAGTCTTATAAACTGAGATGCACATATGTATGTGCTAGGAGATTGTTTTCACCCAGTATCATATTTTTGGCATGTATATGTGACATGAATGCATATTCTAATGGGGAGAAATAGTGAATTTGATGCCTATTAAATACCAAAACATGGCTAAGGAAGAGAAAATCAAGAGAGAGAGCTTGAGTGATGAGTTTGGTTATTCTTTCTAACCAAGATGGAGCCCAAAAATTTAATGCATGAGAAAATCATGAACTAAAACCAGGTACTTTGTCATTAATTCAAAAAGGGAGAATAATCGGAGGTTTTTCCATCAATAAAAACGAGGAGTTTTTTTGGCATGTGGTTGTGAGTGGTCATTGATGCAAAAGGCACATTAATGACAAAGCATGAGCAAGAGAGAGCTTGGAATGAAGTTGACAAGGCTAGAACAAGACATGGTCATGACAACACCTGATGAAGCACTAACTTCTTGAGTATATAGTCACAAGTACAAGAAATTTGATGATGTGATAACACACAAAAATGATTTCAAGTATTACATTGCATGTATATGATGTGGAAATTGTTGATACCCAATGTTGCACATGCCATGCTTTGCTAAGGAGAAATGTGTTTTTGCCTGTTTCGAGAAAAAATGACTTTAGATCTTCCCATCACTCATATTTGTGTTTAAATGCTTTGAGTTGTTTTTTTTTCTCCATTCTTGAACCATTTTGAGGAATCTCTAAGTTTGCCTTCATGCTTTTACCCTACTTTTTCCCGTTCAAATGCCTTTGTCATTTTTTCCATTTTGGCCGGCCTTTGGAGCTCGAAATTGTTCGATATATACTTATTTTCCTCAAAATCCCTTGCCATGGTCATAAATTGCTTTGAAACACTTTCCATTTGTCCTTCAATCAAAAAAAATTTCACCCACGAAGGAAAAATTGATTTTGGGTGTCGCTGGCAATTTCTGCATCTTTTGATGATCATACAGGCGTCCTTTGCCCATTAAATTTTAGCTCAAAAATCTTCTCCTACATGGCCGTTTGTGATTGGACAAGGTTCAACGGGTCTACTCGAGCAACTTAGAATTTTTGTGTTTTTGGCAAAAGGTCTAAATTGTCCCCGCAAGTCTACAGGCCCTCAGCCAATCAGAGGGTGACACGTGGCAGTTAGAAAAGTCAAAATAGTCAAGGGGCGAAGCTGAGGCACGGTTTCCTTTTGTGAAAAGGAGTTAAAGTATGAAATGAGAGTGCAAGCCCCGCCAATGTAAGGTGACACGTGGCAGGGAAAGGCGGAGGTGCGGGAGTGTGGAGGAAATGGTGAAAATTTTCCTTTGGTGAAAAGGAGTTAAAGTATGAAATGAGAGCGCAGGCCCTCGGCCAATCAGAAGGTGACACATGGCAGGGAAAGGTGGAGGTGCGGGAGTGCGGAGGAAATGGTGAAAATTTTCCTTTGTGGAAAATGTTGTTAAAATATAAATAAGAGCACTACCCCGCAACCAATAAGGTGAGTACACATGTCCTGCAGAAGGCGGAGCCATGGAGGAAAAATAGAAATTTTTTTTTTTCCAAAAAGAGGCAAAATGTTTAAAATTGAGCCGCGACTCTGTATCCAGTCATATTGTGCCATGTGTCAGGCCCAAATCTCAACGACAGAGCGGCGGAGGAAATCAAGAAATTTTACAAATTTTCAAAAAGGTTGGAAAAAGGTAGAAAGGCACCCCTGGGCCCATTTTGGCTTATTTGTGCCACGTGGAGGGCTCAGATTAAAGGGAGAAAGGAAAATCGATGGCAACTGTACATTTTGTCATTTTTACCGCCATTTTGGCTCCGGTTTTCTCGGAGATGTAGTTTTGCATCAATTTCCATCAAATTTTTGACAAATTCGTGTTGTTTTTACTGCAAGGACCAATGCAATTGGTTTTGAGGATCAGATATGTTTTTGAAGTGAAATTTTACCCTAGCATGTCCAAAACGTAAAATATCAAATCCAGAAGGTGCAGAGTCAAGTTTTGGAGGGAAATGGATGAAATAGTGAAGGGATGGGGGTCTACATGATTTGAATATGAAAAAATGCCTCCACAATGGATAATGATGCAAATTTTGCAATGATTCATCTCTTTTTGAGACAACTGGCAACTTTTTGGACATGTTCTGTTAAACGTCCCTATCTACGAATCATGAGGAATTTTTGTAACAAATTTGATCCTTTGGCATATTCTTTTCTTAGGAAAGAAGGCTCAAGGATATTGAAAGCTATATATTGTATGAATTTTTCATGCAAAGGGTTGGAAGAGTTTTAAAAAATCTTGGAAAACTAAAAATTTCATGGGAAAATATGGGAAGAAGCCCATTCTCTAAGTGACCACCTGAGAAACTCATATAACTCTCTCTGTATCAGATTTCAAATCATGTTAAGTTGGTTGCATATGTATAGCCATCAACAAGCTCTGATATTGTTTTCAAAACATTCCTCTGCTGATAAATCTGATCATTTTTGAGTTATTCTATATTGTCTTTGGGAAAAATTTGTGAATGCTTACATTTCAGAATGCATTTCAAATTTGTGTTTCTTGTTTCCTGTTGTAGTCTTGTGTTTAAAATCTCTCTTGATCATACATGGTCTCATATCTTGTGATAGTTTAGTGGCATTTGCAATCTCACATTCATAAGAGCTTTCATCTAATAAAGAGATAAACAAATTTAAAATCACTTTACCTTCCTTGACTTCAGAGATTGTTTGTAAACCTTTGGATGCACCTTAGGTCATGATTAAATAGTGATTGTTAAATGCTTCATTGGTTCATTCTAACTCAAGATTTTTTTATATATGATCAAAGATTATGTGGAAAAGTGTAGATCCGGGCCTCCATTTGATGCACATATCCTAGTTAAAGGGATGATTAACCATTTTGATACTTTCGATGTTAAGTTTTGTCATATTTTTTTGAAATCCTCAAAGAGTATGGTGGACCTTGGTTTGTCTTATCTAAACTCCCACCCAAAAAATCATTCAAAACAACTAATCATGCCCTTTTATACCCCTATTTTGACTTGTATACCCACAGAAGATCAAAATCCATTTGCTAAAGTATGCAGAACATATCAGGATTTCAAAATGTCTTCAGTAACCCTTACCTTGTATTGAAAGTATCTCCATAATCTGGAAGTGACAACTTGTGAAAGTTAGATTGGGAGTGTTGATCATATTTTCCCAAGGCCCTTTTCATACTATTTGCACAAAGTGAGGGATATCTTCATCTCCTTCACCATTTGAGGGTTACAAAATAGATTCTCTTACCTTGGTTGAAAGGCACAACCTAAAATAGGTAAGACAAGATCAAGTCCTATTTGAGTGCTATCCATCTCTCCACAAATATGAGTGTCAATTAGATCATATCCCCAGCTACAAAATGACACACACCATGATCCATCTGTCATCAAGCTTCATATCATATCTTTGATGTTGCTCAGATTGAAAAGGAGAACAAATTTGGGTACCAACAGAAGAAGGTCATAAGGATGAATACAGGGGAACATGAGTGGAATTGGTCCTACAAGCTCGGTTCAGATGCTTAATCCCTAAGTGTAGCTAGAAAATTGACCTGAAAATGTGACGTGAAGGCTTGAGGCTGATGGTGAAGCATGGTAGAGGCATTAAACACATAATAGGACATGTTTAAGGGGATACAAGGTGAAGAACCCCAAATTAGCCTAAATCAAGCAATTAGAGTAAGGGTATGATCCAAACCAAGCTATATCAAGATAATTTGAGTATGGTAAATGTATAGGATCATTTCCAAGAGTCCTCATGTGAAGTATTAGGTCATAAGTCAACAGCTAGAGGTATATCCAAGGTCATTCGTATGGATACCTTTCAGACAAGAAGTTTTAGTATGCACAAATGAGATTGGATTGGAATTTTCATAGTGAAACAAGAAAAAGTGGACATTGGATATCATGGAGGAGGTAGTCATGAAGGTGTGGACAAAATTTTAGGACTTAAGGAGGAGTTTTGTGTAAGATATTGCATTTTTACCAAAACCAGGTTAAGTAAGGTATGATAAACTAGCACTCTGACTTCTTAGCATTCAAGAAAAATTGTGGAGCTTTCTTCAGATAAATCATAAGAGAAAAATTTAAATATAATAGGAATAAAAATATGCTGAAAAATTCTAAGGTCAAATGGATGAGAAATAAGAAAGTTCTATCCATTTTTGTGAAGTCAGTATAAGATCGTCCCGAGCCTAGTTGAAAACGAGAATGGAGAAAATTGTCAGTTAGGTTTCCAAATGCTTTTTTTTTTTTATGATTTTGAGCACGTATATAATTCATTAAATCATATTTTCATGGTGTTTTGATCTCTTTACTCATGGTGGACCCTACAATAAAAATGTTTTTTTGTGAGTAGAAAAAGTGTGCAAAGTAACCCATGCTGAATTTTTATGTGAAGGAATTTTGGGATGTGTACTTGGTTTTCATGAATTTATTTGTGTCACTTATTCGGATAAATTTTATTGTATGGGTATTTTTTTGCTCCTACCATTTGAGAATTGCTATAATGCATGACTAGCCTTGAAGGTATGAAGAGTATACATAATGAATTGCCTCATGAAATGGTTGTTTTTAGTCCTGAATATCATGAATACATTCCATATGATCTATGAGCATGTTTTTTTTATTTAAATATTTTCTTGCATGTACAATTTTGAGAGATCCAAAACTGACTACTTGAGCTAGTGAAGAATCCCTCAACTACAAGTATTAAGAAGATTTTTTTTTTTCAAAGAAGGTATAGATTTGAATGCTTGCACATGTTGTTTGTGATTTCCTTGAAATTGAAGTGATATTTGATCTTGGAGGGCACTTTAAAAAAAATTTCCACATGAGGAGCCAAGACTGGTTTTTTAAGCTTATAGAACACAGTCGGACCAATATGAGAAGTTAGAGTAAAATGATAGTCCTTGTTATGTTTTTCTAGTTTTTGTCAATTGAATGTTAAAGAGTACTTTAATATATTTCTTTTGGTATATGATATTTAGTTGGATGAAAATGTTAAGTACTCTACATAACAATATCTTCAAGATCGTATTTTTGGGTATGAAAATTTGAGTGTTGTTTGCTCAAACCAACATTTCCTTGATTGAATGAGTGTGGTGAAGCTCCTCTTTACACTTGATAGTGGACTAGAGATTAAATTCAACTCTCCCAAATATTTTTTGGACATAGAACTTGTATAAAACAATGATATAAAATCATGCATCTTGACTATAATTTTTACCTCCATTAATGGCAGATTGAAACTCCAATGAAGTGTGAAAGAGAAGTGGGAATTATGAAGGATATGAAAGGGTTATAGAGAACATGAATAGTTTTGTAACATACATGCATGATTTAGACACTTTTCCTTATGTGTAAGATAGCTAAAAGACAAACTTTTACGTTGGGAAAGAAGAAGACAAAAATATGACAAGCAGTTACAAAAGACAAGTCAGAGATGTCATATCAGTTTGCAAGAGGAATATGTAAGTTATGTCACATGGAGCAGAAAGTTTAGGAGGATTTCCTAGTAATTTGTAAGTATGTGAAACATTTTGGCAGGTTGTGCAAGTCATAGGTTTGTAACTGACACAAATTCAGAGGTAATCATCACAAGAGGAAAAAACTTTGTGTGAGGTCATCTTTCCCTTCCTAATTCGAATTTCCAAGTGAAGTTGAAGAGTTTTTGGCTTAAGATGAAGTGTAAGAGACCTTGAAGAGGTCTATTTTTTTAATATTTTCAAATATCTGATTATTTGAAGAGTTGATGTTGTTGATGAATGTGTTATTGGAGGTGTGTTATAGGTGATGAAAATTAAAGGATTATCTAAGGCATGAAGGACTAAAATTTTGGAGCAGTTAGTGAACTTAAAATTAGAGATGTTTGAGAGGAATCATTGAGGTTATTACCTGTAATAAATGAAGGAAATGAAAAGAGAAGTAGTTTTTTTAATTTAGTGGCCATAATCTATTGTGGTGAGACAATCTATTCAAAGTGATCAAAAATTGCGAGAAGACTAAGTTGTTGCTTAGGATTTAGGGAGTTAAAGATTCCTTGTAAGTTAAAGCTTACAGTAAGGTTAGTGGGTGCTTGACTAAATTTTAGAGTTGAATCTTCCATGCAATTATAAGCTTTCTAAAGATCAAGTAGATATTTGGTTAAACTTTTGGAGTCAGCAGCTCCATGTTGAGTTGATGATCAACTAGTGAAATCATTGTAATATTTATAGGACATTCTTGTCCAAGTTATTTCTTTGATTTCAGTTGGTTGTTTTCCTTGAATGGTTTCCCACATTAAAATCTATGTCTCTCATGTGTGCTCTTTCATTTATAGCTTGTGAATTATTTTGTGATTTTAGTATCTCTAAGTTAAGGAAATTGAATTGTGGGTTAAAAATTGTATAAGCATTTATTCACCCCCCATCTCAAAGGCCTAGAATTTCCAACACAAGGAATTCGAGGTGAATAATTTTCTCTAGGTACATTCCCACAAATTTCAGCATCGGGAGGCTCTTCATCATCGGATGCATCATCTTGTTTTGCATGATCATCTCCCCTTTCTCCCTCTTTTTTTCTCTCATGTTGTAATTCTTCATTAAGGGGGCACTTTTCACTCTTTTTTCTTATTCACTTAAAGTGACCTATAGTCTAACTTTGTAATGATTTATTTTCAATTAATGAGAAAGTACCCACTTTTTTTTCCTAGGAATATTAAAGGTCACAAGTGATAAGGGAAGTGAAAAAACATGTGGGGGTAGCTGAAAAGACTTTTTGTAAAGCTATATATTTAAAAGACTTCCTCATTTTAAAGGGTTTTCAATTTTGAGTCTCTAAGTAGATCGTTATTTCACTACTAAGATACAAGCAAGAGATTGCATTCTTTTATTTATTTTTTTATGTTTCCTCCATTTCTTTGCATGATAATATTGTAAAACCAAGGAAGGTGTTAGTGCCTTTGATCAATGAATCAATAGAAATATTTGTTTATGATTTGTTAGTCTTATCTTGTTCTTGAATTTGAATTCTTCTAATTGAGTGTAGAACTATTTTGGTTAATGTTGTGGAAATTTTTAAGTTTTTATCCATGAACTTAACCCTCTTTCCCCACATTCTTACTCCCCTCTACCTTATCTTTCTCTAAGCAAATTCCTCCCTTGCACTAGGTGTAAGAAATTTGCCACAGGTCTAGTCGAGTATTCTTGTGTGGTCCTCGATTCATAGCCACCTGATTTTTTTTTTTTGCATTCAATAAATGGGATCCTCCCCATTACCAAGAGGATGGACATAGTCCCAAAGCATTGGTGAAAATCCACTAATTTTCCTTTGTGAAAAATTAAATTCACCAGCAGTTTTTAGCACCCACCATGGGGAATATTTTTTTGTTTCTGCACCACTCTTAGAACCAAAAAATCCTAAACCTCATATATCTAAAAATTCAAAAATAGAGATTGAAAATTTAAGAGCCTTAATGCATGCTCTACATTTTCCCCGAATGACCATTCCTGGAAATGCTCTTGTTTTGCATTATAATATCCTTTTCTTCAAGATACTCAAAAAGATCTCCCAACTAGTTTGAGGAACTAAATCTGACTAATAGAGAGAGTTTCAATCACTATCACACAGCTTCAAGATTTCTATATTATGAATAAGAACATTCCCAAGAGTTACAATGTGTGAGACAAGTCTAAATCATCAAAGAAGGGCATAGAAAAATTTGTTGTAAGATGTGCATTAATCTTACAAACTATCATAAAGAAGATACACAAGGGCTACCCAAGCGACTAGAATATTTGATCTAGCATTTGAAGAGAAACAAAAATATGATTTCAAACTTCCCATTGTTCAACTAGCAAGGCGAATCTGTTCGAGTACTGTCCTAAGTTTGATCCTAATTTACCTCTTGAAGGTCCCATTAAAGAACCAATAGTTGAACCACTAAGCCACATTCCTCTCGAAATAAGAATAAGATGAACTAGAGAAAGAAGAAGAGAGAATGGTTAGGCCCATGCTTTGGGGATAGAATATAGGTCGATTTGCCTTGAATCCTCCACTTCATGAGTTACTAAAAGGATCTAGGAAAACATTCATAATTTTTGAGGAGATGGAAAACAACACATCGATGATCATATTGTAGAATTCATCACGCTTTATGGGGTGTTGGGATTAGATCATGAATATGTTTCGAAGATGTCTCTTTGTGGATTCACTTCAAGGCTATGTTGTACACCGGTTCTACCACTTTCTAAGAAGATTAATAACAAATTGGATAGTTATGAAGTCCAAATTTGAAGCTAAGTTCAAGCCTATATAAGATGCTTATGCTCTTCTTGCATAATGGTCTCGGTTGAAAAAATATCCTCTTGAATTCATGAGAGAATTTGTAGCTAAGTTTAACAAAGTGCTCTATAAAATCCCAAAATTTGTCGGACCCATTGAGAATGTTAGGAAATCATGGATAAAATATGTGGAACAATCCCACACATAATCACAATAGTAGAAACTAATATTTAGAATAATATCACAGATCTAAAATAAAAGTGCGTAAAATAAAAGAACATGACACGAGACGATTTAATGTGGTTCACCCAATTTGGGCTACGTCCACCAAGAATCACTTGCTCATATTTTTATTACAAGCCACCTCTTTCTCTCAATACAATACCCAAATCTATTTGTAGCTATACTCAACAAACTCTCTTGAATTTGCACTTAAAATCACACATCTACAATGTTACATCTTACCCTACCATATGCACACAAGCACATCAATACACAACTTCTTAAGTAGTTTTACAATACCATGGGTACAAAACCATGGGCCAAAACCACCCCATAAACCTATGGGTCAAAATATCACCCATATGAGAATATCACGTCTCATGAGGTATCAAGCACATTTTTCAAGGTCAAAAAATGTCTCCAAAGAAGAAAACTGTGGAGAGTGTACATTACTTTTAGTGTATAGTATTAAACACTTCCACACATAAAAATAGGATCCACAACATAAAACTCTCCCACTTAGAGACTAGTTTTCCTCTGAGAAAGCTTCTCAACCCTTCACTATCATCTATGAAGACCAACCAAAGCTAAACATAGCTTCAGTTTCTCCTTGTGACCATCTTGGTCATCATGTCCGTAGGAGTTTTACTTGGTATGAATCTTCTCCAACTTCAAATTTTCTTCCTTCAAATTTGTCCTAATGAAATGGTACCTTAACTATATATTCTTTGTCCTAGTGTGGAAATTAAAGTTCTTAGCTAGGTGTATAACACTCTAACTATCACTATGCAACTTCCCTTCCTCCCGCTTATGCCCCAACCATTAGAGATCACAAGCACTGAGAGGGGGATGAATCAATGCGGGTTAAAATTAATTTATAGAGTTATACCAATTCACAATTATTTAATTTGTGTAGTACTATATCATGTGCATTTTGTCAAAAATATACCAGACAATAAAACACTTAACACAGAATTTATAGTGGGAAACCCTTTCAGGAGATAACCCACTTTGAAACCAAGGCTTTGTTAGGAACACCAATTCCAAGGCTTACAATGGTTGGGGTTGAGCACCCACTCAAAGGGATTTTAGAAAGTATCAACTTGTAAGGAGCACCCACCCCTATAATATAATCACCCACTTTGATTTATTGTTTTAAAATTAGAATTTGATCATATAAAATCAATATTGCTTATGAAAAAAATTATGATCACTTTTCGGTATCGTTTTCCACTCACTCTTTCAACGTTCTCTACATCCTCTTTCTCTATCTCTCAAATCTGATATGAACCTCTAATCTTTTCTCTTTGCATCTTCTTCATCTCATATATTTCATTTACTCTTGAGCTCTCTTTTACCCATTGTCACTCTTCTAGTTCACATGCATCGATTTCTCCCCGAGAAACTACATTCGTATGAAATTTTTATTTTATATTTTATCAATATTCTTCATCACTTACTTTGGCATGTCGTGCACTCTTTCTACCCTATCGGCTGCAAATATGGTACATTAAGTGCATACAACAAACTCCAGATTTATCCTCTCTATACTTAGTCCGAATTTTTCATTTTCTATATATTTTCCACGAGCTATTTATGAGCCGATACCTAAAATAGGTTTTTCATCTTTCTAGGATTTCTAGCATGCTCAAGATGAGAAAACCTCTTTAATTTATCCTTGAAATTAGGAATCTCATAGAGAATTGTAACTACATTTCCTCACAAATCAAAGAGCATTAAATGTTATCACCGAACTGAGATTCTTCAAATCGGATCTAATTTTTCATGGAGTTCAAACAATGCACATAGTCGCAATAACCAGATAATATAATCATTATCGATTTAAAAACAAATTCTCACTTTTCCATGTTCAAATCATTTAATTTTTCTCAGCCCTGCCCAAACCACATTTGTTTAATCCGTAGTTTTCATTAGCTTTTGTAACCATTTCCTTCATATCACGGTTATATCCTTTATTCTACAAATTTTTAGTTATATGTGGCTTTCCTTTACTTCTCATAGATTTTGCAGCATTCCATAGCTTTCCTTCTTTGTTCGTTGTCTTCTTTAGTATTATGTGGCTTTGTTCCATGTTCATGGTTATTTTATTTTATTTATGGCTTGTATGGTTCTCTGTGGCTTTTCTCGTTATCCGTGGATTTCTCAAGACTTTCCTTACTCCATAGATTTTCTTTCACATTTGCGGCTTCATCTTTCTCACCTGTGGCTTTTCCCTTTTGCTCTGCAGCTTCATCCCATTACCCGTGACTCTCACTAAGCCTTTGCATGATTCTTTTAGACTTCAACGGCTACCTCCTCATATTTACAGCTTACACAAAATTGATTAAGTCCCTTAGAACTTATCGTTAATCATCTTGAAGTCTCTCAGAATTGACACTACCAATCAACCTTCACATTTCTCTCGCCAATTCTTTATTTCCATACATGGTTGATTTTAGAGATACCTGCATAGCATTTGCACTATACTTTTTTCCCTTTTTCCATAAATGTAACTTGACATCAATGACAACATATATGTGAATTCTCTCTAAGAGTTAACACTACCAATCAACCTTCACATTTCTCTTATCAAGTCTTTCTTTCCATACATGGTTGATCTTTGAGATACCTGCACATAGCACTTGCACTATACTTTTTCCCCTTTTTCCATCAATGTAACTTGACATCAATGACAACATATATGAAAATGAAAAAGTTCCAACAAAATCCCCCTTGTCATTGATGGAAACACCATAGAAACCTACCTACTTTTATGGTAAAACACTTGCATATTGGGTTTCTTATAACAATATGTATCTCTCCATTGGTTGATTTCTGATTAAATGTTTTCTCCCCCTTTTGATATTTTTGTCTGGTTTCTGATTTCAGCTTCTCTCCCCCTTTAACAACAATGACAAAGGATCATCTATGCCACATAATGATAAAAATGTAGGTAAGCTAGATAATACATGTTCTTACCTCAAGAAGCTCTCCTTAGGCACATGTAGTTGATCATCATCACTTGTTATGCTCGCAAAAATGCTCCCCCTAAGCTGATGCATACTTTGACAATAATGAGCTAGTAGACTAGTTCCCTCTCAAACAAATAATGTTCTTGCACTGATTTAGGAGCTGATATTTCATGAGAATGCTCCCTCATCTTGTCTCCACACTTTTTAGTTGCTGGTGGGATCAAGAATGACCCCCAACTCATTCCTTAAATGTTTAAATGTTGTTTTTGGCAGAGGTTTTGTCATGATATCTGTAATTTCCTCTTTTGTGCTCACATACTCTAGGATGATTTTCTTTTCATTCACTTTTTCCCTCAAGAAATGATACTGAATTGGAATATTCTTGGTCTTTAAGTGGAGCACGGGTCTTGGATATACTTATTACACTTGTGCTATCACAAAATAGAGGAATTGACTATCGATTTTACTTTATAATCCTCTCCGATGATTGCTTCATCCAAAGAACATTAGTACAACACATTGTTGCAGCTATATACTTTGTTTCACATGTTGAGAGTGTCGTGATGATGATTTTTTTCTCAGCCAGGATACTAGGTGATTCCTAACAAAGAATGCTCGCCACTTGTACTCTTCCTGTCATTGACACTTCCTTCCCAATCAGCATCTATATATGATTTTATGCTGAAATCATTGCTTTTGGGGTACCATGGACCATATTCTAGTGCCCATGAGATATCTCAGGATCCTTTTAGACTGCCTTGAGGTGTGTTTCCCTTAGATCTTCTTGAAATATTCCAACTAGGCCTACAAATTTACATGATATCAGGTCTTGATGTTGTGGAGTACAATAGACTACCTATCATGGACTTGTACAGTATTTTGTCTACTTTTGGTGAGTTTTCATCTTTTCTCAACTTACATCCTACTTCCATTGGTATCCCCATTCATCCGCATTCCTCCATCCTAAACATTTTCAACATTTCTTTGATATACTTGGTTTGAGATGTGAATATACCTTGTTCTGATTGACTGATCTGTAAGCCTAGAAAGAATGAGAGATCCCCAAGCATAGATATTTAAAATTCATCTTTCATCATATCAAAAATTCATATGTCATCTTCTCATAATCTCCTCCAAAAATGATATCATCCACATACACAATGACAATGAGTAGATGATATCCTTCTTCCTTGATGTAGATATTACTCACAATAATGTTTTTTTGAAACCTTGCTCAATGAGATATGAGTCTAATCTATTGTACCAAGATTTAGGAGCTTGTTTAAGTCCATACAGATCCTTTTTCAACCTGCACACATAATCTTTATCTTCAGTTAGATAAAATCCATCAAGTTGTTCTATATATACCTCTTCATTTAGAAAAAAAAATTAAGGAAAGCTGATTTGACATCCTTCTAAAAGACTTTGATTTTCTTGTAAGCCGTGTAAGCCAGAAATAGTCGTATTGCTTCCATCCTTGCCACTGGTGCAAATGTTTCATCAAATCCGATTCCTTCCATTTGCGCATAGTCTTTGCACACAAGTATCACCTTGTTTCTTGAAACTTCTCCTTTCTCATTCACTTTTTTCTGAAAACCCATTTAGTTCCAATGACATTTTTATCCATAGGTCTTGGAACAAGCTCCCATGTTTCATTCTTTTCAATTTGATCAAGTTCTTCATTCATTACTTCTACCCAATGGTGATCCTTGTTGGATTTTGTAACACTTTTGGTTCTACCATTGACATGAGTGTTATGTCTTCATGGTTTTGTTGCTCTCTTAGCCTTCTTCTTGTTAGAATTCCACCTTATTTATTTCCAATGATCTGATTTGATGGATGATCCTTCTTAACTTGTCTTGAGGGTGTCCTGGTGTCTGGTATTTTTACCACTTCTTCATGTGGACTGTTCATTTCTTCATCATCTTCTTGTTCTTCATGACTGTCATTGTGCTAAGTGCTAGATTTAGGAGACTCATCCACCTTTACATTTTTGATTTCAACAATCGTCTGCAACCTCTTATTGTAGCACCTATATTCTGCATTGACTGTTGAGTAGCCAAGAAATATGCCTTCATCACACCTAGATTTGAATTTTCCTAAATTATCTTTTTCTCTTTTGATGTAGCACTTGCTTCCAAAACTCTTATGTGTTTCACATTCATATGCATGTTCTTCCACAGTTCATAAGGTGTCTTGTCACTATTTACTCTCAATTGATCTTTGTTTAAAATGTAC
This sequence comes from Taxus wallichiana var. yunnanensis, assembly GCA_018340775.1. Lineage (NCBI taxonomy): Eukaryota > Viridiplantae > Streptophyta > Pinopsida > Cupressales > Taxaceae > Taxus > Taxus wallichiana. The sequence continues at coordinate 920,994,420 of CM031239.1, read as the reverse complement.
ACCATTGTGTATACTGCTTCACTCCAATATCTATCTGTAATTTTGATTCATTCAACATTGTTCTCACCATTTCTTACATAGTCTTGTTTTTCCTCTCAACAACTCTGTTTTGTTGAGGTGTTCTAGCAGCTGAGAATTGTCTTCTAATCCCATTTTCTTCTGAAACTCATTGGACCAAAATTCTACACCTTTATCCGATCTTAAGCATTTTATCTTTTTTTCCTCTCATTCTCTACCAAAGGCCATGAATTTCTTGAATTTTTCTAAGGCTTATGACTTTTTCTTTAAACACACTACCCATGTCATTCTGGTGTAATCATCTATCAATAACATGAAATACACATCACCTTGTATGCTTTCAGTTCTTGTAGGCCCACAGAGATCTATATGAATCAATTCTAGAGGTCTAGTTGTAGAGTATTCCTTTGACTTGAATGATCTTCTTGTTTTTTTACCATGCAGGCATGCTTTGCAAAGTGTATCTGTAGGTTTTACAATCTTTGGCATATGCCTCACGCAACCTTTAGCACTTAGTTTCACAAGATTTTCAAAACTCATGTGTCCCAATATTTTGTGCCACAACCAATTGTCATCAACTTTACTTGTGAAGCATTTCTCTTTGTTTATCTCATTGAGAACATACATGTTGTTCTTTGTCCTTTTGGATTTTGCAATTTTCTTTCTTGTTTTTCCATTTATAATGTCACATCCTTTGTCATGAAATATCAAATTGTATCCTTTCTTGCACATTTGACTTACACTTAGTAGATTATGCTTGAGACCCTCAACATACAGAACATTCTCAGTGATATTCTTACCATTATCTAGACTCAATGTTCCTTTTCCAACTATGTTTGTTGAGTTATTGTCACCAAATCTAACAACTCCTGATGCATTGTTTGATAGAGAGATGAATTTACTTTTGTCACTTGTCATATGACTGTAGAAAGTGTACCACTATCTAAATACCATATCTTATCTTCATTTTGTACATGAAACGCAATTTTCACAACTAAGAAAGATTCATTTCCTTGTGTTTCTTTATTGGATTCTTGCTTTAAAACATATACCCATTTCTATTTAAGAGGTTCTTGTTTACTTGTTGAAGCTTCATGACTTTTCTTATAATAGTTGTAGTGAACATCATTATAGTTTAGTCTGGTGTAAGATGGGCCAAATTTCCTTCTATAGCCTCTCAAAAATTTCTACATTTAGCATCCTTATGTCCAAACTGATTACATGAATAAAAATAACCATAGAAAGAATGTGTGTACCTCATAGCATAGATAATTTTGGGGGTAGTTTTCCTTCAGTTAGCAGCTTTGGGAACACCTTTATTTGTGATAGACGAGGTACTTGGAGTTGATGCAGCCATGTTCACTTCTTGTTTTGTAGGCTCCTTTTCTCTACTTTCTTCATTGAAACCTATTCCTGATTTTTCATTTGTATCTCTTTGACTTCTCAGAATACCAGTTAAGACATTTGATCTCTTTTCCTCTTTTTCGATGTTGTCATCTTGTTGTTCAATTTTTATAACTCATCCTTTAGTCACTCTAGTTAAGAGTTTAGTTTCATGCATTCATCTTCCTTTGATTTGTAAGATTGAGAAATATTTTCTAGCTGAGTCTCAAGCTCTTTGAGTTCATTAGCCTCTTCTTCTTCTCTTAGAGTTTGTCTTTTCTCAAAGATGCAGATTTTTTCTTCATAATATTTTAATGTGCATCTTAAATTTTGATTCTTTCTTCTACATAGTTTTAATTCTTCAAGAGCACATACCAGTTCAGCTTCAAGATTCACTTCTTCTTCTTCTTCGAGTCTTCATAGTCAATTGCATTCTTTCCTTTTGAGCTACTTTCTTCAAGGCATCCATGGCCATAAACAAACATTCAGATTGAGCTTCATCATCCTCATTTTCAGATCTGTCTGAGTTGCTTGAGTCTGATTCACTTGACTTCTCTTCTATATAGAAATTTTTCTTTTCTTTGAAATACTTCTTCTTACCATCTTTCCTTTTGTAGCTCATATTTTTCTTGTTGTGTTTATGACTATCTTCTTCATGTTCAGACTGAGTTTCTCTATTCTTATTTGGGCATTTAACTGCAAAATGACCTACTTATCCACATTCAAAACATTTGAAAGGAAGTTTTCCTTTGTACTTACCTGAACCTCTTTTCAGTCTTCTTACGAACATTGCTTCGATCTTTTCATCGTCTACTTTATCCTCTAATCTGGTTCTTCTTCTTCTTGCTTGGACTGGGTCTCTTTCTTAGCTTTGAATACTACCTCTTTCTTGGTAGTCTTGGATCTAATATTCCACATCTCATATATAATACCCAGATCTTTTTGGAGCTATGTTCAACAAACTCTCCTGAATAAACACTTAAACTCACACATCTTACCCTACCATATGCACACAAGCACATCAATAGGTAATTACTTAAATAGTTTTACAATACCGTGGGTACTAAAACCATGGGCCAAAACTGCCCCATTAACTTATGGGTCAAAGAATCATCCTTATGAGGATATCACGTCTTATGAGGTATCAAGCACATTTTTTGAGGCCAAACTAATTATCCAATAAGAAAACTATGGAGAGTGTACAATAATTTTAGCTTAAAGTATTCAACACTTCTACACATAAAAATAGGCTCCACAACATAACAATATCCCACTAGAGACTAGTTTTCCTCTAAGCAAGCTTCTCAACCCTTCACTGTCATCCGTGAAGACCAACCAAAGCCGAACATAGCTTATTTTTTCCTTTATGACCACTTTGGTTATCATGTCCGTAGGATTTTGACTAGTATGAATCTTCTCCAGCTTCAAAATTTTTTCCTCCAAAGTTGTCATAATCAAATGGCACCTTAACTAGTATATGCTTCATCCTAGAGTGGAAAGTAAAGTTCTTGGTTGTTAAACCCTTAACTTATTGCTTGTATTAGGATATGAGTAGTCAACTTGTGGCTTACCATATCATTTTATTATGTCATTTATACTTTCTCATGTTTAGTATGTCATCCTTGGTGATCTACATAACATATGAATAATATATATAGGGGATTGTAGGTAGTAGTTTATCATCATTCGAGCATTTGAGTCTTATTATATGGTTTTAAGGTTGCCCCTCAAGTGTCTGAAACTATTTTAATTGCATATTGAGATCATTTATCTACAATATTATGTTCTTTTGTGTTTTATTACTACTCATAATTTGAATTATACAAGTAATTCCATTACAAGTGGTATCAGAGCTATGATCTGGGCCAAAATTAGGGCAAAAACCTAATTTTTCTTTCTGTTATATCTTGCGAATCTGAGAGAATTTGTCAGATATTTTTACCAAAGTTTTGAATCATTTCAAGTAATATTCCTTGAAAAATTCAGACTTTTTTTCTTTATTTTGCAAAATTTATTGCAAATTTAGGGTTTTTCATAAAATCACTCCCTAGGCTGCAATTTGTGGAATTTTTCCAAGTTCTTTACATTTTCAGAAATCTCTCAAAAAAATATTGGTAGTATATTCTTTGTGTTTTTTCCTATTCATCTTAATTTGTATCAAAACCCTAAACCCTAGGGTTTGACATCATGGCGGGCCTTCCACAAGAGCCAAAAAGAATCTTGTCACTCTGGGTAAAACCCCAGATAAAGATGGGGTAGTGATTGAAGAGTTAGAGTCAAAAGGGGTAAATATATATTCCTTAACACTAGGGTTTACCTCAATTGATCATAAGGTGAGCCAACTCAAGTATGATCTGTGAAATCTACAATCTGAGATGGCATGTAAAGGAGACATAGACCAAATCAATCAATATTGGATGATATCATGCAACATATAAAGGGTAAACAGTTTGTCCCAAATCAGCCCCATCTCAACAAAGGAGGATCTTCAATTCAAATAATGGGAAAAATAACCATGTTGGATCACTTTTCCATCCCAATCAGAATCCAACTTATTCACAACCATGGAACATGATGTCAAAAGTGGAGATGCACAAAATTGATGGGAAGGATCCACTGAATTGGATAAATCAAATGGAGAACTTATTTGAGTTACATCAAACCCCATCGGGACAAAAGGTGACCTTGGCATCCTTGTATCTTAAACCGCACCAATTTTTCTGGTATTGATGGTTAAGTGCTTAGAGACGTAAAGAATGTTCTTAGAGTCACTTGGACAGCTTTTACCGAGGAGTTACAATTGCACTATAGTTCCAGTTTTTTAGATAACTAATTTAGTCAATTGGAAAAGTTATGAAAAATAGGATCATTCAAATATTATATGCATCAATTCCAGAACCTATCCTTGAGGGTGGAGAATATTACATAAGGGAACCTGAATGACCTATTTCTTGGGGGTCTAAAGGACCACTTTGAGCATGAGGTGTGTATGTTTAATCCACTCAATCTTTCTGATTCTATTATCATGGCATGTAGAGAAAAGAAAAAATTTCTTTGCAGTAGGAGGCAATCTTTAACTAACACCAAAGACCATAGTACCCCTTCCCCATCATTCCCTCAACAAATTAGACTGACTCCTCAACAAATTGAAGAAAAGAGAGAAAAAGGATTATGTTTAACTATGATAAAAAATATGGACCAGGACATAAACGTGTTGAGCAAAAGTTGTTTTATATTGAAGCAGAAATGAGGATGAAGAAGAAGCTGAAATTATAGGAGAGGTTAAGGAACTAGTAGAAGATGAAGTAGAGGATTACGAACCTACAATTTCTTCCCATGTGTTGTCAGTATTAGTACTCCTCAAACACTCAAGGTTATTGGCTATCTCAAAAATAGAAGGTGACGGTGTTGATTGTCTAAGGGAGTACTCATAACTTCATAAATAGTAAGTTATCTTCCCACCTCAATTGTTTTATTTACCTAGCTCCGTAAATGCAAGTTATGATTGCGGATGGTGGTATAGTCAATTGCATAGGAAAGTGTCATAGTATAAATCTCTCCATGGGAGACTTCATGTTAGACTCACCTATGGTTTCTATTTCTATGGGAGGCGCGTATATTGTTTTGGGTGTCTAATGGCTTACAACCTTGGGTACTATAGAGATGAATTTCCAATAATTGTTCATGTGATTTCATTCGAGGGAAGGAAATACAATTGAAAGGGATGGTAGCTAAGTCTCCAAAGATTATTATCTCTCATCGATGCGTAAGATTCTTAGAAAAGGAGTAGATGGTTTTGTAGCAAAGTTATTTTCCATTGAGGTACAAAATATAGAGTCTTAAATGCCACCCGATCTTTAGAAGATTTTTAACTCTCACTCATTTGTTTTTATGCAGCTTTCAAAGAGAATACCACAAGTTAGGGATCAAGATAATGTCATTCAATTTATTCTAGGAAACAACCACCTAACATCAGACCATACAAACACCCATATTCCTAGAAAAATGAGATTGAGAAAATGGTACAAGAAATCTTGAAGGCAGGTATCATCGTGCATAGCCAAAGCGCATATTCTTCTCCAATGGTCATGGTATGTAAGAAGGATGAAACATGGAGGATATGTCTAGATTACACGAGAACTCAATAAGTATACCATCAAAGATAAGTTTCCTATTCCAGTAATTGATGATTTACTTGATGAATTGCATGGTGCTATTTTTTTCACAAAATTAGATCTTCATTCGGGGTACCATCAAATTAGAATAAGAGAGGAAGATGTTCATAAAATGGCTTTCAGGACTCATGAGGGCCGTATGAGTTATGGTAATGCCTTTTTCTTACAAATGCTCCCTCAACATTTCAAAGCTTGATGAACACTATTTTTAGGCCATTTTTAAGGAAATTTGTATTAGTTCTCTTTGATGACATATTGATTTATAGTAACAAATGGGAAGAACACTTGCAACATGTAGATAAAGTGTTGGAAGTTTTGAGAAACATAAGATCTATGTAAATCCATCCAAATGTTCTTTTTGTGTATAATAGGTAGAGTACTTGGGTCACATTGCATCCCATGAAGGTGTCAAAGTTGATCCTCAGAAGATCAAAGCTATGGTGGAATGGCCAAGGCCCAAAACTGAAAAAAACTCCAAAGGTTCATTCGACTAACAGGTACTACTGAAATATTTGTGAGGGGATATGGTAGAATCATAGCTCCACTCAGTGCATTGCTAAAGAAGGATACCTTCCATTTGATAGATACCACTAAATCCTTTGAGCAGTTAAAGGTAGCCATGTGAACCACCCTAGTTTTGGCTACTCTCGACTTCTCAAAACCCTTCATTATGTAGTGTGACACTTCAGGATCAAGATTGGGTGCATTTCTAATGCGGAAGGAAGACCAATTGCATTTGAGAGTTACCAATGCAAAGGAAAATATCTTCTCAAACCTTTCTATGAGAAATAAATTATGGCTATTCTTCATGCAATCAAGCAATGGAGGCCCTATCTAATGGGTAGACACTTCAAGGTGAAAACTGATCATGATAGTCTCAAATATTTTTTTGGATCAAAGGTTATCATTCAAGGAACAACAAAAGTGGGTAACAAAAATGTTGGGTTATGATTTTGAAATCATATACAAAAATGGTAAAGAAAATGTAGTAGTGGGTGCATTTTCCGTCCGAAGGGATACATCCACATGATATGTTACTATGTGCAATGTCCATGTTGAAGGTCGATTGGGTAGATGAAGCAACTCGAATGGGATCGGGACAAGGATACACAATCTCTAATATAGATTATCAAGCAAGGATCTATAACATATAAAAATTTTGAGTGGAAAGGTAATTTTTGAGTGGAAAGGTAATGCCCTATGGTATAAGTATAGGTTATACTTATGCAAAGATTCTCGAGTTGAAGCATAAGATTCTTGCAGAGCTACATACATCGCCTGTTGGAGAACACTCTAGGTTTTTGAATACATCTCATAGAATAAAAAGAGAATTATATTGGGAAGGACTCAAGGCTGATGTACAAAATTTTGTATCAGATTGTTTGGTATGTCAACAAAACAAAGGTAAAACCATTAAGACATCAAGTCTATTGCAACCATTACCAATTCCTAGATAGAGATGGGAGGAGGTCTTCATAGATTTCATCACGGATTACCTTGTTCATAAGGTAAGAATTTTATTTTGGTGATTGTGGATAAGCTCATAAAATATGCCCATTTTTGTGCCTTGTCACACCCATTTGTAGCCAATACAATGGAACCACATCTATTTTTTTGAAGACAATTCAAAAGCTACATGGAGAATTATTTTCATGTTTGGGTACTCAGCTAGCTCACAATTCATCTTAAAATCCTCAAACTGATGGGAAAATGGAAGTGGTTAACAAATTCTTAGAGGGGTATCTACATTGTTTTGTATTAGATAAGCAAGAACGTTGGGTTAAATGGCTACCACTTGCAGAATGGTGGTATAACACATCTTTTCATACCTCTTCTCAAATGATCCCATTTTTAGCATTATATGGTTACCATCCACTATCTATCACTTCTTCCTTGATGGTGTAAACTAAGGTCAGGGATGTTGAGGAACACATTCAGCATCAACAACAGGGTTTGGCTAGTTTGAAGGAAAATTTGGCTTTGGCACAAAACATGATGAAACAACAAGCGGATCAGCAACATAGTGAAAGACATTTTGAAATTGGTGATCTGAGTTTTTGTACATCTATAGCCTTATAATTAGATTTCCGTAAAGCAATAGAAAAATGAAAACAAACTTTCTCAAAAATATTATGGCCCTTATCAAGTTCTATAGAAAATTGGAAGTGTTGCTTATAAACTAGAGTTGCCTCAAGTTTCACACATACACCCAAAGATTCTATGTTTCCTTCTTGATGAAGGTTATTGGACAGAAATTTGCAGCCCAAACAGAGCTACCAAAACTTGATGAGGAAGGAAGAGTCATTTTGGAGCCAGAGAAGATTCTATAAACATGTACTAAGAGGTTGAGAACCAAAGACATTAACGAATATCTAATCGGGTGGAAGAATCGAGCATAGAGGATGTGACCTAGGAGGATGAACGTTTTCAGAGAAACATCCAGGATTATTCAACGTTGAGGAAAATGTTGGTTTGAAGTGAAAGGGCATGCTACTCCCTTAACCTATTGCTTGTATTAGGATATGAGTAGCCGACTTGTGGCTTACCATATCATTTTATTATGTCATTTATACTTTCTCATGTTTAGTATGTCGGCCTTGGTGATGGCCATAACATATGAACAATATATATAGGGGATTGTGGGTAGTATTTTATCATCATTCGAGCATTTGACTTTATAGTATGGTTTAGACGTTGCCCCCTCAAAGTAGCAAAGCTATTTTAATTGCATATTGAGATCATTTACCTACAATATTGTGTTCTTTGGTGTTCTATCGCTACTCATAATTTGAATTAGACAAGTAATTTCATTACATTAACTAGGTGTATAGCACTCTAATTATCACTATGCAGCTTTTCTCTTCCTCTTTCTTATGCCCCAACTGTTAGAGATCACAAGCACTGAGAGATGGGGGTGAATCAATCGATTAAAATTAATTCACAGAGTTATACCAAATCACAATTCTTTAATGTAAGTACTATATCATGTGATTTTTTTCAAATATATACCAAACAATAAAACATTGAACATAGAATTTATAGTGGGAAACCCTTTTGGAAGGAAACCCACTTTGAAACCAAGGCTTTATTAGGAACACCAATTACAAGGCTTACAAAGGTTTCGCTTGATCACCCACTCAACCAAATGGAAGCACCCACTTCACTACAAGCAAGCACCCACTCAAAGATTTACTGAGCACCCACTCAGCGGATTTTAACAAGCATCAACTTTAAAGAAGCACCCACCCCTATAATCTAAGCACCCACTTAGAATTATTGTTTTATAATTACAATTTTATCACACATAATCAATATTTCTTACACAACATATTATGATCCCTTTTCTGTATCATTCTGCACTCACTCTTTTAGTGTTCTCTACATCCTCTTTCTCTATCTCTCAAATCTGATTTGAACCTCTGATCTCTGCTCTCTGCATCTTCATTTGCTCATATATTTCATTTACTCTTGAGCTCTCTTTTACTTCTGTCTCTCTAGTTCACATGCGCGATTTCTCACCTAAGAAACTACATCATTCGTATGGAGTTTTTCTTTTATATTTTATCAATATTCTTCATCACTTCCTTTGGCATGTTGTGCACTCTTTCTACCCTGTCTGCTACAAATATGGTACATTAAATACGTGTAATAAACTCCAAATTTATTTTTTTATACTTGGTTTGAATTTTTTTATTTCTATATTTTTTCCAAGAGCTATTTATGAGCCGATACCTAAAATAGATTTTTCATCTTTCTAGGATTTCCAACATGATCCAAATGAGTAAACCGCTTTAATTTAGCCTTGAAATTAAGAATCTCATAGAGAATTGTAACTGCATTTCCTTAGAGTCAAAGAACATTAAATGTTATTAGCTAGAACTGGAGATTCTCCAAATCGGATTTGATTTTTTGTGGAGCTCAAGCAATGTACATAGTCACAATAACGAGATAATAAAATCATTATCGATTTTAGAAAACAAATTCTCACTTGTCCATGTTCAAAGCATTTAATTATTCTTGAGCCTTGTCAGGACCACTACACATTTGTTCAATTTGTGGATTTCATTAGCTTCTACAACCTTTTCCTTCATATCACGGCTATATCCTTTGTTATATTTTTAATTATTTGCAGCTTTCATTTACTTCTCGTGGATTTTGTAGTATTCCACGGATTTCCTTATTTTTTTGTTGCCTTCTTTAGTATTATGCAGCTTTTTCCATGTTCACGGATTCTTTTCTTCTATTTGTGGCTTTTATGGTTTTCCATGGATTTTCTCTTTATCTCGCATCTTTATCGAGACTTTCCTTACTTAGCGGCTTTTCTTTCACATCCGTGCCTTCATCTTTCTCACCCACGGCTTCACCATTTTACTCTACGGATTTATCTCATTACCTCGCGGCTCTCACTAATCCTCTGTGACTTCTTTTAGACTTTAGTGGCTACCTCCTCATATCCACGGCTTGCACAAAAACTGATTAATTCCCTTAGAACTTATCCTTAATCATCCTTAAGTCTCTCGAGAGTTGACACTACCAACTAACCTTCACATTTCTCTTGCCAAGTCTTTATTTTCATACATGGTTGATCTTAGAGATACAAACATAAGACTTGCACTATACTTTTACCCTTTTTCCATCAATGTAAATTGACATCAATGACAATATTTATGACAATTATAAAGGTCCGACACCAACTCCTCAAGAAAGTGTTGTAACTAAATCATCTCTTTTCTTTCCTCTCGTGGCAACAACATACTCACCTTCCATGGTTGATAAAGCCACCACTTTCTCGTAGTCATGAAATCTAGCTCATGTTTTTCCCACCTATAGTGAAAATATAGCATGTCGTGATCCTCCTGTTGTCTACATTCCAACCATGTCTAAATATACATAGCCACGCAAAGTGGTGTCTGATCCACTGTAGCACAAAATTTTCCCCATGGTCCCTTTCTCAAGTAGTGAAGGATCCACTTTACTTCCTATTAATGATATTTACCTGGATCACTCATAAATCTACTCACTTCTCCCACTGCATGGTCAATATTAGGCCTAGTGCACACCATGGCATACATCAAACTACCAACCACAAATGAGTAAGGTACCTTAGACATCTGGTTTCTCTCCTACTCTATCTTGGGACACATCTCCTTTGATAACTTGAAATGGCCTGCCAAAGGAATCCCAACCAGTTTAGCATCCTTCATATTAAACCTCTCCAAGACCTTCTTAATGTACTCTTCCTGAGATAAATTCAGCTTTCATTCCTTCCTATCCCGAGATATCCTCATACTAAGGATTTGTTGAACTCGCTCCAAATCCTTCATAGAAAAGGAGTCACTTAGTTTCTTTTTTGAGTACTTTGATTTCCTACATGTTTTTGCTGCAACCAACATGTCATCCACATAAAAGCACAAGATAATGTAATTGTCATCCTAAAATTTCTTTATATACACATAATGGTCATAATGGCATCTAATATAACCTTATTCCATCATGAAGCTATCAAATTTCTTATACCATTGACGTGGAGCTTGTTTCAAGCCATACAAGCTCTTCTTTAGTTTACACACCATCTCCTCTTTACCTTTGAGCTCATATCCCTCTGGATGTTGTATATATAGATCCTCCTCCAAATCACCATGGATAAATGCAATATTTACAGATAGTTGTTCTAAGTACAAGTCTTCTTCTGCCACTATTCCAAGAATAATTCTAATAGAAGTCATTTTTACTACAAGATAAAAATCTCATCAAAATCTATACCTTTTTTCTATGCAAACCCCTTAACCACCAACCGCACTCTTGTATCTTTTCTTGCCTCCTCCTTCCTCTTTAACTTCTTACACCCACTCATTTTGTAATTCTCTTTTACCATTGGGTAGCTTCACCAAATCCCAAGTTTGGTTCTCCATGAGAGACTGATGCTCCTCATGCATTGCTTGCTCCCACTTCTTCTTCCTAGCATCTACATGCATTGCTTCATCAAATCTCTCTATCTCTCCATTGTCGGTGAGTAATAACTAATTAAGCGAAGGATAAAAACATCCAGTTCTCTTCTTACCCTAGAATACCTCCTCAATATAGGAGTTTGGGGTTCTTGTTGAGTAGGTTCCTACAGTAATTCATGTGCCACTTTCACATCTAGAAGATCCTCTAACACAACATATTCTTTCTTGGGTTCTTCCCTATTTTCCTGTAATTGTTGCTTATATATAACTTTCTCATTAAATACCACATCCCTAGATCGAATAATTTTATTTTCCTTAATACTCGACATTTATATCCAAATCCATCACCACCATAACCAATGAAAGTGCATTTATCTGATTTAGCCTCTAACTTGGTCCTATCATCCTTGTCAATATGAACAAACACCTCACATCTAAAGACTCTAAGAAATGAATAATCAACTTTCTTATCAGACCAATCCTCCTCAAGTATGCCTCCATCTAAGGAACTTGAGGGTCCTCTATTTATCAAGTACCAGTTGTGCTCACCACTTCTTCCCAAAATAAAGAGGTAGTCCCGAATATAACCTCATGCTCCTAGCTCATTCCATTATTATCTTGTTCATCCTTTCTGACACCCCATTCTACTCTTTTTCCTATGGATTCCATTCTTAGAACAATAATCATCAAACTCATTTTCGCAATACTCCCCTCCATTATCTGACCTAAGACATGTTACCTTAAGACATGTTTCATTTTCTATCAAGGCTTTCCATTTAAAAAAAGTGTCAAATACATCAGATTTATTTCTAATACAATATACTCAAACTTTCCTTGTTACATCATCAATAAAAGTGACATAATAATATGAACCACCAAGAGATGATACCTAATTCAACCCCCACACATCAGAATGTATAATCTCCAACTTACTCTCTTTGTTCTTAGGTCCAACCTTGAGAAACTTTACTGCTTTCTATTTTCTATATACGCAGTGCTCATAGAAACCAAAACTTGTTTCGTGTAAATCTGGGGAAAAAAATCTTTATGATTTGTATGCCCTTGTGGCTCATATGACCAAGCCTATAGTGCCACAATGTTGTATCTACATTTGAAGCCACAAGATTACAAGCATTAGAACTTCCAATGGTTAAATACAAGGTTCCAACCTTCTTACATCTTGCCACCACAAGAGATCCCTCAATAACCTTCCAAGAGTCCAATGTAAATATCACATTACAACCTTCATTTCCTAACTACCCCACTGATACCAAGTTTCATCTTAATGTAGGTACGTGTCGACATCCTTCAATAAATGCATGTATTCCCATTTTGTAACTTAACCTGAACACAACCTTTTCTAACTATGTTTCAAGGCTCATCATCACCAAGATAAACATGCCCAAAACCCCTTCAACATAATCGAAAAAATAATGTCTATGTGGAGTAGCATGGAAAGAAGCCCCTGGATCTAAAATCCAAAATTCAGCAATATTATCCAAAGAGAGAATCAAATCATCTTGACAAACATTACATGTTTCCACATTCACCTCCTTGTTTTCTTCATATTGTTTCTTCTTGTCTTGAATATCGCAACAGTCCTTTTTTGCATGCCCAGGCTTTCCACAATGCCAGCATACCATCTTTCTTTTGGATTTTGACCTTTCACGATCTTTTGATTTTCCACGGCTTCCTCTATTCTTCTTTCTCCGTCTAGTTTCCAACGTAAAAGCATTCCATGAAGTAGAAAATTTTCTAGATCATTTTCTTCACATTTCCTCACTTAGAATCACCCCTACAACATCCTCAAACTTCAACTTTGAGTTAGCTTGGAACCGAGTTGCTTACCACCATTACCAAGTTATTCCAACTCTCAAGTAAGGAGCAAAAATTAATAAAGCCTTAACTTCTTCTTCAAAATGTATTTTAGCTAAAGCTAGCATATTCACAATCGTATTAAATTCATTCAAATGTTCTACTAAACCATTATCAAACATATTCATATTAAACAAATTTTTCATTAAAAAAATCTTGTTAGAGGCAGAGGTTTTTTCATATAACTTCCCTAATGCATCCATAAGTTCTTTTGTAGTATTTTCCGTTGATACATTAAATAATACCGAAGATGCAAGACATATCCAGATTGTCCCAAGTGCCTTCCTATTCAAAGCAAATCCCACTCCACATCAGTTATGCTTGAGGGCTTATTCCCTTTTTCAAACAATAGAATATAAATATACTTATCATAAAGGTAATATTCCATCTCGCATCTTCCAAATACTAAAATTTTACCCGTTGAATTTATCAACCTTTGATCGTCCATCATCTATCATTGTAGACACCTAAAATATACTTACACTTAGCATTTCCTCTAATTCAATCGATTAACGACACTTCGTTAATTCCTCATTCTTCGCTTCATTCTCGGATGTCCATTCACGAAACTCTTTTGGTCGTATTCCTCATATGATCATCTAATTGGGCTAATATCTCTCTTATTAGATAGACATTCCTCCTTTCGACCATTCATAATCTTCCTATTCCCTTTGGATCACTTATATTGGCTTCCTAGGCTATCTATCACCATAAATTGTTAATCGGACCCCTCCCAACTCTCAATGAGTCTCTAATCACTTTTTAATCGAGTTTAAGTAGCCTAATCCTAGCTTAACTAGTCTAAAACATGTTTACTTAGCTCCTAATCCTAAAGTTCTTTTTAGACTTTAGTCCCATATGCACCCAAATTTCAAACTCTTCCAAACCAAAAACTATAAATACAAGCCTAAGGCTTTTCTTTCAAATGGTCCTTCTTTCACACATTTGGAGATCTTGGCATTAGACCTCATTTGCATTAGCTAAGCTATATAGGCATTTGATATTGGTTATCCTCCATTGGTGAAGCTCCTCTATCTTGTATCCATACCTTCATGCTAGGTTAGTAGGAGGGTATCTAAACTTGGCTTTTTAGCCATTTTAGAGAGACCAATTCACCTCCATTAAAGAAAACAAAAAATCTAATTTGATTGCTAATAGGTTTAACTAGGTTCAATTTATGTTTTATGTAATCATAGATTAGTTAGAGATAAAATGATAGTTTTTTAGTTTAATTCATTATTGTAGAAGTTATCTTGTTTAGCACTGATCTTGATGTTTATGATAGGTTTAGTTAGATCATGTAACTACTTAGTTTCTTGTTCGTTAACATAGCTAATCTTCTCATGCATATAGTCATAGCTCCCACTCAAGATAAAACTTTCCTGTGATTCAACACTTTAGCAAAACCAAATCAAGCTCCGATACCAATTGTTATGAAATAAAGGATAAAATATGTGGAATAATCCCACACAAAATCACAATAGTAGAAACTAATATGCAAAATAATATCACAAATTTGAAATAAAAGTGTATAAAATAAAAGAACACAACACAAAGATAGTATTTAATGTGGTTCACCCAATTTGGGCTACGTCCACCAAGAATTACTTCCTAATATTTTTATCACAAGCCACCTCTTTCTCTCAATATAATACCCATATTTGTTTGGAGCTATGCTCAACAAACTCTCCTAATTCACACTTGAACTCACACATCTACAATGTTACATCTTACCCTACCATATGCACACAAGCACATCAATAGGCAACTGCTTAAGTTGTTTTATAATACCATGGTACCAAAACCATGGGCCAAAACTACCCCATAAAGTTATGGATCAATATATCACCCATATGAGAAGATCACATCTCTCGAGGTATTGAGAACATTTTAGCGTGGAGAGTGTACAGTGATTTTAGTGTATAGTCTTTAACACTTCCACACATAAAAAAAAGATCCACAACATAACATAATCAACTAATATTCTTCACAATGCACAGCTTCCTAAATTCGGTTTCATGTTAAGAAGAATTCAACTTGCTACTTTGGATGAAGCACAAGAGCTCGCATTTGATTTGGAAGATAATTTTCTAATGTTGGAAAATATCAAGAAGGAATCGGGCAAAGAGAAATATCAAATCTCAAGTTCTAGAACTACGAGACTCATTGGTGAAAAAATTGGCTAATGGTGTCCTTTCCCTCAAAAATAACTTTCTCAAACTTCCATGTACAAATACATTCCTAAAAAGAACTTATCGAATAAAAAAATATTGGTCCCCTCATAGGCTTGCTCTTGAATCCTCTCCCATGAACACAACATTGTTAGACCCCATGAGATGATGAAATTGAAGAAGAATAAGGTAAGTTACTTGATTGAAGAAGTTGGATCTGTAGGGGTAGTATGCACCATCCTTGGATGATGAATACGAAGACTATGTGGCCTATATGAATAGTCACTCTTGTGTTGTTTTCACTCGATTAAAAACTCTCGAGAAGGAGAAGGCATCCAAGCATAAAGATAAAGAGAGAGATGATCATCAATTGATGACTCTACTTCTAGAAAAAATAATAACAAAGAGGGGGTATCCTCTTCCTCCATCTTTGAGTCAACCAAAATAATCCTGAAACTACGTCCCTCACAATACATCTTCTATGAAAGTTAAGTCGAATACCTCTACCCCTTCCCAAAATGATGTTTCTACTTCTACATGTAATAGGAATGATGAGAAATCAGAAAATACCTCGTATAAATAAAATCAAACTAATGCTTCACATGCTCTTGAAAATCCTTCCTCAAACTTTGATATCATTGACCATGTGAAAAAGATAAGGTACAAATCTCATATTCTCGAATACCTACAAACCCACCTGAGCGGTTTGAGAAATTGGGTAAGTTCATCAAAGGGGGAAGCTCCAAATATAAAGTACCATCCACTTATAAAGGTATTCTTCCCACTCTTAAGATGATTCCAAGCCAAAACATTTTAGCCTCTACTCCTTCATCCACCAGAAATATTGATCCCTTCTATATTTCCTTGTTGATAAATGGATACCATCGAATAATTGTATTATTGATTTTGGTGACTATGACAATGTCATGCCCTCCAAGGTTACTCAAGCCCTTGGTTTTAGTCTCCTTGGGAATTTGGTCATTGTTATTCAATGTAAACAAAAGAAGTCCCACTTGTTGGAAGGATTAAAGATGTAATGATGGCCCTTGTGGCTTATCCATAAAAACGGGTGAATGCAACAATCCTAGTGGCTAGCATGCCAACTACATATAATGCTCCTCAGTATAAGCTTATGCCAAGAGATGGGAGGTGAAATTCAAATAAACCAGTCTTCTCTCGCATTAATACTAGTCAAAGGTGAGATAAAGAAACTCCTTCCTGAGCCCAAGATGAAGTACACAATGTAGAATTCAAATGATCCCAAGTCTAATATCCTCTTCCAAAGTAGAGAGTTGGGAAATTTTTCATTTTAAGAATTAGGGAACATTCTGTATGAATAAATAGGTGATGGTAATTACTTCATGAGATTTGAGTGAGGGAAAGAATTTCTTATTCTTGAGGAAAGGATAACTAACGCTTTAATGAAGTTTGGAACATGGATTATCTAGAAGTTGTTCATTAACTAGTGCAGTGTAGGCATTGTTCTTTCATCCCCATAGGGAGACTTATTCCCCTTAGCATCTAAGCTTTGTGATTTATAATACATATAAAACTACGGAATATGAATCCTTATTACTTGGATTGCAAAAAAATGAAGAGATGGGGATCAAAAATCCCATCGTACAGGGAAATTTTGAATTAATTGTGAAACAAGTTAGAAACATATTTCAAGTGAAGAATTATCATCTCCACCATTACAAGAATAGGGTGTGGGACTACCTTGAAGCCTTTGATGCATTTGAAATTAGATCGGTTCCGAGAAATCAAAATGCTAGGACTGATTCCTTGACAGTATTTGCCTCCTTAATGATCTCGCATCCAAATTTCAAAGGAGAGAATTTTTCGGTAGAAATGATCTTTCACCCGAGTGTGCCAGATAACTCTAAAACTAGAAAAAATCATAATGATAATCAATTTTTTTCCTTCCTATACCATATCGGTGACTTCAAGTCCATGTATTTCAAACGAAATGACTCACTCCCATGTGAGTTTACCAAGAATGACAATGACAACAATTCAAATGGTCAAATAGATAAGAATGGGATAATTTAGTTGAAATGCAATATAATTCCAATGTGATTAGTTTTGTTGGAGGAATTATTTGACAAACATGATAGGTTCATCCATGGTAAAGCCAAGGATCAACCAATATTCTTATCTAAGTATGAAAAGATAAACATTAGAACAACTTAGTATCCAAGGATGGTGAACATCGGAAAATGTTGTTCACCTGAGGAATGGAGGAACTTCTCAACTTTTTTGAAAAGGTATTTTGATGTGCTTGTTTATTCATATGATGATTTGAAGTCTTTTCAACCTCAATCCATGTAGCATTCTATACCCTTGAATCTTGATGCAAAATCCTTCTAGAAAAATCAAAGGCGGTATAATCCAAAACATTTTAGGACTATCAAAGTTGAGGTTGAGAAGTTTCTTAATGCCCACATCATCTTTCCTATCCATCATTCAACATGGATAGCCAATATTGTACCAATACGGAAGAAGATTCATGAAATCCATATTTGTGTGGATTTTGGAACCTAAATCAAGCTTCCCTAAAGGACAACTATTTGTTGCTAGTTATGGATCACATATTGTAAGTAGTTAATGGTTCGAGATGATGTCTATGCTTGATGGATTTTTTGGGTATAATCAGATTGAATTTTCTAAAGAAGATCAGTTCAAAACTTCCTTCACCACACCAAGGGGAACCTTTTCTTACTATTGTATGACATTCTTCTTGATCAACGTAGGTGCCACATTCCAACAAGCCATGGACTTGGCTTTCAAATATTTTAAGGGAAAGTGCATAGTGGTGTACCTTGATGACCTATTGGTATATTCCAAGAAAAGAGAAGATAATTTTCAACAATTTTAACATGTTTTGATCTATTACAAGAGGCATCAAATATCCATAACTCCTAAGAATTCAATATTTGGGGTTACCGAGGAAAACTCCTTGGTCACATTCTGAGCAAGGAAGGCACTAAGATTGATCCAGAGAGAGTGGAGGCTATTCAAAGACTATCTCTTCCCACCAGAAAACCAAGTGTACATTATTTCTTCGGTAACGTCAATTTCTTGAGAACGTTTGTCCCAAAATTATCTGAGCTCACAAAGGATATTTTCAACATGATGAAGCCTAAAGAATCCTTCAAGTGGAACAAACAGGAAAAGAATCCTTTGAGTCTATTAATTGTTTCATTACAAAAGCACCCACTCTGATACACCCCAATTTTGGTAAGGAATTCATCCTCTATTGTTATGCCTCCGAGCACACCATCTCCGATGTTCTCATACAAGAAACTAAAGATAAAATCAAGTCACCCATTGCATCCATGATCTGTCACATGAAAGCACATGAGCTTAATTATTCACAACATGAAAAGCATGCATATGCAGTGGTGAGGGCCTTAAATAATTTCAAGTTTTTCCTTTTGAACTCTCACATTGTTGTTATGGTCCTCACTCCAGCAGTCAAATCTATTTTGATGTAGCAAGACCCATGTGTAAAAGAGGAAATTAGGTTTTGAAGGTGCAAGAATATGATCTTGAAATCAAACCCTCCAAGTTAGTGCAAGGAAATGAATTGTATGAACTTATTTCCCAAGAATAATGGTAATATTTCTTCAATTGCTATGACTACTTAATCAAAGATCTTCCTCTTATGATTTTGGTAAGTACAACCAACCCCCGTATTCTAACATAGATTGTTTATTATATGCATATTTCCCTCCCGACATTGATCGAAGCAGAGGAATACTCTTTGTCATAGAGCAGAAAAATATGTCATCTTGGAGAATGTTCTATATAAGAAAGGATTGGATGACACATTCTTGAGGTGCGTAGAAAAAGAACAAAAAAGAAAATTTTCAAGCCATATCATGATAAAATGTGTGGAGGTCACTTCTCTGCAATGGTTACAACCCACAAGATCTTGAGAGGTGGCTATTACTAGCCTACTCTTTTCCAAGATGCATACAAATGGATCAAAAATATGATCCATGCCAACAATTTGTGGGAAGACCTGTGCTCGTTGCTCTACCCTCTCGGCATATGATCATTAAATAACATTTTCAATAGTGGGGTCCTGGAATTCATCAGTGTATTGAACCCACACTCCAGGTGAAGACCAAATGTATGTCCTTGCTACCATAGAATACTTCACAAATGGGTAGAAGCCATTCCAACAAAGCATGCCAATTTTGAGATTGTGTGCAAATTTTTGAAAGATAACATCATTTTTAGATTTTGGGTGCCAAGAAATATAGTAGTAAATAATATCACATACTTCTCTTCAAGAAATTTGATGGACTTCTATTACAATCATGGTATTTATTTGTCTCATTCTAATGATTACTACCCACAAGGAAATGGCCAAGCGAAATCTAGCAATAAAAATATTGTCACTATTTTTCACAAGTTAGTGGATGTCAATCAAAGGGATTGGCATAAGAAACTATATGATGCCTTATGGGCTGACTAAATCACACCTAAAAAATCCATTGGTACCTCTCCTTTCCAACTGATATACAGATTGAGGCTCAAATCCCCATTTCTTAGGAATTACCTTCCTTACAACTTATAAAAGCAGTAGAAAATGGAGAGTATTCATATTTGCTTGATAATCAGATTTGTTACTTGGAAAATTTGAACGAATATCATTTTGTAGAAATTGACATGCTGAAAAGACATCAATCTAAGGTGAAAAGGATCTTCATTCAAAATACATAGGATAGAAGCTTCTAAGTCGAGATCTTGTCCTTCTCTATGACCAAAAGAGATATCCCAAGAGAATTCATGGGAAATTTGATTCACTTTTTCTCGTTCCATTCAAGATCAAACATTTCTATGAAGAGAATACATACTACTTGGTTTAGCTTGATGGAACCCTATTAGATTTTCCTTGAAATGGAAAACATCCGAAACTCTACAAGTAGTGATTTTGGTCATCCCAAACCATTGTACTATAATTTCCCTTTCAGTTGTGTGTGTCTTTCCTTTCAATTTTGATTTTTTCCTTCCTGTTGTGTGTGTTTCGTATGTTTGTTTCTATTGCTTGTAATAAAGGACTCTATTGCCCAATGTGAAAAAGCACTGATCTACTCACCCATGAGAAAGTTGAGGTTCTCTATTTCCCCTTACTTATAATTTCCCCAAGTTAGATCTAGTTTTTGTCATGTAAATTGACTAGCCCAAACATGTAAAATTCAAAGCATGACAACTAAACCACAATGTAAAATTCTACCTTCCGATCTTCCTAAATGTCCCCTAGCTAACATGCCTCTTGTGACACCATATCCCTAGCCTCAAGATAGTCCCAATTCATTTGATAAAAATTTCTCAAAGTGTGTAAATAAATTTTTAAAAGTTCATCATTGAATTAGTGAAGTTAGGTGGAAGACTAGTCTTCTTTGGAAGTCTGTAGACACAAAATCATGTACTTTGGGTAATTATCTAGTGTCAATCACATACTACTATTCATAAGGTTCCTAAGAAAAAAATTAATACTTAACCCATGTATTTGGCCATCTTCTATTGCTTTTTGTTGTTACTTTGCCTTACACCTTTAACGGCCCAGATGTCTTTTCATACTTCGGCTTTTACCCTTCTCGGACTAGGGCACCCAAATTGTAATGTCGGTGTCGTACCCTCGTCCCTCCTGGGTGCCCCTATCCTATTTACACTTTACTCTCACTTTTAGGGTCCTTTCTAGCCGTTTGAGCATCTTATCTTTTTGTTAGTTGTCCTTTTAAGGTTAGTTATGAAATTTAAGTGAAGGAATCATATAAATATAAAGTTATGTGATCATAATAAGGGACCAAACACTAAGCATTATCTAGCATCACCTAAGGTTGTATCCATCAAGGCATCTATAGCTCCATTTGCGTCCATCTAGCTCCATCACAAGGGACAAAGGCTGGTTCATCTACATCACACTTCATAGGAGGGGAGTTTATTCTATTCCATGCACACATTATTTACATTCTACATCTAGCTATTTTCTCTCTACTTCAAGTGTGAGACACACAAAAGAAACCTAAGGCACAATTCCTCATACACACATAGAGAGAACTACATTGGATCTAATATGTAGGGCAAAGGCTCAAACTGTAAGTCCACCATTATGGTAGTTGAGGATAGTCCACCCCTTCATTTACATATTTCTTTCTTAAGGTTTGATGTTTTGTCTAGAGTTTTACAGTGATTCATTTTTATAGTTTTACAACAACATACACGCGACAAGAATAAAACAACTATGAATCCCTAAAGAACCCTATCAAAACCAAGTTCCATCCATTTTCGCAAACTAGGGCACCTAGAACTTAGACCAAAGTGCCCAGCACCCTCATCATTCTCCAAGCACCCCAATCCAGCTAAATTACTCAAATCTGATTTTCTTAGGCTCATGTGCAATGGTATCTCATTCTCTTTTAGCTAGTCTCTAATGTGACATAGTTTCGCAACCTCTTCGAAACAACTAAGGCTCTTCTAACCCTCTTTGCACATTAGGGTTTCTACAATTCATTGCTTAGTTTTCTTGGGTTTTTCCTTTATCTATTTATTTTTTATTTACTACAAACTTGCATTAGATTGGGCTATTATTTTACATTTTAGCATAATCTAATGCAAGTTTGTAGTAAATAACAAATATATTGCCCCATGTTTGCAACCCACTTTTCAGGGTCTACATTGTCTTATTATGTGTTTTATCTTACACATTGTTTATCTAACTTACACTTTGTCTTATACATGCATGTTTTTCTTTTCTTGTACTAACACTTGTCTCTCAGCCACTTGTTTTCATGTGCCTTGGTTTCTACCAAGCACATCCCCCACCCGTAGGGCACATTTTTCGCGGTTGGTCCTCTTTTGGGTCGCATCCTCCTACAGTGACGTCGCATGCACCCCCAAAGAGGGGGAATCATTTGGGTGAATTAGTCACCCCATATAGAGTATACATAGCACATTATCGATACAGATATAGCATAGTTAATGGCTCATAATTAGACTTGGGTTATTAGTACAGCGATGCCTTTCTTGGAGTGCCTATAACCAAGGGGAAGTTACACAATGACATGGTTTAGCACATGTCTTCATAACTCTACACGTAAAATTTTAAAGGGCAGGTGTTGTCCTTATCATATGCATTAGTACACATCATTTGCATTGGTGTTTTATCCCAGTGGAGCAGCGCTTAAATGTTATAGGATAACTCTGCACCTTCCTCTCTATATTGCTTTTTTATGGAGTTGAATCACCCAAAACTAAGATAATACAAAGATCTCTACATTTTCAAAAAGTAATTAAAGGTTGGAGGATAAATCATACTTTCGTCCCTATTATTCTTTAGCCAATGGCCCGAGATCACCCAAAAACCAAACAAGACAAATATCTCTACATTTTGTGAGAAGAAATTAAAGGTTGGAGGATAAATCATACTTTCCTCCCCGTACTTCTTCGGCTAGTGGTGTGAGATCACACAAAAACTTGCACTTCATCGATAGGATAATTTTTAAACCCTTTTTCCCCATCACGGATTAGGTGCACATGTTCCTTTTTCACATTTTAAGCTTTTTCTTCTACATGCTTCTATACATATACATGTGTATATGACTACTTGATCGTCTTCTCTTTCGTAGGTCCATCCATATGGGAAGCAAGCAAATCAACATCACACACATCGATACTAACAATAGGTACATCACACACATCGGCATCTACACACACGTTTCTACCCTAGGTTCACTTTCATCAATCTTTACACTTTTGTATCTTTAGTTTCCACACTCCATCTTTTTATCACTCCATACTTTTTCTAGTCCCTCGACATGCTTTCTACATCGATCTACATGGATATCAAGTATGCATCTCTATCTAATTTATGTTACCAAGCATTCTTCTCACCAACATAAAGTGGGGGAAATGTAGACACAAAATCACACACTTTGGGTAATTATCTAGTCTCAATCACATACTACTATTCATATGGTTCCTAAGTACAAAAATAATAATTAACCCATGTCTTTGGCCATATTTTGTTGCTTTATGTTGTTACTTTTGGTCTTGCACCTTTATTGGCCCAATCTGTCTTTTCATACTTCATTTTTTCCCTTTCTGGACTAGGGCGCCTAGCTAGGACACCAGCTCCAAGTGCCCATGTCCTCTTTATACTTTACTCTCACTTTTTGGGTCCTTTCTATCCATTTGAGAATCTTATCTTTTTGGTAGTCAACATTTTCGGGGTTAATTACAAAATTCAAGTGAAGGAATCATATAAATATAAATTTATGTGATCATAATAAGGGACTAAGCACTAAGCATTATCTAGCATCACCTAAGGTTACATCCATCAAGGCATCTATAGCTCCATTTGCATCCATCTAGATCCATCACAAGGGACAAAGGTTGGTTCATCTGCATCACACTTCATAGGAGGGGAGTTTATTATATTCCATGCACACATTATTTACATTCTACATCTAGCTACTTGCTCGCTACTTCAAGTGCAACATGCACAAGAGCAACCTAGGGCACAATTACACACACACGCACACACACACACACACACACACACACACACACACACACACACACACACACACACACACACACACACACACACACAACTACATTGGGTCTGAGATGTAGTGTCGTGATCGGTGTAAGTCCACCATTGTGGTAGTTAAGACAACTTGACTTCTTCATTTGCATCTTTATTTTTTAGGGTTTGATGTTTTGTCTAGGGTTTTATAGGTGATTCATTTATTTCAATTTTATAGTGACATCAGCAATCTTATAACGACATACATGTGACAAGAAGTGAACAAGTGTGAAGCCCTAAGAACCCTATCGTAACCAAGTTTCACCATTTTAGTAGGCCAAAGTGCCGAGAACTCATACCCGGAGCGCCCCATGCGCCCTCATCCTTCTCAAGGCACCCCAGATCAGTTGAATTACTCAAATCTATATTTTCTCAAGATCCTATACGGCGGTCTCTATTCATGTTTAGTCAGTCTCCACTGTGACACAATCTTGCAACCTCTTTGAAACAAATAAGGCTCTTCTAACCCTCTTTGCACTTTAGGTTTCTACATTTCATTGCTTAGTTTTCTTGGGTTATTTCCTTTATTTATTTATTCATTATTTACTGCAAACTTGCATTAGATTAGGCTATTATTTTACATTTTAACATTATATTCAATGTCACATCGCGCTCACCAAAATGATTATGCTAAAATGTAAAATAATAGCCTAATGTAATGCAAGTTTGCATAGAAACAATGAATAAATAAATAAAGGAAATAACCCAAGTAAACTAAATAATGAAATATAGAAGCCCTAATGTGCAAAGAGGGTTAAAAGAGCCTTAGTTGTTTCAAGAGGTTGTGAGACTATGTCACAATGGAGACCAGATGAACCAAAATGAGATATTGTCACACAAAAAGCCCGAGAAAATGTAGATATGAGTACTTCAACCGGACATGGGTTCCCGGGGCACTCTGTCTAAGTTTTGGGTTCCCTATTCTACTAAAATGGACAAAATTTGGTTCTCGACAGGTCAGGTCGTTAGAGCTTTACACTTGTTTGTTTCTTGTTGTGTGTATATCACTATAAGATCGTTGATGTCACCGTAAGCTTGCAATAAATGAATCGCATGCAAAACCCCAAACAAACCATCAAAACCTTAAAAAGAAATATGTAAATGAAGGGGTCAGATTTTCCTCAGCCACCACAATGGTGGACTTACAACTAAGCGTTACAATACATCTCAGACCCAATGTAGTTATGTGTGTGTGTGGAATTGTTCCCTAGGTTGCTCTTGTGCGTGTTGCACTTGAAGTAGCGAGCAAGTAGCTAGATGTAGAATGTAAATAATGTGTGCATGGAATAGAATAAAATCCCCTCCTATGAAGTGTGATACATGATGAACCACCTTTGTTTCTTGTGATGTAGATAGATGGATGCAAATGGAGTTATAGATGCCTTGATGGGTGAAAGCTTAGATGACGCTAGATAGTGCTTTGTGCTTAGCCCTTATTATGATCACATAACTTTATATTTATATGATTCATTTGCTTGAATTTCGTAATTAGCCACTTAAAAGGTGGACTAACAAAAAGATAAGATTCTTAAATGGCTAGAAAGGACCCAAAAAGTTAGAGTAAAGTGTAAAGAGGACAGAGGCACCCAAAGGGGATGAGGGTGCCTGCACTCAAGGCGTCATGGTTGGGTGCCCTAGTGTAGAAAGGGGAAAACTAGAGTATGAAAAGATAGACTAGGTCTGGTATAGGTGTAAGACCGAAAGTAGCAATAGAAAGCAATGAAATATGGCCAAATACATGGGTTAGTTATTACTTTTTTACTTAGGAACCATATGAATAGTAGTATGTGATCAAGACTAGATAATTACCCAAAGTGTGTGATTTTGTGTTTACATTTTCCCCCACTTTATGTTGGTGTAAAGAATTCTTGGTAGCATAAAGTAGATAGAGATGTGTACCTCATATCCATTTATGTTGGTGTAAAAAGTGTGCCGAGGGACTAGAAAAAGTGTGGACTAATAAAAATGGAGCGTGAAAACCAAAGATGCAAAAGTGTAAAGAGTGATAAAATTGAACCTAGGGCGGAAAAGCGTGTGTAGATGTCGATGTGTGTGATGTTGTTGTTGATGATGATGATGTTGATCGATTTCTTCTTGTTGTCGCCAAATCACTGCACCCCCCGAATGGCCAGGATGTGAATAGGACGTTCGGTGTGATTGGGACACATGGGATCACCTCTCAAGCTGTGGGACTTGGGCTCAAGGTGAACCTCCTGGAGAAGGCCGGCTTCCTCTTCCTAAACTAAGTGCTGTACTACTCCTAGTGTAACAAAAATGATTATCTAGTCCTATGCTAACATTTTCATGGGGTTTTAGGGAAAGAGATTTACAGAAATGAAACTATACTAGGGATG
The DNA here is from genome assembly GCA_018340775.1 of Taxus wallichiana var. yunnanensis. Lineage (NCBI taxonomy): Eukaryota > Viridiplantae > Streptophyta > Pinopsida > Cupressales > Taxaceae > Taxus > Taxus wallichiana. Next base: position 920,967,891 of record CM031239.1, on the reverse strand, counting down.
GTGATGCACCAAATAAAGGGTGTCTTCAGATTCAGGAAGGGTTAATTTGAAGAGGGTGTGTGCACCACAGTCAACTTCACCTACCGCAACTTAGAGAGGGCACAGGATACCACAAACTAAGAGACACGCGCTCCATTTGTTAAACTTTATCGCACCGAGAAATATACCAGCTTTCCCGTGAAGAAGGATGAACTCAAGAAGGGTGAACAGACACCACAACTCAACCGCATGCAATACTTCACCACTGATAAGCACGTAACTCCAAGAACCCGCAATAGAACTTAAACTTGCACAAAGTGTACCTACAAGTATGAGAAAGGCACAAAGAAGCACGTAAGGATGAAAGGACCAAGATTAGTCACAAACACACACTTTTATTGCTTCAATAACATGCACAATGCATCATACATTCAGAAGAGGCAATAGTTGCCATTACAGTCTTGAAGAGGAGGCTTGAAAGTTCTCTCAACACACAAGAACAACTTGCAGAAGAGAGAGGATTCTTGAAAAGTATACACTTGCTCGAGATATTTAATCGTCTAACTTGTCCGAATGGCTGGAACCCTTTGAAATGAGCTTCCAACTTACATTTATAGAAGAATATGTGAGAAAGAAGAGGAAATGGTCATAATTGCATTCCTAAAATGAAGGCCCATGATGTATTTATTGCAGCTTAGTCAACCACCCGAGAAGGTTCCATCATGGGTCATTAATCGCTCGATGACCTAGTCTTCTCAATTAATTAAAAGAATATTTAAATAAAATATTTAAATAATAATAATAAATATTATTATTAAAATATTTAAATAAAAATATTAATTTAATTAACATAATGTTGGGACCCCCCCGTTGACCCGTTTGACTTGAAGAGGAGGGGGGTCCATGTGGATAGAGTCTGCACATAGCCAAACTCGGTGAGCTTCGAATCCTCTAACTCGGTGTTGCAATCGATTTTGAACCCCACACTAACTCTTTCCTCGTCTTGGCAATCGAGCTCTTTTGCATTGAGTCCTTCAAATGGTGAGCTATCAAACTTGATTCTTATCGTTTTGCTAAAATGCATGTAGATCCTGTGAACCTGGCCTGACGCAAATTAAGACTCGCCTCATGAATGCCACTGCTACGGTCTTGCTTCAAACTCCAAATCGAGCCATTCTGAATTACCAAGCCACCTATATGCATTGTGAACATGAAGCTTTAAGCCCGAAATTGAAAGCCTCTACAAATACATTAAACTTCAACACCCGCGAGCTTATTCTTTATCTCGACTTGGTACCAATGTTTCCACAATATGAAAAGTTTGACTCTAAATCATACTTAGTGGATTTGATCCATAATACATTGGTTGTACCCACAGAGGTTAAACAATTCAATGAATTTAAATTATTTCACTCCTGCATGTTGCGCCATTTAGAAATGATTTTTGAGCTATGAAAATTGTTAGGGATCACATTACGTGGCCCTGTCAACACTGAATCGATTGATTTCTCTGTGATAGCTCTAGTTTTGACAGATAGAGTTATTTCTTCTTGTTTTGGACCACATATTCACATGCATTCCACGTTCAAACTCCATGAAACAACACCACGAGCTCTTCAACTGATTCGACCTGGCTTTGTTTTGCATATCAACCCGAGCACCCGGTTAGCTCAAACTCACTTGAATGTCGTGCTTAACCCAACATTTCTAAAAAGAATGGTTTTACCACAATGTTCACGGTTCTTCCTTATCATATAACACTTGCAGTAAGAATGTTTTAGCTTGGCCATAATAAGCACAATTGTACCTTCCAAACGATGAGAAAATGCCATTATCAACAAAGACCTAATGTTGCCATGATGATGACCTAGGCTTATGCCCGTAACATGTCGATAGACACCCTTGAGACTGATTTTTGGCCAAAGAGCCCTTCGGTATTTTGGCAGTGCACTCGCAATCTCGGCTCCAATCAACAATTATGCCACTATTGGGATCTTAGTATGGCATAGGTAGCTGTGAGCTAAACCATATACTCATTTTTCCAGAAACTAAAAGATCCTTTATGTTACAATTTGCAACACATAAAATAAGCCCTTCAAAAAATACGTTGAACAACTGGGGCAACCAAGAGGACCTTGGAAAAAATGTACAGTAACAACCATATGAATTCTTCCTTAGTCGTGGATCAAAGCTAATAGAAATAAAGCTAGATAAAATTAGCTTGAAACTGCAGTATAATCATCCATTTGTTAAAACAAGTTTCTCTGAACCTGGTAAAGGAATACTTTTATTGTCTGATTGGACGTACATAATGGAAGGGTATAAATATTGCCTACTGCCCACAGAGTTTCTCAAAGAGACCATTTACGAGTAACAAGGATGCAGCATGCAAAACGGCCGACCAGGTATTTCAGAGTTGACCTTCACATTCAATTCGTTTCTAGGAGAAGAAATGCTGAGCAATATGAATCGTTTCATTCTACACGTAATAAAACTCCATCTCCTGGTTCATGGAAATTTTATGAAGCCTTGAATGGCGTGACTCCAATCCATCGTACACGTGGTGAATGTTTGTTTCATGCAGCTGTCATTCGATCTGAGTTCAGAATAAGGATAGGCATGCATTCGATACTGAACAGATAACAATACAGTTGGACAACCTGCTTGTTTAAACGCGTTCAAAAGGCTTTTACTGTACTGCGCATGCCTGCTGACTGTGCGTGGGAGCTTGTCTTGCGACCACCGAATGCTCAGAGAAGTATGCTGGCAAAGGCGAACTGAACGGGAAAGGAGAAGTATGTTGGCAAAGGTGAAATGATCAGGTCGGGCATCTGTTTGTTGCATTCGAAACCTGTGTCTTCTGTAAGCTGCAATTACGGTATTCCATGAGAAGGCGTTTCTTTTTTGTGAGCCTGAAACTGGATACTGTTTCCAACGTCGACCAGTCTTCAACCATCTCGCCATCATCCTCCCTTATCGCTCGGAAGATTACTCAATGCCCAATTTGCAACTGCCACTTTAATTCTCCTGGTAACTCGCACAAAGACTCGGACTACTCCAAACTGCGGGGTTTTCATGACGGATAGCCATCATAATTTTTCCACTTGGCAATCTGATCCAATTTCTCCCCTACGCGGAGTAAACAACATGGTTTTCCATCCCAAAATTTCCACTTGGCGGTGCTGCTCCGAATCTCCCCCGCGTGGAACAGCTTGGAATGCCATCTTAATATTTCCCATTTGGCATACCAGCTCCGAATTCCCGCATAACGGCTTGGCCACACCAATCCACGGGCCCCGGCCTCAGCTTTGCCGCGCAAACTTGGCAATTTGACCCGATTTCTCCACTTTTCCACCAGCGCGTGGGATCTTCATGAATCTTCTCCTGCCGAGTTTTCCTTCAACAGATTTGAGGATAACATTAAACTCTCAGTGCAAACATTTCAGCTGTAGCTTGTAAGGTGTGATAATTCCAACAGAATCCTTTATGCTCGCCAATCTAGTGACTCGTTGAAGATGCTCATATAATTGCAAAGCAAATTGTGCCTCATGAATATTCTGATATGAAACAGTCCCACCTCTATGAGATTCGCTTCCATGAGTTACATCGTAAAACAAGTAAGATCTCGATAGAGAGTCTTTGTAATAAATTTCCTCAGGTCTGCTGGTAACACTCTTACTGTCACTTAATCGATTTTCATAAAAATATCTTGAAGGAAAATCCCGAATTTGAGGATGCATTCGATGCTGAACAGATAAAAACATCGTTGGACGACTTGCTTGCTGGAAGTGCTCAAAAAGGCTTCTACTATACTGCAACATGTCAACCGCTTGTGCACCAAATGCTCGGCCGAGGAAGGTCTGAACACCATTATGTAATTACAAACCCGAGATTCAATGATGTTGAACCTCCCATATCTGCATAATTTCATATCATCTCGGTCAAACAAGATAATTCTCCCAAGTGGTTGGTCGAGCACTGTCTTAATGGATTAAACCTGGCATCATGTTGACTTTGACTCTCCCTGACTTGGCCTTCAGATCTTTTTGCATCGATCTCCACCGAGATCCTTGTACAGTTCCTTTCATTTGTCAATTTTCAACGAGCTATATTTTGCATTAACAAGACCATCGTCGAGCTCTTACAACTGAGAGTCTCTACTGAGATGATTTCCGAGATGACTATCAATTTGACACCGGGTTCTTTAACAACTCGACCCTGAACTCTTCACTGAGTCGAGATCAACTGGGTGCCTTTCGATGCTAGGTGATCTCTTCATATGCAATTTAGGAATTATTTTTTTAATTATTGCATCTCGATAATAACCGATGGTAGGTTCCCGGGGCTAATATTTCATCTTGAACCGGATAGAACCCCCTTGTCCAATCTTGCTAGGTGTGCAAAATTGGATAACACTTCCCATATAGATGGAATTCCAAAAGAGAAGACGATCAAGTAGTTAAATACGCATGTATATGTATAAAAAGCATGTGAGGAAGTATGTAAAATAAAATGCTGAAAAATGTGAAAAAGGAACATGTGCACTTGATCTGTGATGAGGAAAGAGTGTAGAAAGGATCGTGTATAAAGGATCCTATCAATGAAGTGCAATTTTTTTGGGTTATCTCACCCCATCAGGCTAAAGAATTATAGGAAGGAGATTATGATTTATCCTCCAACCTTTAACTGCTTCCCAAAACTATTGAGATCTTTGTATTGTCTGGTTATTTTGGCGATCTGATGCCAAGGAAAAAGTAGTATAGAGAGGAAGGTATGGTGTTATCCTCTAACCTTTAACTACTCCCTAGAATAAAACGCCACTGTAGATGATGTCTATTCACGCATGTGTTAATGGAAACCTGCCCCGTAAAATTTGTTGTGTAGATTTCTATAGACTATGTTGAACCATGTCATTGTGTAATCGCCCCGATTATAGGTGCTCCAGAAAGCCATCATTGTACCAGAGAACCCAAGTCTGATTATGAGCCCTCAACCGTACTATATTGTACTCAAGTTTGTGTTGTGTATACTCTGTATGGGGTGACTAATTCACCCAAATGATGTCCCCCTCTTTAGGGGCGCATACGATGTCACCGTAGGAGTATGCAGTCCAAAAGAGTACCAACCGTGGAAATGGTGCCTTGTAGGGGGATGTTCTTGGTAGAAACCAAGGCACATACAAACAAGTGGTTGGGAGACAAGTTAGTACAAGAAAAGACAAACATGCATGTATAAGACGAAGTGTAAGCTAGACAAACAATGTGTAAGCTAAAACACACAAGAATACAATGTAGACCATGAAAAAGTGGGTTGCAAACATGGGACACCACTCGCAGTGTCACGAGATAACCAAAGCTGACGAAAAAAAAACATACAAGTGTCCACACAAGATAAAAGGAAAATCCCGTAAAAAAGGCATACAACGACAAGCAACCACAAACAATATAACAAAAACCATGGTGGTAGGTAGTCCTGAAAACAATGTTGCACATGAAGAACCCGTTAGCATGTTAGAAAGATAACAATTATTTCAAGGTGTGTATAATCTAATAATGTAAATTGCTAAGTAAAAAATGAAACAATAAAGCACCTACAAAGTGTATGGAAGTGGATGCCCTCATGAGTCATTGCGGGAATGGTACAAGGTATTGTGTCAAGCACCCATGTTAGGTGTAATGGATTTTTAAAATTTGTGATCACAACTAGAAAGAAAGTGAACGTGCATGTGTGTATGATAAAGATAATGACATACAAGATATTTATCTAGCATGTGTAATAAAGTGAACATGTACAAGTAAGTGCAAGTAAGAGTAAAAGCAACCAAGATATGTAATATGTTGTGGATGGATGGAATGGAATGCAAATTGAATGATAGGATCTACGTGCCCCTAAGTGAATGGAATTTTATGAATTGAGGTTCATTTGTTTTTCCCCCGAGCAATCAAGAACGAACCGTAAACGAGAGTACGTCATCGGGAAATGGTTCGAACTATGTGTTGTGTGTTGTGTTGTGATGAATGTGTAATGATGATATGTGACATAAAGATGAATTGTGTGTGATGATGTAGCCTAAGCGTATATCATGACAAGATGATCAAAGGAGTGATGATTTATCCTAAAACATATATCACTAAATGATTCTAGAGGAATTGATGATGTATCGTATGGCGTATATCACTACAAGATGGGTAGAAGGAGTGGTGATTTATCCTAAAGCATATACCACTAAATGATGCAAGCGAAAGTGATGATGTAGCCTATGGCGTATATCACTAATATAGGAATGTTGCATGAGAAAAGGATTGAATGGTTGAATGTGTGAGTGTGATGAGGTCCATTTGTGATGTATACCCTCAACAGTCTAGTATGGACCGTGAGACTAGAGTGTGTCATAGGGTAGTGAGTGTAGCACGTAAAAGTAGATGTGTAAAATGCGTAAGATGTGTAGTAGGTGTAGTGTAATATGCGATGTATAGGATGTAATGTAAGATGTGTAGATGATATAAGTGTAGAATATGTAGGATGTATGAAACACAAAGTGTGAATGATACATAATAGATGTAGGATGTAATATGTAAGATGATGTGTATAAAAATGTAGGATGTGAGAGGATGTGTAATGTGTATTCGTAGTTTCTACAATGCAAAGGTGTGAGTTTCACGTGTATAGGATACCCTTAATACAAGTGTGAACCAAAACACAAGAGTGTGTCATCGGGTAGTGTCAAGACTAGCGTGTGGAGGAAGATGCATATGCTAGGATTTTGATGTATGATGATGCAAGTATGGGAGATGTGTTGATACTAGGGGGAAATGCAATGCCCCCAAGTTTTTATATGCCGAAGATAACAATCATGTAATGTCATCTATGAGGTCATCAATGTCATGATCAAAGCCAAATGGAGCGTGTGTCGAGACCGGTAAGCAATAGTGTCGGGTTGATCATGTAAAGAACTATTGCGACATAGGTTATACATGCCCATAACATATTCCTTGTTAGTGAAAGGAGGTAATGGGCATCCATGTGCATACCAATGAGTGAGATTTTGTGTATAGCCAAGAAAGGAGTTGTTACAAATGAACACACGGAAAAGGGCATAGGAAATGAGATAGATCAAGGTCCAATGTGCCCCTATATAAGTAAGCCAAGACTTCCCTAATGTGAGTGGAGAAGAGTGAGGAGTGTGTGCAAGGTAGACTGTGAGATGGAATACACATAGACCATAAGTAGCAGTGATAGTGATGAATCCATAATATAGATGAGGATCATGAGTTGGAGGATAAAGATCCTCAAAAGTGAAACCGAGCCAAGTCAAACCATCATGTGAACATATAGAGACATCGCAAGTAGGATCAAATGGAATATGCTCCCAATATGAATCATTCATGAAAAATGTGCATGTAAATGGTGGTCGTGCTAGTGGAGGTGGTGTATGTGAAGGTGTAGGGGATAGATTGACATCCGTAGACTAGACAAGCCCTCGATAAAGAATCATAGCAGTAGTAGTAGTTGGAGGTGGTGGTGTGGAAGGAATAGTATTAATCGTGCAAACACAGCACTTTCAAGTGGTGGTAAATGTGGTAGCTCATCTATGGGTTGAGGCTCATCGCAATATCGGACCTTGGAATATGAAGTGTGGTATTAGGATCATGGTCACAATATTTGTAAGGATGACAGACATGAAAAATAATATATTTGATGCCTCTATCGGATTTGTTTCTATCAATGATACTAAGGTTGATATGTCTTGCCCATTAGTACATGTTCTATTCCACTTCTGATTGATATTGGCTATCCACTATCACAAATTTCATATCCCATTAATAATTCATATTTTGCTTTCAAACTTCATGTTACGGTAGGCCCTCTCACTATACTTTAACCCTTCCTTGTCAGGATAAGCAATCGATGATGCGACATGCTTTTAGGCCTCAATTGAATTTGTAGGTCTAAGTCTATCATCTCCATGAATCGTTTGCATTGAAAATTTATTCACAACAATGAATTCATTTCTATCGATGGTGTGCCTCCATCTACTCCATAGTCACCACCTCATCTAACAATGGTTAATGCATCACCTACTACATCTAGTACACCACAGCCCACAACACTCAAAGCACAATATACTCCTAGGTCACCTACTCACACATGCTTTACATGGCCTCATCACTCTGTTAGTCCAACACACCAGTATAGGCCCATTCTTAGGATAATTATTGCATCTAGAATTACATCATCACCTCATTTTATTCCATGTAGGTTTCCATCGCCGCCGCTTTCTACTTCACATAGATCTCCATTACCTACACATTTTTTTGCACCAATGCGCCCATCATATACTCATCCATCGCATGCACATAGACTTCATTAACCTACGCAACATCTATCTAATATACCACCACTCTTAGAGCATGATCACACACTTTCATCACCATAATCATCGAGTAGAGGACCTTCATCCTTTACTTTTATTGGATAGTTCACTCACCATTACACACTTGGGGGCATTACACTTATCTCTCTCCCCCTAATGGACAACACACATTTTCTACTACACACACATTAGCATCCACATTTCCTGATGACACACTTTTGTGCTTCGTTTCACACTTGACTGTTGAGGGCATCCTATACAAATGAACCTCACACACTACACGGTATACACTACACAATATACATTACACATACTCACACATCCTACATATTTTATACACATCATCTTACATCTTACATCCTACATCTATTATGTGTCATTCCCACTTTGTGTTTCATACATTCTCCATATTCTACACATATATCATCTACACATCTTGCATTACATCCTATAAATTGCACATTACACTACACATCTTACGCATTTTACACATCTACTTTTATGTGCTGCACTCATTACCCTATGATGCACTCTAGTCTCATGGTCCATACTAGACTGTTGAGGGTATACATCACAAATGGACCTCATCACACTCACACATTCAACCATTCAATCCTTTTCTCATGCGACATTCCTAGATTAGTGATATATGTCATAGGCTACATCATCACTTCCACTTGCATCATTTAGTGGTATACACTTTAAGATAAATCCCCACTTATTCTACCCAACTTGTAGTGATATACGTCGTAGGCTACATCATCACTTCCTCTAGAATCATTTAGTGATATACGCTTTAGGATAAATCATCACTCCTCAATCATCCTGTCATGATATATGCTTAGGCTACATCATCACGCACAATTCATCTTTATGTCATATATCATCACAAAGACACTACACACAACACAGCTTCAAACCATTTCCCGATGACGCACTCTTGTTTACTTGCTCATTTTTATTGCTGAGGGGGCATAAACAAATGAACCTCACTTCATACAATTCCATTCACTTGGGGAGCATACAGCTCCTATCATTCACTTTGCATTCCATTCCATTCATCCATAGCATATTGCATATCTTGGTTTCTTTTACTCTTGCTTGCGCTACTTGTACATGTTCACTTTATTACACATGTTACATAGATATCTTATATGGCATTATATTTATCATACACACATGTGCGTTCACTTGCTTTCTAGTTGTGATCAAAGATGCTACAGATCCATTACACCCACTGGATGTTTGGTGCAAGACTAGTACCAGCCCCACAAAGAACTCCCGAGGGCATCCACTTCCATACACTACAGGTGTTATTGTTTCATTTTGTACTTAGCACTTTAAATTATCAGCTTATACATGATTTTACATACTTGTTATCTTTCTAACATGCTAATGGGTGCTTCATGTGCAACATTTATTTTGTAGGACTACCTACCACCATGTTTATCTATTATATTGTTTTTGTTCGCTTTTCATCAGATATGCCTTTGTTTGCATGGGCTTTGCATTTTGTCTTGTGTGTACACTTGTATGTTTTTGTATTCATCGGCCTTAATTGCCTTGCGACACCGTGAGTGGTGTCCCAATTTTGCAACCCACTTTTTGCAGTCTACATTGTCTTCTTATGTGTTTCAGCTTACACATTGTTTGTCTAGCTTACACTTGGTCGTATACATGCATGTTTGTTCGACCCCTTCATTTGCATCTTTATTTTTAGGGTTTGATGCTTTGTCTGTAATTTTACAGTGTGATTCATTTATTGCAAGTTTACAATGACATTGGCAATCTTACATCGACATACACGCGAAAAGAAGCAAACAAGTGCAAAGCTCTAGCAACCTTGTCAGAACCAAGTTCTAGCCATTTTCGCACTGGCACCAGGCACCTCATAACTCATACCAAAGCGCCTCATGTGCCATCATCCTTCTCTAGGCACCCCACTCTAGATAAATTACTCGATCTACATTTTCTCAAGCTCTTGTGCGACGTTCTCTCATTCCTATTCTAGTAATCTCCATTGCGACACGCTTTTGCAACCTCTTCAAATAACTAAGGCTCTTCTAACCCTCTTTACACATTAGGGTTTCTACATTTCATTGTTTAGTTTGCTTGGGTTATTTCCTTTATTTATTTATTCCTTATTTACCGTAAACTTACATTATGTTAAGCTATTAATTTACATTTTAGGATAATCAAAAGTCTAGAAAGGCTAATTTTGGCCATTTTAGAGCATGTATGGATCCTTTGGGAGAGTTCAAAAAATATATTAAGACTATGAAGGTGGTTTTGGGGAGTATTAAAATTTTTGGAAGAAATTTAGAAATATTTAGGAAATATTGTATCATTCAAGTATAATTTGCACAACAACTATTTTCTAGGTACAAGGAAAAGGCATTCAAAAAGTGAAACCTAACTTCTCCGAATGATTCCAGGAGCTCCGTAAATATTTAAGAGGAAAAAAATTAGGCACGAAATATATGAGAATTATATACATGATGGGAACATACATTTTTATCTTGAGGTTCAAAGGTTTCTTGAAGAATTCCAAACAATGCAATCCCCCTCGTAGTTCCGAACAATAAAGGAATTAAATTTTCAGGTTGCATGTAGAAAAAAATATTGAAAACAATTTCATTGATCTTAGAATGTGTTTTTGAGTCAAATTCATATAAAATTTTACCCCAAAACATCATCCTAAGCCTCTAGGGTGAAAAAGGTAAGTTTTCTAGCTATTTTTGGACATCTAGTGTAAAACTAGCTTTCCATTTTTGGCCCGTACGACGCACTCCTCACCTCCTTGTGTCCTAATTTTCCCGTGACAAGGGGGAAATGAGGGACAAAAACATTCTCCCTCATCCTCCTCCCCAAGGCGCACTTTGGAGCCATGTGTGTCCCTTGTGTCCCGTGTGTCCCATTTGCACCCAAAGTGCAAGGGGGACATGAAGGACACAAAAGTGCACCCTCACACCTCACAACAGGGCACATTTTTGTCACCATTTTCCCCTCTTCCTCCAAGGGGAAAATAGGGACAATTAAATGTGCCCATGATCACTTGAATCCCCTTAACCCCATACGCATCCTCTCCCAACTCTACAAGTGTATTTCCCACCCCTCGTCTCATCCACCTTTCCTCACATGCTACCACTTGTCTCAATCTTGATCCAAGATACACTTTAGAGGCCCCATTTTCCTATTTTAACAAGTTTTTAACCACACACAAACTCTTTTTCAACTCATTTCTTCCGCATGTCTCCATTTCTTCACTATTGTTGTAATACCCTCAAAAACTCCCATTTTTTACAAGAGGTTCACAAATTTTCCTCGACGACCATAACCACCAAAAACAAAATTTTCTCATATATTTCAAACCGAAGTCCAATCACAAAGTGAAATTTTGCCAAAATATTCCTCTCCAAAATGCCTTTGGAAAGATTGTAGAGTCAGAATCCATTAATGCCCTAGCTTTTTCTTTGTTGAAATCTAAAACCTAAACAATAAAACCTACTTTTTGATTTCTAAAAGATTCAATAGATGAAAAATTATGAAATTTGGAGGAGATCCCTATGCAAAATGAACACTTTGACGACAGCTTGTTGGGGTTAGATCACACCATTGTATATATATATATATTTAAGCATGCAAGAAATAAGCATGGAAATTAACCAGAAGAAAAATACATAAGATATAACGTGGTTCACCCAGTGTGGGCTACATCCACCAAGAAACAACCAATCTATTATTCTTTGCTTTACAGAGGAAATACAATGAAGATTTACAATCTTCCACACCTCTCACGGATGTACAGTACTTTTCCTTTACAAGCTTCTCTCCAAGAAAATATTCTTACAATTATCTCTATCTCACCTTCTAACCCTATCTTTCTAGCTTATAAGCATATACAAACATTAGGGCAACTTAGCTATGCATTTACAACCGTCCAATCACCTTTATAACCAAGGGTCGGATTAAAACCCGTGTCTAAAAGAAAAATATTCACGCACAGATAACTGATGTCGGTTACCCAACCGATATTGGTTGCTCCCAGTGTGACCAACGCTCGGTTTATGTAAACTCGCACGTTTGTAAAGCATTTTATTTATAAGGCCATTTAGTTCCACAACTCAACAATGGTTTCGTTGCAAATACGACACTAGTAAGTCCAATTTCTAAAAATAGCATGTGTAATAAATAGAAAGATTTTAAAAATAGTAAATTTCTCAAAGTGACAAAATTTGACTATTTGAAATATTATGGAAAAGTAAGAAACGTCAAAAAGGGTTATTTAGGGAAACTTACTAAAAATAACAGTGTTTGGAAAAAGTACGTATCTAAAAATAGTAAATTCTCGTCAGTGGCAATAACCTAAGTGAATTAGGAACTTTATAGGTCAATAATTGTGCAAAGATTATATAAATAGTAATTTCCACCCCTACCTACTAAAAATAGAAAGTTCCATGTTTTGGTGCGTAAACTACATGATAGCTCTTTTCACTTATCTTAGTGCTTTTTAGAAATATGAAATGCAAATACTCGGGTTTTGAGCCTATTTCAACCATAGCTGTCACTCACATGGATCTTAAGGACCTAAAAAATAGGATTCTCATAGGACAAAGAGAGCCTGTGTAAGAGAGACTCTTTACGAGTGGATTGTTTGCAATAGAAAGCAATTCATTATCCATTAAAAATACAAAATTGGTCCTAACATGTGCACAACACTATGAATCTGATTCCAAGATAGTGAAGGTGAATGAAAACTCAATTCTTGCAGTGCTTACTCCTAAGGGTATCTCGCAGTGTATGTAAATTCTAACTAGCAACAATATGGTCATCATCACTAAAGAGTTTTCATCACATGAATGGGTGAAGATTGAATCATACCTCCAAGGCCTCACACTTGGGTCGTAGCTAAAACAAGACAGAAACCCTCTAGTGATCCAAAAACACTGTCAAGAAGTGAGTTCCACGATGGTTGGTTAGATGTTATCATCTTATTGAGCAGAGTGATGGATGATGAGAGGACAAATTATTTTTCAAGAATAGATGGCCCAATTCATCCTTGTTGCACACCGAAGGAAACCATGTAATGGATTGGGGATATATCATAAGTGACAATCTTCACCGTCGGTTGCTCCAACTACCTGTTACTAGAAAGTTCACTATGACCTCATATCTAGTGTATGCTCTTGTGAGCATAATACCTTTCAAAGGCCTAACTCACTCTCAAGGAAAGTAACCATCACTTTGTCAGGGTGAATGATATGCATTATGTTCGTTATCCAACTTCTTAAAGTCAACATAGAGCTAAGGTTATCCTCTCAAGCTACAAAGATTGGTCGAGAAATATGGGTGTTTCTTCACTCATTTCCCAACTTTCACCTTCATCAAATTTTCAGCTTCGATCTCTCTCCTCGTAAACTCCCATGTACCTTAGTGATAAAATAGTAATGTTTGAGTTGTGTAGTCAAATTCTCAAGTCCATAACAGATGTAAGAATCACAAGAAAAAGGGTGTGTCATTCCCTCGTATCTCTTGGAATATATTCATGTAAAAATGTTGTAGATGCATCAAATCTCAAAGCTTCCTTTTCTTCCCTTAGCCTCTATTCATATACATCCAAGTCTGATTTTGACATCCAAAACAATCCTGAAACATTCAATCTCCCTGAATTGCACCATAGTCCCCAAATTGAATATTATTGGGTCAACTACCTGGATGATTTTGAGGTAAGGAAAAGAGATCATATGTGAATGAATGTTGACAAAATGATGAGCTTCAGTTTTTATTGGTTCATTAAAGGTGTGGAAGATGATGGCTCTGATTTTTCGATCCAAAATATCAAGCAATGAAATTTTCACCTCTCCTACCTATCTCATGGAGCATTCGGAGATCTAAGGAATGGTTCAAGAGAAAGAGGATTTCTTTTGTATAATTCAAAGGTGGTTTCCTAACCTCTCGAGGCAAGCATCTCACCTCTCATCCTTGAAGGCATCTGAGAAAATTACGAGCTTCACTCACTCAGTGGAGCCCGCAAAGAGGAAAATGAAGGAAAATGAAGGACCTCATTATAGGAGACTTCACAATAAGGAAAAAGTCACTAAGGATCCCATCGAGGATCTTGAGCAAGGGGAAATTGATCCTTCGTAACCTCTAGTTCCACACCAATCACCAAGTGTCTCTTCCTCAACCACCAAGTTAGCTCATCAAGTGTAGGATGTGGTCCCTCATCGTGAACCCAAAAGTGTCATCATGCCTAGTGTTGAACCTACACCAATAGAAACATTCACATGGATCCACGAATAGATTGGAAGTGAGTTGAGGATAGTACAATAGGCATCGGTGTCAAACTTCTGAGCTATCTCAAAGATCATGAAGACCAAACGAAGTAGAAAAGTACAAGTAACTTCTCACTTTTTTAGTAGTGTCTCTAGCAATCAATATGTAGAAGTTTCCTAGCCAAAAGTGGTAAAACCCATCATGGAGATGACTTAGGTTGGCTATGAAATGAAGACAATTCCTTTGGGTCAAGCAACATGATGGCCTTGTTAATTCCTATGTAAACCCCTATTTTGTTATGTCATCATTTTGTACTAAGACCGATATTAGCATTTTGTAATTAATACTTTAATATATTTGAAAGGAATTTTTGTGCATAACCTTTTTATTTTCATCTTATCTATGCGTATTCAAATGAGTTAAATAAATCCATATATGTGTTAACAATGTGGTCAAGAACATATCTTAAGCCAAACGCAGGACTCATACATAGCCCAAAGACATGTTTCATTCACGCATTGGTGCGGGACTCACCAACACATCAAAGCATATGACTCGCTTTAGAGTGTAGGACTCACCCAAGAATTGGCACATGACTCACTTTGGAGCATAGGACTCGCACCGTAAAGCGTGGGACTCGCATGTTGCATGGAAGCTTAGGACTCGCATTGCGCAGGCGCCGGGACTCACACTGCCGAAGCGTAGGACTCGTATGAAGGAAGCAAAGGACTCAGACAGCAAATAGGCGAGTTGATTTGGTTAGCACATGAGTTACATAATGAAAAAATCATTGAACATGGATTATCATCTAGTCATCATGTTCAACTTAATATCCAACTTGATTAGAAACGTGGAACAAATGAACAGAACAACTGGTAGTCATCATGATTTAAGGGATTTAATGCATGATATTTGACATCCTTTGGAATCACTAAATCATCTTAGCTGAGAGTTAATCAAGGAATCCACTCGAGTTAACAAGATGAAATATAATCTAAGTGTGGCATGCACTTGTTCTTTCAAAGTTGTAACTCTTTAACAAGCAATTGTTGGCATAGAGATCTTTTAGTTAACTAGTAGTTAATTATTGCAAATAATCCATCCTCTTTTAGAGTGATAAGGATTGCTCTTGATATAAAATGGCATTTATAGGAGAATTACAAAGTTAGTTGGTTGTTGTTGAATAAAGTATTGTATTACATTCAATAAAGTGCATGATTCTGAGTTAAATCTACTGGTGTAATTTGCAAGGAGCAAGGGCCACTCCTCCCCAACGTGAAGGGCATTGTTTTTTACTCGAATCTCTAGTTATTTTACATTTGATTATTTATGAAAATTCCAACACTTTCAAAGATTTCAATTCGTGAATTTAGTAATATTTTTTTATCAATAGAAGGCATTTCTTAATTGCATTTAGAAGTAGTATTTGATTGAATTCAATAGTGAATACATGTTTAGCATAGTTTTAATCATTCTCTTTGTTGCAAATATTCGTGGACACCGCCCTGGACTGACAATCATGAAATAATTAAAGTGTGAGTATTAATGACACCCTTCACAACACATGAGGGAGATGCACATTTGTTCAAAGATTTTGTTGCTCGTTTGCTTTCCTGGAACGAGTACAAACAGAAAATTGAGCAGCTTGGAGGAGCATGTAAGAACCCTCACCTCTTATGTGCATTCGTTTGTGGACCCCGTGCGACCATATCTCTCCCCGCTAAAGATGTTACTCCTATCAGTAGCTTTGACCCCGCAACAATCAAAAAGGCTCAAGGTCATTCCATGCAGAAGAGCCAATGATCAATGGGTTGACAAGATTCTTGAAAAGGGAAAACATTATTTCTTGAAATCTTTTTACTGCTCGAGTTTGTTCTTGCCACCGTTGCAAAGGTAAAAGTGACCAAGGATGAAATTGAGAAGGAAAAGGCTCATTGGGACCAAGTGCTTCCATTGGTGACGAAAATGGGTAATCTTGACTCTTTTGTATTGGTGGGCAGAAATGTATTCAATTCCATAACTGAGAATTTTTCCCCATTTAGTCTTGAACATTGGTTGCCCGATATGAAATGTTGAATAATGCTCTCGAAGAGCTTGATTCTTGTGAAGAGCTCAATTCAAAATTCAGGAAAATATAAGCCATGGAGTACATAAGCTTGGAGCACCTCTAATGAGTGAGAATTCATCAGTGGAAGACCTTCTAAAAGCATTTATGAAACTGGTCAAGACAGATGCAAAAGACCCTTCTCGTTCAACAAGGACACCTTGGACTCTCTTGCATAAATTAGGGGTGCAATTTCTAATACTGCTAAGGATCATTAGACTTGGTTCAATCAAGGTAAAACGTCGATTACTTCTAAAACTTGGATCAAGGCCCTTAGCTTTGTTCATATCCCTCAAGCAGAAAATGGAACTCAGTGGCAAAGACACTTCAACAAGGAATTTGAAGGTGAATTTTCTCTAGGTACATTCCAACAAAGTTCACCCAAAAGTGGCTCTTTAGTGGCGGATACACCATTTCCTTTGATATGATCATCTCCCCTCTTCCTTCTCCCTCCTTTTTCTCTCTCATGTTTTAATTCTTCATTAAGGGGGGCATTTTTCACTATTTTATCTTATTCACTTAAAGTGACCTATAGTCTAACTTTGTAATGAGTTCTTTTCAATTAATGAGAAAGGACCCACTTTTGTTTCCTAGGAATATGAAAGGTCACAAGTGATAAGGGAAGTGAAAAGTCATGTGGGGGGTAGATGAAAAGACTTTTTGTAAAGCTATATATTTGGAAGACTTCCTCATTCTAAAGGGTTGTCAATTGTGAGTCTCTAAGTAGATAGCTATTGCACTACTAAGATACAAGCAAGAGATTGCATTCTTCTATTTCCTTTGTCTATGTTTCCTCCATTTCTTTGCATGATCATCTTTGTAGACATGATAATCTTGTAAAACCAAGGAAGGTGTTAGTGTCTTTGATCAATGAATCAATAGAAATATTTGTCTATGATTTGTTTGTCTTATCTTGTTCTTGAAGTTGAGTTCTTCTAATTGAGTGTAGAAATATTATGGTTAATGTTGTGGAAATCTGTAAGTTCTTATCCATGAACTTAACCATCTTTCCCCACATTCTTACTCCCCTCTACCTTTTATCTCTAAACAAAATCTTCCTTTGCACTAGGTGCAAGTAATTTGCCACAAGTCTAGTAGAGTATTCATGTGTGATCCCGGCTTCACGGCCACTCAATATTTTATTTTTGCATTCAATAAATTAGAGCCTCCCCATTACCAAGAAGAGGGAATTAGTTTGGGAGCGTTGGTGAAAATCAACTAATTTGCCCTTACGACAAATTATTTCAAAATCCACTAATTTGCCCTCATGACAAATTATTTTGCCAACAAGAACACAATATCAAATTTTTATAAGTATTTTATAGTTAATAGCATGACAAAATGCATATATGACTGTAAAATTTAAAGCCTACTTGATCCCCTTTGTTTTCTAGTGTTGTGTTTTAACATTTTGTTTATATGTTTTAGTTATTGTAATTTGGTCATTAAAAAGTTTACAAAAAAGATAACATTTTATTATCAAAGGAAACCCATTTATAATTTTGCTCATCGTTTACCCTGCATCCAAATGGATCAAGGCATATGGCCATATATAATAGCAAGGGTCAAGGTTTGTAAATCATTGCATGTATGTATGAATGAACTTTATTATGCCCAATAAAATGCGCCTATTCATTGCATACAAAACCTTTAGTACATAAGAACAAGGACAGAGTTTTAAAGAGGATACACAGACTATGAAAATTCCTTACATAAAAAGAGTTATGACCAATATTTATTTTGTCCTCTATTGTGGGTCTTTTGTGTCCTTGACAATGCGAAGGAGTAGAAAGGGTATCCTCTTTATCAATTTTCCTTCTTCCTAAGTGGTCTCAAATGGTTATGGCTAGCATTATATCCTCGACCATGGTCTTCGTATCTATTGATGTATGGAAAGATTTCTAAGGAAGTGTGCATGTACATGTTTCACTAACAATTGCCACCTCTTAAGCACATATAGTCTTGAACAAGTTTCTTCTCATTTAAAAATCACATCGCAAACATCTACTCAATTGCTCAGACCATTTCACCCCATGCCTCCACCGCTAACTATTAATTGTGTTGTTTCATTGCCTTCTCTCATAACAAAGGTGTTTGTGTAGAATTGATCTCAAGCACATGTGAACGGATATAGCTTATGACTTGTTCTTTGAACCTTCCCTACTCTAAAAATTCAATATCGCTGCTCATCATCTCTTTGAACAACAGAGTTGCGAAAAATAAAAGATGGGTTCGTACTTCTCTCAAATCAACCATTGAAAATATGTGTCGAGGGCATCATAAAAACCATGTTAATTGAAATTGAAAATACATGTTAAATTAGTTAAAATTTGTTACGACCCTTACAACATGTGTCACAAATTAATCTTAATATACCAATTTTTTTCATAATCTTAAGTATTTTCTACTTCAAATTTACATTTACAGATTTATTTCATTGTATGTGTTCAACTCTTATGTTATTAAAATACGAATAATGTAATTGCAAGTAATCCAAAGAGTTGCAAAGGCAAATGTCCCCTTTGTTTCAAAGTATGCAACCAATTTTTCATTAATGGTATTTAAATTTATCTATTTGATGTGACCCTTACAATAGGTGTCGAAAAATATTCTTAATATACCATTTTTTTGTGTTTAAGTATTTTCCTTTTTCATTACATTTAAAGTTTTTATTTGTTGTATTGGTTCAACACTTGTGCTATCAAAACACATAATAATGTAATTATAGTAACACAAAAACTCAACTCATGCATGTCATGAGTGAGAGCAAGTCACTTAGTCCAACCCCTCTGCCGGTAGAAGTGGCAGCAAAGGATTGTTTTTTGTTTGACCCACCATGCAATGCCACTCACACACGAAGCGCATATTCTTCAAATCTCGAAAATTTCACTTACAACCTTTAAAAATTATCTCGTTGTAGCTCAAATTCGCCATTACATTGGTCACGATGTTCTCCATCACTTGTATGTACTTGTACTAATGACATCATAGGTGTAGAATGTTTGGGTCTTTTTTTGCAACATTGTCTTGTGTGCTCAACCTCTAAGACCTCCATGTCTCGCCTCCTTTCTCTTTCAAACGACTCTCTTCTCTAGGGTCATACATTCATCTCCCTAAAGAACATAAGGCACCCCTAAATTTAGTTTGATCCTGAATGATATAGACGCAACAACATAAACCAAATGTTATATCATTGCTATTTATAATTGTTTTAGAAATTATATGCTTCACCTTATATGCTTTTCCATGTTCTTCGCATTTCATTCCCTCGCCAAGGGACACTTTCGATGTCATTGACAAGGAGATCTTTGTCCAATATGACCAACAATAACATTGGGTTCTGTCTCATCTTCTTCAAATCCTAACAATTTCGATTACAACCTATAAAAATTCTCTCTCCTTCCTAAATTGTTGTTTTCCTTGTAGCTCAAATTTGCCGCTTGCATTGGTCATAAGTGGGATGTTCTCCATCTTTGTATGTACTTGTACTAATGACATCATAGGTGTAGAATGTTTGGGTCTTCTTTTTGCAATAGTGTCTTGTGTCCACACCTCTAAGGCCTCCACATCTCACCTCCTTTCTCTTTCAAACAAATCTCCAACTTTTCTCTAGGGCCGTACATGTGTCTCCCAAAAGAACATGAGGCACCCCTAAATTTAGTTTGATCTTCAAATGATATAGATGTTACAACATAAACCAAATGCTATATCATTGTTATTTATAACTTTTCTAGAAATTATATGCTTCACCTTATATGGTTTTCCATGTCCTTTGCATTTCGTTCCCTCCTCAAGGGACACTTCCGATGTTATTGACAAGGAGATCTTTGTCTGATACGACTAACAACAACATTGGGTTTCATCTCCATGTCCATGCCATCTACTCTATCCACCACCTTTGCTCACATACCGAATGAGTAAAACAAAAGCCCACATTCCTCGAAGACATTTTCTTCCCCTTCACAATTGACATTCGGAGATTCAACACAACTTTGTTTGGCTGCTCCAAACCGTCTTCCCACACCCTTCCCTCTCTCTTCCCTTTCGTGTCACAACTCTACAATTCCATTGGACTCCACCTCTATCATAATGTCCATTGCACCTCAATGTGATTGCTAATTTTAAACCATGGAAGACGAGCATATGATCTTGTTTATGGAAGTATTGGCTAATAATATTAGTTTATTATATTAGAGAACATAAGTTTTATCCATGCAACGCTAATTAGATTTTTTACATTAAACAAAAAAATCTAAATTTTAGATATTATACATTTCATGTTAAATTTCAAATTTTAGCAACTTTTTTAATTATTTCTCACAACAAAATAGAATTCCAATTAGTTTTTACAAAATATTAATTTTGATATATACAATCGTCCTAAAACATCTTCATTGAGTTGGGTGAAACTAGTAAAGATAAGAGGTTACCAAACAATACAATATTAAGTTTTTCCAAAAAAAAAATTGATTGGTTATGTTTCCTAACTAGCACATAAAATTAAAATTCTAGGTCAAAGGAAAGAATGGAGTGACAAAATAAACAAAAAGTGCAGTGATGCACCGTGAAGTAAATATTGCAACTTATAGTTTCTCACCTTGTGAACACAAACGAATTGGCATGCATGCAATCAATTCAACTAGCACATTCGACAAGACAAACATGAGGTCAGGGGCTCCAAATTATGTAGTAGCAAGACGGGACTGGAAGGTTAAACAAAAATCACAACTAATTGGTCGATAGGCCTTTCTAAAGTCTTTTTTTGTAACTCCCATCTTCATTGTCATTGTCGTCCTAGAATATTTTTAATCTTATTTTCAAAATAAAAACCATTCACATTCTTTTTAACTCCCATCTTCATTATCATTATAATCCTAAAATATTTTTAATCTTATATTTTAAATAAAAACCATTCAAATTCTCGATTCGTTGAAATAGAGGGTCTCCTTTTCTAACAAATGGGAGGGGAAAGTGAAAATTAATCTTCTCTCACTCATATCTCTCTCTCGAGGATGCTAGTGATTCAGACAAAGCATTTCTAAAAATTAAATATGGTTGCCTCGACATACTGGTAATACCATACTAAATTTACAAATTGGCACATAATTCATGGGATAGTTTTTAATTTAGAGTTAAATGATGATGGAGTTTTATGTCCAGGTTAACAATGATGGTGTGCAGATCATTTTTCACAGCCTCATAGTCGGGAATGTTTTTTTCTTACAAAACTGTGTTATTTGTTTCTTTTTTGCAGCGTGCTGGTGGAGTGGATCTGTCTATTTGCTGCCCTTATTAATTAAAGAAAGTTAACACATATCTTATCCATCTTCGAAGGCTATATGATACATAGTAAGATGTATGTATGGGTCAGGACTAGCCCTGTGCTATTTACTTTTCGCTACAAATTCAACTTCCATTTTATCACCAGTAATATTGTATCTGCATATAGAAACAAATCATTTGCACTTCTACTACTTTTATGCAGGTTTTCCAAAACTTTGCTCACAAATGTCTTAAAATTGTCCATCAATGTTAGTTGACAAGTAACATGGAAACTAGTAACAAACATGAGGATGTTGATCTCAAGTAGTTGACAGAAACAAAAACAAAAACAAAAACAGTAACACTTCAACTACTACTATTCAATTCATTTCTGCTCCCTACTCTCGCACTCCCTTATTTCAAGTAGTTATATCTATTTTTAGGTTTAGCAAACGGATCTGACCATATCATGTTTTATACCATCTGAAGAACAACTCATTTCTTATGATGCTTACCAATGTTTCAATTATAATAGAGGATGTAATTATCTAACGGTCCTAGAGGGCGTAGAAAATGTCATAAACATAGCACGTTTGCCACATGTAGTTTAGTTTCATCAAATAAACTTATTCATTCAATTGAGGGTGTTTACATATGACAGTTTTGAAATTAAATTATGCAGAGATTATTGGCTGATGGGCAAGTTTCTAGAGTAAATTTTATTTTTAAATCCTATATTCAATTTTTTTCATCCAAAAATATTTTGGCTCATCAGCAGGTTTCTAGAGTAAATTTTAATTTTAAATCCCACATTCAATTTCCTTTTCACCCAAAAATATTTTAAATCTTTTTAAATGAAAACGCTTAAAATTCACTTGAAGACATGGTAGCAACAAAAAGTTCTCATTTTCTTACTAACTAATATGAGGGGAAAAAGGAATTTAGGAGTCTCTCTCTAGTAATTATCAGGCTCACCTCCACATTTTTAAAAAAGTGACCCGCAGGTTGTTGCAAGCAAACAATCTTTTCAAAAGGATCTTCAATGGAAGCAGCGATAACTCATACGTTAGACAAGGGTGGGGCATTTTGGAGGAGCTCAGTGTCAAAGAGCGAAGGTAAAAGGGTGTATTTCTCTTCCTCCTCATCCACAAGATTTGTCAAATTAGGTGCAGTGCTCTATATAGGCCACTCATCTGGGTCTGGGGTGTGAGCAATAGATCTAGATAATATCAGCTCTATTAGATATTATATTATCTATCTCATCTAGTAAAATGTAAATTAACCATCAAAATCACTAGCCCTTTGGGCATGACCAAGGCTAAGGCGGAGGAAAGGCCTCCTAGGCCACGCGCTGAAATGGGGACATTACATATAGCAATGTCATTTTTACTCTCAGTCAAACACCTTGCAAGCCTACAAGATATGATTTCATCTTTGTTGGCTGAAGTAGAGAGAACTATAGACGATAGAGAATTCTTCACAAGAAATTGCACTATACTCTTGCATGAAAAATAATTACAAAATATCATATAAACACACCAGGCAAGCTGAGTGTTATTATCGCAAAAAAAATAGTCATAGAGCCTAGAATTGTCACATTCAAGCTAACGATGTTCTCAAAGGCAAACTCAAAGATAACTAGAAAGAATAAAATATGGCATTTGTTGACAATCCACCAGATGCTAAATTTATCGAGGATCTTATTGAAGAAGAAAAATACGTACTCTAAAGAAGTCAATGTTTTGATGACACGAAGGAATCCAATGTAGGTAAAACTTGGCATGGATGGCTTCCTAGACAATTCAGAGTCTTTGGATCTCGGAATTTACCCTGCGAGGGTCACGAAACAACTTGATAGAGCATTGTGGGAGTAGATCAACACGAAGGGTTGTCCAACAATTTGGGAGATTCTGTAATTTGGGAGTTTGAGGAGGTTCTACGACAATGTCAAAATCTCTTGGAGACTAGAGAGTACCTCCTATTGGTGTTGAATGTGTTCTTTGACTACTCAAACCTTTGGCTAACCCTCAAAGATGAGGTGACAAACGGTGGATAGTATCCATACAATGGCAAAACGGAGACAATCTGGATGAGGGGTGGAAAGAGTGTAATACTACCATTTTACTAGCAACAACCATTGAACCCATCTCTATTGTTTACCCGATGAAAAAAAATGGAGATAACACTCCAACCACTTGTTAACCATCTCATTTTTCCCATCAAATTGGGGGTGATATGACAAGCTACAAGCCAACTGAGTACCCAAGGATAAGAATAACTCAAATCGTGTAACTAAAGTATCGTGATCACTTACTACGACCTTTGGGATTCCGTAGCTTCTAAACTATATACATAATATTTGTTACTTGCTATATTTGTTACAAACATATGTGACAAGGCACAAAAATGGGCATATTTGGTGAATCTATCCATGACAACCATGATGATATTTTTCATTCGGGTGGGCGCTATCTGGATTATATCTTCCTTATATAACATTTCATTTAGGCACTAGCATTATGTTGATCATATAATTCTATAAGAGAGAAACATGTAAATGTGACCTTCGATTCATGTGAATTGGAGAGGATTCTATGTGACTCGTCGATGGATAATGGAAATATTTTAACTCCTTGTATGGCCTCGAAAAAAATTATGGTTCACATTGTATGCTATGAATGATCAATAAGATGTTCACTTTTTGAATTCTTTGGATGTTTAAATCAATAACTCCATTAAATTAAACACTAAAACTTAATAATATTGCGAGATTTGATAATGATGAAAACAAATCATTTATCTAGTTATAGTAACTCAAGGCATGTGAATGACAATAATGGAGAACTAATTTTTCCATAGATTTTAAAGACTCGTGCAAGAATCAACGAAGATAGAATAAAACAACAATGCAATGTTATTTGTGGCAACACAAGGGTCTCTTTACTTTCTAACAAATGTGACATCTCCTTTATCGGAATAAATATCTCATGAGATATATTACGTTATGAGGCATATCTTATTTTGGATAATAAGGAGAGTGGATTTAAAGCATTCATATTTTCTTAATTATTAATTAAACAATTATTTGGCATCTTGATGGATACTCTATATTTTTTCCTTAATGTCAACATAGATTTGTTATTTTTCTGCTAAATGTGTTATATCCTCATGACTGACCATTGTTAATTCATCTTCATTATTTTTTTTGTTTTCTTGGATAATACTTTGCAATACAATAATGATAATCGAAAACTATTGTATAAATCCTCCATTAATACTATTATGTAGAAATTTATTTATTGTAAATATAATAAATTTAAATTGAACTCTTAAAGAGCATCATTTTAAAACATTTTAAAGAACATAAAATCTATACTAACTATGCCTATCGGCCTTTCACAAGCACCCATGGATGTTTTGCTAGTCTTATCGATTTCACTATTTAGTCATACAAAGTATATTCTCATTTCAAATGCTACGATTCAAATACATACACGCAATATAACAAAGTTTCTCAAATGTTGTTTTAAATCTAGAACTAGATATATTTTGCAAGTTACATTAACAATCACCGTTTTCCTTGGAAGGCTCGTAACCTTTATAGAACAAAATGAGAATTCGAGAACAGTATTCCCACCATTAAAAGTGCTAGTCATCTAGAATTTTATCAATCACTATACATGTTGTCCTCAATTTTATCAATCACTATACATGTTGTCCTCAATTTATCAATCATTCCAATGTAGAAATGGCAAATTCCTCATAAAAGTGGATAATGGCCAATCCTCCTTATGTGCATCGGTATATTACCCGCCTTTTAAATGCTTAAAGCATGGTTCCACGGAGGGGGCTCCATAATTATCTCAACAGGGGTTTCGAGAAAATTTAGAAGCATTTTAGTAGTTCTAAGGTCCAATGTTTTTATTAGTTTCTCGACAATAATCAAGTTGCAATATTATAGGATCTCATTGGATTTTTATGGTTATTTGTAGGTAAATAAAATCATATTTCCCTCTAAAATCACCAAAAATAATGGTGGGAATGCATATTATATTCCACATGGGCAAAAATCAGCCTAAACTGTAGGGGGAAACTAGTGGGCAAAAAGTTTAGGGGACAAAAAAAGTGGAGCTCCTATTTTTAAGGCCTAGATTCTATTATTTCCTGTAGCTAGCTTTAAAAATAAACATTGGACCTTCCGCTGCAAGAAAATAAGAGCTGCAGCCCCTTCATGGGACCATGATCTTAGCCTCCATTTCGGACCAATTCATAGCTACCAAATCTAATCAGCAGCTTATTCATAAATTTATTTCTTCCTATCTAATGAAATTCTCATTGATTGTCGTCACTCCTACACAATTTGATCAAAATATCTTATTAACATTGGCTATGTGCTTGTTTCTTCATATATTAAAGCATGGGTTGGATCACTTGCAAAAGGAGATCATACGGTACACAATGCTACATCAAGTTTTTATGAAACGATAGCAACTTAAATATTTTCTCAAAATTGAATGACTACCATTGATTGGGGGTTCCTTTTTTATTGTGGTTCCCTATCACAAGCCCTACTCTAGAAACTAGAAAATATTGTTCAAGCAAATATTCTATTACCTCTTGAAAACCAGAGTGGGTCTTTCATGGGAAAAAGTCGCATCACCCACAAAAGTTTATCTTTTCGATTGTCACATATTCCAAAGGCCCCTTTGCATGACCTCATTCTTTAATGTTTGCAAATCGTGCATTGAATCTCTATGCCATTTTTATTAAAGTGTAATTCTTTTCATGAAGATTCCAAGTTTTTCATTTGTAGGCCCCAAACTACAATGAATAACAAGTTTCAGATGACAGGCCTTCTAGGAACCTTAAGACTTCAATTTTCGACGGGTCGTACCTTGTGAATTGTGGCTTAAAATTTGATGCACTTTTTTGCCTCCGTTGTTTTTTTGCAAAGAATCAATATTTGTGATTAGATCTTCACATTGTACTAAAAACAATTTTTTATTTTGTTTCCTATTTTCAATCACTTATAAGAGAGGAAACTTGTACATAATATAATTATAAGCAGTTAGTACGAGGGTTTGTGCTTTAGTTTAGCGATTCATTTCCTTTTGAGGATATTTTCAAGTCATTGAATTAACTCATTCATTTGCAATGGCTTTGTCCCACGACCTTCACTCACTCTCGCAAGGAAATAATAAACTAGAGTCATAAATGGCATGTTGTTCTTTGAAGTATATGTACTTCTAGAGGACATGCTCATATTTTTGAAGAGAATGGGACATCAAAAAGTGAAACTCCATATGATCCATAGAGATCAGAAAACCAGTCCACTTCATCATCCAAACATAGCAAACCTAGTTTCAGCCAGTTGTGGGGATCTAAAGGGGAGTATTTCTTATACAATGGAAAAGATGTCGCCTTATGCAGAGTAACGGTTGCATAACCAGTAGTATTTGCAGAGTGGCAATTACAAAACAACTTGTCTGCGATAACTGCAGTTTCACCAACTAAGACCACACAAGTCTAGTAACTAAAGAAAAAACGTGTTGCTTCAATTCTCAAGAGTTTGGGATCCTTTCATGCACAGAAAGTCATTTCCCGAAGATAAATAATAGGCACAAATGTAAACAAGACGTGTGATCAAATTTGGTTGTATGAGAAGGATTGGAGTGATTTTTCCTCATCTTGGGGATTTTCTGACCAATGTCTTTGTTGTTTCATACTTAAGATTTGTTTCCATGTTATTTCATTTTGTGATGTTTCCAGCAACAAATTTCACTAATTATAAGCATCTTAAAGACTACTATCTGTGATTTTGAACTAAGAATCAACTAGGAAACCACGTCGATTCAATAAGCAAGCAATCTTAGGAGTTTAATCGTGATAAATCTGGTACGATATCTAATCAGATATTTGGGTATGTGGTGAAGGTATTGGTTGATTTGTATGACAGTGACAAGATCAACAAGGGACGAATTGCTACCTTGTGATCTTGAGACATATACAAGAAAGGTGGAATGAAAAGGTGAAAGAAATAGAAAACTAATGAAAGAATATCTTGTGAGTTGCAACACTCGAACCATGCATGGATAGTGTGATCAAGTACCAATGTACCGTCACCAAAAGTAAGAGTTCACAAATAAGAACCAAAAATCTATGGACACGATAGTCTATGATCTCTCAAATACTTTTTGCATACGAGAGGACAGAACCCATGGGGAAGGAGAGTCCCTGAATGACGATCAGCAACCTTCAAAAGAAAAAGGTTAAACTAAGGTAAAATTACAATTCAAACAAGGTTAAAATCAAGACTTTTCGACAAATAGATTTTGAACTGCTAGACAAATGGTTGGAAAAAAATGGAACTATAGTTTAGTGTACATTACTTAGGTGCACAAGTTTAAGTTTGCATGTCTCAAAATATAAAGTCGTGCTCTAATTTGGTGGGAAATTTATTGATGAGAAGAAATCTGTTGTAAATAGGTAGGATGAATTCAAAGAATTATTGTGAAAGAAATTTTATTCCATTAGTCGTAAAACTGATCAGAAAATTAAAACCTAATATTTCAGGAAAGAAAGTGGTCAAAATGTGTAGGATAATACCATAAAATTTCACATACAAGCCATGTTGATGAGCTTCACGAGAGAATGAAGACAGCTTGACAAAGTACTTGGGAGGTCTCCCTACACACCTAAGGAGACAGGTCATCTCAAGCAAGCCAAAAACCTTAACAAAGCATGTGTACAAGCACACTAAGTTGAGGACGTGAAAAGGAGAGGGAGCTCTGCCAATGATATGCAATGCACACTTGCTCTTTACGCTGTTTTCAGCCCATTATAATTGCATCCCTAATTCCTTAATTTCAAAATCTTAAATTTCCTTCAACTAATCAACATGTCCATCTCCTCCATAATTTTTCCCACAATTTCTATTTGCAGAAATGTTATTCATGTTGAGAGTGCCATGTTAAGGAAACAGCAAAATGCATTAGTGTTGCTCACTAGGTTTGCTTCAACAATAATGTCTTCAGAGGAGCACATTTTGACAAGATGCATCAGGACAGTTGAATATGCAATTCTGAGATAAAATCATTCGTGTTGCTCATTCTAGTGATTTGAAAATCAAGGCAAAGAAGACGTATCCTTAGGGCAAGTTGAATATGTGGTTTTAAATGTACAGTGATATTAGGCTAAGATGACTTAGTAGTGTTTCAGTGATTAATATAAAACAATATTTCTAAGTAACTGTTAGAAAATACAGAGAGAAGAATAAATCGAGAGAAGGCAAGAGAGAAAACTGCACTGTCCAAATGATACAGGCAGAGGTTTATTTATTGAGAGAGAGGTGGTTGAACAGTTACCAACCGAACAACTACATAACTGTTTTTACATTCTATATAATGTGTTATATTTTAACACCCCCTCTTAATGACTAAACCGGAAACAAGACAAAGTTTGTCCCGAAATTTTACAAATTTCCTAAAGCCCATATGTTTAGTCATTACATCTACAGACTGTGCCATAAGTTGTACTTTAAAATCAGCAGTCCTTAACTGTGATGCAGTTGTCGAATGAAAACGAACCGCAAAACAAAAATCTGATCCCATGAACAAAAAATATGGCTAGTGGTCCACTTTGGTTCTCTGTTTCGTTATTCATTGACCGGTGATGAATCACCAATGGTTGAGAGTGTTAGCCCCATCTTCAGAGTACTGAAATCAAAACCTCAAAGATGTGGATTGAAAATTCTATTCCAGGCTTGTGTAACCTCTCGAGTCTATACAAAGACTCAATTACTCTGCAATTGAAGTCACCTCGATCACGTCCTTGCACCACCATGTAGTGCTCATCCAACTTTTTCAAGAAGAGGAATGTGACCATCTGTGCAGGAGTTAGAACCAACTCCTCAATAGTAGGAGAAATAACCATCTCCGTCTCAAAGCAAAGGGTCTCTGTCTCCTCAAAGCAGTGAAATAACCATCTTCGCCTTATCTATTTGCTCATTTATCCCCCTCTGTTGGAAAAGATCCTTCACAACACAATGAGCAAATTGTTCATGCTCTATTGTCCTTCGAGCAAGAACCTCTGAGTGAGTGGCTAGGCATGCCATCTCACCATGCACCTGTCAATGCATTTGGAATAGTGGAGTCTCCGTCCACAACAAATTGTTCTTCAGAATGAGGAAATCCATCCTCCCAAGGCATGTCCACCTCCCGTACACCTAGTATAGTGGATATTCCCTCCACAATAGGTGCATGTAGGTTGATTGTATCCAAGTCAATAGATTTGTGAGGAATGGCTTCCTCCCAAGGCATTGCAGCCTCCTGCACATCCTGAATGGTGGAGCTGTCCTCCACACGTGCATTCATGTTGAT
This sequence comes from Taxus wallichiana var. yunnanensis, assembly GCA_018340775.1. NCBI lineage: Eukaryota > Viridiplantae > Streptophyta > Pinopsida > Cupressales > Taxaceae > Taxus > Taxus wallichiana. The sequence goes on along the minus strand of CM031239.1, from coordinate 920,937,518 downwards.
CGCAGCCGGATCAACAAGTCGATACTGACCACCTTCCCCAATACCAAGGGCAATTATCTGTCTCTATTTCACATCAGAGACAACACACTTCTTTCCACATAAATCCACAGAAATATTGGGATTTTCAGTCAATTGACGAATAGATAGAAGATTCTTTTGTAAAGAAGGTACATATCTAACATTCCGTACCAACAATTTATGAGCATTATTCAATACAATGCATATATCTCCTATCCCTTCTACTGCAAGTGATTCTCCATCAGCTAGTACTACTGATTCAAAACATATATTTGCAGTAAATGAAACATACCAGTCCCTACGACATGAAAAGTGTGCAGATGCACCAGAGTCAATGATCCAACAAATCGGTACTACACTGTCATTCGAGCATGATGTCGTAAGACAATAAAGAGCATGCCCGTCATCCGAATCCTGTTCTTCTGCAACTGCTGCCACATGTTCCTCATTACATGGCTTTTTGTTCTGCTTCGAAAGATCATACATCCGCTTCCGGCAATCCTTCTTGAGGTGCCCAACCTTGTGACAGTAATAGCATGTGACCTGATACCGAGTGGAAGATTCACCAGATTGACGTTTCCACTTTCCCTTTGACTGAGTGACAAGAGCACTCTCTGAATGGTCACAATTTGATTCTGCCTGAAGTTGTCTCCGCTCCTTTTGCAACAGGCTATGTTGCCGCATTCGGCGAACTTCAAGGAAAAAATTTGAAATTCGCCAAATTTTAACAGCACCTTGAAAATCGCGATTTAATTCACGTTTTTTCCTTTTTGGCAATTTTTTTCCTTTTTGGATTTTTGGTGAAAAACAGAAGGATAGGAAAAAAATTGCCATTTTTGAAAGGGTCCTGGGAGATGTAGCAAAAAAAAACTTGCATGTGCCATAACTTTCATTCTGTGGCTCCGTTTCAGGTGTCGTTTTCTCTAAAAGTGCATATTTTCTCGAGCTCTACGCATTGATGGCAATATTTTTCTTATTTTCATAAAATCCATTTTTGCACCTTTTTCGACCAAGCAACTTCTTGCAATCTTCTGAAATAATCATGAGCTTTGATCGCCTGTAGATAGATTAGTAATGAAATCAATGAAATGTGATATTATCTCTCTTTTGAAATGTGAATTTATCTTTTGTTTTTATATATTTAATAAAAATGTATATTTCTCATAGTCGAATTTAATCACGAATTTAATCACTGATTTTTTACCGCGTCGAATTTTTCACGAATTTAATCATCGGCAAATTTGAACACGAATTCGAATGCGGCAACTTAGGCAACAGGTAGGAACTCACCTTGTCAAACATGAGTGTTTGACTTTCAGCCATTAAATGGAGTGCCTCCACGAATGACTCATACGAAGAAGGCAAGCTATTTAGAACCAAAGCCACCATATCATCATCATCCACCTTTTTATTTATGGAAGATAATTGGTCTCGGAGATCTTTCATCCGAAGTAGGTGCTCAGATAGCGATCCACCTTCTTGTAATTTTACGGAAAAGAGCATATTTTTCAGGTATAAAACCCGACTCTTTTCTGTTGTCTGATATTTACCCTTCAGACTGGCCCATAATGTGCTTGCCACAGTGGCATTCCGCACTTCCGGTATCATATCATCCGATACCGACAACTTGAGAAGCAATAATGCTTCCTTATGACATTTGTCATAATCCTCAAAGTTCGTCGCTGGTCGACTTTCATCACCCTTGATTATTTTATCACAATCCCGAAATTCCGCGACCGTTAAAATCTTATGACTCCATACATTAAAATTAGTGCCCGTTAATTTTTGTGTCTCCGGCAACCGTCAAAAATAACGGAAAATAATAAAATAAAAGTTTGCCACACCAATGTATTATCCCACCAAGTATTACTTATTCCAATAAGTAATATTACATTATGCAAATCACTCAACTATAGTTGCTTGTATTAAAATAGTTTTACTTATTCCACCAAATTTAATTTTTCAAATAACAAGGTACCTTTGTCGGAAAAATTGCATTCCAACGATTTTGTAGGTGCCCACGATGCCCTCAATTTTTGCGAATTCTGCCCTTCACGTTTTGCAAATTCTGCCCTTTACCAGCGAATTCTACCCTTCACGTTTTTCCTTTGACTCAAGTTTCACGGGATCCACGTTTTTTTTTTTTTTACGATTCTGCCCTCATGAAGATAAACCCACAATTTTTGCTGGTGACTGTTTTTGCAAATGTGTTGTCTTCTTTCACGAGATTTGCGACTGCTATAATCTCCTTACCCGACTGTGTTTTTGCTTCACGTTTTTCTCTTTCGTTCTGAACAGAGGCCACGATTTCTCCTAGCGACTGGTGAACAGAGGCCACGATTTCGTTGTGCAAAACGACTGTGATATGTGACAGGAGAGACTCACGACTTCAAACTTCTTCTCTACAGTTCGTACCCATGTCGGGGCTTCCTCGAACCTCATGCGACACTCCCGTGCTCGTCCAAGAGCTTCCTCGGGCAAGTCGCTCTGATACCAATGTTAGAAAATACAGAGAGAAGAATAAATCGAGAGAAGGCAAGAGAGAAAACTGCACTGTCCAAATGATACAGGCAGAGGTTTATTTATTGAGAGAGAGGTGGTTGAACAGTTACCAACCGAACAACTACATAACTGTTTTTACATTCTATATAATGTGTTATATTTTAACAGTAACCAGGCTATAGCAAGATGTAAAATAGATCGCATAAAAACAAACTCACATTGTGAATCAAGGGCAGAGACACAGTAAAAGTTGGATCTTACATGGATGAACAATTGTTGAAGATACTCTAAAATGGCTCATAGTCTGCTAGGACAGTAAAAAAGTAAGATTAATATCAATCCCAACAAATAATTATAGTCAGTAATTCTGAATCAACAGACTGTGCTGGACATGACCAGATCAATGAGGAATAAGTCAGATATTTGTACCCAAAGTAAAACATATCACAGGATGCATATTTCTACAAGGTAATCTCACACCCATCAATATGCTCATCAGAAAACTGAATGCAGCTCGGCATTAACATCAAACAAGAAATTCTACATTAAGAAATAAAATCTTCAATACACTTTGATAAGGAGAGTCTTGGGAGGGCTTTATCTACAATAGTTAAGGTTAATAACAGCATTATGTACGGAATGTAAGCAGTGGGTGTGGAACCCACACATCCCTCATACTTAGGTTAACCTGCAGGATTTGTATGTCTATATTTTGAACAAAATAGAGAAGAATTTAGAAACGAAAGAAATTGCCTTTAACGAGTCATATTTAGTGTGCATAAACAAGGCTCTGCAAAAATTCTTGTCAAGCAATAAAACAATAAAATTTATCTTGAATTTACCTTTTAACTTACTAATTATATACGCCGAGTCAATTTCCTATCTGATGAGGATTTGAGTTGAGCCTGCATGGAAGACAACTCATGAAACAGAGGGTCATTAATCTCCATAGGAATGTGGAAAAACACAAGTGATGCTAATTGCCTTTCCCAACAGCAGAACACACCAGAATCATACATTTCTCTCCTGTGGGGTTCCATCTCCAAAGCGACATTATTTTGCAAACACTAAATTATTTGAAGCTTTCAAATCAACCAATAAATAGATGAGTTGTTTCAGACAAGGTAATAAGACTGTTATACAGGCTCAAGAAACTGAAAAACTCTTTTGATTGGAGTGGCAAGCAATATTTATAATTACATGGGGCACATACCTTAATTTATGCTCTCGCACCAATGCCTCCAAGTCTCCAAGCTTACACCCCCCTTTCATATGGTTTATCCATAATTCCTAGTTGCCTGAAGAATAGAAAGTGCAAATGGCCTAGAATGCCAATTAAGCACAGAAAAAGATATGGAGAGTAGAACAGCTCTTTCAAATGCGCACCACCAGCTTCCCATGTGTAAAAATATTGCCTTCAAATAAGAAATTGGTCTCTTGTGTGGACTTGTAATTACCCAATCTAAGTAACACATAAAACATAATCTAATGTTTTTAACCAAATTTGAACAACAGGGATGCATCAGAATAACGCAGCTAATCAGAATGCAAAGTATGAGTCTCGAGCAGAAATAAAGGATCCTGTGAAGAGCACTCATATGACAAAAAACAGGCATTGCATAAGCATTATGCAATTACTTGGACAGGATTGGTTAGTTCTGATAGCATAAATAAAAGTTTGATCAAGAACACGTTCATATGACAAAGAAAGCACTTTCCTTGTGAAAAGAATTTTTTTAATAAAACAAATACGTCAAATCGATACACTTTGAAAAGGTAAATTTTGATTAATAATCCAATAAAATTAAAACTAATAAATATATTGCAACTAACCAGATAATATATAAACCAAGAGAATAATCATTTAAATCAACCAATGCTTGAGCAGCACAAAACAATAAGATCCAATATATTAAGAGAAAAGTTACATCTGGCACTTATATTTTCCACTTTGAATGCAATCAAACTAGATTCACTTGCACAACATGGACATCTCATATATGCTTTATCCAATTAGACTCTTCAAACTAGATTCACTTGTAAAACTATATCTTCATCAACACAACATTCAAAAGCCCAACCTTAGCTCTGCATGCATCCCTCCATGATCATTACCTAGCAGTGTATGCACATGACGTAAGCTCTGGCATCTGATAATTGTTGCAAACCATAACCAGCTTCATGAATGTGACAAAATACAGCAGCAACTTATCGCTTCGTTTCATTGGTAATATGTACAGGCAGGACTATCTGCATGCATGTCCATGGTTGAATCATTCTCACTATATGAATTGGACTCGCGATTTTGATGGGCCTGTTGCCCGTACATATTAGATGGTGCAACCATAGAATTCATTCCATGAAGTTCTCCATTCTGTAGATTAGACAGAGGGTCTCCCCCATGAAATCCTACATCATCCTGATCTGTTGGATGTCCAGTCCTCCTCCCTACACTCACCACTTGTGATCCATTGCTTCCAGAATAGTAGCCTCCTTGTGCCATATGAAATGGTTGAAGACTCCTCCTAACAGGGCTTGAAAGTGCATTTGAAAACACAGAATGTTTGTTCTGATCTGAGAGTCCAATTCTGGTACCTTGCCCACTAATTGCCTGACTAGCTACTCCAGAAGATACTTGAGAATTCATTAATGGAAATGGGTTTTGTTGCTGACTATGAGGTTGATTTTGGAGTTGTGATGCTGGAAACATAGGCACTTCAACATCTCCACCATAATCAAGTTCATTCTGCATTGTTACATTTAAGTAGACAATATTTAACAGTGTGAAAACCTAGGCCCAGTTAAAATATAGAAAACTCGAAGAGTTACAATATATAAGAAATTAAAACTAACAAATATCTTTTATGATACACAATTTATCTGCAGGATTATTTTTGTATTATCCTAGAAATAAGCAATGAACTATTCTGTCTTATTAATCTTGAATCAATAACAGGGAGTGCAAAAGGACATACAATCACACATTATTTAAAAGAATAACACAAAACAAAAATATATATCTGTTAATATCCCTCCCATGGAGATACAGAGGGCAATATGTGCAAAGATATTGTGGCAAAGGAGATTTGACAAAATGTAATCGAGCTTCAGAAGGGAAGCAGTAGTTATAGAACACAGTTTTAGAGGTGGTGAAACATTAGAGGAGCAACTTATCTTGTAAAGATTCTCATATTTGAACTCATAGTCTGGATAGAAAAATTCCATGGGACAAAAACATAAACAATTTACATTACAATTTGGTTCAAGATCTAAATGATAGTGAAATAGTGTCTGAAAGAAACCCTATTGAAGAGATTACTATTTGCAACATTTTTATTCATGTGCAAGTATATCTATGCAAATGGATTGGCTACGGTATGGTCACATGGAATTTGTATTTCAATATAGAATCGGGATCAAAGTAAACACTTAGATCAGTACAAATCACTGTGATAAGCCAACAACTGCACCAAAGGATTATTTCTCTACATCTATCCGCCATGATTGTGTTCAATGCTACTTGTAATGTGAATGGCAATATTTTTTCAGCAACACACTATATTTCCTTTTCAGAATCAACACATATTTCACAAGAACTCTGGCTCGAGCATGCTTAACATGGAGTTCCCCTGACAATCAAACTCGCTTAAACTTGCTATTCTGTTTGAAAACCCTTTGCAGGATTTTTAGTCACTTTGTACCCAAGGTTCATCACTTTCTGTTTTACAATTTCCTGTATTGAAAAGGTTTTGATGAGATTGTTCCATACCACTTGTAATGTGAACAGCAACACTCTTTTATCAACACACTATATTTCCTTTTCAGATTCGACACATATTTCACAAGAATTCCGGCTCAAGCATGCTTAACAAGGATTTGATGAGACTTTTTAATTCCTCTGTTCTTTATTTGTGCAGATTGATGCATATTCTTTCTTTACATCAATCAATGTTGAGTTTTTTTGTTAAATTTCTCGCTTTTGACCTGTTCTGTCTACCTGCTGTTGTCTTTCATTCTGCATAGATTAATTGTTGATTACTATTTTCTTCAAAACATCTTCATACAATTAATATTATAATGTCTAAACAAAACAGTTTTGACTGAGGCATTAAGTGCATCAAAAACATTCGAACTTTTCCAGTAAAGTTTGGTGTGCCTTGTGACATATCTTAGCAGCTTCCAATGATCTCCATGTGAACCTTCTCATATCTGGGTTCCAGAATTTTGGTATCCTCCATATGTCCTCAACAATAAAGCTAAATAAAATTGTAGTAGCCAAATTTTCATCTGAGGCACTTGGCAACACCAGTTTTGGCATGCTTTAGGACATTTCAACTAAAGACATATTTGCCTCTTTTTGACACACATTTCCCCCTTCTGATTATCTTTACATCACCTTGGTCACCTCTTTCTGCCATTTGTACACAAGGATCATTTCCGATTTTCCTAAGATCATCAACAAACCTCTGTAGACATTTCTCAATTCACATTCCTCAAGTTTCAACCAGAGTTACCAAACCCAGCCGCATTTGCACAAAATCCAGCCAGATGCGGATTTTTTAGTCGGCCCAGATGAGTTCGATCCAAGTTGGCCCTTCTATCCCCAAAAATAATGGCGATAAAAAATGCGCAACACCCTTTTTTATTATTTAATATTAAATAGATTAACAATAGATATTAGATTATTTAATGTTTTTCATTGTATTAATACAATTATACATATTTATAAACTATACTCCTATATTATATATATATATATATATTTCACACTGAATTTTTCCAAACATTTTCAAGAATTTTGGATTTTGGAACTGTTGCCCTCTCAAACAGATCTGGATTTCCAGACTTGGTAACTACGATTTTGACCCACTGCCATTTTTGTTGGAGAGCTGAATGCTCCTCATACAGCAGGATCTGCTCCAGCAGGACATTACCAGAGCCTAACATACTTTGCAAACAGAAAATCACAGCAAATAATCATGCACACACATAACGAGATAATGCAATGTACAATTCTCTATATTGTGTTTGTATGCTAAAAGTTACACGCAAGAACTTAAGGTATAAATAACCTGTAGATGTTTGTTTCATGTAACAAGAATTAGTTGCATGAAACAAATATAGTTTGGAGGAAATATCCACAGAATCTCCTATTTGTGCACTCACAATATACGTTAATGCAAAATAGGTATTCTACTACAACCAACAATAACAAATCCAATTTGACTCACAATTTAAGCTTTAATCCCTTTATGAGTGTGAATTAGGCTAACACCAAGCTGGTTCAGAAATAGCCCGCCAGTGTTAACACACACACTCCAACACCCTCCCTTATGCGCAGAATGGGAAGAGAGAAAACAGGAAGCAAAGAGACTAATGGGTCCCAAGAACTATTGCTGATCAGGTACCCATATACAAATATACAGTGAAATCTAAGTGCCCTTATGGTAACCAATCAACTGGTCCATCTTACTAGAATACATGGATGTCGACTCACTATAACTACTAAGTCATATAGGAATTGGTACTTTGTACAAGGCTCACTTAGAAAAACATTGATCAAGAGAATTGGGAAACAAGAGTTACCATGGATGAAATGTATCACCGCAAGGTACCCAAAAACCAATAATACAACAAAATTGTAGAGAGAACTTACGCCACAAAGTGAAACTCAACACAATGCTAAAGTAGGTGCACCATCAAACACAAGTTCACAGGTGGACTTGAAAGTCATAAGAGATCTTACGAGAACACATAATTCAAAGCTATTACTTGAGAGCTAACAGGTGTTAGGGATGCCAAAATACAAACATCGCCAAGTCCAAATCCACTACTCTTTCTCAAAGTGTTGAAGTTCTACTAACTAAAAGAAATGTTTGGTAGACATATGTTCACTTAAACTCATTCTGCACTAGTGGTCTAGATCCACTACTCAATCACACAAAACAAAATAGCTGACATTGTAATTCACCAGAATAACTCAATGCAAGGATATTGTCGATAGTGTCTATAGCAATAATTCATCAAACCTAAATTCAATCTACTGTCAAAAGATGCAGTATGCCAAGGGACATGACACACAAAGAAGCAAAATCAACACCATTCCCCCATACTGATGAATCGGAATGATGCCACAAATATGTATGAATGAACAAAACCAACTAATCGAGCACTGACAAGTTGACACTAGGCTTCACCAAACTAGCTACACTTCAAAAGTAGAACTAGCTCCACTATAAGACTGAAGGAGACTGTCAACATTCCTTGAAGGTGTTGATAATACAAATTAAGTATACCCTCAAGATGGCCTTGGTGGCGATGGGAGAGCCAGACAACTCAAGTAGGAAAAGTGCCCAAAAAGAGCACAACCACATGCAAAAAAACTCCAAGGCTCTTTAGACTCAAAGCAACTAAAAGCGCCTACTGAAAAGTCCCATACAAAAATTACTTCACCAAGTAATGAATAGAAGCTCCAGAATGCCTTTAATCTCTAAAGGACGCCATCTAAAAACAAGAGAGTTACTCTACGACTGCCAAATAAAATAGCTTGAACAGCAAAGGAGAATTACAATGTAGGAGCAGTGAACGGATCAAAAACGTTGAATGGTGGAAGTGCCATGCTTACAGTGCCCTCAATGAACGCCTATGTTACCGCCATAAATGAGGTGGAATCCATCTCAAATGAATACAGATGGTAGAAGGGGATGTTTGCATATGATTCGATGCAAAATGAATTACCTGTGCATGTGAGAGAACATCTAATGGTGTGTCAGGTTGATCACGTTTGACATCAAGAATCTCAAGTTGCTCATTCCTGAGTGGAGGTGCAACAGAACTTTGTTGTAGCTCAATATCATCATGAAGAGTGGTGCAGACAAAGATAGGAGCTCTATCATCTAGTGATTCCATTGAAGATTTATTACTTGATTTATAACCAACGTCATGACGTGAAGTCCAATTGATAGGTGGGACAGGAGCAACAATGCCTTGAAGAAGTCTACTAACATCTCTGCCAAGATAACCCAAGACGAAAAGTGTGCGAGAACCAAAAATAGTAGAGTGCTTCTCAAAAGAGCCACGCAGATATGCAAGAGGAGCAGAAGTGGGATTAGCCGAATGCATGGTAATAGGCACTAAAGTAGAAACTACAACAACAAGAGCAACAGGAACAATGGATTACACAGGATCGAGTAGGTCACAATCTAAAAGTGCATAAAGTGGATGCGTACCAAAATCAGGAATATGAGCATCAAAAACAACACGCTCAAATACTAGGAACAAGGGTTTTCAGGAGTGAATAAGGGAATCTTTGCTAAGTATGAGGGAGCACAAAAAGGAAATTTGCTTTTTCAATTTCTTGTTTTCTTCCTGTAGAGTTAGCAAAGAATCTGTAGCAGAAAGCAGGTGTAAGAGAGAAAAGGAGCAAGTTTATACATGAGGGGTCTAACCACTTGTTAGACCAAGCCTTGTCCTTCGATCTTTGGCACACAAGAGAATAAATGCCACCAAGAAGAAAGTGTATCAAGAGATATTGTACAAGGGGCCAAGAAGCAAGGAACTAAGGGCAACAACCCCAAGCAGGGACCAAGGGCAATGCCCCAAGCACGCTCCCTATAACAATAGCAAGCGGAGTCAATAGGCAGCACCCCGACATCAAACACAATATTTAAATTGTATGGCCTTAGAAATGGCCAAGAAAATGGGTCTCGTGGGAAAAAATACAACCCCATTTAAAAAAATTACCCCAATTTACAAGATACAGAAAGCCCCTGCAATAAAAAAATCTCTTTTACACTGATAAATCTCCCTAGAATTTGTTTTTAAAGAACTACCAAGCAAATATAAGGGTCCAGGGTTTTGAACCCTTGGCCTCTCATTACTCAAGTAGGGCGCAGCCCCGGACATCAAACACAATATTGAACTTGCATGGCCTTAGGAATGGCCAAATAAATGGTCCCTCGTGGGAGAAAATTACAACCCCTTTAAATAAAAATTTGTCTTCCTTTTTTGAAAAAATCACCCCAATCTTACAAAGATACATAAAGCCCCTACGATAAAAATGATCTCCCTTTTACAATAATAAATCTCCCTAAAATATATCTCCTTTTATTTTTAAAGAACTACCGAGCAAAAATAAGGGTCAAGGTTTTGAACCCTTGACCTCTCATTACCAAGCACCTTTACAAAAGGCAATCCAACCAGTTGCGATATATTGCTTCAAACTTTGGAATGAGAAAATTTTGTTTTATGCTTTGTAAACTTTACAATTTCTTTTTACAAAAGTGAAAGACTAACTTTTTAGGGTTCAAGCATTGCTCGAGTTCTATTAATTTGCTTTTGAAGATTTCTTTAGCCACCATGTTGAAAGAGGAGCTGCCACGAGTCTTTTGCAAATTTGGAGCTTGTATGTTGCCTGCGTGTGGTTGGACACCTATTTAGGACCCATGAGAGATGCCGTTATTTGAGGAAGCTCTGTAAGGGAGGGTGGATCCAGCCGTCAAGACATTGGAAGGAGGAAACAGCCTAGATATGATAACACACATCTGTTTTGTTTTTTACAGGACCAAGATTGAGCTTGATTTGGGTCAAGATCTACCAATGTTGTTCGAGCCTTCAAGAAAGCGAGCGAGCAATGTAGCTTGCCTAGGGACCACCAAGATCGAGCCAATATGCACTATGATTATGGCAAAGCAGATCTGGATGAACGTTGGAGCTAGTGCCAAGTTACACCGATCACCACAATGACAATCTGCTCACAAAGAGCCAAATAGGGGCCAAGGAGATGCAATTTCTGCTAGCGCCGAATCCGTGAGGACATCACCGAGTGAGACAAAGTATACCAATACAACTCAGATTAGAGTAGCTCACCCAATCGAGTCCTCGATCAGTGCAGCGATGGTCAATGAGTTGTTTGTTGGGCAGGCTGAATCGAAACACACTACAGAAATGGGTTGGTCAATGCCAAGACAATCACCGATGCCACAGGGGTCCATGTCAAGGAAGCACTCGAGCTGTCTAGTCGAGTAGCTCACTGTTGATGACAAAAATCAATGCAGCAGTGAAAATAAATGCTGGCGAGTGATTTAAACGAAGAGGCAAATAAGGTGTAATCACAGCTCCAAGTTGAGGAGCAGATGGTGAGTTGGTTGTCTACACTGAGCTGGGTGATGCATGGTTCTGCAACTAGTGAGGCAAGATGGGTGCAGGGACAGTCCAATGCAACCGAGAGTAGAGAAGCTCCCAAGCAAGCTAGGGTGTTGCAGGGTTCCACAAGCTGAACACCTGAACAAAGTTGGGGCTCCTTGAACGCGTATGGGTCGCTATTGGAGTCACCACCGCATGCTATGTCAATGCAGAAATACAGGATTTCAACGTCGAGCTCAAGACAAGGTCTTACCACAGTGCAACTTGCTTGGAAAGGGCGCAACCCACAAAATAAGACCTCTCATGCAAGGGGCCGAAATGGGGCAGCTGCTAAGAGAGCAGCTTAGGAGTCAAGCTAGCCCAGGCAAGCTGGAGTCGAGTTGCCCTCCAATGCAACTCTTCAAGTTTTTGTTGTCATTCAATTTATTTATTTTTCAAATTTCTGCAATTCTTCCGACTCTCTGCACTCAGCAAAGCAATGCAAATATTGTAAATGCAATTTTTTACAAAAATTGTAGCTCCTCAATGCAGGAGAAGATATTTTTTCCCTCAAATGTAATTTTTTTGCAAAATACAGATGCAAGAAGTTTTTTCAAATCTGATCAATGGAATTCACGCTGAGTAATGGATATTGAATCCTTCTTTGATACCATGTCAGATAAGATAAAGATAAAGATAAATATATTAATGTCCAACGAATGACCACAAAAGTAGGTCAATGGGACTGCAGCCCAAACAATATACAAAGTGCGAGCGGGGAAAACTCAAAACGAGTTCCCAGAAACAAAAGAAGAAAGGGAAAGAACCAAAACAAACAAAAACCCCGAAGCCAAACCCCCACAGGCGGGGGCAATGAAACAAACAGGGGAGAAAGAAGGGAGAAGCAGAGAAGGGAATGAAGGAGGGGGCAAACGAGGACCAGTGGTCTATCCAGAATGGTAGCCACATCCCTCCTAACATTTGAGGCCGACAAAAAGAAGCTCCTGATGGAATAACAATCTGAAGAGGGGGGCGAGGGCCGAAACCACAACCTAGAATCTATTGCAAACAAAAAATTAAAGCAAATAATCATGCACACACACAGCAAGATAGTGCAATACAAATCTCTGTATTGCTGTCTGTATGCTATATTTACAAACAGGAGCTCAAGGTATAAAAATCTTGTAGGGATTTGTTTCATGCAACAAGAATTAGTTGCATGAAACAAATATGGTGTGGAGGAAATATTGGGAGGATTTCTTATTTGTGTGCTCACAATATACATTCATGCAAAATAGGTATTCTGATCCAGCCAACAATAACAAATCAAATTTAAATTTTAAGCTTAACCCCCTTGTGAGTGTAACTAACTTTACACCAAGCTGGTTCGGAAATAGCCAGCCAGTGTGAACACGCACACTCCAGCAAATTTCGGAACCCTTGGGCATGTTCGGTACCCCTACCGAACATGTCCTCTCAAAGTGCAATGGTCAGCTTTTCAAATTGAGCAATTTCATCAGGTCAGCCTACACATGATTTTGGGTCGGCTTGAGTGGGAAATTAACTAAGTTCGTAGATAAACAAATTCCCTTAGAGGTCGTTTATCATTCACAACATCTATCAGACACCTTGGAGCTCACTACACACAACAGTTCATGGGTTGAATTCATATATTTAGTACATCCAGATCTGAATTGGATGATAGCCAAGTGTCTTGTGCCAAGAGAACGATCATCCTAGTTGCATATTGATTTTCATTTCGCAGTTGCATTGAATGAGTAAATAGGATCACAAGCGAAGCACAAAACCTCACTCGCATGTGTAGTGCCACGCTTTCACACAAAGGGGCCCGTGAGGACAGTCCATGCATAGTTTTGGACTTATCATCCTATGTTTTTCAATCGTAGCTAGGGTTTGAACAAAGGAGAAGTTAATTCTAGAGCATTGCATCACAGCACAGATTTTCTAAGCCAAATTCTAGCAGAGCAGAGATAAGTGAACAGTAACCAGAAAAATTAGGAGAATTAGACCAGCTAAGGATGGGTTTGGCAGACTCAGACAGGTTCAGTACCAAACATGACCATCTCCATCGAGCCTGACCCTGACCGCGAAGCTGACCTTGGCACAGTTTCAAGCAACCAAACTTTCTGGGTCTATTGCTTAGGCCATTCTGATCTTGTTTCTAGATTCTGATTTGTCAACAGAATCATCCAGTCAGCAAGAATCAAATTGAGTTTTTCCTCACTCGTGCACTAGTAATCCCCTTTCATTTACAATTGATTACTGCCCCCATGTCACTATAATTCAGGTTCAGATCCTAGTTTTAGCATTTATTCTTAGGATCTAAATTATACACATTGCTTTATCATGTTTTAGGCATTTAGATTTAAAATCATCAAAACAAAATATCCCAAGATTCCAATCAACAACAGAGTCGAATGTAGAAGTTTACAGGCTTGTAAATAATTTCTCACCTCCAAACCACACACCATCACAACACCCCAGAACTCCCTTTCACATGCATAAACCTTGGTAAGTATATGTTTAACTACAATATTAACATTTGCTACAAACTTTTTCTAAAATTAGTCATTTAAATTTTACATCAAACCATCCACATTAGATGACCTGACTTTTCAGAACAGAAAAATCAATCTTAGCGGGTAAAGGTACAGTATCTTTCGGATATCATGGAAAATAAGTTATTTGAGCTTTGAGCTCTGAATAAATCAGAATCAAAATGTGTTGCTCACAATTAAAATGAATAATAAGACCATAAACACTATAAGAAAGCACCAAAGCAGTAATAGGTTCATTACAAACCTGAAGATAACCATAAATATCTGCCACCGTCAATCTTGAGCCTGACTCTTGTGACCTCAATATCCACTGGTACAGTTTATCCTAAAATATAAAACTAACCATTAGAATCTCATGAAAATAAGCAGTGCGAAAAACAATTCTAACCTATGTTGTACATTGATACAAACCAGTGGGACAATTTAATAATAACTTCAAAAAAGTTAGAACTAAATTTCTGATTACTAACATACAAACAAGTGATAATTGGATAATGAAGGCAGACGATTGTTTAAAAAGAAATAATACCAAACCACATATGTGGTTTTTATGAAGACAGTCCCTTCCATTTCGAATTGATGCTTAATACAAACAAGTGAGTCATCTTATTATAAACACATCAGCAGTCTAAATTGGTTTCCCCCCTAAGTCCATTTGCAGGAATACTCACTTAATATGAAACCAGTACTTCAATGTCACCACCAAAAGCCAGATAATATTAATCAGAGTAGAATACCTAACACAATTTATATCCAATTGGAACATGGCTTCTAATTGTTCGCCTTCAAATATTGCAGCATGTAAAATATAACAGATAACATAAGTCCAAAAACACTAAATGTTTGACTCGTTGATGCTTATTTATTTAACCATGAACTAATCAGGATAGTGCAAAGTGGAAATCATCCAGTTTCCTATACTGGAAAGAATAATTTAACAAGTGCATACCAGACTGTTCTCTTGACCACGTTAAACGTTAACAAATGCTGCCCTGTTTCCAATAGTTTGGGCAGGAGATCCATGTCAGTTGTTGATTGTAAAAATGTGTGTTCAATAGAACTTTCTAAGATGACTGAACTAGATTCTAGTAACTACTGCAAGGGATCATGGTGTAAAGCTACTTGTAGCCATTTGCAAGAACCTAAGCCAGGTTAAAATCCCTCGCATATAATAAAGCAATCCATTTCTCGAGCAGACGTGGCAAGACTGCAGTGTAACAATTTTGGCAACACTCCAGCATGACTCTCCAAGCTTACCCCACATGATTATAGAGGGGCCAATAACCTCGCCCAAGATTTACAAAGCTAATAAAAATGGAGCTAATAAAATCAAATTAAACCTACTATACTTATGAGCTATGTACAATCCCAAGTAAGACTAAACCAAACATATTCAAATTAACTAAAACAGAGCATCCAATAACAAAACTCATCCCAGACGACACCACGACGTGTAGAATCAACAACTGCCCATTCACCCGCAATTTATTAAGCAAGAAAAGTAAATAACCTCTTGCATCAGACTGAACGAGACTCTAGTAACCGCTCTAAGGAGTTGTGGTCTAAAAGTAATTGAGAACGTTCGTAAAGCCTAATCCAGGTCCTAATCCCCCATGCAGTTAGGCAGGCTATATCAGCTTGATTCTCTAATCTTACCCCATATGGTTTTAACAATGACAAATATCCTCACCCAAGATTTTCCAAGCAAAAAAAAAGAACTAATAAGACTAAATTTAACCTATCTCACCCGTGATGAATCTATAGTCAATTACATCTCAATCAACACAAAGAACTAATAAGACCAAATTTAACCTATCACGCTTATGAGAAATCTATAGTCAATTAAATCCCAATTAACACTAAATCAACATTCTCATATTGAATAAAATAGAGCACCCCAAAGCCAATTTCATCCCAAACAATACCACAATGCCCGGTAAGTTTTTGAACGAGGCAAGGTTTCAGGGGATCAAAACCTTCTACCACGGACAGTACTGGATCCCCACATAATACCCATGCCAATCAAACAATGTTATAAAACACAAAATTCAGAGGATCAACTAAAAATAAATCGAAAAACTACAAAACCTTGATGCTTACCAGGCCATGCCGTTCTCCAGCGTGAAAGGCAAGCTTTTGCTGATTCTGAGCCTGAGTATAAAGATGTGAGAGTGAATTGGCGGCACTACAGAAGGTGGTATACATGGTTTTCTCAACCTCATCCAATCCGGTGTTTTCAGACTTCCTTTTTTGCCATAGCTTGCTCTAATTCTTGACTTAAAGACCTCAAATTAAACCCGGATTGCACCTAATAAATCTGAAAAAGGGGATAATTATATTAAAATGCAAAGAGATCAATCACAGACCAAAATGGGTAGGAACAGATTGAAATAAAAAGAATTTCTTTATTCCATACCCATACCCATTCCATACGAATAAAAAATAAAAAATTAACCCTTTACAAAATGGGCGCCTCTGAAATGAATGCCTAGATTAGATTATTGATGAATTGAATTGTTTTCATCACTACCCAATTGGGAATTCACAAATACAAGTACAAAATAAGAACTTGGGATGTTAATCAAACCCGACCCAAATGAAGAAATGTTGAAATGAAAAACCCAGAAGATGAAAGAGATTGCTTAATACCTCTCGGCGGCGATGCCCCTCCTCTTGATTGAAGGTAATGAAAGAATAAAATTGAAGAGGAAGGAGGGACGGAGGGACGGAGGAAAGAAGAGGAATATAAGAATGATATGCGATTGAGTACAGTGTATATTTTGGGTCGGTGGTTATTGTTTCAATATAGATGGAAAATGAAGCTAAAGAGTTTTTAGGGCCGACTGTGAGGTATGCCATGCTCCTGGACCTTCCATTTGAGGGGCCAAGTCATTATGAAGCGAGAAACCGTCTGGCCGCGTGAGAACCCAAACGGTGTTAAGATATTATTGGGAAGGAAATCTCCACATGGGAAATTTGTAAATTTTGAAAAAATATTTTACTTATTGCAATTAATAAATCAAATTGCAATAAATCACCACACTAAATAAAAAGATAGAAATGGCAATCAATTACCTTTAGGCCCTAGGGTTAGGCCGAGTGAATGGGGTAAATGGATTAGGTGGTAATGCACTGCGTATTTCGGGTTGTCGGGTTTTCAATTCTTCGGCTATCAAAGAAAAAGAAGATAACTAAAATCAATTATCTATGATATGCTTAATTTATAGCATCAAAACACTAAGTAAAAGGATTAGGGGAGCCCACTCTCTGGTGTGAGTGAGTGAGGTTGTGTTACTACTCACTACTCTAGGTCGTTGGGCTTCCAATTCCTCGGCTATCAAAAAAAGAAAATAAATAAAATCAACTACTTTTAAAATGCCTACTTTATAACATAAGAGCTCTAAGTAAAGGGTTACAAATGGCATATCTTTTTGTCAAATATTGTATAGCGTTAAAATGTGTGTTTAGAGTTGTGACAATTGTTGCATACATATTGCCATTTAATTACATAAGTTTCATCGGATAGTACAATTCACTTATACCAAAGGCTTGAAGTGCAAGCTTGACTCGTGGCAAGGTGTTTATAATTAAAGTCTAACTTTTTAAGTTGGCTCATTTGGTTATGTTCTTTGCTTTGATATCCCTAGTTTACACAATGTGACTCTTGCATATTGTAAAAGTTGAATCTTTGGCCTAGATTGTTAATGAAAAGAAATTGGGGCCTATATTAAAGTTTGAGTAGCTAGTGTCTAATAATTAACTCCCCGATAATTTGATTCAACCCAAAACTAAATAAATCAGTTTGTGAATGGGAATGAGGAGTTCCTTCTTATTTATTTAAATTATATGTTAGGGTTGGAAACATGATTTAAATTCAAATTATTAATTAACCATTCAAATCGAAATATACATATATAGCAATTGATGCAAGATAGATCAATTAAAACATGTGTTAGATAGTGATCCAGGAGGATCTCCACATTGATCTAATCAGATGGTATGTAATCTTTCCAAAACTGCCCACATATCAAAGAGCTCATTGAGATATTTCCAACACATTTTGAATGGGTTCAATTTGACTTCATATGCAAAAGTTATGACCCATTGAAGCTAAAGTCAAACAAGTAAAAAATGACAGGGTACAGAGATGGCGTCATCATGCAAATTGGACTTGTACAGGTGGACCAATCAGAGAGTGACATGTGGCAAAGAGGATCAAATGGATTTGTTTAGTTTTTGGCCTCTGGTCTTTGATGGCCGAGTGTGGGGGTCATGTTATTTGTATGTTGGGGGCCCTTCAACTAGTGGGGTCCTCTTTTTGTAAGGAGGGGGACCTAACCACCTATATTCACAGTACAATAGAAGCAATTTTCCATATAAAACAATGTAGATGCCTCGACATGGTGAATGTGGGATTAAACTTCCCAACGTTGCAAAGCTAAGCGGCTAAGACAAGTGGCATCCTTTAAGCACCATGTGGTATCCCCTCAAGCGTTGACCAAGACCAAGTTCCAAAGCCAACGTATTTGTTATGCATGAAGAAAAACACAACCAAGATCAAATTCAAATTAAGGATGGTCCTATAACTGATTCAACAAATTAAGGATGGTCCTATAACTGATTCAAAAGGCAAATATATTTCCATTTAAACCCATGTTTATCTCATATCCCAAACAATGTGGGATGATAACCATGGAGGTCAATTTACTGAGGAAAACAGAGGCTATTTTAAGCCTTGACATGTCATTCGACCCATGAATGTGGTATAATAACAAAGAGAAGGGTGAGTTTGGGGGGATTTGAACCCGTATCTCAATGTAAAAAAGATAATGTCTTAGTCATTATGCCACAAGTATTGGAAACAAATGTATAAGGTGCAAAATTATATTTGAGGAAAGTGTTTTAGTCCTTGATTAAGGAAAGTGTAACAAGTATAGTGGATTTTTATGCAAGAAGGAGCATATTGGAGGTCCAGAACATGATTTTTCCACTTCCTTGAGACTGACAGAGACATATTTGCGAGTTGAAGTCAAATTTTATTGGTGTAAGCTTGAGATAAGTGTAGTTTCGCATCAATTTTTAATTGGCTTAGTTCGAGTGTTTTTAGACCTAGAGACATAGCCCATAAGGATGAACTTTGTTATCAATTTGCTAAGTATTTCTCTATATTTTATCATTTTCTTGTTGTTTATTACTAGTTGTAAATATGATTTTAATCAATTAATGTAATTTAATGTAAAGGCGGAAAATTGAGAAAATTGTTAAGGTATTCAAAATTGGAGAAAGCGAGTCAATTTGCACTTACAATACATTTTCGATCAAGTTTGGTATCAAAGCGGTTTTTAAAGGGTTTCTTAACACATTTTTCGCTTTGTGTTAGATTATTCCATTTGTTCAAGTTGTAGTTTGGAAGTGCAGGTTTTTGGTTGTAAAAGTACAACCATGGGCAAAGCTCTAAAGAGAGAAAGGTTTGAGGCAGCTTAAAATTATAAACCGGAAGATTCAAGAAGAAAACTTTGAATTAAGAAAAGGGTTGACATTTGGAGGATGAGAAGCAAGAGTTGTAAGATAGATTGATGTTCCATGGAGAATTTCTCATGTGAATCATCAAGGAGTTGCAGTAACTTGAGTTCTGAGCTAAGGAAGATATTTTAACAAAATTCTAAAATGGTGAAGGAGTGGAGGAGAAAGAAGAGTCTACCATGCAAAGGAGACCATCATCTACCAAATATGCACAAACCATGACCGAGGGTATGTATAGTATACAAATACAAATACAAATATAAACACAAATACAAATACAAATCATCGTGTTCTCTTTCTTCCAATTAAGATGTAGATGCTTCTTTTAGTGAATTTGAGAATCATACTTGGGGTATTTGATAGATAAGTTATTAATTAAGATGGGTTTTGATGGAAAGGTCCTTAGCATCAATGGTGAGGAATGACTAATCCCATACATGTTAAGGAAAGACCTCATTATGCAGGTTTGGGATACGTTTGTGACAAAGGAGAAGTTGTAGAAAGCTCCAAGATAGTTGAAACAAGAAAAACTTTTGAAATAAAAGGGTTCAAGCCACTAACTCTACAAAAACAACCCATGCAAGGTAATGGCAAGATTTGTTTTATCAACACTAATGAGGATATTGTTTCCTTAAAGAATAGGCAGGCCTCTCACGAAGAGGAAGGTAACATTGAGCAACCAATAAGGGTTAAGGAAGAGTTTCCAAAAATAGGACAACTCTAAAAAGAAGGAGATGGCACATTGTCACTCCATGATGGTGAGAGTGAATGCAAGCTAGAATCAAGAAGGGGAGAACCTTTCAATCATGGGAAAATTATTCATAAAAAATGTAAAACATCTCCAAAGAGAGATGGACATCTCAAAGGAGGAGGTGTAGACACAAAATCATGCACTTTGGGTAATTATTTAGTCTTGATTACATAATACTATTCATATGATTCATAAGTACAAAAAGTAATGATTAACCCATCCTTTTGTTGCTTTATGCTTCTGCTTTTAGTATTGCACTCTTACTTGCTCAGTCTGTATTTTCACCTTTCGACAGTTGTCATTCTGGACACCAGTGCCTAGCCAAGACGTCGGCGTTAGGCGCCCTTGTCCCTTATGGGCGCCCTTGTCCTATTTGTACTTTGGTCACACTTTTTGGGTCCTTTCTAGCTTGTTTGAGCATCTTATCTTTTTGGTAGTCGACTTTTTGGGGTCAATTACGAAATTCAAATGAAGGAATCATATAAATATAAAGTTATGTGATCATAATAAGGTACCAAGCACTAAACACTATCTATCACCGCCTAAGGTTATATCCATCAAGGCATCTAAGAGCTCCATTACATCCATCTAGCTCCATCACAAGGGACATAAGGGCTGGTTTTCTACATCACACTTCATATGAGGGAAGTTCATTTTATTTCATGCATACATTTACTACATTCTACATCTAGCTACTTACTTGTTATTCTAAGTGTGACACGTAAAAGAGTAGCCTAGGGCACAATTCTGTACACACACACAAAACTACATTTGGTTTGAGATGTAGTGCAACGCTTAGTAGTAAGGCCATCATTGTGGTGGCTAGGAGGATAGTCTGACCCCTCATTTTTCATCTTTCTTTTTGGGATTTGATGTCTATTTGAGGGTTTTAAAGGTGCTTTCTTCATTGCAGGCTTATAACGACCTCAGTGATCTTACAACGATATACGAGTGATTAAAGGTGAACAGTGTGAACATTTTACTACATCTCATAAGAGGTTTTCTGAGTATATGCGCAAACCAGGGCACTAGAAATAGGCCCAAAGCGCCCTAGGCGCCCCATCCCTTCTTCGGCGCCTGTTCACCAAATCACTCAAATCTACACTTTTCCAGGCTCTTGTACAATGATCGATGCTTCGTATTTCTCCGGTCTCCATCTCTGTGCACTTTCCACAACTCTACGAATCAACTAAGGCTCTTCTAACCCCCTTTGTAATTAGGGTTTCATTTATTTATTGCTTAATTGTTTGGGTTAATTTCAATATATTATTACTCATTCATTTATTAAAACTTGCATTAGATTAGGGTATTATTCTACATTTTAGCATAATCATTTTTGTGAGCCCGAACTCGATTTTCACGCTCTTTGGATCCTCTTCTCTCTAGGGTGCTCTAATCATGAATATTTCTATCCATGCTTATCTGCAGAATCATCTTGATTGTATCAATAAGCTCAAAAAGTATTTAGCTACTACTTATATTCCTCCTCAAACATCACTCGAATATGTATACCATAAGTTTACTTTTTCCCTATCTCTCAATGAGGATCAAATAACTTTCACAACAGATCAGCTACATTCTCAAGCAATGTTAGAACATGACCCCCTTGTATATTCAGGTTTGTGTTAACAATGTCGGGGTCAAACGCGCTTTAGTTGACAATGGGTCTGGCCTTAACATTTGTAACATAGATTTTCTTCATCACTTGGGTCTTTCAAATTTGTCTCTATCGAGTGTTCTAGTATGTTTTTTACGATTCTCTGGTCTTTTGTGGTCTTCTCCATATGCATATGATTAGGGGTAATGTAATTTGATGATATAAATAATGAGTATATATGTGTTAAATACCACTTCTTCTAAAATTTAAGCACACTACTCAAGACAATATTTGCACGTCCACACAATATCCTTCACCTGGTATGACACTTTCAAGTGGAACAAGAAGGCCTTCTAAAACAACATCCACTTTGACAAGTCCAAGAAAAAATAAAACTAAAGATATAACCTCACACCTAAGATATCACGTCACACCAAATTGTGTTTGTTGTGGATCAAACTTATGCCTTGTGTTACGAGGTTGTTAGGAAATTTGGATCCATTTTTTCTTTCATTGTTTTATTAGTCCCAAGGATATCTATTCTTCCAAATTTCTTTTAGAAAACTTATAATTCCTTCGAGGAAGTTGTAAAGAGTATTTTCCTTATTGAGGGATAATATTTCCATGAAGGCCTCACTAGAGAACTCCACTCTTCATGTCTCGGTCTAGTATTCTAGTATGTTTTTATGACTCTTTGGTCATTTATGGTCTTATCTACATGCATATGATTATGGGTAATGTAATTGATGATAAAATTAATAAGTATATATGTTTTATACCACTTATTTCTAAAATTTAAGCACACTACTCAAGACAATATTTTCACCAACCCTAAAGATCACATACAAACAAAATTCAATATATATAATGGAGTGGATATAGAAAATTGTAATGTTTATAATAGAGTTTGAGAATTTAGATGTAATGTATGTATCTTCATATTTTCTAATGTACATGTATCTTCTTATGCTAATTTAAATGTTATGAATAAAAATTATACATCATATACAATACATAGGCACACATGGTTGAATCCTAAAATAATATAAAAACTTTAATGAAGAACATCATTCTCTTATTTGTCCTTAACAATCTCTAACATCCTTTTGTGGTCTTATAGATGGATATTCCACCTATTTCTCTTACCATGATATGACATTGGAGTTAAGAGAAGACACATAACAATGACAAGGTGGTTATAAAGGAGAACCTTTATATGTGGCATGTAATCAATAAAATTGATTGAACCGTATCTCTCTTGATCCACTTGCTTCAAGTAAGTACCCTCAATCACAAGTGATCCAATGGGAAATGAATTCCCATCATCATCTATAATTGTAGTAAGAAACTTTGAATTTGTTTTTGTACATTTTAATAAATAATAATCAACACTTTATGCATTGTTTTCCTCAACAAGAACTACAAAATATGTGGCATTCACAAAAAAAAATATTATAAAAAGATATAAGTAATTATACATATATCATTTCACAAATAAAAATGATAAATATTCCAATATGGTACAATAATGCAATTTACCTTCTCTAACAAATCCAGATAAATGATCATAATCAAGAGAAAAATTAGATCTTGCACATCCTCTTCAAAAGGTGGTGTCGGTTGTATTGTTTTTAATCTCAAACATGCACATGTTTGTTAGTGATGCTTTCATATACACTCCCATGTCCATCCTCGTTTATGAAACAACCAGAACATAAGAATAGTCCCTCTCTTTCAAGATATATAAAGGGTTTTGGGTTGTTATAACTTGATGAAAATTATCGATGCCAACAATACATCTATAGTTGTATTCTCATGACTGATCAATATTTGTTCAAAAAACATTAGCCATAAATTCATATAATAATAAAAAATTATGTAAAAAAACTCATGGTAGAATGTAATTTACCTTTCACTTCCCAAAACAATATTATGGGAGAATTTATGGTTACACTTGTCTCAACACCACCAAAATGTGACTTGCACTAATTGACAACTTTAGAGGCATCATACGGTGGAGCGCCATAAAATTGGAGTTGTTTCCTTTAAATTAAATGTTTGATACAAGCATCTATACCTTCATGTTCCTCTTTTTCATGCCTACTTTAACAAAAATCCACAATGGTCCTATGGCATCCTTATGATAAATATGACATAGCCAATTGAATTTTTTTGAAGACTTGAACTGGCCTACACAACTAATGTTCATTAAAGTTAATATAAAAGTATTTAATATTTTTGAAATACATTTCAAAAAATGAGAAGAAGAAAATCTATCATGTTTAGTGTCATCACTGATATAAAATGAACCATTTTCATTATCACTGGATTTTCATTTGTATTATGAATACCATTATCGACATCATGTTGTGCATGTCTATAACACACAAGCACCATGATGGCTTCCTATTCTAAATGATAATCCTAACTTTGAATATATTTTTGTGGATAAAAAGTATACTTCTCGAGAAAGTCAACCACAGACATAATGCAACCAACATGAAAATAATTCTTAGATTTATAAAACTCCAAAGATTGCCACCTTGAACCGTAGTTATGCTTTATGTATGGATTTTTTTCCTGAACTTGGCCATGAAATCACAAACATGAACTTTTATTTCTATAGGGAAATCTTCTTTGATTCCTTCCCTAAATTTTTAATATAAATTTCATACTCGAACCTTTTCCAAATAACTTTTTAGTTTGTTGATGATTCATGAATGTCTTCTGGTAGCTTCACTAAATTTCACCATTTATACATACCCCTTTGATAGAATTAACCTTAAATTCAAGTGCACCTTCTACTTTCTTAAAAATAATATTATTGATAAATTGACTTGTATGTGGAGGGGGACATCATTTATTTCCATCTACTCCCTAAATTTTCTAAATGTTGTTAGATGTAGATCAAAATTTATATGGGTATGAAAATAATGTCTCACAAATTGTATTTATTCTTACATACATCATATTTAAATTATCAAATGCTCGTTGTGTAATTTTGATTTTAAGATTGTCATCTTTAAATAAATTATACAATTTACTTTGGGTTTTTCCAAGAAAATGATTTGGGTGTTCTTTCCTCAAACCAGGACCAACCCTAATCTGTAAAACATCATTAGCGTTAAAAGAGACACGATTATGGTTTTCTCAATACTCAATACTAATACATTTTACTAATACTAAACACCATTATAAATTTTGTTTCATCAAGGTTCCCCACATATCAATGTCCAATTCCCTTCCATGATTTCATCCAATTTGTTGGTTGGATATTTTGTCAAACCAAAATATGAGGTTCAACCACAGTACATGGGATTAAATCCCTCCTCAAAGACAGGTGAGGCTGCCTGTTTATTGCTAATCTAAAACACAGTAAATAATATATACAATATTCACACTAATCTAACCATTGGGGGTTGGGATGAAATCCCGAAATCCACATTCACACGATTCAAGAATATTGCTTTCGTAAATGAAATAGGTTAGAAACTGTTACAGTGAAAGAAGCACGGTAGAAAGGAAATGGGAGAAACGTATTTTCTTTCGAGTAAACACAGAGCACGAAATAATCATACGAGTTTTAGATCACAGATGTAATGTCCGAGATAATTAGAAACACTGAGATTCTATGCAAAGAATAGCTTAAGATCATGAACATAAGAACACTGTCTTAAATAAGATATATTTCACAACACAAAGTCTGTAAAACAATATCAACTCCTATTCTTCAAAATGATTGAAAGAAAACACAAAGTTTTTCTCCTTTCCAATAGCCTCTTAATGCTCCAAAAATTCTCGACCCTTTGGAATGCACAGGCATCCCTTATTTATAACAAAAGGAACTAGAGATAAAACAGGACAGATCCTAAAAAGTAGCACTTTAACTGGAGTTCAATTTTGCATGACTCTCACGCAGGAGATCAAGTCAAAGTATGAATCAAAAATATGACAAAACGGAAATAAAAAAGACATGTCAATCTAAAAATAGAAATGACATGGGACGTTGGGACTTAATCCGAATCATCATCCTTTGCTTCTTCTTCTTTCTCTTCCTCCAGCTGAGACTGTTTGTTCCGAAACTCCTGGAATTTCCGAATAATGCCTTGCATTTCATTTTCATCAGGTGCAGTGGAATGATCATTCCACATTTCGCAGGTCTCATGAACATCGCTGGCAGTGCCGGGAAGTTTCTTCAATCCTTTGCTGAGCTTTCTTAAGGCCTCCAAAGTATGCTCTATCCTTACAAACTGACTAATGACTTCAAGGTCAAATCCGTGTACAGGTTCATGCTGAACAGATTCTTGGACTTGTTTGAAGAGATCATCTGCTGATAGGATACCTGAGTTCCCAACTGACACCTTTGGACAAATCTTCAGCAATTCTTCTTCCAGATCACTTTTCCCATCGATCAATTTATCCCTTGATTCTCTCAACTTGCTGCAGGCTTCGTTGAGGATCTTTACTCTGAACTTGATGGCCTTGGTCAGCTGGAAGTGTTTATCTGTATGTGGAAGAATGCCTTCTTCTACCAAGAGATGTGCTGGTATTTGCTTTAGCACTTGGAGAGCTTCACAAGTCAAATCAAGCTGTCCAATTTCTTCAGTGAATTCCTCATCCATCTTCTCTCCTTCCTTCTGAATCTCTCCCAAAGACTTATGAACCTTCACCACGTCTTGAATTACTTCCTCCCCCTGTTGGAGCAACTTTTGGATCCATTCATCAACCACCCTTCCTTTTTTAGCAATCTTCTCAATCGTAGGCACCGATGAGAAATCGAATCCGGCAGATACAGAAGAAGATGGTATGGATTCCAGGGGTGTTGAGAGTTTAATCAAAACCTCTGTCAACTGCTCCACTTTTTCCTTAAGCTCATTTCTGCTGTCCTTTGTTTCTTTCAACTTTTGGCACAGCACGTCTATGGAAGCCCGTGCATCTTGTTGCGCTCCTTCTGCTGTCACTTTCCCTAGAGCCACCTTGGTTATCTGATAATCAGAAGCTGTTATATCCTCTCTAGTTTTGTCAGCCGAGGGAGTGGCAATCTCTGCGAACTTATCTCCTGAAGCATCTACCAAAACCCTTGAAACTGTTTTGGGCTTCTTGGCCGACTTTGCAGTAGGAGCCTTGAGTGAGCTGAAATCAAAGGCTGGTAGGGGTACAATTACTTTCCTCTTCCTCGGAGTTTGCTCGAGTAGCCATTGTGGCGTATCAGAGGAAATTGCCAATGTTAGTAAGAATCGGTATTCTACTCTCTCGGGAGAAGATTCTACTATTGGAGGGGGAACAGCAATCAACGTGGTAGTAGATGCAACAAAGAGAGGTACAGGTTGGGGCGTGCTGGTGATCACTTGGGTTCCAGCAGAGAGGGGTGAGAGTCCAGAGAAAATACCGCCATGCTTGAAGAAGTGGATGGGGAATGAGGAGGTTGGAGTGGTTGTTGAGGGGGAGGCACAGATTCAGTTTCCAAAGCCTGGGATGCAAGAGACAAAGTTTCTTCAGTTTGATAATCAACAAATGATGAAGTCAAGAGCTGGCTTCCTCCTTCTTCTAAATTAATTTCCCCTATTTCTGGTGGTGTTGGTGATTCTGGCACAACCACCGTTTCAGCTGGAGAAACAATTGAAGAGATTTGTCTTTCTTTCCTCTTCTTGGGAATCCTGATTTTTATAGGCCCCCCAGAAGATTCTTTGTCCTTTTTCTTTTGGGAGGGCCCCACCTCCAAAGCAGCCAACTTGGGAAACTTGTCATCTTTAAAATTCATGCCCCAAGAAGAGAGCCATTTTTTGGTGCGAGCAAGAATGAGAGCCGACCTATCTGTGATAGAGGCTTTTTCGCTGGCCGACCAATCAATAGGTGGGAAAACGTATTGATCCTCATTAAGCCCATCATAGGACATATCCAACACACTTTCATTGTCAGTCGTGCCATCTGGCAAATCAGAAAGCTCCAGCGTCTGAATCTCATTAATAGTCAACCTACTATTATCTTTTCTGCGAACCGCAACTTCGTTACGCAGATCAACCCATATATCCTCAATGTCAGGCCTGTGCAGATGTTGGGCTCCATAGGCTCTAAGCACTCCTCGGATGTCAAAACCATCCCGAGACTTCATATGCTTCTTTAATTTTTCCTGAAGTTCACATTCAACATTTTTGGCCTTTGCCACTGTCGAGCAAGTATATCTCCCAATAGAAATTGGGAAGGATACAGCTGCCTTATGCTTGCTTTGTTGGAATTTGTGAAAATCCAACAACTTGTCTGACCAATTCTATCAATATCAATCTATCCCCTGGATAGCGAGGCAGACGGAAAGGCTCTCCCGAGTACATGACTGTTCGAAGATATGTAAACTTCTTGAATTGCAAGAAGATACACCCCCATTTGGATACTTCAGTCCAAGCCTCGTCTGAGACTCTTGTCTTTCTTAGTCCCGGGTTCAGCCGGCAGATATTCTCGTAGAAGAAGGCATCATTTACCCTTCTAAAATGTTCTTTGGACCCCTTCTTCGTCAATTGAGGGAAATATTTATAAACTGGGTTTGTCGTTCTGCTTCCCTTAGTATCCAGCCCGGGATAGTTCCTCATCCCGGCTGCTGCATAAGCCACATATGAAAACATATAAAACCTTCCAGTCGATAAGACCGTCATCATCTGAGAATCAATTTCATTGCTGATAAGGGTTCCCCAGTCAATCCCTTGTTGATTCTTCTTGATGGTGACCATAAACTGATACATCCATCCATGAAATAAATTTGATTCCGGCAAGCCAAAAACCCGGCTCAGCAGGGTGATAATATCATTGATTTCTTGTATGAAATCACATCTAGGGATAGTCCTTGGAAATCTAGATACTACTGGTTTAGCCTTGACCAGGAACTTCTTGTTGACATCCTTAATGCAATCTTCCTGATTACTGTCCCAGGCCTTCTGAGCCGACTTGATGTTTAGGTCCCCATACTCTTCGAAATTAGGTAGTTTCAGGAGATCATCAAAATAAGCTCCATCTAGTTTGATGACTACCTCACCAGCCTGATTCCTCACGGAACGAGAAGCCGAGTCGTAACTAGATGCACAAGCCAAAACCAATTCTGGACATTGGGCGGATATGGGAAAGCCTGCTGCAAGGGGCAAGCCACTGTTAGCTAAAGCTGTCATCCATGGGGTCTGAGAAGAACTCTTCACCCTATTCCAGAAGTCATCCATATCTATATTGCCAAGTTCAGTATCCCTGATATCATAATTGCAATCAATATATGATGGGGATTCTGGCTTCTTAAATTTGTACTTCATTCTGCTAGACTTCTCGGCCTTCTCGTGAGATGGACCAGGGTCCGACATGAAGAATGTTGGAGGGAGAAAGGCTTGAAACTCAGGAGATGCTATCCACACTGAAAATCCCGATTGACTGAATACGCCGGAAGAATAGGAAAGTCCGACACGCTTAGGAGGATATCGGAAAACCCTGAGAACCCGACGAGTTTGATATGTCGGAACTTTGGCAAAGCCCGACACTTGCTTTTGATGACGGAAACTCGGAGATACCCGGCACTCACTGTCAATGGCGGAAACGGGAGGAAACCCGGCACCCACTTTTGACGTCGGAACTTTGAGGAACCCCGACACTTGCTTCCAATATACTTCGGACCTTTGACTCTGCAAAACAATCTTCAAAATTCGAGAAGCAAAAACAGAGTCTTTCTTGAATTCCAAATATACAACTTCATTTTTCTTTTTTGTTACCCATGCATCATGCATATAATTAGAATTTGGAAGAAACAACACCAATTGATAGTTCAGAAGAGAAAAACCCTAAAAACCTAAAACCCTTTCCAAAGCAACTCAGAAAGAAGAAGGAAAGAAAACCTTCAACACCCGGCAAGAAATTGGGAGGAAAATACGCGCAATCGATCGATAAAAACCCAGAATAAAGAAGGGAAAGAACAATACCTTCAATTCGAGAAATGTAAGATCAAAAACAGACGATCCAATCGAGCAAGATGAGTTTTCGGGTTTTGAAAACGGAAGAGCACGCGCGAATAATCCACGAATTAAAAATATGAATGGTAAGAATGACGTGGAAATCCGCGTATTTATAAGAAAATTGGTAATAAATACACTTCAGCTCGGCACGTGCCAACTCACCGACCACTCGGCATGAATGCCATGTCAGCATGTTGGAGGGGTCCGAAAACCCGACACGAGGAGATTTAGTGCAATTCGGGTTTCGGGTTTCGGAAAACATGATGCATAAAGCATGAGGTGCTTAGATGCTACATAACCCCGAAAACCCGAATACAAAGGATTGAGCGGACTTCGGGAATCGGAAAGCATGGAGCATAAAACATGTTTTGGATCATGGATGTTCCGATGCTTTGGGGTTCCGAAAACCCGAATACAAAGGATTTTCTCAATACAAGGCGGGTTTCGGGTTTCGGAAGTCAGACGACACAAAGCAGGTTTTAACTTAGGTATGTTCCGATGCGTTGGATGTCCGAAAACTGATTTTCACAATATGAGGTAGGTTTCGGGTTTCGGAAGATACAAGACATAAAGCATGTTAAAACTTATGTCAAACTGTTGGTAACACCCGAAAACCCGATTCTCTTTAAAAGAGGCCATAATGCAAAATCACTTCGAAAATTTCGTAGGGGTTATCCGATCGTTTTGTCGTGAACTCAAAACGGGGATAACACAATTTAAAGTTGAATTTCACATACCTTGAGATAGTTCTTCTACATATTCCAAGACCATTTACACTTATTGCGACTGCCGCTTTTTATTATTTATGGACCCACTAAAGTTGTTATGGTAGATATACGTGTTGTAGAAAGGTATTTTATATGAGAGAAGTTACAGGTAATTTCAAGTGCATTATGTAAGTTATGTGTCATGATATCTTTCATGTTATTCATAGCTTTTGAATCAAATCCTAACAACTCAAAAATAGGGACCATATCTTTACATCGAAAAATTCTTGCTACCAATTGAGCTCTACTAATCAGAGATTTGTTTTGAAAATAATATTTGTATATCTTCATTAAATGGGCCTTTATTGTGTTTATAGAATGTAACTTACTCTCTTCAACAATAGAAAATAAATCATCTTCATCCATATCCTCAATATTATTCAAGTTTGGTAATCCTCCATTTAGAAAAAAATCTTCTTCCTCTCCTTAAGCACAATCAACATATTCATCCATTTCTATTTGTTCATTATTTCCTTTGACTTATTCATCTATTATATCTTGAGCTTAAAAATATTCTTGTTCTTAAAGTGCTTGTTGAGTTTGAAGAGCTTCATGAGCTTGAAGAGAAGTTTGTTCCCTTTTTAGCTTGTTTTCTTTGTTTCTCTTTTCATTGTATTGCTTCTCCTTTTTAGGGTCTCTATTTTGATCAACCTTCCTCACTCTTATACATTTTTGACCCATTATATACCAAATTGCCTACCAAATTGCAACAATTTGATTTAATAATTTAATTTTGAAAAATCAAAATAAAAATAATAATTTGATTTCATATTTGAATAAAATAGTTTAATTTCATACTTAAAAACTAAAGGAAATAAATGAAAACAAATTTAACTAAATGAAACAACTTGAATGATTATGACATTGAAGTCAAATAAATAATTTGATTTCATATTTAAAGTGAAGGAAACATATGAACATAATTAAAAAAATGAAAGAACTCAAGATTGATTGCAAAATTGAAGTAAAAATAATAATTTGATTTCATAATTAAACTAAAGAAAAAAATGAAAAAAATCAACTAAACGAAATAACCCGATTGATTACAAAATTCACAATGACTATTATAAAGTCACTATATCACCTATAAAAATATATATTTTACATTTTTATTTCCACCATTGAATTTCTTAACACCACATATACTTTTTCTTTGTTTGGGAATTTCTTCTTAGATCTAGGATGTGGAACATTAATCCCATTTTGCATTAATTTTTCTTAGATTCATATTGAATTGCATGTTCAACACTGTCATAAATTAGGCCAATGTCTCTAGAGTATAAAGGTAATGTTTAAACTTAGAAATGAAAACCGTGAAAGGGTCATTAACTTTAAATTGTTTCACAATTTCATCTTTTATCTTAGAAATATTGAGATTTAGATGTCTAAGATGGGCAATGTGAATTACTGAGACTACTTTCTTCCAAACCTTCTTCGCATTGAATTCGTTTAATAGACGGTGTCCACATGGGAGACTCAAGGGGTACTTGAATGTTTAATTGCCATCTAGTCCTTATATTATCGACATAACCGCAAAAACAAATTACTTTAATCAAAATTAGAAATTTAAAATAAAATAAACACAAAGATCAATATATAATTCAATTATTTTAAATATTAAGTGTACATAAACATATAATGATCATAACATTTCCTTGTACATATATTAAATGCTTTAAATCCAACATGTGTATAAACTATCCATGCAATATACATTGGGAGGTCCTATGCTAGGTTACTTTAAAAACCTTTTGTATACACAGTCTAATGTCCAATTTGACACATGTTAGGATATCTTCTTAGAGATAAATCTTATCCATAAATCTTAGCTCTTGACATCAAACAAGGAACTTGTACAACCCTTTTAACCGAGTTAGACAAATGTCAAAAAATGCCCCCAATGATTCTCTAGCTCACGCACTTCAAATGTGTCAATTTAATTTCTACATTTGAACTATTTAATCATTAATATTTAAACAAAATAAGATCTAAATTGCACTAAATTTCAACTTACAAAACATTGAAAAATGATTGTTTACGAACAAATGAATTAAATAATATATTTAAGAATTAACAAAATTCAACTTCACAAAGCATTCTAAACATCAAATTACAAGAAAATATTAACTTTAATACAAAAATTATTAAAATATTAATGATACAATATAACTAATATGGGTGATAGTGACATGCACTTGCTAATTCATATAATGGGAAATGACATAGTTCTAGCTAAAGGAAATATTTGTATGTAATTACTCTTCCTGAATCCTTTTTAATATTAGGTCTAACAATGCAAGACAAAAACTTATAATCCTCAGAGAAATGTCTTTAACATTAATATTATAGTAGACATTCAAAAGTGTAAATTGTATTAAAATATAAATGAGATATGATTAAATTCTATCTTGGGAATGGACTTGATGTTTACCCTATTAATAATATAACCCAATAAACCATACTTTGAAATAATTTTAAACAAAATTTGTGGATGTTAAGGCCAAACACATCTTTGTGAAGTTTTAAATAATCTATAAGGGAAGTCATTTAAGACTAGAAAAACATTTATAGATGCTCTTAAAAGGCCGATGGACATGGTTACCATAGAATTTATGTTCTTTAAAATATTTTGAAATGATGCTCTGTAAGAATTCAATTTAATTTTATTATATTTATAATAAATAAATTTCTATATAATAGTATTAAAGGAGGATTTGTGTGGTAGTTGTCAATTTAATATTATTGTATTGCAAAGTATTCTCCAAGCAAACAAAATAATTAAATATTGATTGTATTAATGGAAATTTTTTATGGTAGTTTGGGCCACCATATATTCAACACACGTCAAAAATGCTATATTATTTGAGCATTCAAACTAATTTAATATGTTTTATATGAGTACTCATTAATTTAATGACATTCTCTCTCATGTAAAATATAATGAAGATGAAATAACAAAAGTCAGTCATGAGGATATACCACATTTAGCAGAAAAATAATCAAATCTATGTGGATTGTAAAGAGAACATTCATGTGTAGTTGCCTCGGTGATCCGGTTGAGTCCAACCTTGGACACAATGTAGATCATAGACCATGGTAGGTTGCCACGATTAACACTAGCATGGGATGAAATATTTATTATGGAGCCCTTTTTTCCTACAACTCGCATGTGATTGCCAATGGCCTTGGAAACAAGCCAAACACCCCTCAAGTTGGTGGTTATCACAATGTTCCATTCTTCCTCTTCATAATGCAAAGGTGATTTCACATTACCTATAAAAAAATCCAAAACCACACCCTACACATTATTACAAATTAAAAACTTTGATTATTGTTACACTGGTCAATAAAAGTTAAAAAGGTTAAAGGTTATTTCTCAGGCACAACCAATCCAAACACTAATTCGACATATGTTTTATCTAACGCTTTACCTTATATTATTTTCAATTTTTGTACCTCTAGGTTTTGACCTCATGATAAAAGGTTGAAGTTATTTTCCTAGGGAACAACCACGACAAACAAGAATTTGGTGTATGTTTTAATCACTTACTTATATATTGTTCAAATTTTTAACCCCTAGCTTTTATCTCATTACGAAGAATGGGAGTACACCACACCTTCGATCCCCTTGAACTAGGAATGTATTGACCCATATGCAAAGCTTCATTTCATGAAAGTTTCTATATGTAACAATATTGGTGGATGAGAAATGCATAAAAATGGAAGGGAAATTCACTACAAAGGCATTGGGTAGGATACATTTGCTAATTTTTGTAGCATGGTGCTTTTTTATTACATGTATCCGATTCATCCAAATTGTTGGTTTATAGATATTGATATATATTACTTCCGTAAATCTTTTTTTTGGTTATCTTATGTTGTGTTGCAGTTTTTCTTTGACAACCATCAAACCCTAGGGTTCTAAATTGAAAAAAACTCATAATCAATTTGCATACAATTATTCCATGCAATAAAATATACATGTAAAATAAAATAAATACAAAGCAATGTGTACCTCTCGACAACCAATGTTGTTAACGAGAATGTCGATTAAACTAAAGGCATGCCAAGATTTTTCAAAAGTGAGATCAATGAATGCCTCTCAAAGAGGAGACATCTTTCTGCACCATCAAAGCCTTTGAAGAAGAAGAATTGATTTGATTACACGAGAGAATGGAGGAAGTCGCTGCGAGCCATGACAACAACATTACATCCCTTAATTAATCGCAATGGCCACTTTGAAACTCTCTACCTATTCCCGAGGACACCCTTGTTAAAAACACCACCTTCCTTGTAAGTCTTCATACTTAGTCTCTCTTTCAAATTTCATTGTTTTTGTAAGACCCCTATTGTTTTTAAATTATTAGGGAAGAGGCATAACGCCCACATTTCGACACACCAACCCATGCTAAAAGCGCACCAAACACTTAGGAAAAATTTATAGGATTTTTTTAAAATGTTGCAAGGTTAATAACATTAACTACGTTTAATTAATTTCCATCTATTAATTTCTACACACCCTTAAGGTAGTTGGAACCCATTTATTAATTAAATATTAATATTTATTTCCTCTAAATCATTATGGGGTTAAATTCCTCCTAAGTTCTATTAATTTTATTTAAATATCCCCTAAATTGAATCTTAATTTATTTTGCTAAACAACAATGCCCATATCCACATTTATTTATTTATCTATACTTTTAACCTTAATCCATTTAACCCCTTTAAATAATTTATTTAAATACACTTGTACAATATTCATTTAATTTAATCCATAATCACAATGCCATTTAATTATTTATCGACCCCTAATGGAAAGGTCACAACACAACCTAACCCACTAGTTAGGACATCCTAGGTGACCCCATTAGTCAAACACATACCCTTAATTTTAAAATACCCACTCCCATCAAATTACCCACAACTTAAAATGTAGGGTCAAATCTCCACCCTTAGATCAAATCAATGGGAGCCCTTAGATCTAGGGTTGACTAAAAATCCCTAATTTCTCCTTATATTTTCCCTTTTATTCCTTTCTTTGTCCAAATTTCTTCATTTGATCATTTGTGTTTTTGCAGGTTGAAGGAGATGGAGGCCATGGAAGTATGAGGAAAGAAGCTAGGGATGTTTTTGTCTAAGATCTACAAACAGGAGGATACCCTTCCTCCATTTTACTCTCCATTTAATTTATTTACTCATACGGTTTGCATTTACTTCATTATATATATATTTTAAAGGAAAACAACCAGATTTATTGGTTATGGTAAATGGTTACCCTCATTTTGTTTGCTTAAACATTTGAGTATCTTCATTTGGGTGCATATATTTATATATTAAAAATATGCATATTTTAAATGTATATTGGCATTATAACCCCATACATTGTGCACAAAATAGTGGCTTGTGTAAAAAGGGTCATAACCATATAAAAATGAGTTGCGTATTATGCATTAGGGTCTACCTCTGTTTTTATTGTGGATGGGGGCTCTGGTTTCTTTTATTATTATTATTATTATTTAAAAGTAGTGGTGGGGGCTTGATTTATATATATATATAATAGTGTGATGGGGGGTCGGCCCCCATACATACATTTTTTAAATTTAATTCGCCCCAAATATTATTATAGTGTTGTATCTGATGTTAAAAGAAATATACAAGTAGGAGGGAATGAATTTTTGTTTTTATCAAGGGAATTTAATGCACACTTCTATTTTATAATATTGATAAGAGTATCACAACAATGCTAAAAATTCTACATTTTATAACTCATTTAGAAAAAGAGATAAGTATGACTTAACCAAATATTTATTTTCTTTTTGTGCAAGTCTACAAGGCAACATAAGAAGATTTCAAAGGAACACAAGCATTAATTCTACTATATTTCTAGTTTAAAATAAAACAATTTCAACTTGTAAATAACATGTACACTTGACTTAAGTTACATATCTTAATGAGTTGTAACAAACAATGAAATGCAACACTCAATTGCCTCTTTTCAACATATATACATTTCTACTACAAAAAGAACCATTTCAGATTTAATAAAATGCAACTTGATTTAAGTTGTAGGATCAACTCAATACAATGCAAGGGATATTCAACTTCATGAGATACAACTTTTAATCATACACATTCATTGCTTGGTAACTCATAACAAGTTTTGAATAATTCATTTACAAGAAACTCAATCTTTCAAATACAAGTATAGTAATCCCTCCACACCATGGTGGAGACAACATGATAAAATTTACAAAAAACTTCTCTCTTCTTTGTCTTCTACACAATGTAACTCTATCCAAGGCATCAACTTTGAGCTCCTTCTTTTCTTCATCTCCAAATCACAACAAGGAAGGGAACATAGGCAACACTCACCTCCCAACCTTATTCCAATGAGAAGGTGAAGCCAACCTTCTCATTGGCCCTCGAGCCCCAACAATGGAGCAATAAGGGATGTATTACAACCATGAAAACTTCATAAAAGGCTTCCACAAAACATGTAAACACACAAACTTGCAACACATTAAAAAACAAACACAAATAATAAGATTTACAACTTTCCAAAACACATAGGCTTAAAAGTAATCCAAAAGAGAAAATAACATGGAGTCATCTCCTTATACCTCCCAAGTGGGATGAGGGTCCACCCAAAACCTCCAAGTGCACTATCACAACCACATACAACTCCTTTTCTCTCCATTTTCAAAATGTAAATGATATAAATCCCTTTTACCTCCACATAGGTGGAACACCCTCCCACACTCCCTCCACAAAATCCTCACATAATCCATTTTACCTCCACAAGAATGACTCCACTTCCCTCTCCCAACACCATGCTTAAGGCCAAAATCTACCCAACCCCATACTAAATCACCTACATGCATCCAATTTACAAAACAATACATAATAAGAACAAGAATACAAGGTATAGACCCTACCTTTCCATTATAAGCTTCCTCAATATTCAAGCAACAAACTTCAACCTCTTCCAAATCCAAGCTAATCCAAGTGTAAACTCCCAAAGTTCCCAAGAAATAGGTTCAAACAAAATCACCCAAAATATGTAAGTGTGTAACAAAACCAAGTAACCCCCAAAACTCCAAAATAACTCAAATAAATAGAAAATGTGGAGAGGATGGTGAGGTGGCTCCATGTAGGATGCCACATCACTACTCCTCCAATCCACCTCACTAAGTCAAACACAAGGACCAAGACTCATAAATGGGTAGGGTGAGGTTATGACACACTCAAACTTGCACTCAAACCTCCACTTCATGCTTCCAAGGACACAATTAAGAGGGTAAGTAAAAAGGTGACATTAATTGCCCCTTTTCATTTAAAAAATACATCATGAGGGATAAATTTGGCCCCTTACATCATAGGTATGGTTGGTAGGAAGGTTTAAGAGGTATGAGACAAGTTTAACTTGTCCCACAAGCCTTCAAAAGTGGGCTCAAAACTCAAATTCGAGTTTGGGTGATGGGAATGGGTACTCTTCCCAAAATGAAAATCACATACCAACAACAATTTTACAGAGATATTATTCTTGGATCTTCAATCCATCATATTTTCAACACAATACATTACAATTATTATAGGAATGTCATTCTTATAATTTAGGATATAGGCATAACTACATCTCCTACAAATATCTCCCAAACCTCCTAAAAACTAGCTTAGTAAGTTGTTTAAACAACCTAAACAACTTACACATAATTATAAGCATATAATATAATAATAATTACTTCACGTATTGAGCACTAATAGATTGATTTCCTAACATTCCCCCCCTTAGTGCGAACATGGGGAAAACCTGCCTCTGTACTTGCACCTGCTCATGATCTGGTGATTTTCACAAGATGATCACAAACCTCGGGATGGTTTTGCAAACGGTTGACCACAAACTGAGAATGGTGGTTTTACAATTGGTTTACCACAAACCACAAAGTGATGGTTTTGTGAATGGATTACCAACAACCAAGAATGGTGGTTTTACAATTGGTTTACCACAAACCACAAATGAAGGTTTTCAAGTGGTTTACCTACAACCACATCATGATGTGCCAAGTACTATTATCAACCCTCATCAATATCTCACTGCAGGGAATAACATAGGAAATTATGTTGAAATCTGTTGCTTGTACATACATAGAAAAAGCTGACATAATGGAAATGGAACATTGGGATCATGTTCCCCCTCAATGTGAAATTTCCACTTATTTAAATCAGGAACATTGCAAACTGAAGCAAACACACAACTGAAAAAATGCCACCAAATCATCTATGCGGCCCCATCATTGGTGACTGACGAGAGGTCGCTAAATGACCTCCAACCTCCGTTTGCCTCCATCCTCTAGTATCATGATGCTGCTAACTCAACGGAATATGGACATGAAGCTCAATAATCACCCCCCAAAATTAGATGTCGCGTTCCAACGATAATCGTCCTTTACAATTTTTATTTTTGGCATTTATGACTCAACAAGGCTCAAAAAAGGACTACAAAAAGTGGATATTTTCCAAACTTGGAATTTTTCAACGAAATTAGAACCAATGCGATGGGAATGAAAAACTAAGCACTTTTGCAAAAATGGCGCTCAATTTTGAGATACCGTGCAAAGGTTATTGAGGATACAATTTCCGTAAAATGGCCTAATTTAAATAAAATTGACACAATGATTAAATATTTTCTCAAAATGACGAGAAAATTAATCATGTGACTACTTGTTGGAATCGGGAGGAAATGAGGATTCCAAAAATACTAAAATTTTAGAGAATTGACACCGAAAATATATTAATTTGGCAAAAATGTATTAATTGCCCTCAATTTGCAATTATTTAAGCAAAAACTATAGACTTTTTTTTTTTTAAAACTATAGTTTTGCAAAAATATAAAATAATCAGCCAATTAGAAATCACTCTGAGAAGGCAAGTAACTCGCTGATTTTGAGTTGAAGAGACCCACAATGATTTGTTCATAACTTGAGAACCAGATCTCTGATTTACAAACCGTTTAATGCATCGAAAGCTTATTTCTAGAGCTTTGCAATAGTACTAATTTTGTTTGATTTGATTGTGTTACCTAAATCTGTTCTTGACTGAGTTTGACGCCCACACCAGCTAAAAAATCATGTTTTATTTTCTTCTGATAGCTTGCAGAATTTATACGTGGCTAAATTCTTCTCTTGACTAATACAACAAGTCATCCTATGCACCTTACAAGATATTCTCTTCTTTTTTTTTTGCTGCACCTTAGATTGAACCTTATAATCCACAGATTCAATGCCAGTATGTCTTGCCAAGAGAGATCACCGTGAAAACTGAGATTCGAAGAAGAAATTTTTTGACCAATCAAAAGTCTGAAACGCCAAAGCACTGTTTTGAGATTACTTGATGGTACTGAGCATAGAGTCAGACCAATGTGCTTGTTGTTGGATTCTCCAGGGTGAGTTGACTAGAATATATATGAAAATGAAACTCGCATAGGTCTACAACAAATGAAATAGTGCAGTTCCATGAATACCACCAAAACCAAATACTATAGCAGGCTAAATACAAACTATGATAAAATATTTTAAAAATCAAGCCTTACTCATCCTCAGGGGCGAAATCAAGGAATGCCCCTTGAAATTCTCGAAAGCCCATGTCGCTCTGATACCAAATCATAGACCAGCAACAGTTTTACAGAGATAATATTCTTGGATCTTCAATTCAACATATTTTCAACACAATACATTACAATTATTATAGGAATGTCATTCCTATAATTTAGGATATAGGTATAACTACATCTCCTACGAATATCTCCCAAACCTCCTAAAAACTAGCTTAGTAAGTTGTTTAAACAACCTAAACAACTTACACATAATTATAAGCATATAATATAATAATAATTACTTCACGTAATTATTATTCACTAATACACAAATGGAGCACTAATAGATTGATTTCCTAACGAGAAAATCCAATCGAATCAAAATCATGAAGGTAACAAGGACTATCTAACCTATTTAATGCCCACATAGTCACATCCCAACTTAGCATAATCAACATGATTAATTAACTAAACAAGAGCACATTAATTAAGCAATAATAAAGTGAGAATACTTTACAATTAAATAAATCACATACACAACAAAATAAATAAAATAAAAGAGGGAAAAGAAACACACAAACCCATGGTCACATATGAGGTCACCCCTCATGGGAACCTCCTAACAAACTCAACAATAAAATGACAATACGCACGAACACAAAGTTGCCAAGGTGGCTTTGTTGCAAACATCTGATATTCTTCCATGGTTAGTCTCCTAGCCCCTTCTTGTTTATTGTGATATAATTTCCTGCAAACAACCAAAACAATACCCTTTGACCTCAAGGCCATATCAATTACATCAAGAAATAAAACACATACATATCTATCAATTAACATCATCATATAACGTAGCTAAATCATCATCAAGGTTAAGAAATTCTATCAATTGTTTACAATTTCTAAACATTTCAATTCTACCCTATCCATTAACATTTACCATCTATAACAATTCATATTTTTACGACGACCATTGAATTTCATACATCTAATGTAACTCATATCTACTAGATGCACTTAACAACATATTACTGATCCCTAATATCATCACATCATTAATAACTCTTAACATCAATGAAATCACATCGTTAGTCTAATAATCCAAATATAATCGTCACTGTCAAGAGTCCAAAATGTCAGCATGTAGCAAAATAATACTAGATCATCATCATATCCTACAATGTCTATCAATGTCCACAATATACCCATACAATCCATAATAAAATTCAAAACACAATAATAATCACAACGTCCATAAGCACCTAATAATAGGTTATCCAAAATATTAAACAATGTCCATGTCACTAAGCAACTAATAATCATGATCATAGCAAAATAGGTGTCGAAGAGGAGTGGGCACTACATCCCCCTCCCCTTAGACTTGACTTCCTCTTGGAAGTCATGAAAAGAGGTAGGGAAACAAAGCATATAAATAGAAGTCATGCCTTATGCGGGGTTTCTTTACTTGAAGCAAAAGTGTGTCCCTCGGAACCCCAATTTGGTCCAACACTATTGTAAAAAGAGAAGGGAGACTATTAGGCATAGATACTAAACCTCCTCCAAACAAGATTACTAGCATTCAAACCTTCAAAATAATCTCTACGAGGTTAACCAAGTTACAAAACATAACATTTAAACAAGAAATTGTCAATGGGATCCCAATGAATGACAACTAAGGTCCATGAAGAATAGGAAAATTTCATGTAAAAAAGGTGTCCACGTAGCCACACATGGATATAACACATGGTACAAAAGGAAAAATAAGACTTCCACTTAGGTTGAATTACACTTCAATGTTCGTTATTTTAGACAAGATTAACAACTACCAATCATGGCCTTCAATTTTGCATGAGAAACCACACCTTTGAAATATCCCTTATGGGATACTACTTAAAAATGCACAAAATATATGAAAATTACAGCAAAGTAAAATTTCGATTTTTTTTACAGAAAATGACCAGCTAGGACAACGAATGGTATTAAATTGATATCTCACAAAATATTTTCCCAAAGTGCATGAAATTTTGAGGGAAGCTTGCAATAATAATAATAAACACTAGAAAAACATTTTTGGAATTTTTGGAATAATATATTGCTGCCAGAACATTACAGAATGCCCTAGGCAGCTGGAAAACTTCAGAGGTTTGTAACTCTCTAAATACAAGAGCAAAAATAAGGGTCTTTGGAAATAACATTAACAAATATAGGAAATAATATTTCCACCTTCAGATCTGAAAATGGCCAACTGGAAAACCCCAAATAAAGGTTGCAAGTTGCCTCACTTGGAAAAGGGTCGGAAAAATGATGGAGGCGCCTTCAAAGTGATGCTAAGCCCAGCCCAAATGGTTGTCGTAAGTCTGATTTGGAACCCCTCTGATTATCTTCCTCAAATGCCCCCAAAATTCCTCAAACCCTTCCTCTGAACCCTCTGGTAATATCTCTATAGCACAACCTTGAAAGCAGCTCCAAAACAACAAATTAGGGTAGATCTCTCACTATCGAAGAATGCCCTGCTAGCTAGGGATGGGTCTCTCACAACCGAAGCTAGGGTCCATGTGGGATTTGACTCCACAA
The DNA here is from genome assembly GCA_018340775.1 of Taxus wallichiana var. yunnanensis. Classification (NCBI taxonomy): domain Eukaryota; kingdom Viridiplantae; phylum Streptophyta; class Pinopsida; order Cupressales; family Taxaceae; genus Taxus; species Taxus wallichiana. The sequence goes on along the minus strand of CM031239.1, from coordinate 920,894,516 downwards.
GTTGTAGATGCACAAACAATAGTTGCACGTGAAGGGCTAATAAAATGTATGCTAAAAAGTTCCTTTTCCTTTCTCCCCCAGCTCGTTATATACTTCTCAATGGCAAAAGAGCCCCAATAGACCCTAGATGCATTTCTTTCCATGGAGGGGCCAATAAAATAAAAGTAACTAAAGTTACTTTTTCCTATTTAAGTCGTCATGGTCCAAAGTGACCCCCAAATGCCAAACATGAATATTAGTACCATACGGTCCCTTCTCAATAGCCCCTAGTGTCCACATCCCCTTGAGTATGACGTGGCTTAGACATGATTGTAGAGGTAGAGGGAAGGCCCAATTCATTAAGGTCTTCGAGGAGAGTGAGGGTGACAGAGGTGAGGAGTTTGAGACTCACGAGATGGATGATGGAGATGGGATTACATTGGATGGTGCTGATGCAGGGCAGGAGGAGGAGACTTTTCCTCGGAGATTATAGCCACATTGTCTAGTACTCTGATGTACAAGGCATTTAGGATTAGAGGAGTTATGTAGGGTTAATGAGTTGGGGTACTCATTGATAGTGGGGCAACCCACAACTGTATTGATGCCTCATTGGTTGAGAGGTGAGGATTATAGACAGAGGATTTTGAGGGCTTCAACGAGGTTGTAGCCAATGGAGAGTCTTTGAGGTGCACACAGCGGGTTCCCCAAGTGAGCATCACGATGGGTAACTATATAGTTACTAATGATTTCCACATTGTTGGTATGGGAGTGACCAACATAGTGCTGGGAGTGTAGTGGTTTCACTCTCTTGGTGAGTTTGGGACTAACTTTCAGACGATAGAGCTGAAGTTTAAGTCCAAGGGCAGGAATGTGATTTTGAGGGGAGTATTTGCAGGAGCACCAAGGGTGGTTATAATTGAGGGGATGGAGAGGATGATCCGACATGGTGAGGAGTTTTATTATTGTGGATCAATGTGGAGTATGATGGATGTGGGTGTGGCTAGCAATGTTGCACATGAGACTGTTACTGAGATTGGGATTACAGGTTCAAATCATTCGAGTTTATCATTATGTTGGGTATCTGAAGTTTCGGTAGATTGGAGACCTCATTTACTTATTGAGTACTCCAAGAACCGACACACTTATGATATTCTGGATGGTCACATACATGATGAAAACTATAGATTGGAGGATGAGATGATCTTCTATCAGGGAAGATTGAGCCTTATGTCAGATTCATGGTTGAGGATGGAGATATTGCGACATGTGCATTATCCTTCCGTGACTGGGCATTTGAGCTTCGATGAGACCTACAGGTTCATGTCAGAGAGGTTCATATGGCATAGGTTGAGGGAGGATATCCCCAACTTTATACAAGCATATATGGTTTATCACTGTGACAAGTCAAAGCCTACGGGTTCATCATTTTTTGAATCGACATTGGATAACACTCCTATGTATTTTATCATTCTATGCCCAATGAGCACTTCACTCATGTATTAGTCAGTGGAGAGACAAAATTGACTCATGGTTATTCAGTAGGTTCACATTCAGCGTAGGAGGTGGACTATGTGGAGCCGATATTGCGGTTGACTATCTACTAGAGTCTTGGGACTTTTCCTCCACGGGACACATTAAGATACATTATGAGGAGCCTTGCTCTCACATGAGTGTAGGTCATGTGGGAGAGTTAGCACCATTTTTGTATATATAGGTTGTTTCACAGGTGGATTCAGGGGATTCTACGGGATCTAGAGTGAACTTTCATACCCAGGAGTCAACTGGAGAGGTAGTGAGTGATCACATGATGATAGCCTTACATTGGCAGGGATTGGACAGATTGGAAATTTTGGTGTGGGTACCAGGGGAGAGTCGGTGTGGGCCTCATACTACTTTAGGAGCAACATTGTTCTCTACACGACATCGAGAGCATGATCACTACATGGGGCGTCTTGGTTACTTCGCATCGAGATCGATCATCGATTGACTACAGGGGCAAGGTGGAGAAACTTACGACATGGTATTCAACCTTTAAAGCATGACAGGATAATGCTTGGGGTCAAGCATTTCTTGGGAAGGGAGTAGTGTAATGTCCCATTTTCTACGCCAAGTCGAGTCTAAGTCGAGTCATACCCAAGGGGCTATGGACGTTGGGGGTTTGAGAAGGGGTCATGATGGTACTAATATTCATGTTTGGCATTTGGGGTCACTTTGGACCATGACGACTTAAACAAGAAAAATTAATTTTAGTTACTTTTATTTTTTGGCCCCTTAGTGGAAAGAAATGTGTCTAGGGTCTATTGGGGCTCTTTTGCCTTGGAGAAGTATATAAGGAGTTGGGGGAGAAAGGAAAAGGAAATTTTTGGCATACATTTTATTAGCCCTTCACGTGTAACTATTGTTTGTGCATCTACAACTTGTGGAGTCAAATCCCAAATGGACCCTAGCTTCAGTGGCGAGGACTCATCCTTAGCTAGCAGGGCATTCTTCAAAAGAGGGTGAGGGATCTACCCTAGTCTGTCATTTTGGAGCTACTTTCGGGGTTGTGCTATAGAGATATTACGGAGGTTCAGAGGAAGGATTTGAGGAATTTTGGGGGCATTTGGGGAAGATAATCAGAGGGGTTCCAGATCAGACTTACTTATGGCAGCCATTTGGGCTGGGCTTAGCATCACTTTGAAGGCGCCTCCATCATTTTCCGACCCCTTTCCAAGCGAGGCGACTTGTAACCTTTATTTGGGGGTTTTCTAGTTGGCCATTTTCAGATCTGAAGGTGGAAATATTATTTCATATATCTGTTAATGTTATTTCTAAAGACCCTTATTTTTGCTCTTGTATTTAGAGAGTTCAAACCTCTGAAGTTTTCCAGCTGCCTAGGGCATTCTGTAATGTTCTGGCAGCAATATATTATTCCAAAAATTCCAAAAATATTTTTCTAGTGTTTATTATTATTATTGCAAGCTTACCTCAACATTTCATGCACTTTGGGCAAATATTTTGTGAGATATCAATTTAATACCATTCGCTTTGTCCTAAATGGTCATTTTCTAAAAATCGAATTTTTACTTTGCAGCAATTTTCATATATTTTTACATTTTTAAGTAGTATCCCATAAGGAATATTTCAAAGTGGTATTAGAGCTATTGTTCCTCCACTGTGTGGGTTAAATATGGTAGTTTGGAAAGATCTTAATGTAAGTTTTATGAAGGAAATGTTCACCAACATGGTGAAACAACAGAAGCCATTAACCTTTATTTGAGCCAACTCACTCGGATTTGAATCAAAGCGAGATATGGGGACAATACGGAAAATGGTGAGAAAAGTGATAAAGGGCGGCCAATAGAGGTGATTGATGAGGATTCTTGTTGGAGGAAATATCAATCTTTGAGTAAGGGTTTTAGAGATAATATGCTATTTCCATATTATTACATGATGAAGATTGGTAGCAAGCCCAAGCGAGGTCATCATATGCCGTACACAATTACAAAAGAACTCATTTGAATAAGAAGAAGCTTCTAGAGAAAAAGGTATGATTTCCATTGAGAAAAATAATTGCATTAGTGAAACATTGTTTGTTAGAGAAATTATTCCATCTCATGAGAAGAAATTGGTATATGCAAGCAAGAAGGATGTAATGGAAACTCTTAAAAAGTGTGAGGAATGGAATAAAAGAGCTAGAGCTGCTAGGTTGATAGGGACTCAAGCAAGACAACACTTACAATATTTCAAGGAAAAGATGAGGGCAATTGATGCAAGGAAGTCTACACCCACGAAAGAAGACTCTATGGAGCAGCTGGCACATGAGGAGGAGCCTCACATGGACACTTGTGTGGAATTGCATGCTGCTACAATTTCCAAACTAGCAGCTCATGATAAGCTGATTTATGAAGAATTTCAGCCCATTGTAGACCAGAATACTCAGGATTTGTGGCTAAAAAGTCAAGTCATTTTGGAGACCAAGCTTGATGAGGATACTCCAAGGTATGAAGTGGACATGTCTTATTTATTGCTGCCTATTCCAATTTATTTCCATCATGAGATTCATGATATGGTAGATGATGAAGTCTTCATTATGGAGTTTGTTGAACCATTGCTCCAACTATGTGTATATGAGCATCTTGTGGATGATATATGGTGGCAAGTTTTAGCTCACTTAATAGGTACAGGGGCCTAAATGGTAGAACACTCCAACATGTTTTGTCTCTTGTGCATGGCACTTGGAAAAAATAAATATGCAATTGCTTGAGGGCAAGCAATTTTGGGAAGGAAGGATTGTAATATCCCCTTCCCATTCGAAGACCTTTGGCCTATTTTGTTAACCCGACGGACAAAGGAAAAATATAAGGGTGACCTAAGTTATATTTAATTATTATAAAGTGTCATTAATAAAAGAAATATATATAACACTTATAATAATTTATATGACTTAATAATTATTAAATCTAGGATGGAAAAGGTCCAAATATAAATTGTTATCCATCATAGGTGAAAAGGTGACTTGCCTTAGAAGGGAATGGGAACATAGAAATGATAAATGCCCATTTTATTATGTATTTCCCTAGAAAATGTAACTTGCATTAGGAGGGAAAAAGTTGTTGGGAAAAACATTTAATATGGGAAAATATTAAATGTTTGCATAGGAAAATCCTTGTGAACTAATTGGATATCGTAGATGTTGTTTTGGGTATCTTCTTCCTTTATAAGGAGAAGTCAACTTGAGCGGAAAGGATGGCATAACCATTTGATATTTTCTGATTTGTGTCTTAAGCTTGTAGCTTTTGCATACATGCTTGGATTTTCTTTAGCTTGTGGAGTAAGATCCCACAGGGACCCTAGCTTCGGTGGTGAGAGATCCATTCCTAGCTAGTAGGGCACTCTTTGGTGGTGAAAGATCCACCCTAGTTTGTCATTATTGGAGTTGATTCAGGGTTGATTTGTTTGGGAATCAAAGTAGCTTGTTTTCTTAATTTTTGGAGTTGATTTGATGCCCTAAATGTACTAGAGACCTACTTTTAGGGAAAATTTAGGGTTTTGTGTTTGCTATATGAAAACTAATTTTGGAATATTATTCTTCATATTTTTGTGGCCCAAGATCCAAAATTTCAGCTCATTTGGACTTCTCTAGCAAAAGATATGAATTTTTGAAGTTATGTTGCAGACAAGGTTTTTAAATAATTTATTGCAGCCTTGTTTACATCTGAAATCTGCAATTTTATACATATTTGGGCTTTATAAATTAGTGGTACTAGATTTGAGTGGAAAGATATAAATTTAGAGGCTGATTGGTGTGGGTTTTCCACTTAACCCAAGTCACATTTCCTTATTTAATTCAGATCTGTGTGATACTTGTTTGGTATTTTGTCTACAAGTTGCATTTAAAGTTGGGATTGCCTAAAATCTATTTAGGGGTAAAATAATGTCCATTGGGGACATTACAACCTTCTTATAGAACCAACAAATTCAGGGAAACACAAAACAAGGCTTAACAACAAGAAAAGCACCTAATTTTAACAAAGTGTTTATAAGGGTGTAGACTATTCATTGGAAGTACTTTATATAATTCGGAAGAACTCCTTAAATTTTCATGGTAACACTAAGTATGATCTTGGCCATAAGGTTTCCATAACTTGAATTTGTACCCAAATATCGTAACACACAACCACTAATCCCGATTTGAATTCCTAAATCTATTAGATAACATTTCCATTTGGGTGATAGGAAATCTTTTCCCATACTATCATATCGACACAAGAGGTACCATTCTCTCTATATAACAACACAAAACTATTAATTTTAAAACCCACCCTAGCTCAAAAGAATCTTAAAATGAACACAAGCTTAATATTATAACACATAGGAACACTCAAGCGAGCTAGAGAAAATAGGAAAGACGATAGGTCCAACTGGCAATTTACTAGAGCAACACACTAATATTCTTGTAGAGAGTCTTACAAAAACAACTTGCACCTTCTCTTCCCAAAGGACAAGGGGGACAACATCATGGTTCCCGAAAAGGAAGGAGGATTCCAAAATTTCTCCATATCCTTAACATATGTTGCTTAAGCTTGCAAGAAACCTTGGTCACCAATGACCTATTCTAAACACAAGAAGGGTGTCTTTGTTAAAACTGGGAGATAGGCTTACTCCTAAAAGACCACAAATCATACACCTATCGAGCTAAGAGGAAAAAGGGTACAATGACTTGAAAGGCTCTAATAAGGGGAAATTACACACATTTATGTTCAAGGAGAAAAACACAACTAGAGGACATCATTATCAACAAAAACTCCATTATTCGGGGTAGGCGGACATATCTAAAGGCTCAAAAAGTTGCCACTTTGTTGGCATGATGGAATGTAGGGTCCATCAATATGAACATAACAATTAATCCATTCTAACAAGGTGATAAAATCCTTATGTATACTTCTAAAAATTTCATACTAACCAATGAGAGGTCTAAAAAATGACCTAGTATGTAACTTGTGTTATAAACATTATACATATGTTTGTTGTTTGATATAATAGGGAGGGTATGAGAAGTACTCAACCATTTCACAACCCAAAATCTTAGGACGCAAAAGAGATTATATATTCACACAATAGCTCAAGGGGACTTTTAAATTAGTTCAACCATTCAGATTGTGTCCTCTATAAATTTTAGGGTATGCAATAGCAATTTATACAATCAAGGTTGTTTATTTATACATTCTACTTGTGTTCAATCTAATAAAATTACTCATTCCATATTCCAAATTATAAAACACAAGTTATAGTTACATTCGCTAAGCATATTTCTTATAAGTTTTCTAATTAATGCATTCCTTATATTATGATATCCCATATCTTGTGTCATTAAGGGTCATCACCAATGTTGGCATGATATCTCGCCATTCTATATAGGCAGCAAAAATTATCCATTTTACTTCTATGGGGAGTATAAGAGGATTCTTTGCTATTTTTCACATAGTTTTATTTCTTCTATTAAACTATCAAAGTTAGAGTAAGGAACCATCTTCCTAATGTCCCAATTTACTTATTAAGTTTCAAAATTCCAAGCCCTTCAATTAGAGTTCTAATATGCTTAGGTTTATTACATTACCAATTGAATTTTAATGAGTAGGAAGAGCCAAGCTTATCACATTATTAAGTTCATAGAAACAAGAGGTCATTAACCAAAATGAAACACACCAAGTTTACAAGAGTTTTCCCAAAGTTACATGCATCACCGATGCATTCCAGGTGAGTCTCCACAAGTATCGATAAGAGATACGATGAAGGTGTACCTTATGAAGTTATAAATTTACTTTTACGAGTTCAAGGAGTTTAGATCAATGTGAGGGAGAAAACAATGTTTACGGTTTATACTCAAAATAGGTTCACTATATAAGAGAGAGAGAGTTTCCAAACAAAACTTATACCTCCACAAGATACCATCAACCAAACAATCAAGATGACAAGGGGAAAATTACCCCATATACACCACACTTCCTCACTAAGAGGACATCAAAATATCAAGAGGGTAGTCAACTGATTTACTCAAACACAGCCTCTAACATGAAGATTTATAGCCTCGGATGAAAGAGCATGACATAAGCACAACCAAGGTCGTAACTTTGAGGACTGTATAAACCAAAATCTCTAATCACAATTCCAAAGGAACACAAATGCATCCATATTTGTCTAAACGTAACTCAATACTAATGGATTATAGTGTGGTATACCTTAAACAATTTAAGAGATTAAGACAAGGGTATATCTATCTATGGGTCCTTAAGATCAAAATAAGTATACTTATTTAAGCACAAAGCTCAAAGGAGCTTGAGTATAACCATATTTATCTAGGGTATTTATAGTCCAAAATGTCGATCTTTTCTTAATTAACATAAAGAAACCGAGTTAGGATTCCGTATGCCCATCAGTGAACCATCATATACCAATAGTACACTATCCACTAGAAACCTATAATTATCCAAGAGTTAATCCATCCCTGACATAATCCATAAGTTCATAGTGAGTATCACATCTATCCTAACGATGAACAAAACTCATACTAGGGTGCAAGAAGAACATAATCATTGTCAAAACTACCAACTATAATGTAGAACACGAGAACCCTCTCCTTAGGAAAAGATAAGTATCGAAAGGGTCACTCTAATGTCCTAGACACACAAAGTCCTGTCACTCCAAAACCAAAGGCATGACCTAAAGCACCTAAGAGAATAGTCATGTCACTTCATGTATACCCCCATACGACAAGAGAACACAATATAAACAAAATAGAACCAGCTCGTCAATAGACAAGAAGAAAACCACGTAACATTCTTGATGACATTTAGCCAAGTGGTCATTGAGGAAAACAAGCTCTGAGTTACCAAACAAAGGTAAAATCCAAGAAATCTTGGAAATCAAAATAAATGGCTAAGTAGCCACATTTCAATCCTCTAAAAATCTTGCAATAAGACAAAAATAATAAGAAGAGCCTCAGAGCTTCTCAACAAATCATTAAAATAAAATGTCAATCCTTGATAAAAGAATTTAATTTTACAAATATAAACACATGAAATACCCACATCACAATCACTTCAGCCCTTCGTGGGCCGCCAATAGAGGTACTCTACATCGATCTCACATCTAAGAATATACGTACAAAACGAGACCTAATGTGACATCATGTCAAGATATCTACTCTCCCATATGGGGATTGATTCCTCAAAGTGACGAACACCACTAAAGTTTGCATCCACCGATAAACCATACCCAACTTATCTAACCATTGAAGAAAAGAAGGTAAGTTATCAACATCTAATCAATCTCTGGATTTCCTCCAAAATGGCCCCTAAATGTTACCTCTAGCACTAATTCCCAAGAGTTGCACCAAACAATAGCAATCTAGGTAAGGGAGAGTTTCTACGGGGTCAAAACCATCACACGACCATAACCAAGAGCTAGGAACCCATTGACCAACATCTTTGTAAGGAAGTAAATTCCTAACACCCACAAGAAGTTCATAAGAATATCAAACTGAATTAGCATTTCCCGTTAACCGGGTTTGACAAGACGCCCACTTAGGTGAGTACAACAATCCGAATAAGTTTTATTATCGTTATTATTGTTTCTAGGTTTAGGTTTCACTAAATGATTTTTGTGTTCCCATGTTTTCCCAGGGTCCAAGTGTTGAACCCACTACTCTGATACCAAAGTGTAACACCCACACTTTGACACACCAACCCATGCTAAAACTGCACCAAACACTTAGGAAAAAATTACCTTTGTAACCAACATTGTTAACGAGAATGTTGATTAAACTAAAGGCATGCCAGGATTTTTCAAAAGTGAGATCAATGAATTCCTTTGAAGAGGAGACATCTTTCTGCACCATCAAAGCCTTTTAAAAAGAAGAATTAATTTGATTACACAGAGAATGAAGGATGTCTAACCTACGAGCCATGACAACAACATTACATCCCTTAATTGGAATGGCCACTACGAAATCTCTACCTATTCCTGAGGATGCCCCTGTTATCAACACCACCTTCCCTTATAAGTCTTCATACTTAGTCTCTCTTTCAAATTCCATTGTTTTATAAGGATCTTGTTATTTTAAATTATTAGGGCGGAGGTGTCGGTGTGGCGTTGGGCATAATACAAGAGATATTTGTAATAAAATGTGAATTTAATACAACCCGATTCTAATATATACTAGTCTTTTGCTCCAAAATACAAGTCCTGCATCTGTTGGATCCATTTAAGATGTTGTAGAATCTTTGTTAGTGATATTGATATCATCACCAAGAAAATATCATGACGAGTTATAGATCTTCACTTTCGTCTTCCCATATTACTCTTTGCCTTTGTACTACAACATTATGAATTTGAATGGTTTTATTTTCAAAATAAAATTAAAAATATTTGATGGTGACAAGGACAATGAAGATGAGAGTTTTCCTCCATGTGACAAATAAAATTTAATTAGATAATGGTAAGAAATTATAGCTTGACATGACATGATGTCAAGACAATTTTAGAAAACAAGATTTGGGGCTGGGGTATGCTCATGGGTTATGAAGAACTATAGTGTGTGATAAAATCTTGAAGGATACCAAGTAAATCCATAAAAGTTTCTAATGCAACTTAGATGAAATTTATTTGGTCAATAGGATAATTTTGGCTTTAAGGTTTTGAACAAATTCTTTGGAGACTCTATCACCGTCTAAATCTAGTGTATAAGGTAGTGTAATTGATAACCTCTAACCTCATGTAATTACACCAACATAATTATTTGTAAAAATCTAGAGACTAAATGTACTTGCATAATTTTTTTAGAAGGATTAATTTTAAGCTCATATGTGTTATAAGATAACTTTTTACTAGAGGTTATATGAGATTGATAGTGATTTGAAAGTAAACAATTTTCTTTCCAGATATCCTCAAGAAGGCATTCATGTGTTTTATGGAATCCTACAAGGTAAAAAAAAATAACCCTTATCATAGGAAGGTTTAGGATCATGGTTTAAAACTTTGTAAACAAAGTGAATAAAAGTCGAATTCAACATATACCAATGATTTTTAGAGTCTTGATCATGGTCATTTTCCATTAGAATTAGGTCGGGTAATTCCCTAATCATGCTAATGTGTGTTTCTCTTTCTGAATTCAATTAATTACACTTTATTCATTTTTGTGTTTTTCAATTTAATTTTTATTATAATTTATATAAATTGCTTAAATACACATTAGTTTTGATTGTTTAGACATTAAAACCATAAATAGTTTAAAAACTAATAAGCACCTAACTTCATAATTTTTGTGCTATATGTTATCCTGTAAAATTGACAAGGGAAATTTTGTAGGTAACCATACCAAAATTTTGTTTTGGTTCCCCCGAGGTCCCTTAGCATTTGGAATGGCATAAAATCCCTTTCCGAGAATCTGGTTTTTCGAACTTAGTCTTTTGGTCCTTTTTTGGCTGGGCACAAATTTTGTTCATGCAACATCAAATAAATTTGCGCCCCCTTTTTTCCTTTGGCGCACCCTCTGTCGTGTCGACATCACAAATGTTGCGCCTTCCCATGATGTGCCCTTCTCTCCTGCGCCAAGGCACATGCACCATTGTGTTGACATCACAAATGTTGCGCCCCTGAATGTTGCGCCAAGTGCCGAAAAGGTAATGTCGATGCTTGGTCCCATATTCGCGCCTTTGGCGCACAAATTTTTATGTTGACATTCGTTTTGGTGCACCAAACCAAAAAGTGGGTGGCGCATTTATTGCACCTTTTGCTATATATAGGCGCATCCGCCTGTCATTTTCATGATTGGAAAAATGTAAAAAGCTATTTCCTCTGCACCTGTCAGTGCTCCCATGTCATCCTTGTGTCGCTTTACGTTGCATTCGTGGACCCCGCATCGTTTCTTCCATTCTATATATTCCGGTAAGTGGTCCTTGCTTTTCTTGTGGTTTTTGTTTTGGTTTGGCTATTTTTAAGAGGTGGTTGTTATTAAAAACAAAGAAATGAATCTAAAGAGTGATACAACCCCTGCCCGTCCTAGCAAAATCAACTCTCCCCCCAAAATGGTTTTACCCTCTTTCCAGATCTAGCTGGCCTAGAGGGCCTTGTCTCAAAATGAGTCCCTGAATCCTCTTTTCCCTTTTCCCCTTAGTGTCAAAATCTATGTTGAAAGAGGCCAAGACCAAAACCTATCCAAAAAGAGAAAATCTAAAGTTATCGCAATCCTGACCCACGGCTTTCCTTTGGTGCAAATGCTATCACTGTTTCAAAGCTCAAAACACGCGCATCAAGAGGCGCACCGTCCCTCGCTCGCAACACGTTTCTCCCCTGTGCCTTATAAAAATCCTCAAAACCCTAATGCGCAGCGCAGCGCAACTCCGACTACACCAGCATGTGATGTTATGCAGACTCTTCCTGCTGCACCAAAGCAAAGCACTGTCGCATCTTAACTCAGTGATGCATCATTTAAATCTGCTCCCCTTTGGCGCACCATGACTATATGTAACATGTGCCATATCTGCGCCATTGGCGCATCCTGCTACCTTGCAACACCAAAATTATCTGCGCCCCATTTAAAACCCTTCATATGGCGCAGCGCACATCCTTTAACACCAACACTTGAATGTTGTGTGTAGTATTTCTGCGCCCTGCGCCCCTTTGCATTGTTTTCTTCCATGCAACACTCTCCAATCATGCGCTTGCTTTTTTCGACCTGCACTGCAGTATATGCGGCTTTGCACCTTGCTTCTAAATTGCTAACTCTTCATTCTATGAAACTTTGATGGATAATCTAATAGCTAACATGGCTCTTTTATGATGGACTTCCCTCCTTCTTGCAGATCAACAGCTGAACTCAGATTCACATATGTCTTCATCAAGTAAAAGCCAACCAAGTCAAAGGGTAAGGCCAAACTCACAGAGGAAGAAATGAAGTATAAGTATCAAAGGGTCAGGATGCCCGAATCCCTTGCAGAATGTGACTTAGACATCAGGGATTCAGAACTTGGTCACATTGACATGGAGGACTTTTGGGCTAGAACCAGAAAGGTCACAGGCAGTCCATGGATGGAAAAATTGGTCGGCAGTGGTCTACACTTCACTGGGGAATTCCCGTGAGCGCGGTGAACAACGAATTCATGATGGTGGTGGCCCACTGCTACAATAAGGACACAAGGTGTGTCGAGAATGAGAAGGGCAAGGTTATAATCAACCTCACTGCCCGACACTTTGAAATCATGTTAGGTATCCCCCATCACCGGCATTTTGTGGCAATAAGCCAAGAAGACTGCATAAAGGCATGGGATGAAAATGAGGACAAATGCATGCAGTTAATGAATGAAGTATATCTGAAGAATAAGAAGGTAATAACCAGGTGGCCGTAGGTTATTCATCGCAGCGACTTCTTAGAAGAGCTGAGCGACACCATCACCTTCCTAAGTAGGGTGTTTGGGCTTCCTGATGCCCATTACTTCCACAAATGGATGCTCAGGTATCTGGAAACTATGAGCAAAAATGTTCCTGATCAATATTTTTAATGGGCAGAGATCATCAGCAGCATTATCTCTGAGCAGCTTCAACAACTCTCAACAACTGGGAGATTCTACATGAACTCCTATGTGGTATACATTGTTTATTTCAAAGAGATTACCCAAAGATCGAGCCGATGCGGGGTGTGGCCCCAAGTGAAAATATATGAATATTATCTAGAGTTAAACTGGAAAATAACATCATGTAGTTCAACAAGATCAACGATGCCTTCTTCTATGACATCATTTGCCTATTGAGGCCCAATATGACTCACGGTCATGACCAAGAGCATAGTGACTACCACAGAGAAGTGGGGAGCATTATTTACACAATTCCCCACTTTCACTTATCTTAGAGCCGCCAACTTCTTGGGGGAGCCCACCAAGTTACCAAGATATGCAGGGCCGAAGTTGATCCTATTGGAGCTATCCAGATAGCTCATCACATATCATGAGAAGTGCCTGAAAAGAAAGAAGGGTGGAACTCCATTCCCCCTCATAGTGGGTAGGTACACCTGCACTTCTCACACCAAAGCCCGGAGATGTTTGCAGAACTAGAATTGCTTAACTTAAAGCACAATTTCCCGACAAGGCCAACCTTTGATCCTCGCAATTACCTCCCAAGGGCAAAGCTCGATCCAATCCATGTCCCACAGATCGAGGATATCTATATCAATCTATATCACAAGGTCGAGCTTAGGAGAAAGGATCACTCCCGCCTGGCCCTAGCAGAGATCATCCAATATGGTGTGGCCATTGTCCCGAAAGGTTTCCAAACGACTGATCAAGAAGTTGATTAGGTCTATCTAGATACGGACGGGGACAATTGGCCATTTTCTCGAGATAGATAGAACAAAGGCACCTCAAACTATTGAGGAAAGGGTTAAGGGCACTTTGCAATGCACACGTAAACATTGGTGTAGGTATAACGGTCTCATCTACCTTGGGGTAGACTTCACCATGTCTCCTTGGGCAATGCACTTGCTGACCAAGACACCTACCAAAAGGCAAAGAAGGAGAGTCAAGCACTACTCAGGAGCAAGCTCCTGAGAGTCCTCCTTCCACCGCCTAAGAGCAGTAAGTAAGCTTTGGCCTCCTCGAAAAGAAGCAAATGCGGTAAGTGTTCCAATAGGCACATCCACTCAAGATGTTGTCATTCTTTGTGTAACTCACTTGAAGTTCCCACCGTCCCATCTTTCTCTCCTCCTTCCCCTCCTCGCGTCACTCAAGCAACCACTCCTCTGGTTGTGTCTTCTCCCCCATCTTCTATCTGTTCCCCCTTCCTCTTCCTCCATCTTCTCTTCCCTCGCAGAGCTGTCCCCCAACATTTCTTCCCTCATCTCTCAGATCCCTTCCACCCCCAGCTTCCTCTCCTATAGTGACTCCTACCCCTATGAGCGTTGGAGTTTCAACTTCTTTATCAATGCCACAGCCAAGCGTCTCGACCCATTTCCCTTTTTCACTATATCTACCCCTTCTTCTGCCTCTGTTCCCTCTTCTCCCTCTGGTCCCACTCCCTTAAGTCTAGAATGGATCTCCAAGCACCTGAGCCAACATAAGAGGAAAGTCCCCATTGCACCTATGGACTTCTCTATCATCCCAACAAAAGGAGCTAAGAAGAAAAAGCCGATAACCCGCTTCTCTCAACATGCTTCAGGTGAAAGGGTTATGGAGATCACGTATCCCGATCCCACAAAAGATAAAAAGGATCTGTCTCCTATAGATTATACAGTGACATAGGTCACAATGGGAACGTCCTCTGAAAGCCTACAGGGAGAGGCCCTATCTGCAGTGGATGCCCTTTGCAAAAAGCTTCAGGAAGCAAAGGAAGAGAAGAGGATACTAAAAGAGTAGAATAGACACCTTCTCCAAGCCCTGCAGAAAATGGGCAGTGCACCTCCTACAACTGCCACTGAAACTCCTGAGGCCCTTAGTCAGAAAAGATAAACGAATACGCCAAGATTGGTGAACAAGGCATGGCAGTATCCACCTGGAGAGACCAGATCCTCAAAGATAGTGAGGAAGTAATCATAAAGTTCACGGAGCTATATCAGAATATTGGTCAGGCTAACAAGGAACTCCAGTGATTGCAGGACCTATCTCTCAAGAGTTGGACCATGCTAGGTTACAACATGAGACGTTCCAGAAGATGCTCGACTACCCAGTTGATGACTTAGTGAAATTCGGTGTCTTCGATCACCCTAGAGCACCCAACAAAGTCCTTGCTGCTTTGGACTATCGGGTTGATCAGATGGAATTCGTCTTGGAGAAAATTGATAAAATCAAGGAGGAAGCCTTAGATGCAATGCATCAAATGGAGCAGATCATCCTAAGGATGTCTCGGCTTGCTCACTCCATCATATGCCTTGAGGAAGGTAGATGAAACTATTTGGCTCTTTAAGGAGATTGCGCAAGGGTTAGGGTCAGAAGTTACTTTTGATGCGGAATCTATTAACAACCTTCTGGCTTGCCGCAATTTTGTGGGATACCTGATGGAGGTAGGTAATGAATACTTCAAGCTCCCAGAAAGACTCAGAGATGAACAGGAGACTTGTGAAGTCATCGCGATCACACCAAGGGTCTTGCTCAGGATCAACTTCAACCGATGATTAGCAAATTCTTGGAGTATCGTGCTCAATTTCATATTTCCTCTCTTGAGCAGAAGCAGGATACTCCTTTCCAGCTCGCGAGACGACGACGAATAGGCTCCTTCCTCCTAGGAATTTTCTCTTTTTGTAAAGTATTTAAAAGTTTGTTGGCACAAATGATGACATCATCCATGTTGCACCATGAGATGTTGTCATCCACCAAATTGCCCAAAGTCAACAGTTGACTTTTAGATATTTTGTAAATATTTTGTAATTAGTTGGTTTCTTTTTGCCTTCTTTCTCCTTCTCCTTCTATATATACTTGGATATTTGTTGTATTCAGGTGGTGGACATTTTTTAGATGAAAAATAGAAGTGAGAAGAAAAGGCTTTGTACTTTTTGTAACAGAAGAAAACATTAATACAAATATTAAGACTTTGTGCTGAATACATGTGTTATGTGCATCAGATCTTTCTTACGTTAGATCTGTGTGTTTATTCTGTTAGATCTATCTCTACTTTTTGTCATTTGCTCATCAGTATTGCTTTGTTCGTTTATGCAAGTAGGTTTGGCTCTGTTTACTACCAACCCAAAACATAAACCCTCTGACCTTTCTGCTTTGGAATTCATTTCTTTTCTCCCTTCAGATCTATCCTATCTCCTCTCTTCCCTTCGTCCCTTTCTGCTCACAGTCAGAAATACCCCAACTGGGACGAGATCCCAAATCCTTGAAGGTGGAATATCAGAGGACTTGCGCAGATTCCCGCCGGTAGAATAACAATAAACTAGTTTCGCTTGCCTCTCAAAGGGGCTATGCCTCGCACATTGTTGGCTCTGCCTATCCATGATCTACCCTCCCAACAAATTTTCGGACCAACACTATACCAAGGGAATAATAGTTTTTATACAAATATGGGATTGAGTCCATATTGTCTTTGGCATATTATAAATGAAACTAACTTTGTTTCCCTTACTAATATGCCATCTTGTATTGATGTTTGAAATTCCATAATCATGAGGTGTTTTATAAAAGGAACCATAATAATAATTCATTTATATAGGATGAGCTATAATAAGAACACTAGGTTTTGGAATGTAATGCACAATGGGTAATGATAAATTAATAATACAGTCATAGGAAAATCAAAATTATCAGCAAAGAAGTAAGATCTAACCCTGTAAAGCAACAAAGAATGTAAGATAATTTAGGTTCACCGATAGTTGGAAATTCATTTTACATTAACAAATGCATTAAACTAACCATGAAATGTTACATTTCATATATAAGAATATATAAAATTAGTAAATAAGACCCAATTTCATAAAATAGGGATATCTAGACCATAAAAATATGAACTAATCAAAGTTTTAGTAAAATGGGGTTTGAGATATAATACAAATTGTATCACATGAATCTAGAGATAAATGCTAGTGACGTGGTATAAAATATTTCAATTCAATGAGTGTAATCAAACCATGAAATTGAAGATAAAATATGAATAATGAACATTTTGTAAGGTATCAATCAAGTGATTGAGAATAATCATAATTCTTAACGACTTGTTATTTTCTTACGTTATGTGGGTGTATGTCTTATCAAGTTCTGTAAGAGAAGTGTTGAGATAAAGTTAGTTTATGAAGACTTTGGATAGTTTTCATCCATGTGAAAAATACAATCTAATTAGCTAATGACAAACATTTATAACATCAAACATAACTTTGATCAATCTATCGAAGTCAACATCAAAAGAGAATAGGTCTCGTCCATTCAACATAGTCTTTCTAGGTGTTTAAGGACCTTTTCATTCTCTTTTCCAAAGAATCAACTAAGATATAAAACTATAAGCTTCTTATGAATATTAAACTATATTTCTCACTTTCGAACACACTACCACCCACATGAAGATAACTAACGTGTGGATTCTTTAATATTGAAAGCCCATACAAATTATAACAAGATGATAGAAAATAATATACTAACCAAAGCCATAAGTTTGTTCATTTAATGAGATCATTAACATTAAAAATGTAACTATGAACCCTAATTGATTATTTTTGAATTGCAATTTGTGAAAGAAAAAGTAATAGAACTTTAGCAATTTGGTGTAAAAACAATTTGGTAATGATTTGTACTATTAAAAACCCATGATTTTTGGTAGTATTTGTAAAAAACCAAAAAATTACAATGAAATAAGTACTAATTTGTAAAACAAATATTATATTATAAATTACAAAAAAATCTTAATTTTAATACAAAATTGATTCATTTAAAAAAATATTTGAAACACAAAATCAAACATACCTTTACACCATATACAACACCTTTACACATTAGATTAGAGGGAAAAAATGTGTACTAGTATGTACGCCAAGGTTTCTACTTTTGGAACTTATTTGTCACAGCTTACGATTGTAAGTGTCCAGCGGCAGCCTAGTGACACACCTATGTCATCAAATATTGGCCTCAAATCCTATATACCAATTTCTCGCCACATTAGTGCAACTTTGGCGCTTTGAAAAAGGGGTTTTGGGTAAAAAAATTAAAGATGGGTTTTGTAGCTATCATTCTATATTACCTAAATCCGTTTTTATCAACTTACACATTTATTTTAGTTTTTTTACAAATTTTTCAATGACATGGGTGTTGATTTTCATTTTTACTATTATTTTTAGACACCAAATTGAAAATATAAACATAAATATTTAAATTTTGAAAAAATATTTCGCTTTATAAAAAGTGAGTTGCACATTGTTTAAGGTAGGTTTCGGGTTAGTGCTATGAAATGTAGAAAGTACCTAGAACTCAAGTGAGCAGGGTTTACTTGATACCTACATCGATAGTTGGAATGTTGGGATGATAGGATGTAGACAATGTGAAAATGCTCCTCGCTTTTGATGAATGAAGATACCTATAAACAATCTTGCTTTCTTTTGGATTGAAAATAATGGCTTCACTTCAAAAAAACCCTAAACCTAATGCCTCGGCTTAGGTTGCTCACGGCGACGGATTTGAAGGTAGTAAGTTATAGATTGTGCACTTCGATGGCTATGGCGATAAGTTTAAGAGTCGGGGGAGCCATGAGTTACACGAGGAGAGCTACAATGGTATCAACTAATATTGAGGATATGGTGGCTCCATGTCTTTGATTGCTCCGATCTCTCCGGACAATCAAAGAGATATCATAGGGTCACTACCCCCATTCATTCCTTTGTCAATGAGAATAGTCTTATAGGGGAGGTGAATGATGTGGGCAACGATGATAATAAAGCCCCTAAGCCCTGTAGTGGTAGAGTGGTTTCAATAATGTCTTTGCCAATGTTTCACACAAATAGTGACCCTCTTGAGGGAGAAAATGAATCACTCCGGAGGTTCTAGTTCGTACACTATGTGGAAATACCCTTTACATCTAGCTCCATCGACATGCTCAAGGGAAGGACCTCAAATCAATTCTTTCAAATAAATTGAGTTGTAGGGTAGGTCTTATTGACCTAGTTTTTGCTAGAAAATATCTAAAGGACGATTCCTTTCTCATCTCGTATGGGATTGGAAGGGATTCCATGATTTCATGACTAGTATTTTATTGGGTGGAGCCAAAGATCAAAAATATGCTCCTTTCAAAGGGGCACTTCTAAAAATGCCACTTCCACAAAAGATTCTACAGCTCCTCCCCGCATACGTTGTGGAACAAGCATCCGAATCCCCTACTTTGGAGATCAACTATGAAGAAGCTCTGGACTTTAAACAAAAGATGGGAATTAAGGGTCCTATCTATAGATTTAGTGGTGCTTAGCCATTAGCTAATGCCCTGATTCAATGGATTCATTCCTCGCAGACAGAAAACTGTGAATAATTCGTATATGCCCGAGGCTTCTTTAAAGTCTACTTCCATGATCAAGAGGATTATCAAAAGGTTAATGAAGAGGGTCCTTGGTTCTAGGGATCGACGGGCCTTTTCACTACCCCGTGGTTTCCACATTTTGATCCAAGTTCATTCTCCATTTCATGTGTTCCTATTTGGGTGAGATTGCCTAATCTTCCCCTTCACTTTTTCTTTGCCACAAAGGAAATCGGCAATATTCTAGGGAGGTTCATCAAAGAAGATCACAAGAGAATTTGGAGTCGCCTTCATACTTTTGTCAAGATTTGTGTAGAAGTGGACTTCAGTAAAGGATTTCTGGATAAAATGACTCTCAAGATGGGAGATGTGATTCACATATAAACTCTTGATTATGAAAACATAGTTTTAAAATGTCGAATTATAGGACACTGGGTCATATCCTGATTGCATTCCCTCATAAGAAAGCCCAAGATCCAAAGAAAAAATGATGCACTCCCAAACGATGGAACCCTCTAGATCTTGAGGACAATGATGGATCTGACTCAGAAGTTCAAGAAACATGAGAAACAACTCCATTGGTTGTAGCACAATTTGTCACTGCTGCATCTAATGAGGAGAGGAAACCAAAATTTCATCCTCCCTCTATGAAGGTACCTACCCTAGGGATTAAGTGGCCCCATGAATCTAATTAATATGATTTGGATAAGGATGGTCCCCTTTCGTTGGATAAGGAGTTACAAATCTACATACCCGTGAACTGTCTCAATCCATTTGTCTTAGTTTAGAGGATATTTCACCGAAATTGGCGGGTCGTGCATTTTAATAAAGGAAAGAAGGGAAAGCACTCGATATCTATCTTCCTTCCTCCCTTTCCTTATTCCTTTCATCCTCATTCTCCCTTCCGGTCAATTTTGATTCTGGATGCCTCTTCTGTAATATCCACTTCCCTTTCTTACAGCTTGTTGTGGGTTGCATCTCCTCTCTCCCTCCTTATTTTTCCACTTTGTTACATATTCTTCTTCTTGCAGCTGCACATGGGGCTACTTCTTCTCTTTCTTTGTGGTTGTTGTTTCATTGTTGTAACTGTGACAACAACAACTTCTCCTTACTCTCGCTAGTGGCTCTTTTCTTTTTAGTCACTCGGTTTCTAACTTTGTGGCTTCTTGTTATTTTGTACATGTAGGATTTCTTATTATATCTTTCCTTTAGGGAATTTTGTAAAAGGATGTGGGTCCTTTCAAAACCCACACTTCTACCCTTTTCCAAAAAAAGACCTATAAACAATTATAGTTGAACAAAAGATATTAGACAAATATGATAACAAGTTGCTCAACAAAGGTCGATCCCAAGAATCCAAAGGGACTTCCTTGAAGGGTGTCAACTTGTTTCGATACAATTAAGTTGTGTTGATAAAGATAATAAGACAAATTATGACAAAGCTAAAACTTAAAGGGAATCATGAGACTCTTTTCAGCTTTCATAAGTGGCCTAGGCTAGGGATGTGGCAAGCTCAAAGTCTTTGAAGTAATCGTACCATAACTCCTCAGTTACTTCTTGTATTTCTTGGAGGATCTCGAACTACTCTTCGATATCTTCAAAGTTCGGAGTGAATGTGATGATGTAAAAAGTGAGTTTGTGGAAGGTGTCAAACTACTCCCACACGAACGGTTCTTGGATGATCAAAAGATCATAAATGTTGGTGATTGGACTAGAGATCCTTAGAACAATCATCTACAGAGAAGACATACTTACCGATAGTTTGATTATACCAAAAATAGACTTGATAGAGATATTAGTTATGAAAATTATTGAAATTTAACAGCGATCATCAATGATCCAAGGAGATTGTGGGTGATCGACAGATCGTTAGTGATCCCTATGAAAAGTTGATATTTTTGATAACCGAGATAATTGGTAGAAATAGAGACTAGTATTAATTATTTTAGGTTCTTATCCGTATACAAATAATAAGAAATGGACAGAAAAGAGATTTAGTTACTTTAATGGGAAAAATAAATTGTTGATTATTTGACCGGATGGAGATGATTTGTGGAGCTTTGGATGGGTTGACAAGTGTGTTGATGGTGTCTAGAAACTTGTGACAAGGTCCTCTAACTTCCCGACATGATAAAGATTTTGTACAATGATCCTGGATCCCTAAAAAAGAGCTTTGAGCTTCTATTTATAATCGTAGGCAATCGGTTAGGATTTTTGACGATCCAAAATTTTTGGGAAAGCATCTTGGAAGTGGTTTTAACCACTTCCGAATTGGGTTTTCACCGGTGGGGAAGAGGTTAAGATGTTAAGTTGTTGGGAAAAAGGGGTAAAAGTGAGTTTGTATGGGTGGTAGATGGTTAGGGAGGTTAGAGTAGGTTTACAGGGGTAAAAGTATGATTTTACAAGATGAGTGTAGTGACTTAGGTTATGTTAAAATATTATAATGTAATGGTTTAATTGTGTGTGTACGAGGGTGTAGGTGGGTTACCTAAGGTGACAAAAACCCAATGTCTGCATTTGCCCCCTTTTTTCAAATGGTTTGTGATGGAAAAACTTCTGACAAAAATGAGTGAGATAATTAGATTTATGTATGCATGGGTGGTCCCCCCTTAAACTGGGGGTAATTGCGATGAACTTTAATAATCACCGGTTTGATGTTAGTTGGATGAGATAAATGTGTTTTTTGATTCAAGCTTTGCTTAGGACTAGGCATGGAAATAATATTGCTACAAAGGTGGACTTACGCTACCATGGAGTCAAATAATAGGGGAACCAAGGGGTTCATAACCTATAGACATATGACTCATGTGAAGTAGTCGTGGGAAATGATCCCGATAGGATATGTTATATATGCAAGCTTCATAAATGTTGTTTCCACTAGGGTGAGATTTCTAAGGTGAGGAAGTAAAGTGATAAGGGAACCAAGGGGTTCGTTTCCAAAGACATATGACTAGCCAATGATAGGTTTGTGAGATATAAGACGGATGTTTCTAAGGGAAGGCTTGATTATAGTTTGATAGATAAATCATGACAAAATTGGATAAGGCTATGGGGCGTTTAAGGATGGATTTGATAACGGGAATAAATTGCAATGATTATCTGGATCATTGGAGATCGAAAAAATCGTCGATGATCACAAGGATCATCGCAATGCGATCAGAAAAACATTTGATATATAAGGTGTGCAAGAGGTTCATTTGAACCATTTTGCTTTTGTGATAGTGACACTACTAGAGTATTTGGTATGGTTTTGAGTGTGATTTGAGCGAGATGGAGGTGGCTGGAGTTGGAAAGAGATGTCGATACCCACACGTAATGAGGTAGGTGATGTAATTAAATTTTATCATTTTTGTACACACACACACACACACACACACATTGGATTTGGGCTATGGGATCGCTGATGATTTTATATGATATCGCGGTGATTCATAGAATCGATGATGATTGGTAATGATCGTTGAAATTGTAGTGATCACCTGTGATTTAGTTTGATTTTTTATAGATGTGTAGTGGATAAATGTTATAGTTGATTAAGTGATTTTGATTAGTTGTTGTATCTAATGTTGGTTTTTTTTTTTCATGAATGCAGCTAGAGACTCGATTGACTATATGGTATAGGGTCCCAAAGATTCTTGATGAGGTGTGTGAGTAGTTATTAGATGTGGAGTGGGATCATTTAGAGGTGGTGGGGTTGGGTGGGATGTATCATTACCGATGTATCCATAGGGATAATGGATTATTATTGGTTTTATTTGAGAGGTGTGACCTTTTACATGCACTTTTAGTTGTCGACAAGGGAGTTGACTTTGAATTTAGAGGATTACACTAGATTCTATGCTTGCTAGTACAGAGTGAGCAAACTTATACTAATTATGAGTCGAGGATGGGATAATGTAATGCAACGTTTATATGGGCATGATGGTTTGGAGGTTGCGTGTTATCTGGAGGGTTCTCATATGAAGCCCTATATTATGATGATGAGGAGGGTCGAGCTCTGGTGACTATGATGATGTTGGGTATTAACTGTTATGCCTTACAAGATTCAACCAGAGGGAAATTTTCATGGATGTTGATGGTTGTGGTAGGGGATATGTTGGATTTCGTGACAATGTTTGCTTGGGTCCCTACTTTTTGGCTCAGTTTATAATGAGTTATGGTCCTAGAGGACCAAACACAAATTTGGTGTAGATGTATCATTTTTGTTGGAGTGTTGGGCTTATGAGCATATTACAGTGGCTCGGCCGAGAGGATTTTCATGGATGAGGTGGGTGGACTTAGAGTATCGAGTAGGTTTTATGAGATGAAGGTCTGATCATGGGGTGACAGTCTTGTGAGAGATGAGGATTACTATAGGTAAATGTTGGCTAGCTACAGGCATGTGGTGTGATTTAGAGGCTGTATACAAGTTTCCTAGTATGGCATGATACATGAGGGATCCGTGGCTATCAAATGAGATAGGTGGGTGTGGGGGTAGAGGGATGGTGAGTGGGATTTGGTCTGATTTGGTCGTGTCAGATGACAATTTGGTTTAGTGTAGGATGTACCAGTGAGGTAACAATAGCTTACTAGAGAGATGACACTTTGAGATAGGTGTGGCATTGCCAATTGTTAGGGAGGAAGTTGATATAACCGATGAGGAGGGATTTGGTATCATTTTTGATTCCCAGGGAGTGGAGATGGGTCACAATGATGTAGGGGTGACAATAGCCTATGTTGCATGGTGGTAGGGGAAACTAGGTGGTTTTGATAGATGAGTACGGGCTCATGTGGAGGCTGCACCTCAAGAGGGTGGTGGTAGTGAGGGTGGATATGGAGGAAATATGGTAACAGAGTTAGTGGTTACTAGAGATTGTTTGACGACCGAGAAGGCCACATTGGTGGTCAAGAGAGATGGGTTGGGTCAACAACTTGCCACCGTATAGGAAGAGAGCTTACTCAGGCCATAACTAAACTAAGTGATCGGTATCGAAAACAATGAGAGGTCTTGCTAAAGGCCCTTAACATCACTAGTACTTTAGTTTCGTGGAGATGATCTACATACGGAAATATCTCAAGATAGTGGTCAGATGGGGCCATTTGGTAGTATGAGTTTGGATAACTACCAGTCATTATGTGAGGAGCTTAGCTACTATGAGGAGATAGTACGATGGAGGCTACTCGATGAGCCTTGTTATGCATGCATCATGAGACACGGAGGCAAAGGAAACCGACAAGTAGTGATGTGAGTGTTGGTAAGGTATTGAGAGGTGTAGATAGGGAACTTGATAGAGGTCTTGGTGGTGAGCAGGGGAGAAGTGCCCGAGGGAGCATCCAGTTGACAAATGTTCAATTTACTCATTAGATATGGATGTGATGATGTATGTGGCTCTCTTGAATCCTATATTGATGTATATTTTTGGTATACAAAGTTTTTGAGACTCATGATGATGTATATTGATATATCCATATATGATTATGATTTTGAATCATGTGTTGTTGATTTATTTTGATGTTTGATGTTTATGATGTGATGTTGGCATGGTTCTTAAATGTATAGATGTTAATTTTGATACATGACATGTTGATTTTGATGTTGGTATGATGTGACTTCCAATATCATGGTGTCGATATATGCATTCCAAAATATACTTTAATCATGGTTAGGAATAAAATGTGAATCATTTACTTTTAGGTTGGATTTAATACATATGTAATCTAATGGTAAAGTATATATGACAATGCACTTAAGGCCTTGTGACAAATGTTAACATATAAGTAACAATAATTAGTCATATGTAGGATTGTGGATGTAGATGGGAATGTGCTTATGTACCTTCTTACAACAAGAGAAGGGTTGATGTGTAGTTTGTATAGGAGAGTAGGTTCTCCTTTTGATGGTTTAGTAGGCTTATGCCCCAACTATATTTTTATTTGCGCAAATTGATCAATGCGGGAAGTTTGTTTGGATGGGAAAGTTGATTGATGCAGAAGCTTTCCTAGGATGATTTTTTATACTTGAATTTGATATGAAGGTTGATCAATGCAGAAGCCTTTTGTAATGACATAAGTAGCCATCCTTTGAGGGAGTGGTCTACTATTTTGATTTTCATGATTTTTATTTCAGATATCCATCTTTCAAGGGATTAGTTTATATTTGATAGACAACTTCCTTCGAGGGATCAATCTTTATTTTTTATAACGTGATTAATATATATCCTTCAAGGGATCAGTCTATCTTTTATTTGACAATGTGCATCCATATGTATATTTTAATGATGAACGCGAGGCGGCCTAGTAGACCATGCAAGGAGGGGAAGGTTGTGCGCTGACAAACTACATGTGTACCTTGTAACATGTTTTTAGTTGGTATATAAAAGGTAAATGGAAGTAATGATCATGTGGGTTCCTACTAAGGAGGAACTTGTCCATGTGGAAAATGTGATGAACAGAGCCATGGTGCTCATTTTTAAGGTAAAAATAGAAGATAGTGACAAATGACCACATAATTCAAAATCATTATGGTAATGAATGAAAGGATGATGATGAAATGTGATCCTTGATGTGACTAATCTCACAACGAGATATTTTAATAGTAGAAAGGAAGTAAGTGCAAGGAATTTAGAGGTTCCTTTTCAGGTTTACCATCGAGGGAGGCTAAGCGATAGGATCCCGATCCATACTTGTGAGTGATGACATATGGACCGATCCAGTTAGGGGAAAACTTTCTACGTTTACTTCTTTCCAAAGTAGTGACATTTTAATTTTCTTTAAGGATAAGATCACCAATGTTTAAGTCACGCCCTTAACATATTTGTTATATGCTCGTTTGACATGTTCTTGATAGACATGATGATGTTCGAGAGATATTAGGTGACATTCATCTAATAATTCAAGTTGTGCTAGACATTCTTGATGATAAAACTTGTCAAAGAAAAAGTCTCTAAGGGATACACAGAGTGATGGAATTTTAACTTTAAGAGGTAGGACTGCGCCTTCCTCAGCCATATACTAAAGAGAAGGGCATAACACCCGTAGGAGTACATATGCTAGTTTAGTAAACCCAAAGAGCAAACAAGATTTAGAGATGCCAATGCTTACCTACTTGATTTTGGGCTGATGAATTACAACCTAAGTATTGAAGGTGCAAAAGGGAAGGGCACATGCACATAGGGCGCGAAGGTGCGCACGAAATTATAGTGAAACAAGGCACGCCCAGAAAGCGTGATATTGAGAATTAGTTGTTTTGCATGATGAGACTAAATATAGATGTTGAGTGTGAGGAATGCATCGACATGAAGACTTGGAAGTGAAATAAGGCTATTTTGGATAAGAGGAAGATCAAACACTTCCGTAGTTTTTAGCTATTAATAGGATTAGATCTGAAGTTTATATTATTAGATAGTCTATTATTAGCAAGCTTGCATGCTTTTGTATTTATCTTGTAAGGGCACATGGTTATTCTTAGCATGGAGCCTATTTTAAGGATGCTTAGGTGGTGGACAAGTCCCCACTCCTAAATATGTATTGATTTGCATGGTTTGAGAAATCTGTGATTACTTGTAAGGTTATTTTGTTAATGTATGAGCACGTGTGACTATGATGATACTCTTATGTATGTATTTGGCTTCTGTGTTTTACAATAATTAATACAATGGATCTATGTGGTTAGATATTGGTTGTTGACATATCTGTGATTGGTTCTTGTATGGTAAACCTAATCTTGATTCTTGTATAAGTTATTCTTGCATATGGTTATGATCTAGATCTATTTATGGTTTATCACTACATTGTTATTATGGATATGGAATATATCTATGTATGTGCTTATCATGCTAACTCCTTGACAAAGCTTCCATAAAAGAGGGACTTGGTACCCTTGTGCACTTTGGGTGAGCGGTCAGATTTTCTTGGGTGATGTGCCAGTGCGCTTTGGGCTACTTGGTCAAATAAAATACTACATTGATTAATAGTTTTCATAAGAATTTTGTTAAGTGTCTTATTAGAAGTTTCAACTTGTTCATTTGTTTATGGATAATAAGGGGATGAAAAGCTTAGTTTGATGTTGAAAGTGTCACATAATTTCTTAACTTCCTTGTTCTTGAAATATTTTCCATTATCAGTGATTAGTTTGTGAGGAATGCTAAAACGACATATGATATGTTGATATATGAAATCAATGTTTTTTTTTCTTTCATAGAGATAAGGGGAATAAACTCCACCCATTTAGTGAAATATTCAGTAGCGAGTTATGATAGAGTGGTGTCATTGTGATGAATGAGGGTTGATGAGACCAATGAGGTCAAGCCCCATTGTGAGAAGGGTCATAGATCTTGAGCGGGTTGTAGAGCCTGACTAGGAATGTGAGTAAGATTGGAATGTTGTTGACATTTAACGCATTTCTTGATGTATGCACAACAATCTTGATTAAGAGTAGGCAATAATAGCCCATCCATAGGATGCGTTTAGCGATAACCATATCATTAAAGTGTCCACCACATATACTGTCATGGACTTCTCGGATAGGTTTAGTGGATCTTTGAGATTCAAGACATCGTAGCAAGAGGCCATCAAATATATATTTGTAGAGAACACCACGTATGATGAAGTATTGGGTGACATGTTAAAGAAAATTTTGTTTAGCATTCTTAGATGGGTCAAAGGAATTTTTGATTCAGAGAGATAATCACAAGTTTGAGTGTACCAAAGGTCTGTTTGATTGTCTTCGATGAGGTTGATAGAAGGGAGTTCATTGGTGTGGGTTGGTTGATCAACTCTATGCACAATAATGAATAATTTAGAATCGTTAGTTGATAGGGGATGAGTGACGCAGAGAATCCATGGTGCTCACAAATTTATTAGAAGATCATCAAAATTTTTGGATGGTGTAATGATCAAAGGCTTATAAGAGGAATTCAACAATGTTTAATATTCTTGTAGAATTTTATTTTTGAATTGATAAATTCCTTTCATTTGGTTGATTACGAGTTGAGTGTCTCCTTAGATATCTAGAATTTGAACACCAAACATGATAGTTGTTTGGATACCCAATATGAGGGATTCATATTCATCCATGTTATTAGTGCATTCAAAGTTTAATTTAAAGGATAAAGGGATAGGAGTCCCAAGGGAGGTATGATAATGATACCAGAACCTCCCCCTCCTGACACCTAGATCCGTTAAAGAAAAGTGTTATTTTGATAGGAGTTTATTATTGATCAATGGTTTTGATATCTTCATTAAGGAATTATTCATGAGATAGTTGATTGTTAGGAAGGGGAGCTTCTGTGAGTTGGTTAGAGATGGATTGTCCTTTAATATATTTTTGTGAGATGAATTCTAGATCAAACTTGGTCATGAGCATGAGCCATTCCATTATACGATCACTGTGATATGGTTTGGAATGCATGGATTTAAGGGGATTGAAACTGGTGATAACGTAAGTTTTATGATTAAGTAGATAATGGTGGAGTTTGGAAGTCATAAAGTACAAGGCACAACACAACTTTTTTTCTTCGGTGTAATGGGTTTCGTAGTCATGGAGAGTGTGGCTTATATAATAAATGACATGTTCATGACCTTTCTTAGCTTGATGTGTTATCATAACATTGAGGGAATGGATAATATTAGATATGTATAGGTAGAACAACTCCCCTCATGTGGAGGTGTAAGCATAGGTGGTGATAAAAGATATTGTTTGAGGTCTTTGAAGGACTTTTGACAATTTTGATCCCATTTGAAGTGGATGTCCTTTCAAAGGAGATGGTGGAAAGGTTGACAATGATCTAAAAGCTATGAGATGAAATGATGAACTGATTGAAGTCTACCTTGAAGGATGCAAAGTTTTTTTGAGGTTTGATGGAGGAGGCATCTCGATGATGGCTTTGATCTTGAAGGGTCTACTTCAATGCCCCTGATAGAAATGATGAACCCTAGGAGCTTTCCGGTGAGAACACCGAATACACACTTAGTAGGGTTAAGGTGAAGGAAATATTGGATGAGTTGAGAAAAATGATATCAAGGAAAACAAGATGGTCCCTACATTGTTTGGATTTTCCTAAGAGGTCATCAACATAGTATTTTACGGTTTTATGAATGAGTTCATAAAAGATATATGTCATTGCACATTGATAAGTGCCCCTATGTTTTTAAGTCCAAATGACATAACACGGTAGCAAAAAGTCCCCCAAGGAGTAATGAAGGAGGTTTTATGTTGATCATCGGTAGAATGAGAATTTGATTATAACTAGAAAAGATATCCGTAAGGGAAAGTATTTCATGGCCGATGGTGAGGTGAATGAGATGGTCGATGTTAGGAAGAGGAAAGTCATCTTTGGGAAAAATGAGATTGACGTCTCGAAATCTATGTAGATGCTTAACTTGTTAGAGGCTTTAATTCACAGGTATAATATTAGAAACCCACTATGGATAGTCAATGGGTAAGATGAAATTAACAAAGAAAATGTGTTGTAGTTCTTCTTTGATAAGGAGAGCTATGCGAGGTGTATCCTACATATCTTTTGTTTGACAAGATTAACGTTAGGGATTATGGTGATGTTGTGGAAAATATGTTAGGGTCAATATTCGACATGTTGCTATACAACCAAGTAAAGGCCTAGCTATGTTTAGAGAGGAAGACGATAAAGTCTTTTAATTATTCCAAATCTAAAGACTGACCAATTTGAAATATGTGAGGATCCTATGGAGTTCCTATGTTAATGTCAATAGTGGATTCATTAAGGAGTGTCGATGTGTCAAGTGGTAGAGTCTTTTGAAGGTAATGGTCCTCTTCCCCCATATAGGAGATGATAGATTGATCATCATGACATTGAAGAATGTCAATGGTAGGGAATATTCCTCTATCATTTTAGGTAATATGAGTGGAAGGGTCTTAGTACCATTTTTAGTTTGATAAATAGGTGGTCATAGGGTAATAATATTGACTAATTTTTTTAAGGAGGAATGGAGATGGTGTCATCCGTGTCAACAAAATTATCATGTGAATGCGGAGAAGACAGTTATGGTTCTCATTACAGATTCAAATACAATGTTTGTGGAGGTCCTGAAGAAGTTTTTTCAAAACCTAACCCATATTTATTGTGAGGCTTACATGAATGATAAAGAATTAAGTCATGAATACCCCGTTTGTAGCGTCCTAAGAAAAATCCCTTCCTAGAAAAAGCGATGAAGATACATTTATGCGAAGGCTGGTTATATAAGAAGGTAAAATATGATATGAATGGATTTGCGTGATGTAGATTATTATGATGTGGGAAGGATGATCAATCCCTCTGTAGATGAGATTAGTTTTAAGATGTGGAGGACCGAAGGAGATAACATCTCCAACGTTAGGTTCATACATGGGTTTTTCATGGAGCCTTCGATATGTTTTAGGCATAGGAAGAGAATTAAGGGCAAAGAGGCAATACTACCCTAGCAAAAGGCATTACATGACATCTTTGAAGGAGTTATCATTTGGTAATTTTGATGTGGAGATGGATGAAATGGTAGAGGCCTCATTAGAAGAGCCCGAGTTTATCTTAGGGATAAGCACATCGTTAGGTTGATATGACATGTGGCATGATTTGAAAGGGTTTGGTTTGGCTGGAATAGTGAAGGTTTTACCTTCATGTTTGTATTTGAGACAATGATGGAGGGTGGATGGGATACAACACATAACACGTATCCAGGGTTAGCCTAATAACATGTTGTATTAAAACTCTCCTTCTACCAAATAGAAGAGTTCATGGAGGGTCTTGATGCCAACTTTGATGTGTAAGATAACGGTGCCTAGCGTGGGGAAACGATGTCGTTAAAGGCATGCGATATTGTAGGTGACTGGGAAATGATAGTGTTAGGTAAATGAAGTTGATCAAAGGCATGTGATGATATAATATTGATGTTGGCACCATTTTTGATCATAACTCTCTTAACGAGAGTATCATCGATTTTAGTGGTGATGAATAATAGAAGGTTGTGATCTTCAGGTTATAATGATGAGATCTTGGAGCTGTCAAAAGAAATAGTGGCATACATTTTGATGGTACTAACCAAATTTACGAATGGTTGGAGATCATCTGAAGGTACCAATATGGATTAAAGTGCTTTAATCATAAATTTTCGATGTTATGGTGAGGTTTGGATAAACTCATAAAGGGACATCTTTACTAGAGATAGATGGAGTTGTTTAATGATGGTATTCTATAAAAAAGTAGTGGATTAGGTGTGCAAAGTGGTAAGGATGGATACATTAGCTTTAGAGGATGGAATATTAGGTGATTTGTGGGCGAGAGGGATGGAGACCTTGGGATTTTTTTGATACGAAGCCTTAGAGTCTTGTGCATGAGATCTAGTAGTTATACACACTACGTCAATTTGATGAAGCAAGGTCTTCCCGGAAGAGGCCTTGCCTTTGTTAGAGGTATACGTAGAGTTAGGTGATGATTTGGGTTTTGTGGTTTTAAAGGTCTGGTGGGTTGTTACGATTTGATTTGGTTGTTCTAGATCTATGGGAAGAATTCCTTTATTAACAAGGCTTCAAATGGTGGCATGGAGGGATTTCTAGTCCTCGGTGGAATGTCTTGGTGTTTGATTATAATCACAAAACGATTCAAAATTATACTAGGATAGTTTCCACCCACGAGAGTCAAATGGTTGAGGTTGGATAAGACTTTCAAGGATTTTTACATAGTATCCTGTCAAGGCTGAGGTTGAGGTAATTGGTGCTTCATTTGATGATATAGAAGTTGGTGTCGAAGGGATAATTTTTACCCGACATGTTTAGATGTCTTTGCGTGGGGAATGATATTGGACTCGTAATGGTAATTGTAAAGTTAGATGAGGGGTGTGGCCCCAAAATAGAGGAAAAGAAATTTGGATCCTATACTAAGGTCGTCGTATTATTTCGTGGTATGATTGGTATTTTTGGATGGAGGGATTTGAGGTCTTGTAGTGGATTTCTTGAGATTCCGGACATAGTGTCGTGTGACATGATCTTCATAAGAGCTCTTCATAATTTATATGATGGGTTATTTTCCTAAGTATTTAGAATAGGTCATAAGTGAGTTTCAAGTAGATGCGATGGTATGGGGAGGGATTTGTTGTATTTCTAGAGGAAAGGCTAAGGGAGTCATGTGATTCAAGATATGCTTCTGTGGCGTAAACACTAGGTGTTGGTAGTGTGGATATTCATATGGAATTTTGGTGATATAGACAATAGATGTTGAAGATATAAATGGTTTGGATGGTGCTTATGTGATAGGAGCATTAGATGTTGAAGGTGTGGATGATTGATATTTGATAGTGTTGATGGTGTGATGAGAGTAAATGATGTTGGATTGTGGTTGACTAGTGGATGGGGCATGGTTTGGAAAGGGTTATTTAAAGACGGGGCATGGTTTGGAAAGGGTTATTTAAAGACGTCTAAGTTTTGATTTGGAGGTGCATTTGGGTTATCCAGTTACAACTCACCTTTATTGATAAGGTCTTGAATGATGTTTCTAAATGAACAACACATTTCGATGTCATGACCCTTTAACCCGATGGTATTTATAGTAATCATTTTCTCGATACCAAGAGGGATTTGAAACAGATGTGTCGATAGGACGAATAGGAGGAAGGGTGATCATACATGTAGCTAGGATTTTATTGAAAACCATGTTGTAGGATTCTCTAATGGGTGTATAATTATGTTAAGGGTGGGTGCATTTGGTATCCGAACATTCTTTGGAAGTAGTTTTTATGAAAACTATGTTTGCTGAAGTTTTAGATTTATCATGACTAGAAGATGGTCCATTGGGCCCCATAATATTGGATAAGTACAAGAAGGTGCGTGGGTATGCGGGACCTATTTAAAGAAGGGTGTGTGGGGTTGAAGGCGCATAGGAAGGGTTATAGCAGGGTTTTGTAGAACACACGATGTGCGCGCAAGGCAAGAAAAGTTTTGGGACTTAGCCATAATCGATGTCCTAAGTAGCACATGAGAAAAGTGTGACCTATGTAGCATGCAAAGTGGATAAGGTGCCAACCTAGTGGCTGTAGGATCAAAAAGGGAATATTTCATGCATGTGATGGAAGGTTCCAGAAGAACATCATTACACAGAGTGGAGAGCTCAAATCAAAGGAGGCATGCTCCATTGGAGGACCACTTGGACACTTGGCAATCGATCTGTTACCTCAGAAGGCATGGTGGTGAAGGTAGAAAAGCTATATATAGAGGTGCGCAGATAGCGAGAAAAGACACTAGATATGGAGAGATATACATGGAATCATCTTGAGAGAGTAGAGGTGGTGGAATAGGGGTGAATCTCTATAGAAATATAATGGAGGATTCTATGGGTTGGGATTAGTGAAAATTAGGAGTGATGGCATATTTAGAGGGATGGGTCTGTATTCATCTTTGTAATGTGAAGGACATAGTGTAGTTCTGATGCATGAATTTGCTCTGCATTGTTATATGGGTCTGTTATGACCTCAAGGAATGTAATGTGGTTATTGAACTCATCAATATGAATATAAGGCACTATTCTAAATCATATATGTGTTCATGAGCATAATCTTAGTGTATTTCCTTTATGTATGAACCATTTCCATATGTTGTTTGTTATTTCTCTTCTATGGATGCATTGATGTGATAACTCATCATAGGTTCTCAAAATGATGCACTGGTTCTTTTCTATTCTTTTACACTTGAATATCTGTCCTAAGATGATGTATTCTCATAAGAATCACATAAAGGAGGGGCTCGCACCCACGCGTGCCTTGGGTGAGCGCCTAACACCCGTTGGGTGATAGGCCTACGTGCATGGGATTTTACTATTAATATAAGAGTATGAAAATAACTACATGGTTTGAATGAGGACTGAGGTTTAGGTTTCTTCGATATGAGTGTCATATTATAGTCCTCGACGACACATAGTTCTAATTTGCGAGCCATGATAAAATCTTCGTTAAAAGTTTAGAAAGATTGTATTTTTAGTGTTGATGATATATGTTTGGCCAAAAATGAGAGAATAATTCGATCAATTCGGTTTGTGGGAGGGAGAAGGATAATTGATTAATAATATCCCTCCAACAAGTGACGAAGTCTGTAATAGATTCATCTTCAAACTGTTTGACAACATAAAGATTAGTAATGGTAACTTTATGGGTGATGTTAATCGAGAAATGTTATAAGAAAAGTTGTGTAAGATGTGTGAAGGAGAAGAGTGAGTATTATGGGATATTATTATACCAATATAATGCAGTCCAACTAAGGACATGGGGAATGTTATTAGCATGAGGTCTTGGTTGTGTGAAATAAGATAACATGTGTGAAAAAATGATCAAATGTGCTTATTGAGGGTCTTCCTTACTATAGAAATTAAGGAACTTAGGGAGTTCCCAGTGTAGAGGGTAAGATTTGTATGGTACAGACGGATGAATGGGATCGTTGCATATATGATCATATAATAGGGTGTTTTTGGGACCCATAAAGGTGGCTTCTAGACTTGAGATCTTGTTTATTAGTGCTTGTAAAGGATCATTTTGTGTTTGTTAAGGGTTGACCGATGATGAGCTAGGTTTATTATATGTATGTGGATTTTCTTGTTGATATAATTGATATGGTAAAGGGATATTATGTTGGATAGGAACACTCATGGGAATGTTATATGTTGGATGTGAGACTAGAGGTTGCGAGGTTGAATATATTAATACTGGATAGGAATTGAAGTGTTAATAAAGCACTATGACTATTGTGGTATATATTGAGATGGGATGGAAGTATGGAAAAGGGGTTAAGATTGTTGGGGTATATGTTGTGAGGGGATGGAAGTATGGAAAAGGGGTTGAGATTGTTGGGGTATATACTTTTGAGGTGAGATAGATGAATTAATGAGTGGTTGGTTTTGTTAAGGTATATCATGAGTATGAATTTTTGAAATAGAGGTGATCGATACTTGTTGTGAAGAAGGATGTGTACTACTAAATGTAACTAGTGTTGATAAGGGGTAGTGATGTGGGGATGGACATTGTAGTGTTTAGAAAAGATTAGTGAGTTGAATGTGAGAAAACAAATAATATGATTTCCTATGCTAATATTCTCAAAAATACTTTAGATAGAGCAATAGATGGAAAGGGGAGAGAGTCAACTACCGCACTTACCAAGAATATGTCAATGCTCCTCCTTTATTGTGTTGGATTTTCTCTTGGATGATTGTTGATTGCTTCATATTTGGTGGAGAAACTTGGGCAACACCTCCCCTTGATTGCCTTGGATTGATTGTTGAATAATGATGGATTGATAGATTGAATTGGAGATGGATTTATGATTTATGAATGATGATGGATTGATAGATTGAATTGGATATGGATTTATGATTATGGATGATTGATGAAATAAAATGGTACATATTTGTTATGGATTCTAACTTCTTGTTCTCATGGAGGAGGAGAGCTAAATTTATAGTTTGTGGTTGGGAGAATGGATGGTGAGGATTGATCCAAGTGGGATGAAGATCAATGGTTGAGGATTGAGGAGAGGTTTAGAAATTTCTACAATGGAGAATTCTAGAATTTGTGAGAAGCCTCCATTGAATTTAAAATTCAATGGAGGGAGGAAGCTTTTATTTGAATTTTAAATTTTATGGAGTGAAGAATTTTTGAGAGGCTTCTAGAAATATAAGCCTCTAGATTTAGAGGTGGAAGATTTAATTAGTTTAAGATTGAAAGATGATTAGAGATGAGTACATGGAGAGGCTAGGTGTAGGGTAGGTGTATAGTAGGTGTAGGAATATTAAATTCCTAGAAAATAATAATAAGGATTAAGGTGGGATAATGGGATATAATAATGAATTAAAGGGATTAATGATGAGATGGGATATTAGATAAATGATGAAATTAATTAGGATAAAGGGTATATGTGGTATTTTATAGAAATAGATTAATTAGATAATGATGATGTTAGGATATTTGTGGGACAAATTAATCGAATTAATTATGTCAACATTTTAGATGTCTACATTTTCCCCCTCTTTGAAGGGTTATTGCGAGAAATGACCATTCAAATAAAAATAAGAGAATATGTTAGGATGGTGATATGATGCCCCCTCGAGGGGTTAGGTGGGGAGGAACAAGTCGGGTAACCACTCAAAAGAGGAGAGGTCTAAGTTAGTAGATGAGAGAGGATTAGAGGATGAGAAGATTGAGGATTATAGGAGAGGAGAGAGGATTAGAGGATTAGAATATTGATTGAAGGGGTTGGATTATAGGATGCCCTAGTCAAGGGGTTGAGATTAAGGATATTGGATTTGAGGATTAGAGAATATAAGGATTGTTGATGTTGATTATGACATGGATGTGGATGCGGATTAGCAAATTGGAAGGTAGGAGAGAGTATGAGAGGAGTCATAGATTAAAAAATTATGAAATATTGGATTTTGGAGTAGAGGACTCCCCAATCAACGATGTATGAAAAGGGTGAATATTTAGATTTGTAGATTAGAAGATACCCCAGTCAAGGGGTTAGGTTTTGAGGATTTTGGAGTATAGGATGCCCATCAAGGGGTTAGGCTTTGAGGATTTTGGAGTTAGGATTCCTTGGTCAAGGGATAGGATTAAAGAGTTGAGATTTAGATTTAAGGATGCTATATTTTAAGATGTTATATTTGAGGATGTTGGAGTTGAGGATTGATTGGATATGAATATAAGATATATGATGTTGGATTTGGAGGATGAGGATGTTTGGATGAGAGAATAAGGATTGGTTTTTAGATCGATTTGGATGATAGGACATTGATGAGGAGAGGATTGGGATGATGATTGATGAAGCGATGAGAAATAATGTTCGAGTTTGATTGATGAGAGGATGTTAGAATATGCCCCAAGATAGGGGTGAGGATTTTGGATGTTGGATGCAAGATGATAAGATTTAGATGTGGATATTGATTGATTGGATAAGAGGGTGAGCAAGTTAGAGAGTAATTTAAACGAGGATTAGGTGTGGAGAATGATAAGGCTAAAAGATGATGATATAAGGGGGCATGCCACCATAAAGTTCCCATTGTTATCATCATTATAAATTATGATTAATGATATATCATAAAACAAGATGCAATAAGGTATAACAACCATGATGATTAAGATCAAGATTAAGATTAACATATGTAAGAATATGTGTCAATATGGATCTAGATAAAGAACTACGAGATATAATCAATATGCACTCCATGCTAGGGAACTGGAGACAAATAATGTAATATGAAACCACCATCGCAAAATGTAAGAAGTGCAGTAAACTTGGCCATGGTATAAAATATTTCATTGAAAATAAGAACAAAGGAAACACAAGAGAACCACAGAGAAAAACTAGAATGGCATGAAAAAATGGTAGAGGAAAAGGAGAAAGTAAATTATATTGAAAGGAATAGTGAACAAGGTAACAATGTTAAGCCATGAGAAACCTAGAAGAAAGAAAGGAGGATCCATCTTCAAGACGACTTGAAAGTCAAGAAAAATATGTCTTGGAGGATGGGGAGATGTTTGAGAAAACCCAACTTGAAGAAATCTTCATGCCATACATAGAAATGGAAAGATAAGAGATTGAGAATGAACTGTCACAAGAGGAAATTACTGATGGGAAAGAACAAAAAGAAGTTGAGATACATAAGATGGACGAAGAAGCAAAATAAATGACTCAAATAGAAACACATGAAGACTTAGAGAAATATCAATAAAAATTATATCAGAGAAAGAAACTACAACGAGACTAAGGAAACTTTGAAAGAAGATGCACGGAGTAAAAATAAACCCCTCAAAAATCAAATCAAAAGAAAGGAGAGGAAATTTGAATTTTGGTGACTCCCATCAAAGGAAAAAATAAGATTAAAGAAACATCCTCATCCAAGACACCTAGACCTTCTACAAGAGCATATGTAGGAGGTTGAATAACAAGAGGACAAATCCAAGAAAAGAGGAAAAAAAGAGAGCTACAAAAAGAGAAAGAATATCAAGGAAATAATCAACTTCGATCAAGGGTCCAAGGAAATTACACAAGGTCTCGATTGCATTTAGATTCATGAATAGTGTTGTAATAACACTCCATAATGAGCATAGATTGGAGATGAAAGAAAAGAGAAGGGTAATGTATTTTAAAGACACAAGAAACAAATATTAGAAAGCTAAAAATAGAATTGAGAGCTATATTGAGGATTTAGTCATGTTTTATCAATTTTGGACTAGTTTTTTGACATTTAGCAAAAACATCCTTCATTGACTAGGATATGGTGGAATACTCTCAAGAAGGAGGTAAGTATTGTTAAACTTTTCCTTTTAGTTTATAATGTCTTCCTTAATATGTGTAACTCAATTGCGAGGTGGTTTTAAGAACTACATTACTAGACATAGGGATGGGTTTATATTTTTTGATGAAGGGAATTTGTCCTAATCTCCATCATTGGGATACCTTAGTTTCACAAAGCTCCATAATGTCATTACATATAAGACCCTTAAACATTAGGGGCATGGTTCTTTGGTACTTAATTAGGGATATTTTAGACACCTCAAGGTAGCCTCCCCTACCTCTAATCATGACTTTGATGAAATATATGCCATCATAGACATTTACAATGAGATTTTGATTTTGAATTATTGGCTGATATCTCGATGCCATAATTTCCATATCACATGAAAGACTCCTCACACATATGGTGAAAGGATTGCATATCCCAAGTCAAAAAAATTAAGCTCTTTTTAGCACGATGGGCATTGGTTTTGGGTTCTCATCCGAATCAAAGTGCGGAGAAGGATTTCTCAATTTGGTTACAGGTTAACGGGAAAAAACTTGAAGCAACCTGAAAGAAGGAAAATGGGGGTGACATAAACTAGATCGAGCCACCATTCAACAAAAAAATAAAGGAGGATGAAGGAATCTGGAAAATACTTGACGTTGGGAGGTTTAATTATTTTCTTGAGTGGGTTAGAGGACATGACCCACATATCTCCACCGAATTCACGCAGGGGGTTGGAAAGATAGAACTATTAAATTTAAAGGCTAGAGACACCTTATCTCGAGGGGTTTAATCTCCCATGTTACTAGAATGAGTATGTAGGGTACAACTTTTTTTTTTTAAAAATGTAATAGGATGAAGTAGGAAGGTATTTTCCTAGGTGAAGGCAAGAAAATAATGTAGGTTCCTGAAGGTATACACAGAGCCTCGGTGCAAGTTATTTTGATGAAGTCAGCAAGTTGATTATCAGCTACGTGACTCCGAGGGCATACTTCATAGGATTAACACCTTCCACTTAGTCTTCCTCAACCATTTCAGAAGAAATGATCTAGTAAGTCTTCCCTTTATATCCTATTATCACTTGAAAGCTCCATTAAGGAGGTTCAGTGTGGTAGGAGAGCTTATCCTTTACACCAAGCTATGATTTTTCTTTTATACATGCATCTCAAATCCAAAGTTCACAAGAGAAACCCTTCCACCGTACATCCTTTTCCTCCGAGCCCGACTGCACGTTTAGAAGCAACTCCAAAAAAATGATTGAGGGACCTATTACCAAGTAAGTGGTAGAGAGATGGAGGGAGAGGTAGTTAACCGCCTCCTAAATCTAGGTAAGAATACTAAAAGAGAAAAACATGCCCATGGTACTTTTGGTTTGGGTGGTCAAGAGAAAGAAATTGCTGAGATTAAAAAGGACATCATAAAAATGAAGGCCAATATCAACAAACTTCAATTTGAAAAATCTGATAAGAACTTTTGGAATGGACTCAATGACAACATTGAAAAAGTGGAATATAAATGCAACCTCATTGGAGCTGGTTTGGTCATCCAAATTGGGTTGTTGAAATATATTTTCAAAGAGCTTAGGAAATCGAGGAACAAGGGGAAAGGAAAGGATCTCAAAAGGAATAAGGAGATCGAAGAAAGTGACAAACAAATCAAGGAGCCCATCAAGATTTCCTACCAAACCCTTAAATATTAATGTATCTTCTTGTGAAATGCTCTAGGCAATATTTAGCTATTGGTTATTTCTCTTATGGACTGTTTCACTTTTTGTTTGTCGTTTTTGCTGATGTTTTAAATTGGTTTTGGGCTGGTTTGTGTTGGAGGCACCTATTTTTTGATATTTGGTTCCTTTTTGTTTCATGAAATGTATAAGGATATGTTTGGATTCTAGATCCATGCTGTAACATGGTAGGGTCCTTTCCAAAAGCCTATTTTTACCCAAATATAAAAAAAGACCATGATGATTGAATTGCAAATGACCTTGTCCTCATATCATTGGACATATTAATACAAAAATATGGTCCTCATATCATTGGACCATGTAAAAAGAAAAAGAAACAAAAGGGCCTCATATCATCGACCAAAATGTAAATGTAGACAAGCAAGCAAATACACAAGAGCAAAAACACACACATTGCATTTTTGTATTGATTTTTTTGAATGTTTTGATTTTTAGATTTTGGATTTTGGATGTTTAGATTATTTGATGTTGGATGTTGAGATTTTGGATTTGGGATGGGGGGATGGTTGAGGTAGGTAATATGAAAGGATTCAAGATGGGATAGATCATGGGGGGATGGGAAGGGATGTAAGGTGGGATGCAACTTTCTCTATAAGTCCTAAAGCATGTTTGGTAGGATGAAAGGGAAGGATTGAGGAAAATTGGATAGGTTGGATATGATAGGGATTGGTTGATAGGTTAGGATTAGATGGGATGTGGGATGGGATATAGATAGATAGGATGAGGGATGTGGTATAGGATAAGATGGGGGATATGGAAGATGATAATATGCCCCCAGGTATAGGAATATGGATTGAGGGATAGATGTGGTGTGCCCCCAAGTGTAAAGTAGGGTGTCTTGTGTGGATGAATAGATGGGTTTGATTTTTCCCCAGGTGTAGGGTAGGATGGGAAGTGAGGGGTATCTAAAATGGATGATGCCCCCAGTGGATGGTAGTAAGGATTTTCCCTAGTCATGATGATGACATTTGAAAAGGGACATGAGGAGGATTGGATGAAAAGGAAAGGATCATCATTTACCCACGGATGTTTGATCCAAGGGAAAAAGGATGTGGATGTGATGGATGAAAGGAAAATAACATCAATGATGAACAAAAGATGAGCCTAATGACACATGTTGTAAGGAAAGAGTTGGACTAAAAAAAAGTGTGACCAAGGTCTAAACAATACACTGGAAACATGTGAGCCCTATGTCTCTGTGATATCAAAGTGTGTGTGATTGTGATGGTTAATTACCGCTTGAAGTGAAGAATTAATGGGTAGTATGTGAAGACAAACTATCCAATGTATAGGGAGTGATTAAGTCAAATAGGTGGATGGAGGATAATAGAAGACTAAGCCGTGCATTTCTTCTTTGCATCCGGTGTAGGCGTCCATAGCCCCGACAGAGATGCATATGATTCTTTTCACAACATTACTCTAATGCATGATAGGCATCCATAATAGAGATGTCAGAAGCACCCCTAGAGAGAGTATTGAGGTGAATTTATTTGATATTTTTAATTTTGATATGATTTTTTTTTTTTGATATTTGATTTTTTTTCATAAAAAGGTTCCACTCTCTTAAGAACTCTCAAGGGGTTAAGAATCACTAGTGGCTTGATGGGGGATGAAATGAGTGTGGAGATGACATTGGCTAGAGTGTAAAAATATACCCCAAGGGTCTTCACCACAAGTTGATTAAGTATGTTAAAGTGTGTGGATCTCTAGGAGGACAATTGTGCTTGAATGTTGGAGGTAATGATAGACCAAGGTCACATGATTGTAGTAGGTATTATTGTCTTACAACATGTGTTAAGAAAGAGGATTAAGTTTTCAAATGAATGGATTGGAAGAGGATATTAATGGATGTGATGATAAGAATGGATTATATGTAAAGGGATGTAGATGTTGGATGGAAAGAGGATGGGTGGGAAGGAAATAATATCCATGTACAAGCGACGAATTATGTGCTCAATCCATTTTTAGGTGTTTGGTATTTGTAGGGGGATTAAATGATTTGTGATTGGATTAAGTGGTTGGGATGGTTAGAGTGGTAGAAATGGGTTGTGATGGAGTAGTGGGATGTTGTTAGTGTTAGGTTTATATCCTAAGCTAAATGACCTGGATTTTGATGAAGGGATATGGGTTCACGAATGTCCTTGTTCATGGATGCCTAAGCCTTTGCCTCGATGTTTCATATTAGAGAACATATTTTTGGATATAGGATATGAAGTGGATGGGGAAGATGATGCCATGTGGTCATCATGAGACTGGGGGTTGTAGTTTTTCATCTGCTAAGAGGTCAAACTTAACAAAAGATGGGAGGTGAGATTTTTTTGATTTTTTGGTTAGTGAGAGGGATGTTTGGATGTATGATGAGATTTGGATGGTGATGATGTTTGGATGTCAAGTGGGATTTGGATGGTGGATGATGGTTAGGGAGAGGATTGGGATGGAAAGGTGGTGGATAAAGAGGTACAAGGACAAGAAGCCCTTGGTTAATGAGGTTTTGGACATAAGACCTAAATTGCATGCAACGATTGGTCAAATGTCCATGGGTGCGATGGAAGTCACAATAATAGTGTTTCGATACCAAGATGGTTTGGGAAGGTTTTGATCATGTGATTTGATTGGGGGATGGATGATCATGTTGAAGGTTTTTAGATGATGGAAGATGGTGGTCAAGGATTCTCCTAAAGGAGTGAAGTGGTTTGGGTTAAATGGTTTTGGGGAGTAGGAAGTAAAGGTGCAAGATTGGGTGGATTATGAGATGTTTTGGTTGATTTGGATTTATGAGTTGGATTAGATTGTTGTGGCTTAGAAGATGAAGGGGATGGATTAGGCATAGGGGCCAAAGTGGATGGTTTGGGCTTGGAGGCCGAAGTAGATTTGGTTGATTTTGGATTGGTTGGAGTATGTGGTTTGAGGTAAATGGTTTTGGCTTAGGATTAGATTGTTTTAGGATTAGTAGATGTAGATGAAGGGATGGGGTAGATTTAGATGAAGGGGATGGGTGTGATATGGGGGTCACATTAGATTTGGGTGATGTTGGGGATGAAGGAGATTTGGGAGATGGGTGTGGTGTAGGAACCACATTAGATTTGGTTGATTTAGGGGATGAAGTAGATGAAGGTGGCATAGGAGCCTCATTAGATTGGGTAGGAGATGGGGTGGGAGAGGATTATATTGGATTTTTAGGTTTAGGAGTTGGTGACTTAGGAGTCACATTAGATGTTTTAGGATTGGGGGATGGTGGAGATGAAATAGGATTAGAGGATAGGATAGTGTTAGGTTTAGGTGATGAAGGGGGTAAGATAGGATTAGGTGTGGATGAAGATGATGAGGGTGGCATAGGATCCACATTATGGTTTAGGATTAGGGGTAGAAGGGGATGAGGGTGACTTAGGAGTCATGGTGGATAAGATAGTTTTGACAGGATTGGGCGTAGGTGATGG
The DNA here is from genome assembly GCA_018340775.1 of Taxus wallichiana var. yunnanensis. Classification (NCBI taxonomy): domain Eukaryota; kingdom Viridiplantae; phylum Streptophyta; class Pinopsida; order Cupressales; family Taxaceae; genus Taxus; species Taxus wallichiana. The sequence continues at coordinate 920,850,657 of CM031239.1, read as the reverse complement.
AGGGGATGAAATAGGCTTAGAGGCTGAATTTGATGGTGGATTAGGGGATGTGGGACTATCTAGGAGAAATTCCATAGGATCAGATTGGGATGATGAAGATGATGAGGATGGAGGAATAAGATGAGATGTGGGGATAATAATTTTGGGTTAATTTTTTGGGATTGTTGTGGATATGTGAATGGGAATCGATTATAGGTTTTATGATGATTGGATTTAGGAGTTGAGATTTTGGATGGTGGTGGATTATTTGCATGAGTTTTTATGGGAGGAAGGTGTAGGTCATGATGATTGATAGGGTATTTAGAGGTTAGAATTTAGGATGGTTGTGTGGGCTTGGGATTGGTGATTAGATTAGAAAGGACATAAAGGAGGTCCTCTTGTCTAGGTCAAAGTTAGTGAGGTAGTCAAATTTGATGTAATTGGCTTGTGGGGATAGTGGTTTATGTTTATTAGGTTGGGGTGTGGATTGAGATGATTTGGGTTCCTCAAAGAGGAAGTCAATGGGTGAGGGTAGGGATCTTAGAAGGGGAAATTATGGATGGGGTTGGTTGGGAGATGATGGTTTAGGAGGTGATTGGTTGATACATGATTTAAGATTGGATATTTGTTGATTGAGTTATTGGATGGTTTTTAGGATGTTAGGATCAACATGGGATGGTTGATTTGGATGGCGAGGAGGGGATTGGTTGAGGTAGGATGTGAGATTTGATATTTTTTATTAAGGTGTTGGATAGTGTGTGGGATTTCATGATCAAAGCAAGATGGTTGATTTGATGGGTGGGGGATGATGGGATAATTTTTTTGAGGATTTAGAAAAAGGTAGGGGTTTGGATCTTGGTTTAGAGAGGATGGGGATTGAGTATAAAAGGTCATGGTATTGATAGAATGTGTGTGTGATTAGGTTTGGATTAAGTTGGTTGATGGGATTTAGATAGGGATTTTTTGATTGAGGATGGTTGATTATGATGATGTTTGATTGATTAAAATTTTAAGGCGATAGGATGGTTAAGGTTGTTTGGAATTGCTTCAAACAAACTCTCTAAAAGCAAAAAAAAACATGCAACACACCCTAACTCCTCAAGTGGGATTACAATCAAACTATAGTTTGATTTCAATACCACACACCGATGATGGTGCCACAAACTAGATATACACTTATGTGTTGATGTGGAGTTGACTAGTGAGTAGTCTTAGGGAGTATGGCCTCCTTGCACTATAGTTTTATTGTGGCCAAAAGGTTTCCTAGTCTAGGATGTAAGAGCTCTCTAAGGGAGTCCTCAATATACCTTACGGTAAGTGGGGCCTAAGTCGGTGTTGCAAGAATGTTTTCTAAAGCCTATGTATTGAGACGTAGAAGCCAATCACTTCACACCACTCTTAAAATAAGTAAGCACTTAGCCAATAATGACAACTCTCTAAGAATTTATATACCCCATCGGAACACGGGGCTTCTATGCGTGGAGGGAGAGAAACCCGTGATCACGAGACCCCTAGAACTATGGTAAGTGCGTGGATGTCACTTCCACATCACATTACCCCTATAAATAAAAAAGGAGGAAGGTTAGCCACTTTTGATCCTCAAGATCATCCTAGGACATGAGAGGAGAGCATACATGGTTTCACCTTCTGGGATAAACAAGTAACAATGTAAAACACACAAGAAAGATGATAGATGTAAGATAATAAAAATTAACGATAAAGATTATGTGATTGGGTCTTCAAGAGGAGGCCTTACAACACAAAGATTAGTAATTTTATTTATAAACCCAAATGTCTTGAACTGATCATGCTACAAAATAAAGGGTTAGTAGTTTTAGATTGATTTTTATCTTTGGTAAGCGTAGGAAGCTGCACAAAAAGTGTTAGTAGTTTGGAACAAGAAAATATAACTCAATGTGTAGTTAAAATGACAAGATTTAGGAAAATTAAAACCATGAATAAATTATCCTATAAAATGCTAAATTAACACTTTCATTGCATATATTTTTTGATACCTTTCTAGGAAAAAATGGAGTCGTTTCGAGTTCGGGATCAAAAGTTAATGCTCTCAGAAGGAAGGAAAAATAAAAGTGCTACAACAAACTATGTTAGAGTAGGTATTTACCTTAGCTCATGTTCACCTAGGTACTTTATTTACCTTTATTGTATTTATCCTCACCCACTTATGTGTGTGGTATTTCTTTTATCTTATTTAGATATTAGGAGATATTATCTAGTTGTTAGGTATAGTTCTTTCCTTGATCTATGGTACTGACTAGTTCTTTACTTGATCTATGGTATTGACTAGATCCTTGATGTTTAGTTCTCTCCTAAATCTATGGTATTGACTATTTCTTTGATGACTAGTTATTTCCTTGATTTATGGCTTGATACTACGACCTTAATCGGTTCTTAGATTGTTATTGCTTTCCTCTTTAAGATAGGCCCATTCTCAATGTATCATGCATTGAGTTCCATAATAATATATGTTATTGCTTCTCATTTGTTTTAAAAGGTTTTATGTAAAGTTATTCGCGAATTGCTTTCATCTTATTGATCGTGATGTTTGATTAGCATCTGTGTTCTTGGCTTGGTTTGATCGATTATCATTCCTTTCATGGTATCAAAGTGGAGATCTGCTTTACATCCATCTCATGTAAGTTTTATTTTGCAAATAAATTCATTGTATATTCATATTTTTGGGATTTGGTCATATTTTGTTCTTTGTGTGCGTTTTAATAAATCTCGCTTGTTATATTTGCATGCTCTTCCACATCTCTGCATGCAATACATGTCCTCACCACCACATGTGGTAATTTTACATGCACCCATTGTGAATTTTGCACCAAGTCATATGCAGCATCTTCTTCATCCATCCATGTTGATTTGGGGTGGATATCTCATCACCCGTGGCGGTGACATAGGCATTCGTTGAGAGGACTCTGAGTGCATGGCTCCTCCACCATTCGGCCTCTTGCTCCACTTTCACCTCTTTTGCATTGTGATGCTTCTTGTTTTGAGCATTTTTCTTTAGCAGTGTAATGTATCTCTCTTATTTGTTGAGAGATTTTGTATCGTATTTTTGACACTTTAGGCATGTTGACAATATCTCTTGTGGGGGATCTATTCTTCCATATGAAGTCTAGTGTTATTTTATCGGTGTTCATAGTAGTTGATTTTGGGCAACTCATTACAAATTTGTAGTGCCACTCCACCCATTCAACAACAGATGCATAAGGGTGTGGTGTTGATCCCGCTTCTTTAGGTTTGTGTCCTTGCCTTATTACCTTGGCTTTTCTTGATCGCGACACTGGACTTTGTGTCCTTACCTTGTTGCTTTGGTTTTTGTTCTTGATCGTGACACACCTATTTGCAGCATTTATCAAATTATGTTTGGTGTTTTCTTTGCACTTTTGACATCACTTCGTTGACAGTCTCCTTATATGGAGCTATTTTGGTGAAACCCAGTGTCAGTTGTTTTTGGGTTTTGTGATCGAGTAGTGGATTCAGACCATAGTGCACACCAAACTTCTTCAAAAGATTGTAAAAGTTTTTTGAGTTGAGCTTCTTGGGATGCCTTGAGTGAGTCTTTACTCTTTTTACTTTGTTATTCTTGGTTTTGGGTACCTTGTGGTGTTCCTTTTTTCCCATTTATTGTACATGAGTACCTCATCGTGCCTAGTTTTAATTGGACTCATCACCGTGGACATGCCACTTTTTTTGAACCCTAGCTTCACTTGAGGGGGGCTGTTAGAGTAGGTATTTACCTTAGCTCATGTTCACCTAGGTACTTTATTTACCTTTATTGTATTTATCCTCACCCACTTATATGTGTGGATATTTATTTTATGTTATTTATATATTATGAGATATTATCTCGTTGTTAGGTATAGTTCTTTCCTTGATCTATGGTATTGATTAGATCCTTGATGTCTAGTTCTCTCCTAAATCTATGGTCTTGACTAGTTCTTTGATGACTAGTTATTTCCTTGATTTATGGCTTGATCTACGACCTTGACCGTTCTTAGATTGTTATTGCTTGCCTATTTAAGTAAATGGCCCATTTTTAATGTATTGCATTGAGTCCCATAATAATATATGTTATTACTTCTCATTTGTTTGCAAATGTTTTATGTAAAGTTATTCTGGTGAATTGCTTTCATCTTATTGATCGTGGTGTTTGATTAGCATCTGTTGTTCTTGGCTTGGTATGATCTCGGTTATCATTCCTTTCAACAACACAGAGCATATATGCTAAACTATGTAGCATAGGTGCCAAAATAATAGGTTACTAAACTATGTAGCATAGGAACCAAAGAAGGGAAAAGGTGTCAATATAGGTCACAAAGGCGTTGATGTATGAAAAAGGCCTAAAACAATAAAAATGCAATCACAAAGACTTAAGGCTAAAGAAAAGCACTAAAGTATGTAGAATATGCCCCAAAGTATGTAAAGCATAGGCATCAAAATAGGGCATATGCACCAATTTAGGTGAATGCACCATTATGTCTAGCATAGGTTCCAAAACATAGGTCATAGGCACCGTTTATTGATGTAAGGAACAAAATTTGAGCTCAAATTTTCAAAATTTGAAGGTGTAAATGACAATAAAAATTCTTGAAACTTTAACAACCTATTCTAAGGATAAAATAAGATTAGAAATGATGAAAATGGGGGGTAATCCCCATAGTGGGCACTTTTGGAAATGTAGTGTTTAGAAAATATTAGTGAGTCGAAGGTGAGAAAACAACTAACATGCTTTCCTATGCTAATATTCTCAAACAATACTTCAGATAGAGCAATAGATGGAAAGGGGGAGAGAATCAATACATGCACTTACCAAGAAGATGCAATGCTCCTCCTTTGTTGTGTTGGATTTTCTCTTGGATGGTTGTTGATTGCTTCAGATTTGATGGAGAAACTTGGGCAACACCTCCCCTTGATTTCCTTGGATTGATTGATGAATGATGATGGATTGATAGATTAGATTGGATATGGATTGATGATATTATGGATGATTGATGAAATAAAATGGTAGAGATTTGTTATGTATTTGCTAGCTTCTTGTTCTCATGGAGGAGGAGAGCTAAATTTATAGTTTGTGGTTGGGAGAATGGATGGTGAGGATTGATCCAAGTGGGATGAAGATCAATGGTTGAGGATTGAGGAGAGGATTATAAATTTCTAGAATGGAGAATTCTATATTTTGTGAGAAGTCTCCATTGAATTTAAAATTCAATGGAGGGAGAAGATTTTATTTGAATTTTAAATTCTATGGAGGAAAAAGTTTAGAGAGGATTCTAGAAATAGAAGCCTCTAGATTTAGAGGTGGAGGATTTGATTAGTTTAGGATTAGGTTAGATTAAAATATGATTAGAGATGTGATTACATGGAGAGGCTAGGTGTAGGGTAGGTGTAGAGTAGGTGGGTAGGTAGGTGTAGGAATATTAAATTCCTAGAAAATGATAATAAGGATTAAGGTGGGATAATGTGATATAATAATGAATTAAAGGGATTAATGATGAGATGGGATATTAGATAAATGATGAAATTAATTAGGATAAAGGGTATATGTGGTATTTTATAGGAAAGGGATTAATTAGATGATGATGTTAGGATATTTGTGAGACAAATTAATTGAAATTAATTATGTCGACATTTTAGATGTCTACAAACATGACTAAACTCTCGGACCATAGAGGTAGGTTGTTGTGATGAGATAAGAGGGGTTGTGTTAGGAATGATAATTGAGCTCACACGTGGTGTGGAAGAAACACCGGAAAGCTAGAAGGCTAGATGTGGAAGGGGATGCATTTATATTATTTTGCAAAGGTGACGAGCTAGATGAAGGATCTAGTGAGGAAGATGGTTGTTGATTAGTTGTATTTTGTGATGAAATGACATTAAGGTCAAAAGTGATGATAGGTATTGATGACATAAGGGCCGATGTTTCTGGTCCACTAGTAGTGGAATAAGGATAAATTTGTTGAATGATCGGATCGTGATTAGGGTCAACAAGTGGGAAAGATTGAAAGTTACATTGGAGATAGGGGTTTTTGTTCGGGTGTAGGTTGTTGGAGGAGTACACCTTAGGCAACAAGATAGGAATTGAGAGCCATGGGGTTTGAATCTAGAATCTCAGTGAAGATTGGATCACCACTATTGAAAAAGTGAGGACTGGGTGGATCTCATATCTCGATGTAGCCGACCGACTGCTAGGAGAGTGTGGAGGATCTTGATTGGCTATTGGAGGTGATAAAGATGATCGTATTGATCAATTAGGCGTGGAATTTATTCAAGGTGAGACTTGACATTTTCTAGTGACTATTGGAAAATAATCAATCATGTTGTTAGACTCTTGTAGATAGGAATTGTTGTGTCAAGTCGGTACCATGAAATAAACAAACACTCACTAAAAATAAAAAATGAGCTAGATGGTTGATTACTTCAACACAAATAAGTCACACAAGATAATGTTTTATTATATTGATTAAATTAAGAAAATATGAAATGTGAAAAATGGCTAGATAGGTACTAGGAAATAACAATGTACGACTGGTTTTAGGTAAGTTAAAGGATGGAGTCCTCGATATACTTGAAGGTACATGAGGCTAAAATTTGTGTTGGTGTTGGTGTTATCCAAATAACTCTCCTAGTTATCCTGGATAACTTATATTTTCATCATGGATCTGGTGTTTCACATCTCAAAGTTACAGAATTCAAGATTATTCTTTTGACACCTTGCACGATTGCAGTTCCTCTATGCACCCTTGCGTGCCTTCATGCTCCCTTTGCATTCCTCTATCTCCTTCCATTTTCCATTGCATGCTTTCTTCCTGCGCACTTTTTCTTTCTTTCCTATCCCCTTGCGCACTCCTTGCGCACTCTTTTTACTGACTTTCCTTCCAGATGGCTAAGTCCCAGCATTCCTCTTGCGCATGTACATAGAATCAATTCTTTTGCACGTCCTCTTTTCTTTCGCTTCCATATGCCTTCCTTCAGTTGATTGCTCACGTCTTGTTTCCATAACTTTCCTTTTGCAAGTATGCCTTCTTCCTGCGCGCATGCCTCCCCTCTGTCCCCCTTTTGCACACTTTTCTCTCACTCCCGTGCCTTGCACCTTCTTCTACACTAGTCACTTCATCTTCCTCCGACTTGAGTGTACTACATGCAACCTATCATAGTACGCCAACATGGTGCCGAATCTAGACAACCAACCAGTGTATGACACATGGCATAAAAGAAAAAACAAATGAATAGTTGGCCATCATTTCATCCAACCGGTGCATGCCACGATTCTTGTGTGCATTGATGACTTTGACATCTTATGATAGCTGTATCTTTTTCTACAGAGCTCAGATCGATGCATGCCTAGACTTGTCAGAAAACTGTTGACATAAACTACACATTGGACTATTCAAATTCAAATATAGGTGGGATTTGTTAGGTGAAAAGTAGGGAAGCATATCTCATCTCATCAATGCACACATCCAATCTACCTCAACCACCAGATTTCATCAACTCTTGCCTTCTTCCTTCTTCCACATGCCAAACAGGACATGGGAAGTGCATCGACAACCTTACGGTGGATTTGCAGGCATTTATTGTTGGTTGTTGGTGGTTGAAGATTTGAATCCAAGTTTCTCTCCTTTTCTCTTTCTCTTCTCTCCTTCTTCTATAAATAGCAGAGTTTTGCTTTGTAAAAGGATCCCTCTTTGTTGTAATGACACCATGTCAAAATGGTGGCCAACTTCCCATGGGTCTCGGACACAGGCGTGGTCTTTGCAATGTGTTCTCACATGCTTTGTTGTGAATGTAAATGATTATGCATCCCTTAAGCAATAAAATCATGTTTTGTGGAACTATTGTCTTCCCTTTCTCATTTTCATTGCATCTTGCCTCTTTGTTTGCATTTTCTGGCATGTTGTGTGTAATCCCGTGCTTACAGTCCCCATGTTCATGTGTTGTGCGCGCTAGAAGGTTGAGCTTGCATGTTGATGTGTGGCATGTGCCATCTGCCTCTTTCTTCCACACCATCTATGTTTCCTTTGCCACTTGTGGAGAGAGATCGACCCTTTCCTCATGGCGCTATCACCTTCCCTAGCTTAGGGTTTCCCCTTTCTGCACATCCTTCTATCCATGGTCCCTTGGCATGTTTAGTCTAGGATTTTCTTTTAGCACTAGGAGTAGCAGTAGTGTTAGAGGTAGGTATAGGAACCGGCCTTCTTCGAGAGATCCATCCTAAGCACACAAGGTCCCACAACTTGGGGACGATTCCATTGTGGTCTCAAACACCTGAGCCCTTTTAAGATCCAAGATGTGGTCACACGTTTGAGTAACCAAAAATTGGTACAAGGTGTGGTATTGAGGCCTACCCCCTCACTTCACGGTCCCACAATGATAAGGGTGTTGGGTGCTTAGCCAATATACCACCCACCAACTTATTTATACTCGACTAGAACACCGAGTTGACTTATCCTCTTAGTGATGAAATCCAAGTAGGTCCACATAGGAAGGAGTGTTTTGATGCAAGTTATATTTGATGTGGTTTGGTTATGTGTGAAGGGAGTTATGTGAATGTAATTACTTAAACTCCTAATTAAGCTATGTGATCAAGAAAAATGAGTGTTTGTTTTAAATTCCAAAGGAAATGTTTATTCGATGAGAACAAACACACAAATGCAATGCTAAAAATAGAAAATGATAGAAAAGAGATGTACCCATGATTGATTTTCCTTTTTACTTTTTGATTTTGATTTTTAATTTAAACAAAAACAACAACAACACACTCCAAGATGAAAAGTTAGATGATATTGAAAGCAAAATAAATGGAGACTCAAAAAGAAATCCAAAAGAAAAAAGGACTAAGGGGTACCACCAGGCGTGCTAGGATGTTTAAGGTAGTTTATCAGGTTAGTGCTATGAAATGTAGAAAGTACTTAACACTCAAGTGAGTAGAATTTACCGATACCTATGTCAACAGTCGCAATGTTGAGATGATATGATGTGGACAATGTGAAAATGCTCTCCTTTTACTGAATGAAGAGACCTAGAAAAAAGACAACTGAACAAAAGATATTAGACAAATATGATAACAAGTTCCTCGACAAAGACCGATCCTAAGAATCCAGAGGACTTCCTCAAGGGTTTCAACTCGTTTTGATATAATTAAGTTGCATTAATAAATATAATAAGAAAAATGATGACAATGACAAAACTCAAGCAGAATAATGAGACCATGTTTAGCTTTGTGAGTGGCCCAAGCTAGGGATGTGACAAGCTCAAAGTCTTTAAATTAATCATACTATAAATCCTCAGTTGCTTCACATATTTATTGGAGGATATCGAATGTATCTTTGATATCTTCAAAGTTTGATATGGATGTGATGGCATTCAAAGTGAGTTTGTGGAGGATGTCGAACTGCTCACACATGAACGGTTGCTAGATGATCGAAAGATTGTAAATGCAAGTGATTAGATGAGAGATATTGGAACAGTCATCTACAAAGAAGACATGCTTGCAAATATTTTGATTAGACAAAAATAAACTTGATAGAAATACTATTCATGACTATAATTGATAAGTTATTGAAATTTGACAATGACCGCCGTCAAGTGATCCAGGGATCGTGGGTGATCAAATAGATAGTTAGCGATTAGACATATCATTAGTGATCACTTTGTGAAAAGTTAATATTTTGATAAGAGAGATAATTGACAAAAACAAAGAATATGATTTTTTTTTTTGAGGCTCCTATCTAATATGCAAATAACATGAAATGGACAAAAGGAGATTTACTTACTTTGATGGGAAAAACAAATTGTTGATGTTTTGATTGATTAGAGATGCCTTGTGAAAATTTGGAAGGATTGATAGGTGTGATGATGGTGTCTCGGACACTCGTGACAGGGTTGTTTAACTTCTTAACATGACAAAGCTTTCTACAATGATCCTAGATCCCCAAACCAAAAGCTTTGAGATTTTATTTATAATCATTAGCGATTGGTTAGGATCACTTGACGATTCATAATTTTTGTGGAAAGAAACTTAGAAGTGGTTTTAACCACTTCCAACTTGGGATTTCACGGGTGGGGATGCGAGGTGAAGAGGTTAGGATGTTAGGGAGTTGGGAAAAATGGGTGATAGATGGTTATGGAGGTTAGAGGAGGTTTAGGGGGTAAAAGTATGATTTTACGGGATGAGGGTAGTGACTTAGGTTATGTCAGAATAATATATTTTAATGATTTAATTGTGTGTATACGGGGTGTAGGCGGGTTACCTAAGGTGATGAAAACCCGACGTCTACACACAACCATTTTTCTAACTTTACTACTTTCAATTTTGAGATATTGAGTGTGTAGACACCTACACAATTTTAATACTAAAATTGCACTAATTACTCTCTTTCTTGTCATCACCATTTAAATAGTGACATTTTATTAATTAACTAATGTTCCCCATCATCGTCAATTAATTAACAACCTTATGTTAATTAACTAACATATTTTCTTCCTTGGATGCCAATTAACGATGCTTTCTTTATTAAAATCCCTTTTCAATTAATTAATTATCTCAAATCCCCATCATTTATTTAATTAATATCCCTTTATTAATTAAATATCACTCTCAAACCCCTCTAAACCCACTAATTTTCCTCTACACGTCCTTTAAATAGCTTCTATAAGCTAATCTTGGCTTATTAATTAATCCCAAGTGATTAATTAAGCCTCGTCTAATTCCCATGAGTCATTAATTTTAATTAATTACTCCTAATCATGTTTATGCATTCCTAATCCTACATCTCCATTATCCCACATTCATTACTAGTTGTGATTTCACCAAAGAGGAAAGCTATAAAAGCAATCTAGTACTCCCTTCGCAAAACACATTGATTCCTACTTTCTCATGTTGGAGCTATTGCAAAATGAGCTTAAAGTAGAAGTAATAAAACCCTTGCTTGTTGAAGTAGTAAGAGAAGAATAAAACATGGATTCGACCATTTTGAAGATATATCTTCCTTCACCAAGCTACCTACTTTGATCTAAACTACCCGTGGCTTTCACTGGTTCACAAGGATATCCACATCTCCAAATAAAATCCACAAATCGAAGGGAGGTTTGTGTTTTCTATGTTTATGTTTATGAAATTTGTGTTTTCTTCCTTTCTTAGATTTATCTTGATGTATTTGTATTAGAAGTAGATTAGGATTTACTTGGTATTAGATCCTATTTTTTTTTCTAATTTTATTTGCATGCATACATATGACACGCCCAGTGGGACACCCCTTTATCTCACATACATTTTTTCCCCAAGTTTCTTGATTTTTAAAAAAATTATGTATTTTTTACCTTTTATTTTATTTGCAAGATTGAGTGTCATTTGTATCTATTAAGGAGGCTAGGTGTTGCTAAAATTTGGAACTAGGAAGAATTTTTGACATTTTAGGTCTCTTATCTTAGTTTTCGTCCCACATGTGTTTCAAAAGATTCACATTGGTAAACATCACACTCACTTTGGCTCATGGTGAACTTTCTTTGTGTTTTTTAGATTTTATGCGAGACCTATTTCAAAGACCTTGTATTGTCATACAATGACCTTGCAAGTTTTAACAAACACTTGTGATTTTACAATGAACTCATGGATTCCAACGACCTCGTCTGATTGTATAGTGGAATTGTAGTTCTAGCAAACTCGTGGAAACTTTCGACGGACTAGCCAACTAATAAAAACCTTGTGCATGTTATGGAAAACTCACCCCGACAAAAAGGTAAAAATTTGTTTCTTAGTTTATCTTGTTGTTTCTATCTTTTTGGATATTTGTTGGACCCCTAAGTTCTTGCATTCTTTATTCTTGTGTCATACATTGGGAATAAATGTTCTTCATTCTTTATTTTCTTTAGAAGATGCATGAAATAATGAAGGTAGGTTTTGTGTAAGAAAAGAATTAAATATTTTTGTATAATGACCACATATGAGCATACAAGAATAAAGAGAAGTGCGTAAAAGGAGGAAGAAGGACCGCACACTAAAGAAATGGGATAACCTAACAAAGAAGCTTTGGAGAGATATCATAGAAGAATAAGAAATTATTCCAAGATATAACATGCAACAAGGATAAGATTGAACAAGGACATGCAAGAGTAGGAGACGCAAAATATAGATAGAGCTAGAAATAAACTATAATTTTAGGTTACTTGCATGGAAGTGATGAAGGAATAGGTAACAAAGATTGGAGATAATATCATGGGGATAACTCATGAGGTAGATAAAATAAGAGGTGGGACTAATTACAGCCAAGTAATTATTAGAACACTCGCCATGTAGGATCTAGCAGTGACAACATGTAAGCTATCCATTTCTTAAACGTAATAGTTTACACATAATTAAGAACTCAAGTGCTAAGAATAACTCTTGAAATAATAGTGAAGGGAAAACCCTCACTAGTATTTATATGGGTGACAAGGGTCCATTGTTTAAAAAGGTTTTGAGAGAGGATGATCATAATGGTGCCCATTGCAATTTGTCTTTTGTTCTCGATGTGTGTCAAGTAGTTTGAGTATTGTGTAACTACGTAACATGATTAATCAATATAAAGGCGTAACATGTTTTGGAGAAATAATGGTTGTTTTCATATCCATATGTTTAAGTTCTTTAATTATTAGTATTATGTGCTAACTATTATATCCACTTCACTATGTTGACCTTGATGGAACCCAAATTCTTTCGCACTTTGGGTGAGCTCACCAAAGTTCCCACTTTGGCGTGATAGGTTGACATGAAGAATATAAATAGTCGTGATGCTCCTTTCCCACAAAGTATATGTTCATAAGTATGGATAAAAGGCATAACTAGACTCTCAACACATTTGTTGAGTTATTTCTAAGACTTGTCTAGATTATTATACTATTGTTTTATAACCATTAGGATTTTATTCTTTAATTATATTCATATTTTAGTCATCATGGGTGCTTATTATGCATTTGTATCTTGCAGTACCTTTGATCATGCCTAGTGATGTTGTAATAGTATGTAGAAAATTGGAGCAAGAAACTTTTATGGGAAAATCAATTTTTTGGGAGGCAAAAATAGGTAAGTTCTCTAAATAGACTTTTTTGTATTGTTTTGTGAACTCAAATTCTATTTTAAGCAGACTCACTACAATTCACACCAAACTCACTTTGGAAGAATCACCACACTTTGTGGGGGAATCTCTTTACTTTTAGTGGCCTTGACGCACATCACACCAAAATTGCTATAAGTGGATTCACTTATGCAACAATGAACTCACTTTATCAAATAGTGAACTTGCTCGTGTTTTAGTAGCCTTATGATAGAGAACTTGGGTTTCCCCTCAGTATCACCTTTAGTCACTTCATTTATTATTTCTAGTTGTTTGTTGTTAAAACTACTAAAATTAGTGTGCATGTTTTCGTATTCACTCGTCAAAAACCATTATTGGAAAATCAACACCTAAACAAATATAAACCAAATTGCATACTTATAATTTTATTTATCTTGCTTTGTAATTTATTTTTTTAATTGGGAAATTGTACTTGCATTTCATTTTTTTTTACATAGCATATTAGATTAATAACTAACTTAATCACTTAGGTTGCTCGCAAAAGTGTTATATGTTTGATTAATCTTTGTCTTAAACACATTTACTAGGGTGTTTATTTCCCTTCGCATCTTTGGTTTCTTGTTTGTATCTTTTCTTGTCTATGTATACTCTTTCCTCACACTAAAAGGTGTTAAGATAGATAGGGCTCCCCCAACCACCCTCTAGATCTCTATGGGAGTAAGTATGGATAGGGCCATCCATTCTATTAGGAGCCATACGTGATACGACTGAGATCTCTCTATATGGGGTTCCCCCTCGTCCCCCAGGCTCCAGCTATAGAGAGAGAGTAGGCCGCCAACTCTATAGATTGTGCGGAGTACCTTCGTAGTTGCCTCCCTGCTGCCTAGAGTATATAGAGATAGAGGGGCCCATCTCTCTATATAGGCAGATCCATCGGGTGATGGAATAACATGCCATATAGAGATAGGGGAAAACCGATCTCTAGAAATTGGAAATAGTTAGGCACTTTTTTCTTTTAGTAGGGTTCAATGGCTAGGACTTCATTACCCAAATATTTGGATAAAGCCCATGTGTTGGTGGGCTATATAAATTTGTGGGAAGATCAGTAATTTTTACTAGAAGGAGTTCACTTTTATATGGCTCCTATGAAGTAAGGGGTAAAGTTTCCTCTAATACCCGAGCCCTAAAATGGATCCCATGTGAACTAGCTATTATTTTTGTGATGCCCCACTATATTGGTTAGAGTGAAGGGGAAGGGAGATTTGACCCTTGATCCACAACGTTAGACAAAACATCCTAATTTAATGGAATTGTGAATCACGTCTTTGAAACAGATGTTGATGGCACTCATAATAACCTTGTTTATTCTAGTTAGATGGAAAAAACTAGTTTGGGTTGTGTTTGTTTTACTATCCCCCATAACTTGTTTATTTTGTTAATTCTTCCAATATTGTTATTATTTTTTAAATTTCTTCAATTTGACTCAATTTTAAAGGATTTCGACTAGGCCATGTTTGAATTGATTCTTCTTCTTCTTCTTCTTGGTTATGGGTCATGGAAAGAACAGGTTCAAAATCATGATCAATTCCTTTCTCAAATCCTGGTTTCAAACTTCACTTTCGATAAATGATCAGGTTTTATCTTTTCTCCCACCCTCATAAAGATGAATATAGAAATAAGAAGATCTACTCACCTCAATATTTGTCTAGACGATGCCGCTTTTCATTTGAATAATCCATTTTTAGCCAAATTGCCCGAGGCTTATGCTATTTCTGATCCAATTGTAGATATAATGCCAATTATACCTTTGTTCTTTTTTCTCTTAGCCTTTGCTTGGCAAGCTTCGTAGTAGTTCTCCCTAAAAAGGGGGTGATCCAACCACACCTTCCAAAGACAACTACCTTGTTAAGAATTCACTTTGATCATTAGCCGTGCCTTAGGCACCCCTTGAAAACATACTAAAATGTGTTACTTTTTCTAACTCAAAACTTGATTCTTAAACCCCACAGTGTAAAATATTTTCTAAGTTAAACCTTGATTTAGAAATAAAAAAGGTGAAACTCTATTCAAATTAAATTAAATGTATTTTACATTAAGATCAGATAATCTATAAAAATTTACCCCCATTTTTCAAACACAATAACTCAAACTCTGTTGAAATTTTGGCCAACCATTTTGATCTTTAGAGTTAAATTTAAAACACAATAACTCCTCTTTTGATTTATTCACTTTTGGAAAAGTTGCAAGGACATACTTGATGAAAGAGATGACCTCTAGAAACAATTCTTTTCCTTGTTCAATGATTTTGTCAATTCACTTCTCATTGGCCTTCCCCACATCATGTATCCTTGTGCTTTCTTGATTTCCTCAAGATTGACATTTCTGATTGGAGGAATGTCTTCAATGGGAAGAGAAGATGTAGACTTGGGTTCTAAGAAGGCTTGAATGTAAGAATTGAGAGCTTTTATCTATTCATTCATTAATACAATTGTTTTCATGTATTCTTCGTTCCAAGAAAGGAGATGAGAAGCAGATTCCTTGAACAGATGAGAGTCACCCTCATGTACAACTTGAACCAATGAGATGTGGGTAAACTTGTAATATGACAGAGTCATGTCCTCAATTTGATTTTCATTCTTAGGCCTAGAAATTTCAACATGTATATTCCCGAAGTTCCATTGAAGAAGCGAGATGTTTTCTCGAGCCTTATTTCTTCGCTTAGATTTCAATGTTCTTGAGATTGCTTTAAGACAAGGCATGATAACAAGTTACATTGTCCTTGGCTCACTATCGAAAATTTCTTAAATCCATGGAAAAGGCTCTTCAGGATTCGACACGATGTCGGTCCACTGGAGAAATTTCAAGATCTTGTTATGGAACCAACTCTTGATCATCGTGAAAAGGTTGGACCATGGAGAAGACATTCTGGATGCTTACATAGAGAAAGATGTTTTTATGAATCACCCCTTCTTGTCTTGAGAAGCTTAATCTAATCAATTCTCCTCGGTTCACCCAATCACCTCTCCCATCTCACTGAGCTCACTCAACCAACTACTCGGTGGAGGCGGATGGCTTCAACCCGATTGAAGATTTAAAAATATGATCTCTAGAGATTTTGAGCCTTTTCTCGAATATCTTATTAGACTACACAAGGTTGGCATGTTGTTTTCTAGGTGTTGACATTGATGCAAAATCTCATTAATGACAAAATGGATGATGGAGTAGGTCATAGCATGCCGATGATGATGACGACATGATGCTTCGAGGTTTTCATGGTTATATCAAATGTTTTAGTGAGGATTTATTATTCTTGCAAGCCTATTCTCATGGTGATATCAAGTGTTTTAGTGACGAATACTTGTTATTGAAAGCCTATTCAGTGTGACCTAGCTAGCCTGGTGATGGTGCATAATAGTTGGAGCTTCTTTGTGACTTGATAAGCGGGTTGGCACGATGAAGAGAATTATTGGAGAGTTCTTTGGCACTCACATGAGTTTTAGGGTGCAGATATAGGTTGGTGACCATGTTTCAAGTGCTCATTTGGACCATTATGGCTGTTAGAAGCTATAATATTGAGTTTTGGAGCTACATGAGATCATGGATGCATGTATGCGAGTTGATTCATTATGTGTTAAGTATGTTAGGACATTTTGGAGAGTTTGTATGATTTGTTAGGATGTTATTTCATTGACCACCCGAGCTTAGATAGTGAAAACCCTAAGGGGTATCTGTTGGAAGCACAATGGATTGAGAGGGGGTGAATTAGTCCTTACAAAAATTCAAATCAGATTTCATATTTCTTATTAAAAACACATAATCACTTAACCATCCATTAATGTGTGCACATAATCAAATACCATACATTTTATAAACCATGAGCAAGGAAATCAACACAAGACACAATATATAAATGGGAAACCCTCAAGGGGAAGAAAAACCACTGGATTTTTTTTTGATATTACACACAAAAAAAATCAAGTGAATATTACACATCACAAGATATTTCTTTAGTGAGGCGCTAACCCCACAAGGAGCACCAACCCTTAAACCCTTATTGATATTACACACAACAAAAGAATTGCATGAATATGACTCATCATGCAAGATTTTGAAGAAGTATGACCATTGAAATTATGCTGATACCACAACTAATAGTGATCCAAGGGTTCAACTCCAAACTCTTCCAAACCCTTGCTCAAACCCTAGGTCTTCAACATGCATAATCTAGTTCTTTCTTCACTTCTAAATTCTTAAAAATATTGCACACATGATTGTTGATCTTCCTTAACCTATCACACACATGATATTATTTCAATTCATTCTTATACAACTGAAAAACAACTTTCCCTAGGTCCCTCACCTTGCACACACACAACTAGTTCATTAAAGCACCAAAAACATGATTTTCATATGCTTCTCCACCTTTCTAACCTCAAGAGGTCACCCCCTTGATTAATTAGACCCAAACACCTCTATAAAATTCATAAATTTGAATTACAATAGTTACATTTGACCCATATAGGTCGTCCTAGCTAAAACCCCATTACATATGCCAAAAATGGCTCAAAACCCCATGGAACATTCTTAAAATGACCTTGCATTGAAAATATAAAAATTCATGACCCAAAACCCCTTAAATATGAGTAATACATCATAAAAATTCATACATGGTTTCAAATTTAATAAACCAATCAAATTATTTCATTTACTGGGCCCAATTCCCTTTACAATTCTCAAAATAGTTGTTTCCTTCACCCTTCACACCTTGAATACTTCATTTGATCACCAAATCACTTGTACTAAACAAAAAAATTTCATGTGACCACTAAAATTAAATGGAAGGACCTTTATAACACTTATAATAAAGTTATAAGTCATGAAACATCCTTCACTTCAAACCACAACAACATTTTCCTTCACCATATCAACCTGCCAAAACATTTGTTTCCAAAGGTTAGCTCATAATTTTTTTATAAAAAATATTCGAGACCTACAAATGAATTAATTGGATGAAAAATTCATCTCTCTTCACATTCCAGTAATAGGAAGCATCACGAGAATCCATATCTCACTTCAAATAACATAAACCGACACCAAAATAGATGCTTGTCTTGAATTGCCAAAAATATTCTTGCTCAAAGAATGACTTGGAAACCCTATAAAATGACCTCATCATGAGTAAATACATGCATTAATGGAATTATATCTGAAATATAATTTCCAACACAAGTGATTTATCTCAAAAATTCAACTGTAGCTCAAGTTATGATCAGTTTACTAGACGCCTGCTATTTTGAGACCCCAAACTACCCTTTGACCAATCAACCTGTTTGGACCTCAAAACACCATGAACCTGCATGAAAATGTCTTGAAACCTCCATGGAAATCAATAAAAACTCCCAATCATCATGCACCATCAATTTTTTATGTTACTCCTTTGGACCATCTTGTCCTAAAACCTTCTTCTCCAGAAACTGCTATTTTTAGGTGGGGCCCACATATCACCATGACCTAAACCATACATTTATAGAAATCATGAGGAGTCATATACAACATAAAATCATCAATTTTTATGAATCAATAAAAATGGGTCACAACACTTCACTTTCTGTCAACTTCTCCTAGCTAGGGTTTAACTAGGGTTTTAGACCTCTTTACCTTATTAACATTCGTTCATAAAAACGTGACAATCAACTAACCTCATTATTTTTATTAAACCTTATAAACTAACCTTATAATAATCCATAAAATCCACAATGTCACATGGAAAGCACATTATTCACAACAAGCATCAGAAGTTCAAATTCAAGCTTGATTTTCACCTGTTCTTGACCTTGTCTTACAAAATAAGTCATATATGAAAAAATACACAACATGGGAACCTAAAATTTTTCTGAGAGCATCATCACTCATACCTATAACATATCCAATCATCATAATGATAACACCATATCCCAATATCTCCAATCACTAAGACTTACCTATGTTTACATGCTAGATCCTCATAGTAACAACTAGTGCCAACTAAAATAATGCAATAACTCAACATGAAACCTTTGAAAATGACCCAAACATACCTCATATGCCATGATACACCTAATAGCATGCATCCATGAGCTCAAATGGCTCCAAAACACTTTGTCACACCTCCAAGCAAACATACCTGCTCCCAATGAGTACTTGTAACATGGAGAATCACCTACCTGCACTATTCCACTATCTGTGAGTGCTCAAGCACCCTCAAATCATGCTAGTCACAAGAAGCTCACACTACCAAGCAACACCTCCTAGGCACCTGTATAGGCTTGCTAGAGCAAGCACACATCATGAATCCAATTGTAACAGTAACTGATAAACATCTGAACCAATATGTTAGCACCATAAACAACATCATGAAATCATCATACAACATTCACTTTGTCATTAATGTGGTTTTGCATCAATGAACAACACCTACTAGGACACCATGCAAACAATCTCCCCTTTTTCATTGATGGAAAACACCCTGAACTTCTCCCCCTTTTTACATTAATGACAAAGGCATACCTGTAGCTTACCTTCTTCACCTTTTTCAACTTCATATCTCCTTGCTTTGGTTAGAAACATCAACCAAAGATCTCAATTAGCTCCATTTTCTTTATTTTTTCCCAAAAACTGATTCTTGCCTTCATTTTAGGCATGCAATCAACAAGTTGCCCTGGAATAAGCACTAACAACATCTGAAAAACATCAGTACACCATGAAAAATAACAATCTCACCTTGCAATGGATTAAACACCATTTTCAACCTTCTAGGCATGCAAAAGTAGCTAAATCCACTATCAACCTTGTTTTATCCTTTAAGAACCAACTGAAAATGAACATTAGTTGAATCATAAACATCATGAAGATGCCAACAATTTCATTATGATCCTATAAACTCATCACACCTTTCTTCACGAGTCTACTCCATCTTTTCTAGGCCAAATACAAGCTCTTCAATGCATATTCTTACTCCTCATACTTGTCTCAAGAACACATGTCCCTAAATAGAATTTTTAGAGCATTTTCAACTAATTTAAATAAGCAACCACATGTCAACCATGCTTTGGATCAACCAAAATCACTCCCCCTAGGATTAATGCCTCTACTTCTAGCTCCTAAGCACAATTTTGTGAGACTCACCTTCTTACCAAGAAAAGAAATCAACTTTGCAATTTTCACAGCGATCCTAAACACCTTATCCAGTCGGTCTTTTTTGAGTCACATTCAAATTGAGATAAACAATTTTTCATAAAAACAAAGATAAAATCAGAACATACCTTATATGGACCAATAATCATCATTACACCTTTAAGGAGTTCTCTTAATCACTCCCCATGTCTTTGAAGAGTCCACACACTTCTTGAGGATCATTTCAATCATCCCCCTTGCCTTAGAGCACTATAGATGTGTCTCAATTTTCTCATGAAGAACAAGAACAAATTTTTCAACTTATCTCTCCTCGAGAAAATTCAAATACTTGAGCTATGCATATCAATCACAATAAACTATCTCACCCATAGTTATGCATCAACATCATGCATCACAAAGGACCTTTAGTCATGTAGAAGTATCTCGAGACCACTTTAAAAAAGCTGTCTCAGTACCATGGTTGGATTGAAAAATTCAACCAAACAAGCTTAAAACATGATTATTTAATTCATAAAACCATTACTTCACACATATACACCATGGAGGGCTCAAACAAATAACCGAGATAACACCTTTAACTTCTATATCATAGACACCATGCAAAAAACAAGCATATATAGCAATCGTAGAATGTAATTTTGAGCTAAAACATAGTTTTCAAAACTTGTAGACTCCTAAGACCATCTCCATACACATTTACATTGATAATAATGAATTTATGGAAGAAAGACATACCTTTAAAAAGAATATTGAGATTTGAAGAACACTCTCATACCTCTACAATCATTCAATATTTCCCTCTAGACCTGTAGGTCATCATTTTCAACTAGAAGCAACATTAGGCTCATACAAGCATACATTGACAGAGATCATCAACTGAAGAAGTTTCAAGCATATTCAACACATCTCACAAGTAAGATCACTTCAAGAGCCATGTCAAGATATATGGAATCCTTTATTCAAACCTCTAAGTCATCCAACTCTGCTACAGGACTGTGATATTCAACTTTAGCATGAAAACAAGGTGAACTACAAACCAATATTATTTCCAACCATACATAAACATAAATGTCACATCATACATCATTTGAATATTTCCTAGACTATTACAACATCTTAATTACCATGTCTATGCTCGAGGAATTCAAGAACTAGGGTTTAGGCAAAAACCATCATCACCGTGATTCGAAAGTAAAATCCTCAAGAATGTCATGCATTTCTGAAAATTATACATACCTTTAGCTCCATATTTTTTTCCTCCTCTAGCCCTATGTGCCTAGATAATTCAGTAAAAATTTTAGACCAAGATTCATTCATTTGACTACTCAAAATCAAGTTTGCATGCATACCGCTTTTAAGGACAGAGAAAACACAATCAGGGGGTAGTGAGGTAGCATTTTTGATGTATTTATCCCATTTCATCTTCAAAATGAAAAAAATCTTGTAACAACATCTTCAAGCATAAGTAACACCTTCTCCAACATATAGAAATCATGAATCACCATGATACATACATGTAGCCTTCATTTTTGCTTGTAGAAACTTGTTATTTTGCAACCTGAGTCACAGTGAGCCTTTCTTTCATAATCATTGATCAAGTTGACACTTGATCATCTTCACAAACATCTTGAGATAACATTAACCTATTTTAGATTCCTGAGGAGCTCCAATATAGAAGCTCAAGAGACCTTACCAGACCTAGAACCATGCATAAACACCTAAGGACTAACACCATGTCTGATATGAATGCAAGACACTCATTTTATAATGTTATGACAAAACTTGTGGCTCCACACACATGAAAGACACTATGAAACATATTTCAAGAAAAGTTATATCCCATGGAAACTCCACATAACATCTTAAGAACTCAGACATGACAATGTAGACCTTTATAGTCCCAGAGATAGAACAAAGATCAATATTTGCACACAAATGACATGAGCATGATACTTAAGACTAATGAAACCATTTAGACTCTCATAGAGACATGTCAAGATGACACTAGATCATATAAAAATCACCACAGATGAACCATACAACTTGAGACCTCATACTTAGACCATGTAAGCTACTCAACATGTGTAACACAAGGATGCAAGACAAATTGACAAGATATTTGCACAATAACCATCATTATGAGCCAAAACAAGATTGTGAGGAGAAAATACACTCATACCTTGACTTTTTAGAGATGAAACACATGACATAGACAACTCCCCCTCACCTAGATGCTTCATTTTCATTGACATACCTTCAAGAAGCATAGTGAAGGTATATAAGCTCATAGTGACCTAAAAGAAGGTCTTGAGAAGGTCCCAAGCCTTCTTGGGCACCTGTAAAAATCCTTCATCCTCTCTCTTCTGATCTGACCACTGAGAAACACCTCTTCTTCTATTATCACAAGCTCTTGATAGGACACTATTGTCTCTCCTAGGCGCCACACTCTTCCTTGACTATTTTTGTTCATTCTAGGCCTTTGAAGGCCACCTCCTTGCACTCTTAGGTCCTTGAACTCTTTGATTCTACCTTGATAGGCCATGGTAGCAATTCTTTGCAACATGACCAGCTCTATTACAACTGTAACACACCACTGAATCCTTCCTCATGTAGCTCTCAACTTGTCTAGGTGGATCATTCAAGCAATGTCTAGCAACATGACCTTTCTTATGGCAATTGTAACATACCACACTCTTAGCTTGCTCACTTATACTATTCTTCCATGGATGAGCCTTTCTAACATACCTTATACACTCCTTTTCCCTATGACCAAATCCATTACATGTAAAACAATAACCATTGAAATATTTTTCATACCTTGATGCATTAGGCTGCCTAATAGGCCTTGGTTTCACATTTTCCTTCATGAGTGTCACCTTCTTCTCTTCCTTGGTGATAGGTTCACCTGATTCTTTTCTTGAACCAATGTCTTCTTGCTTCACTTCCTTGCCTTTAGAATCCTCTTTGAAGCCCAAGCCATTCCTATCATCTGTTGCTCTTTGTTTTCCAAGTAGGTCATCTAGATATTTTACACTTTTCTCAAACTTATGAAAGGACATAGTCTTCTTACTAGCCTTTAGTAGCTCAGCCCTTAAAACTCTATATCCTCTTCATATTTTGAACACAAAATCTCTTTATCTTGAAAATTTGAAACAAGATACTTTACCTTTTCTTCTAGAAATTTGATTGACTCACTTTGCTTAGAGGATTCAACCACATACTATTCTTCTAGCTCATGAAAGTGATTCCCATATTCCTTGATCTGCAAACTCAACTTTTGATTTTATTTCTCAACATGTTTTAAATTCTCTTGAATGCCTTTAAAATCAACTTTATCTTCCTCATCATCTTCAGTAGAATAGCTGCAATAACCTGAATTAAAATATCCTAACAAAGAAGATGCATCATTAGAAGACCTCATGGCTTCTTTAGTCATGAATAAGGCCTCATTTACAATCTTCTCACAATCTGATTCAGATTCAAAATATGAAATTCCACTACTAGCATCAGATAGTTCATCATTTTCATTTGTATAAAAACTCTTTTTATCCTTTTTGTAATAAAACTTCTTAAAGATTTTCTTTCTCTTATCATAATTTTTGTGCTTGTTGTCATGATCACTATCATGTTCATGTTCCTCATGATCTTCATTCTTATTCCTATGAGGAAAATTAACAAAAAAATGTCCTATCTTACCACATTTGAAACATTTATAAGGAAGCTTACCTTTGTACCTACCAGATCCAAGTTTCAATCTTCTAGCCATCATAACAAAGAGCTCTTCATATTCAATCTCAAGAGTAGCTTCATCATCCTTCACTTTCTTTCTTTTAGTCTTCATTTCAGATTTGAATGCAACCTCTTTCTTGGCTGGTTTGGGATCACCTACTCTCATCTCATAAGCAGTCAAAGTACCATGCAAATAATCCATCTTCAAAGTAGTCAAATCTTTTGCTTCTTCTATAACAGATACTTTGGAATCAAATTTTGGATTTAGTGACCTTAAAAACTTTTGAAAAACCATTTCTTCTTTTACTTCTTCTCCTAATCCTTTCATACTATTGACAATTTTTCCAATTCTAAGTAGATATGCAACAATGAACTCTTCATCATTCATCTTAAGATATTCAAACTAATTTCTAAAGGTTTGAAGTTTAGCAATTCTTACCTTTGAGCCACATTCATATTAGACCTGAAATTTATCCCATGCTTCCTTCTCTAATTTGCAGTACATTACCTTTCCAACCTCAAATTCTCTCGAGACCCTAAATGATAGCATTAAAGGCCTTAGAATTGTGTTCATATGCATCCTTGTCTGCTTTATCGGTAATAAGAGTGGTAGGAGGAGTATAGCCATCTACCACAATCTTCTAGAAATAAAATCCTTGTGACATAATGTAGGTCCTCATCCTTACACTCCAAAAAGCATAGTTTGTTCCATCAAACATTGGTGCCTTTCCTGTAACTCTAACACTTTCCATTTTTGCTTTCAGGATCTCCTTTCAAGTCGTCAAACTTCACGAAAAAGGAATAGCTCTGATACCAATTGTTGGAAGCATAATGGAATGAGAGGGGGTGAATCAGTCCTTATAAAAATTCAAATCAGATTTCAAATTACTTATTCAAAACACAATCACTTAACCATCCATTAATATGTGCACACAATCAAATACCATACATTATATGAACCATGAGTAAGAAATCAACACAAGACAAAAATATAAGTGGGAAACCCTCAAGGGAAGAAAATACACTTTTTTTTTTTGATATTACACACAAAATAGACTCAAGTGAATATTACACACCACAATATATTTATTTATTGAGACACCAACCCCACAAGGAGCACCAACCCCTAAAATCTTGTTGATATTACACATAGCAAGAGGCTTGCATGAATATGAATCATCACAAAATATTTTGAAGAAGTATGACCATTGAAATTATGTTAATACCAAAACTGATAGTGATCCAAAGATTCAGCTCCAAACTCTTCCAAAACCTTGCTCAAACCCAAGGTCTTCAACTTGCACAATCTAGCTCTTTCTTCATTTCTAAATGCTTCAAAATCTTGCACATATGACTTCTGATATTCCTCAATCCATGACACACCTGATTTGATATCAATTCATGATCATACACATGTGAAAAAACTTTCCCAGTTTACTCACCTTACACACACACAACTAGTTCACAAAAGCACCAAAACATGCTTTTTATATGCTTCTCCACCTTTCTAACCTCAAGAGATCAGCCCCCTTAATGAATTAAACCTTGAAACCTCTTGAAAATTCATAAATTTTAATTATAATACATTTGACCCATATAGGTCGGCCTAGCTAAAACCCCCATTACATATGCCAAAAATGGCTCAAAACCCCATGGGCACATTCTTAAAAATGCCCTTACATTGAAAGTATACAAATTCATGACCCAAACCCCTTAAATATGATTAATACATCATAAAACATTCATATATGGTCACACATTTAATAAACCAATCAAATTATTTCATTTATTGGGCCCAGTTCCCTTTACAATTCTCAAAACAATTGTTTCCTTCACCCTTCAGCACCTTGAAAACTTCATCTGATCACCAAATCACTTGTACTAAAAAAATGTCATGTGTGACAACTCAAAAGAAATTTTAGGACCTGTAGAACACTTATAAGCAAATTAGAATTCATGAAACATCCTTCACTTCAAACCACAACAACATTTTCCTTCACCATATCAACCTACCAAAAACATTGTTTCCAAAGGTTAGCTCATAAAAACATTTCTTCAAGAATTAAAAACCTCAAAATTGATTCACTGGATGCCAAATTAATCCCTATTCACATTCCAGGTAATAGTAAGCATCACTCAATCAATATCTTGCTTAAAACAACATAAAACTTGCACCAAAATAGATGCTATCTTGAACTGCCAAAAATATTCTTGCTCAAAGAATGACTATAAACCCTATCAAATGATGTCATAATGTGGTAAAACATAAATTAATGGAACAATATCTTAATATAATTTTCAAAACAACTTGAATTATCTCAAAACTCCCCATGTAGCTCAAGTTATGATTAATTTACTGGACATTACTATTTGAGACCCCACAACTGTGACCAATCAACCTGTTTGGACCTAAAAATACCATGAAATTTCATGAAAATGTCCTAAAACCTCTATGGAAATCAATTAAAACTTGCAATCATCATGCAACATCAATTTTTATGCTACTCCTTTGGACCATCTTGTCCTAAAACCTTCTTCTCCAGAAAATGCTATTTTTAGGTGGGGCCCACATATCACCATGACCTCAACCATACATTTATGGAAATATTGAGGATTCCTCTACAACATAAAATCATAAATTTTTATGAATCAATCAAAACTAGGTCACAACACTTCACTTTCTATCAATTGCTCCTAGCTAGGGTTTAACTAGGGTTTTAGACCTCTTTACCTTCTTAACATTCGTTCATAAAAATGTGACAATCAACTAACCTCATTATTTTTTTAAAACCTTATAAAC
Source organism: Taxus wallichiana var. yunnanensis (assembly GCA_018340775.1). Lineage (NCBI taxonomy): Eukaryota > Viridiplantae > Streptophyta > Pinopsida > Cupressales > Taxaceae > Taxus > Taxus wallichiana. The sequence goes on along the minus strand of CM031239.1, from coordinate 920,823,894 downwards.
TCACCTTATAAGAATCCTTGAAAGCCACAAGGTCCCATGAAAATCACACTATTCACAACGAGCATCAAAAGTTCAAATTCAAGCTTGATTTTCACCTATTCTTGACCTTGTCTTACAAAATCAATCATATCTGGAAAAATACACAACATGGGCACCTAAAATTTTTCTAAGAGCATCATCATTCATCCTCTAACATATCCAATCATTAGAATGATAACACCATATCCAAATCTCTCCAATCACTAAGACTTACCTATGCTTGCATGCTAGATCCTCATAGTAACAACTAGTGCCAACTGAAATAATGCAATAACTCAACATGAAACCTCTACAAATGACCCAAACATACATCATATTAAATGATACACTTGATAGTATGCATCGATGAGCTCAAATGGTTCCAAATCACTATGTCACACCTCTAAGCAAGCATACCTACTCCCAATGAGTACCTATAACATGGAGAATCACCTATACATGTACTATTCCACTGCTATGTGTGCTCAAGAACCCTTAAATAATTCTAGTCATCATGCCAACATGCTTCCCAAGAAACCAAGAAGCTCACACTGCCAAGAAACATCTCTTAGGCACTTGTATAGGCTTGCTAGAGTAAACACATATAACTGAATCCAACTATAGTTGCTAATAAAAATCTGAACTAGTATGTTAGCACCATAAAAACATCATGACATCATCCTACAACATTTACTTTGTCATTAATGTGGTTTTGTATCAATGACATCACCTATTAGGACACCATGCCAATAATAGCTATGCAAATGAGATATAATGGAGAAATTGAGAGCTATTTGTGACATGATTATGATTTGAGATGTATGTACAGGTGCCATAGTGCTGTGGGAAAAATTTCAGGTCTCCATCATGAGTATTTTTCATGTTATGATAGTTTAGGTGAAATAATGTTAAGAACAAGGTTATTTCCAGCTTGAATTGGGGATTTTGATGCTCACCCTGAATTGTATACTTCAAATTAGAACTTTTATATTTCATGGATGTTTCTACTTTTAGTCTATAATGTTTCACAAAAATAATGAGGTAAATTCATATTCAGGTTTTTATAAACGAATGTTAAGAAGGTAAACAATTCATTATGTGTTTGAAACCCTAACTTAAAAGAGGTTTGAAAGATTTAATACCTAAGTGGAAAGTTTTTGTTTCTAGTGCTTGGATGATTATTGTAACATGTAGAGGACTCCTTCATCTTTCCAAAAAGGTATGGTAGAGCTTATGGTGATGAGTGGACCCCACTCAAACATGTCAGTTTCTGAAGAAGTTCAATTTGGGATAAGGTTGTCCAAAGGAGTTGCAAACTAAATGACTATTATGTGATGTATGTGAGTTTTTCTTGATTTCCATGATATTTTTAGGTCATGGTGATGCTGATAAATGGTATAGTATGCTTCATTTATGTTGAATGGTCAAAGGGCAGTTTTGGGGTAGTTAGAAGCACAATTCAAGAAATGTTGACACTACAGGAGCTATAAGAGGAGTTAGGAGGTGATTAAAGTTGTGTTTGAAAGATAATTTAGAGAGAATTCTAGTGATATAAGTTTTTACCATGATGAAAAGTTTTGATATGGTTTCCAGGTCATTTTGTGGATAAGAAGATTTTTGTCTTTGCAGGACAAGACAATGTTGGTTGAAAGATTGAGTTTGTTAGTGCATGAAATGGATTGGGTGATGCTTTCTATCACCTGGAATGTGAAGAGGGGTTAATTATGCATATAATGAATCCATTTAGAGGTCTTTAATGTATTAGGAAGGGTGTAAACCAGTTGCATTTTTAAAACTACTTTTTGGGCAGCTTGTTTTGGTGAAGACATGGTGCTGGAAACAAGTGTTTTGTGAAGGCCATGAGCCGCTGGGCCCATTAAATGAAATAATTTGATTGTTTAATGATAATTGAGACTATGGATTATGTTTAAATTCCTTTTCAAACAAGTGTGGTGATTTTTAGAGTTTGACTAATAATAGTTTTGGTGTTAGAGGATTTTTATCATTCCAATGATGAGATTTTGAGAATTTTTGGTGCATGGATGAATAGTTTTGTCTAGGCTGACCTACTTGGGTCACTTGTGACCATTGTGATACATTTTATGGGATATTTTTAAGCTGTAATGGTCATGCTAAAGGAGGGAAACCGACCTCTTTTGAATTTGAATAAATAAAGCTTATAAAAGTGTAGTTTTGGGTGCTTTTGTGAGTGAGAACGGTGTGTGCAAAAAGTGTGACCTATGTGTGAGATTTTTGTAGGTTTGTGAGAATGATTTGAGACATGATTAAGTGTGAGACATGTTGAATAATGATAGCAAACATGTGTGTAAGGGTTTGATGAATTGAAAAGTGAAGAAAGAGCAAGATTGTGTAAGTTTGAAGACCTAGGGTTTGAAGGTGTTTGGAGCTAAATATTGTGATCACCATAAACTGAATTGTTGTAGCATATTATCAGTGATATTTTCATCAAAAAATTGTATGATGTGTCATATTCATGCAAGTCTCTTGTTGTGTGTAATATTTCTAAGGGTTAAGGGGTTGGTGCTCCTTTGGGGTTGGTGCCTCACTAAAGAAATCTCTTGTGATGTGTAATATTCACTTGATTCCTTGTTGTGTGTAATATCAACAAAGTTTTCAGTGGGTTTTTTTCCTCTTCAAGGTTTCCCACTTATATCTCGTGTCATGGTTTTTCTCTCTTGATCATGGTTATTTAAATGAATGTTGTATGTTGTTATGCACACACTAATGGATGGCTAATTGATAAATGGTTTATGTGAGTGATTTGAAATTGTAATTAAATTGTAACAAAATATTCACCCCCCCTCTCAGTCCATTTTTCTTCCAACAATTTATATTAGAGAAGGTCCTTTTGGATAAGTTTAACAACTTGAAGGAGATCTTCTGAAGCACAAATGGGAGGAAAGAAGAAGAATTATCAGAGAGGGAAGAACTCCAAAGATGATTGTTGTTCTACTTCGGTGAAGGTATGAATTGCTTAGAAAATTTTCCTAAATTTTACTCCCTTAGGGGTTGTAACTTGTGAATTTGGAGAAGGATTCGTTGACCAAGATTAAGATGGTGAAGATTCACCTTGGGAAGTAGTAAAAGGAGCTTTATCATGTTATAGATGAGAACCAAAAGATCAAAAACAAGTTTATGAAATGATGAGAAACCATGAAAAACATATTAAGCTCCTTGAAGGAAAGTTGAAGAATGAAATTAAAAAAATATGATGAGATCATAAATCATTTAGGGAGTAGTTAGAAAATGTAGCAGCCAACCTAGAATCTAAGGAAGATGCTCATGAGCATAGTCATGTTATTCAAGTTTTGGAGTCACAAATGGAGGAGTTGTCTAAGATCCTAAAGGTCAAAGAGTAAGAGTGTACTCAACTGAAAACACAAGTTTCTTTTCTCAATGATAGACTCAAGACTAAGGAGGATGAGTGCATAAATTTTTAAATAGGCATGAAATCTTTACACTCATAATTTGACCTAATTTCAAGCAAACTAAAAATGTTTGAGAAAAGTGCCAATGATCTCGATGATCTTCTTAGGAAACAAAGATTAGTAGGTGATAGAGTTGGGTTGGGATTCAATGAGGATTTCAAGGGTAAGGAATTTAATCAAGATTTTTGAGGACAATTTTTACCTTAGGGGTTTGGTTTGATACTTGAAGGGGGTAAAATTGTCTCAACCTCAGTATGATGGGGTTTTCAAGATACCCGTGAGATGTGATGGATGTATGATGTTTTGCGCTCCATGAAGAATGTACTAGACTTATTTTTCCTACAAGTAAGCTTGCAAATCAAAAACACTTACACAAAATAGAGTTAGTAAAATAAGTGGGCAGGTTACTCCGCAAAGACCGATTCTTAGAAGCCCAAAATTTCCTTGTGTGGATGTCAACTTGATTTTAAGAAATTTAAGATTTATTGATGCTGATTTTAAGTATGATATGATAGATGGAAAATGTGTTTAACTGTTTATAACTTATTTAGATTAATACATACATTAGCTGATAATAATGAAATGTAAAACAACAAGTTAGAATCCAAAGTTGGAATCTAAGTCGGTGTCTAGGTTCTCTGAAAAGTTTGAGCCTACATAACAGGCTAAGTCTTCGTCTTTGGTGAAGTAGGTATCAGGTTCATAGATGTAATCTTCCACGAAGAAGTTAGAAATCTCCTCCTCCATATCGTATAGGCATGAAAGATCAAAATTAGTGTTTGGAAGGCTGATGTTGCTCTCAATGTCAGATTCAGGTGTGGTGCAGTGTCCTCTGGTATGTTTAGGCTTGCTTCATAGTTTTACTTGAATGATGCAAGGTTAGCTTGGATCCTCTAGAACTCGTAGTATACCTCCCAAAATTCCTTGGTTTCTTCACGAATCCATTGGGTGGATGCAAAGATTTATTCTAACTTGTTAAAGGGAGCCACGTGTATGGCACATAGTTCTAAGTCATAAATTAGATCGTATTGCTTCTAGTGTAAGGGGTGTCAGACCATTGGTAGCGATTCAATACTGGTAATGGGATGACTGATACCTGATATGGCCATCTATAAAACCCATACTTGATAACATGTTAGCAATAAAAAGAAATGGATATGGATTGTTAAACAAATCTATGAAATAAAAATACTTTGAGCAGAATCATAGGTGATTATAACAATCACCGGTGATTGCTGTGGATTCTAACAAGAAAATAAAACAAAGAATATAACTTGATTATTTTGTGACTATAATGACTTTTAAAGCTTCAACGAGAATATTAGTGGAAAGAAGAGCATGATTACTTGAAAACAAAAGCAAAGAATTTATGAAAACAAAGATTACCTTGGATGATTGACCAGATATTTATGATTGAGTGATAAATGGGTGAAGATAGCTCCAAGATGTCTTGACGACGATGCTAGATGATATGACGATTGTCTTGACACGGTGTAGAAATAATAGTCCTTTTTGAAAGGCTTAGTCTCAAAAATGATCGTGGATGGATGTGAATTCCCTGCAAAATTCTCTTCAAAATCCTCCCACAAAGAGGCTTAGGAATATGTTTATATTGATTGTTTGGCGTGGGATAATCACTAGCGATTTAGGCTTATTCAAGTTAGGGGATAAAAAGAGTGATTTTCTTGCCATTTCGAACTTGATTTGCAAAGGATTTCAAGAGAGGTTGGGATACTAAGAGGGGTGAGCTCGAGATGAGGACCACGTTAGTTAGGATAAATGTGGAGGTGTTTTTAGAAGGTTTCTAATTTAACTTAGTTCTAACTAGTTAGGGGTGGGAAGTAGTTATAGGGATAAGTTAGAGGTGGTTAGGTTATATTTATGGAAGGTTGCTAAATTAACTAGTTACAACTAGTGAGTGTGGATGAGTTCACATGGTGAGGTGTGAGGGTGTAATTTATTTAATTAATTATTTTAGGGATAGGGATGTGGTGACATGAGTATTAAATTAATTTAATTAAAGGGTACAATTGGGTGACCTAGGTCATGGAGTTTTGTGAGTAGCACATTTTAATTATTTTGGCAATGATGAATGAGTTTAAATATTGAAGGTGACAGAGTGCATATTTTTGGTGTCTACATTTGCCTCTTTTGTCTGGTGATTTTTGGCAAATCATTAAACAAAAATGATGAGAAGGTTTGTTTGTATGGGTGTTTCTACTACAACGCAATATAGTGAACACCAATGTGTTTTGTTTCAAAGGTTTCCCTAGTCAAAGGGGGTGTACAGAACAGTTACCGGGAATCAATTGACATAGTGACCAAAGGGTTTGACGTCTGTAGACATATGATCCTTGTCGGGTTAACTGACGAATGAAAAAACCAAGTGATGGGGGCCAAAGGGCTCGTGTCCCATAGATGAATGGTGAATCCCAATTTTGACTATGTTTGTTTGATTCAAAATTTCAAGGGCTAAGATCCATTGAAAACATGACACACTTGTGTAAAATGAAAATGGCATGGTTTAGGGAAATATGGGCATGTATGCCTAAAGGGAGTAAATCATTGGCGATTAGTGCAATCATTGGTGATTGCATCATGTAAAAATGAGGGGCTACAAATAGCCCAAAAGTAGTGTTGTTTTACCACATTGCAACCGTGGTAAAAACATTTTCACAGAGCGACTGTTGTTGGCATGAAAAACATGTTTTGGAGTGGAAATTTGACAAGATGGCATCCTCAAGTAGAAAACGCAAGCCTCCGATGGCCGAGGTAGGCTTCTAATCCATTTTTGTGAATTTTTGAGTGTTTTGTGGTATTCGTTGCTGTAATGGGGTGCATAGATGCCCTAATTCTAAGTAGCAGGAATCACCGATGATTCCTTCAATCACCAATGATTGAGGTGAATCACCGATGATTCACCTATGACAAAAATAACTTGTATGCTAAATAGAAAGGCATAGTTTTTGATAAATGTTTTCAAATTTGTGGAATGCTTATGGTTGCTATGGGTGTTAGATGTATTTTTTGAATATTGATATCATCGATGTCACTTTTCGTTGGTAGATTTTGGACAATAAAATTGATGTTTTAATACTTGGAATGAATGTTATTTTTAATACTACTGTGATAATACTAACATTCATCTTGTGTGCTTGCATTTTACAGGTGGATGCACAATTAAATATCCGTGATCGTATACCATTGATGTTGGATGAGGTGAGGGAGACTTATCAGATGAGGATTGGGAGCATCTTGAGGTAGTGGGTTTTAGTGGTATGAGGTTTTATAGATGGGTTCACAGATGCCATAGTTTGATATTGGCGTTGTTAGAGAGGTGGAATCCTTCCACCAATACTTTCTAGCTTCCTATAGGGGAGATGACCATTACCCTTGAGGATGTTCATTGTATTATGAGATTCGAGTTTGCAGATATGTGATTTATTGTATTACTAAGGATGAGAGAGAAAATACTATGTAGAGGTTATATGGAGAGCATGCTCAAGCTGTGAGGTACTCATCGGGGAATTTTATTACCAGGTGTTATATGAGCATGCGAGAGCTGGTTGTCCATGAATGACTATGACGATGATAGATATTTCTTGTTTTTCTTTTCCAGATTTAGGAGGTGGTCATTTTCCTTGAATGATGAATGATGAATGATGTTATTACTGAGATGATGGAGCATCGTACAATGTTTGAGTGGGCACGTACTTTACTAACACAAACATTCGCAGAGCTGCAGCATGGATAACCCACAAGTGTTAAGCTATTAACATTGGATTTTCGTTACAGTGTTGGGCACATGAGCACATTGTGATTTCTCATCCATTGGTCTACCTTGTGATATTAAAGTTAGAAATCTTGGTTTCATGAGATGGAGCTAGAATCTGGGTCGAGTGTGAAAGGCCAAGGAACTTGGTTATTATAGAGATTTGGTATTAGGATTATAGGTGGGTGATGCGGTGTGGAGTCTATACCTATATTTTCATGATTAGCCCGTGTTTCCTTAGGACTTGTTTGGCTTACAACAAGATATTTGGATATAGGGTCACAGAGCTGGAGAGGATGAGCTCCTATATTTTAGTCATATTAGGAGGAAATTTGACTAACTCGGGATATTCCCGTGGATCCAAAGTGAAGTACCGACGAGAGGATGGGGATACCGAGACTTTGAGGGCTGTTGTACTGAGGCCTACAATCATTAATGAGCATTAGGGGGCTATGGATCTTAATGATGAGGGCTAGATTGTTCCAATTGATGATGCGAGGGTGACCCCATATTTTACTACATGGTGGGCTTGATCACTGGGGACCTTTGATCAGACCAAGGCACTGAAGAGAGCTACAAAGATAGTCAAACAAGTACATGCTCTAGTGTCAGGATGAGTACAGGTACCCGAGGATGAGAGGGGTGAGTGCAATGATGCCATAACGAGGCTATTGTAGTAGTGATGACCAAGAAGGCTGTAGCGAAGGGAGAGAGAGATGCTACTTAGAGAGAGCATGATGACCTTATGGGAGTCTAGGATACCCTCATCGCAGAGAGGGATGGATTGATAATTGAGTGAGATAGCCTTTAGGTGTAGCTTGTATAGGTCTCTTCTGACAAAGACAAGTATAAGGGACACATGTATACACTAAGGAAGGCCTTAGGGATCACATGGCCTTCTTTATTTGGTGCAGAGTTTTCAGTGATGGCTTGATCTAGTAGGAAGAGGAGAGCACTTGCAACACCTCATCTTGGTATGATTTTAGTGGCACACTATGAGGATATGCAAGTGGAAAGGGATTACTATGTGGATTTGATAATTAAGAGCTACCCGAATGCCAAATTGTATGTTGATCATATAGCTGCCCAAGGGGTAGCTACATCAACATCAAGGCCTAGTGCTAGTGCATCAAGCATGTGATGATCACTTTAGAGGCTAGAGAGAGGGGTGATGACGAGGGAGGAGCTGAAGGTGATGGTATTGTCAAAAGTTCTTGTAGGGGAAATGAAGATGTAGGCACAAATGGAGGCACACACGCTCCTAGAGGAGAGGGTGGTGGTAGCATGATGTTAGGAGACGTTGATTTTACTACTTGATTGTATATGATGTCATAGGATCATAGAAGCCCATTTTTGCACAATGATATATTGATTATTCAGACATTGATTATGATGTATACCAAACTTTTATCTATATATGATGGTTGATGATGGGATGGATTGTACTTGTGATTTGTTTATAGTGTATGTTATATGTTTTTATTTTAAATGTGTTTATACTTTAGATGGATTTTGATGAATGTGATATGTTTAATATGTTTTGATGTGGTTAGATGTTTGATTGATTTAAATGACCTAAAAAATGTGATCAACAACATGTTAAATCAAAAATGTAATTAAATGAAGTAAAAATGGAAAGATTGCCCCACTATGAATTTGGTATGTGTGATGGGTTTTGTTTGCACTCATGGCCTTTACAAATGTTAAATAAGATCATCAATAGGTAGTTATGCAAATTATGATAGGAATGTGGGTTTGGGTGACTGTATTTTACTAGGATGACACAAAAGGATTTTTGTGTGTATAGGACGATGTGGTAAAAAGGGTTCTCCTTTTCAACAAATTTATAGGTAACATGCCCTAGCCTTTACATATTATTTTAAAGAAAACTGATCAATGTATGAAGCTTTCTATGATGGGAAAGTTGATCTATGCGGGAAGATTTCTTGGATGCTCTTGATTTTTGAAGGCTAATCAATATGGGAAGCCTTTTATATGAGTAGCCATCCTTCGAGGGTATGGTTTACATTTTGATTTTTTGATGGATGGCCATCCTTTGAGGGATCGGTCCATAATTTTGATGAGTAGCTATCCTTCAAGGGAGAAATCTATTTTTGATATTTTTGATAATGATTAAAATTTTTGAATAGTTGTCCTTCAGGGGATCAGTCTATTATAATTTGAGATTTCGATAAGAGGTGCATCCAAATGACTTTTTACATATAAAGTTAAGCTAAGGGAAAAAACCCTAATAAATTTTCTTGAGGGGATAAACGTGTTTGCAAACATACACACACATGCCCCATGTCATGGTCTGGATGGATGAGTGTGATGATTTCAAGGGGTTCTGCAAAGGAATGAATCATTGTAATGATAAGGTGACAGGATTTGACTAGAACTACAGTCATGACAATCAATCATTTAACATGTAACATTCCCATTTGTAAGATTTAGAAACAAGGATTTTTTTGAATAATGTTCTCTGTTCTAAATTATCATAATTTAGAACACACACATTTAAAGTTCTTAAACAATGTTCTTTGTTCTAAATGATCATGATTTAGAACAAACATTCCATACCAATCGATCTCATAATAGATAACCATATACAACTGTAATGACTCGGTGAACTGCCGATCTCTCATTTCATGACTCGGAGTTTCATCGATCTCTCATTTCATGACTCAGTTTCTTACCGATCTCTCATGTTAACTCAATGTATCGTATACTAAGTATACTTGGTTCTCTTACCCTTTTCTGGGTATTGAAGTGTTCTATTTAAGAGGCCTATATAAATATTTGTTACCAATATTCATCTGAAATCCCTTCTTAAACTAGGTGACATAGGATAACGCAACCAACAACTTGTGATACTTTGGCCAAATATTTTCACATGCTATGCATGTTCATATTCCTAGACAACATACTCACAAACAGAATACATCCTTCACCCCCACTTCATCTGTTATCTAGAATGGTCTTCACTGACTCCTGTCAATCCACTTGTCTAAGGTTTAACCTTAACCTAGGTTAGCAACATGGAAAGGTATAGAGAATCTCTCGTGGTGACTAAGGGTACATAGACATACTCAATTGACCCAAGCTGATTGCATGTGTCTAGTTACCTTTAGTCACCGTGAGTTACCTCCTATACAAAATCATGCTCCTAACCCGACTTAGGATGTAACCAAGTCAAGTCCGAGTCTATGTAAACCTAGATGATCCAATTCGGAAGGGTGTTGTGACATGTCAGCTGTAACACTGTGCCATTATGAAGACCCTAGTCTTCATGATGTCACAATACTGCAGTTGGTGTGTACCAACATCCTACGGAATCACCTCATCTAGAGGTACATATCCAACTAAGAAGTTAAATGATTTCTTGTCTTCTTAATTTAAGATTTAATTTCAACAACTCATTGAATCCTTAATTTCTATGTTCATTAAGGTTGCTAACCATAATGATTGATAGTTACCATGCAGATAAATCTGCAATCAATCCCTCTTCCCGAAGGTTTGTGTTTCATTCCATGGTATCTTATCATAAGATTCAAGCTCATAAACAGAATCAATATACCATAGTAAGATTATCTTACTTTGCTTAACCAAGTTTAAGCATGATTAAATTTAGATTCTGGTTCCTTATTAATAGACTTCATTAAGATGAAGTCTATTTATTATGTATGTATTTATTTCATTTTGGTTACCTTATTTTGATTTTGATTTAACAAGAGGAAGTATGTTTTCTTCCTTTCGAACCTCATTTGAGTATGATTCTCAAAGGTATTAACTGAATGCTTATCCCCTTAGAATGTTTATCCTTCCTTTAACTTATATTCATTAGGGTTCATTGCTGCCATTTACTTTACACAAGAATCATAAGTAAATTACTCTTTTATTTAATGTCATCTAATAAACCATAATGACCTAGTTGTATTCTCATCTATACATGCCAACTTAGAAGTTGCATTTATTAAAGGAATAAAGTATCAATTCCCTTCCTATCAATTTCATTTGAGTTCAACTGAAATGATTCAAAACAGATAGGTTTACAAGAGAATAATGACAAGTTTACAAAATTTCCTTTACAATAAACCCAAAGTGAATGATACATCAAATACAAATAACACTCAATCCTTTTTCCCATTCCTCAAAGTAAAATATACATTTTACAAGTCTAAACATTTTAGACTTCACTCATGCCAATCAACATTGATAAACTCAAACAAGAATACAACTTTTCCCTTTTTCAATTACATTCAATAAGAATAATAATTCCTCATAAAAGATGCAGCCTTTAGGTAAACACAAGAAGCATCATAAAAGAACTTGTCTTCTTTTATCACTTATGAAATCCATCTGTAAAATTGCTAGCACAGGTCAGTTCGTCGAACTGAGCATGATAAGCACTAAACATTAAAATGATGTGCTTCCAACTAACTGTCTCATAAAAAGAACCCTAATTTTATGAAACATTAAAGCAATTCAGATAGATATCTCATAAAGGAATAAGGATCATAAAAGAAAGAACTGAAAGAGTAGCCACATTACATCAAGTAAGAATCATGATCAAATCAACACTCTTCATTCAGTAATTTCACAAGAAAGATTACAACAGATAAGTAATAATACATCTCAATTACTTATCGAATCATACTATAGAGGTATATAATTCATTCTTGATTCAAACAAATGTTCAAGAAGGATACTAACCCTACAGTTCTCAAACAAAATTATTTTAAAGAAGCAATGAATCACAAGTCACAACACTAACATAATTCTTCATACAATATCAAGACCAATTTCATTCAATCTTTAAGAATGGTATTTAGGATGAACCATTGACATCCTAAAACAATATTCCCTTTTTAATACCCATTTCGGTTTCAACAGGTTTAATGCAGAAGAGAGAAAGTAAACAGATGGCAAGAGAGACAACTTTAGTCATCCTTTGAGGTTCAACGAGTACAACAATGTATTCAATAACTCAGAGAGAGAAAACAAAATGTAAATTCCATTTACATACACCCAAAGGCAATCACACATAAAATTCATTACCTCCTTAATAGGAATTTGTAAAGGAGAAGAAAAGAAAGGAAGTATTTCATTCAACTATCTACTCTACAATCTCCTTCAGCTAACACAACCAAACTGGTTGATCTCATGCAAGGAGGAATAATAGAAGAGAATAAACAGGCAGAGGGAGAACAAAGTACAACTTTCTTCAGATTTTGAAGATAACAATGATGAGTACTTTAACTTAGAAAGGAGAGAGTGAAATAGGAGTCAATAATCAAGATGAGAGAGAGGTTCTCATTACTTCTTCCTCATACCGAATCATATATATATATATATAAACTATATCATGCAAGTCAGTTATCGGAGATGTATTTCTCTCAACATAAAACAGGGACAGCCTCAGTAGCTTACCAGCTATTACTAACAGAAATATTCAATAGATTCAGTTTACAACTATACCAAAAGTATCAAGCAACAACTGAACCTCCAATTTCATCCAATCGTTAATAGCTTAATACACTACAAACAAAGCTTATTCATCCTGAGTAGAAAATGATTATGAGATTACAATCAAGTAAACATGTTCTTCATTCCACAGGGATAAAAGAAATCATTTTTAGATACGATGGAAAGGAGTCTCGAACAAATTTAAATACAAATAAGAAAGTCAAATTCCACAACAATCATCCGTGGGTACCAACAGTAAGAGTAATAACACTTCATTTCATAACGTGCAGGTGTGAAAACATCATGGTCATCACAAAGTCACAGAAGAAGCTAAATCACTTTTATCACGCTTCGTGTAAGGAAGAATGGCTCAAACAAAACCCTTACTTAGTAAGGACATTTACCTACTTCCTCAAAACAACCCACAGAAGCTCACAAAATCGAGTTATTTCAAACTCAGAAAGAGTATACCACTTTCACTTGTCATTTCTAGATGAAAACTAAATCCACAAAGTGTTAAATCCAACACCGAATCAGTATAATCACAACAGAACAACAATATTCGAAACAACACTTGTTTCAGCAAAAAGACATCTCATTTCCTACTTTCCTTCAACAGAGAGAAAACCCATATCAAATCTTTATCAACAATGTTTTTCCCTTAATCTATTTTGCACAGGAATTAGAAGTTCACACGATTTTAGCAACATTCTAGTTTCAAACAAGATAAGACACGATTTACTCAAACATGCATCAAGAAAATACCCATATCAAATATTTTCCAAACAGCAAATCCAAGCAGAAGAATACAACAAAATACACCATAATCATTTCCACAAAACCATTTGTTTCTAAGAGCAGAGTTGTTTTAATGAAGACGTTTAGAAAGAAGAAGAACTATTTAATAAGAAGAGCCTATCATGCCTGATAGTGTTTTCTTTTGATTTGCAGAAGACCTCTAGCTGAGCCTCCCAAAACCTCTTCTTTCCAAAACAACGTCAACAACCAAATCTGCTTGCTCTCCTTTTTCTTCCATAGGCTCAGAAATAGCTCGAAGATACCCAAGATCACAAAGGGTCAAAAATGGAATTTCTGGTTCAAGAACCAGAACCCACATGTAGAGAAAAAACCAAAAGATCAAATGACCATACAACTTCCCACAATTCCGCCTGCCTAACTCCTAGGTGGTTTCTTCCACTAAACCCGAGGCCATTGAATGCATTGAATGCCAATTCCCTCCTCTTTCCTTACGCCACCACCATTTCAAACTTGGCGAGTTCCATTCAAAATTTGCATGTGTTTTAAATTTAGCAGTGATGTCAGTTAGGCATCCCATTATCTTTTTATGCCTCCACCAATCTTGGTGAATTTAGGATGTAAGGACTGAAATTAATCCACATTAATACCTTAGAAACCATCGCCACCAACTTCCCACTTGCCATGTAACCCTTAGGTCCCCTTTAGGCTTAGTAATAGTTTAGGTCACCTTAACATTAGTTAGGTTTCCATCTTAGTTCTTAGGTCTTTAGAACTGCCTTAGGTTATTTCCAAAACCCCATATCCACTAACCATATTACCTTAGGTTAGGTTATTAACCTTAGATTAGAATCCATATAGGGTAGGACATTACAACATAGGTTAAGACGTAACCTGTAGTAGTTTAGTAATAGGTCCTAGGTAAGTATTGTTACCTTAGGTTAGAAATCCAAATAGGGTAAACATTACAATTTAGGTCAGATCTGAATAACACCAACCATTCCGACCAAGGCTAAGGTATTTTCCTTAACAACCCAATAACAGATTCTCAATCTCCTCACATTGCTCAATGTTACAAAACACTTATAAAGGAGGTCCAAACTTACCATTTGTAGTATGATGCCAAGTAAGAATACCTGTAGCTAGGTCCTTTACAATTTACAACAAAACACAGCTCGGTTCCATAATACATTTCATTCGAATGTCAATTAACAAGATGACATTAAAGAAGAACTAAAGCATACCTTGGATCAATGGAATTGATTCATGGTGTGCTGTTATCATATGAAAATAATAGTACAGATTTACAACTTACAGTTCAAAGACAAAATGGCTTCATTTCCAAGTAAATAGAATTATAACAAGCATGGATTCTGAACAGTGATAACTCATCCATTGCAAACATGATTCAACATCAAAAGAATACACCTTCCTAAGAAAAATCACATGTCAATGTTTACAATGTCAAAAGTGGAATTCATCATAAGTAATAATCATGACCAAGATGTTACATAATAATAGAAAGGCCGCAAGTACAAAGTGTTCAAAGGTTCCCTCTCAGGTTCCCCATCAAGAGAAGCAAGATGATAGGCTACTGACCCATATTTGTGAGTGATAACGTATGGACCAATCCAATTACGGGAAAATTTTCCTTGTTTAATCCGTTCTAATGTAGTGACATTTTGATTCTCTTTAAGTACAAGATCATCAAATTTAAAATCATATTCTTTGACATGTTTTTTATATGCTTTGTTAATACGTTGTTGATAGACTTGATGATGTTCAAGGGCTGCTAGGTCCTTTTCATCTAACAATTCTAGTTACGCTAAGTGATCTTGGTGATATTCTTCATTGGGAATGAAATCTTTGAGGGATACATGTAATGATGGGATTTTAATTTCAAGAGGTACGATAGTTTCATAGCCATAGACAAGTGAGTGGGACGTAGCGCATGTAGGTGTGCAAATGCTAGTTCGATAGGCCCAGAGAGAAAACATGATTTGAAGATGCCAATTCTTTCCCGCATCATTTACCATTTTCATGAGAATTTTGTTAAGTGTTTTGTTAGAGGCCTCGACCTGTCCATTTTCTTGAGGATAGTATGGTGATGAAAAAACTGAGTTTGATGTTGAATGTATCACGAGCTTTTTAACTTCCTTATTTTTGAAGTATTTTCCATTATCTCGTGATGAGTTTATGTGGGATGCCAAAATGACATATGATGTTCTGATATATGAAGTTGATGATAGGTACATATTTTTTCGAGGTTAAAGGGATGGCTTCAACCCATTTAGTGAAATATTTAGTTGTTGTGATTATGGAATGATGTTGTTGAGATGATTTTGGATTGATTGCGCCAATGAGGTCTAACCCCATTAAGAGAAAGGCCATAGATCCCGAGCGGGTTGTAATGCTTGACTAGGGATGTGAATGAGATAGGAATGAAGTTGGAATTTGACACACTTCTTTATGTAAGCACAACAATATTTAGTGATGGTAGGCTAGTAATACCCTAGTTGTATGACACATTTAACGATGACATTTCCACTGAAGTGACCACCACAGATGCCATCATGAACCTCTTTGATTGTTTTAGTTGATTCATGTGTTTTAAGGCATCATAATAGTATGTCATCAAAACTACATTTATAAAGGATACCACCTATGATGACAAAGTGAGTGACACGTTAAGGAATGATCATTTAGTGGACATTGATAAATCTGATGGTAGTTTACATTTAGATAGATAATCATATATCTGTGTGTACCATAGATCGGGTGGATTGTTACCAATATTATTAATGGAAGGAAGCTCATTTTGATGTGAAGGATGATCCAAGTGTTGAACAACTACAAACATCTTGGTTTTATCCTTTGATTTTTCTGTTTCAAAGGGAACAAGGGATTTGAGGGATGCCATAGTGTCTACAAACCTGTTAGAAGATCATGGAATGGCTTGAATGGTGTAATGATCGAATGCGCCAAGGAGAAAATTGACGAAAACTTTATATTTTTGAAGGATTTCATTTTTACATTGATATTCTCCTTTAACTTGACTAACAACGAGTTGTGAATCTCTGTATATTTCTAGGATGTGGGCACCTAGGAGAATAGTAGTATTTAGACCCATGATTAAGGCTCAGATTCGCCATGTTATTAGTACATTCAAAGTTGAGTTGATTTTAAATGATAATAGAAGTGGAATGTTCCAAGGTGGTATGATGATGACTCTAGATCCTCCCCCTCTTGGCATTTAGCACCATCAAAGAAGAGATTCATTTTAATGGGGATGAAATTAGATTCATCGATGTTGTTGATAGATTCATCAGGGAAATGTTCATGAGGTGGTTGATTATTTGAAAGGGGTGCATTGGCGAGATGATCTGAAATGGATTTGTTATCCAAATAACTCTCCTAGTTATTTGGATAACTTATATTTTATCATAACTCTGATGTTTCACTTTTCGGGTTCATGCGTACACTTGAGCTTGATCCTTATGCACAATTTTCTTTGCTGAAATTCTTTTACATGCCAATACATACCTTCATGCTTCTCCCTCTGCATTTTCTAGCTCCTTCCATTTCCCATTTGTGCCTTCCTCTGTGTAGCCACTTTCATTCTCAATCATCACACACCACTCACATGCACCTCTATAGACTTTCCTTCCAAAATGGCTAAGTCCCTGCATTCCTCTTATGTGCTTGCATACACTAAACTCCCGCGTGCCCATTTTCTTCCTATCTCCATAGTTGGATGCTCACACCCTACTTCCATACTTTCCTTTTGCAAGTATGCCTTCTTTCCTACCATGCGTGTTGTGTTCACTCACCTGTCCTTCACGTGTGCACCTTTGTGCCTCTTACTTTCGCACCTTATGTCTTCTATGCCGGTCACTATGCCACATCATCTATCAGAATTGAGTGTGCTACATGTAACCTATCAAAGCACACTAACATGGCGCCAAATCTAGACAACCAACTAGTGCATGAAACATAGCATAAAAGATAAAAATAAATGAACAGTTGGCTGATTTCCTCAGTCAATTAGCGCGCACCATGTGTCATTGCATGTTAGAGTGACCTATAGAATTTTGACAACCATAACTTCGCTTTCAAAGTGCTCGATCGGCTCATGCCTAGGCTTGTCATAGAGCTACTAATAGAAGCTACACATTGGACTATTCAAATTCAAATCTAGGTGGGATTTGGTAGGTGGAAAATAGGGAAACGTCTTTCTAATCATCAATGCACACATCTAATCAACCTCAACCACTAGATTTCAATCAGATCTTTCTTTCTTCCTTCTTCCACATGCCAAATAGACATGGGAAGCACATTTGATATAGCCTTGCAAGTGGATCATGTAGGTATTTATTACTTACTTTTGTGTGGTTGCAGATTTGAATTTGAGTTTCCCTCCTTTTCTCTCTTCTTCTTATATAAATAGTAGAGTTCTACTTTGTAAAAATATCCTCTCTCGTTTGTACCGACCACCATGCTAAAATAGTGGCCAACTTCCTACGGGTTTTAGACCTTGACATGGCCTTTGCGATGTATTCTCACCTCCTACTATGAATGTAAATGAATGTGCATCCCTTAAGAAATAAAATCATGTTTTGTGCAAGTCTTCTCTTCCCTTTCTCATTTTTATTGCATCTCACCTCTCTGTTTTCATTTTCTGGTATGCTTGTGTATTCCTTCTTGCAGTCCCCATGTTCATGTGTTGCACGTCTTTGGAAGGCCAAGCCAACGTGTTGATTTATGGCTCATGCCATCTTCCCTCTTCTCATGCGGCCTCTCTGTTTCCTTCATTGTTCATGGATAGTGATCGACCCTTTCCTTGCACTATTGCCTTCCTTAGCTTAGGATTTCCCCATCTACATATCCTTTTATCCCTAGTCACTTGACATGTTTAGTCTAGGATTTTCTTTCAACATTAGTAGTAGTAGCATTAGAGGTAGGTAGAGGAACTAGCCTTCTCTAGAGATCCGACTAAAGTGCGCAAGGTCCCATAACTTAGAGATGGTTCCATTGTTGTCTCAAACAGCTCGGTTCTCCTAGATCCGAGACGCAGTGCACGTTTGAATGAACAACAATTTTTTAGTACGCTTCGATGGGACATGAATAAAGAGCTTTACATCTTCATCTTAGTAAGTTTGATGTGTTTTGCTTGAGATCTAGCCTTTGGAGGAATTTTTCAACACATATGGTGACTCCACTGATCCAAACACACCCATTATTTCATTCATAGACTAGTCTCCCCTCTTTCTTTCATTCATTTTCTTTCTTCCATTGTTCCACCTTCCTCTTTTGAAGTTGTGCAATCATGACTTCTTTCCCTCTTAGAATTCTCATTTGCAGTAGTAGATCTATTTCCCTCCATCACCATAATTTCAAAATCCTCCTCTAAATTAGTTTTATAAGCCCCATTATCCTGAAAATGCATGTAACCCACTTTTTTCTAACAAAATGTTTATGAAGAACAAGTTTATGCAGATGATGGTGGTGACTCCATGATAGAAGCTGATTTTGAGAGGAAAGTACAAAAGATGGAGATGGACATGATGCAGCTCAGAGTCAAGTGCTCCATAAAGGCAGCTAGAGTTGGCTACAAGGTCCCTTGTCCATGGGTCAGCCTTGTACCAAGTTGGTTTATCACCCACTGATGCTTTTTAGTTTATTGTTAAGATTAAACCTCAAGTTACAAAGTGGGCAGAAATAATGGAAGCTTAAAAATATAGTGTGTGGTAACCCTTTCAATGGGGTAACCCTGCACTACCATCTTAGAACACTCCCATTCCTTCATGTAAACCCACTTCATCTCAATGTGCTGCACATGTTCCTAGCTTTCTACACACTACCCCCATTGAGAATTCCCCTCCTCCATCCTCTCACCTTTATTTCTCTTCCATCATCCCTCTCACGTGCACTTATATTCCTCCCGTGCATGTGCCTTTCGCCCCCATCCTTCCACTTTCTTCTCCGAGTCCCCTTTGTTTAGTCACTATAAATGAACAAGCCACCTACCTATGCACCATCTCTAGCCAATGTCATCATGTTCGATGACTGTCGAACAATTGAAGAATGATATGAATCATGTGACTCCTACTGGAATGATGAAATCATCGGGCACCTATTCTTTAAGAAATTCCGTTAGTTCCTGAGGACACATTTCTGAAGGAGACTAAGTTACTTGTAGAGGTAGAACCTCATACACCCCAAATTTTCTACATCACCTGACCTGCAAGAAATCACCTTCAGAAGGAGAGTCTACAAGAAAATCCCATATGTGGGATTGAAATTCAAAGTAATGGGAAAATCACAAGGATCATGTCGTGCTCGATCCAATATTTGGCTAGTCTAGAGCCAAAGATAGAGTTTCCATTGGTCATGTTCACTCTAGAACATGAGGTTGAGCTTCAACACACCAAAGGTAAGCAACAACGCCTCCGGATCCAAGTGCATAACAAATTTAGGAGGTATATATTCTGTTTGTTGATACTTTGAGGAGGGTGAAACACCATCTACAAGTCAGTTTTTCACTCTTATTTCTGACCATGTTCAATGCCAAATCAATTACATGGTTGCAATTTGTGAGGAAGGGAAGCTACTTCTCCTACCTGTTATAGGTTTTACTTGAGTGCCCTCTACCTCTGGTTATTTTAGGTTAGAATAGGTTTGTTTTTAGTAACACAAGTGCTTGTGCACACTTTGCATGTTCCCTTTGGGACATGTATGATTTTCAGATTTTGTACATAGTGTTGTGCTTTTGTTTCAATGTGCTCCCTTTGGCACCTTTCCTTTCCTGGAGTTCCTCTAATTGCCCCTTTTTTTGCTTCCTGGATGATAGTTCAATTTTGGTAGAGGCAATTCCAATGGTTAGTGCATAGCTTTCACTCTCATCAATCCAATTCAAAATATCTTCATATGAGAGCAATAATTCAATTTAGAGTTTAGATAGAGCTTCAAGTGACTCCAGGGTATTCTTCAAGTTGCACAGATTAGATCTTCAAGTTTAGGGCTTGACTCCATGCCTAATGGATGCTTCTAAGGCTACTGGTCTCTTCATCTAGCAGACAGATGGCCCCAAAGTCACCAAAACTGTTATCCAAATAACTCTCCTAGTTATTTGGATAACTTATATTTTATCTTGACTTTGATGTTTCACTTTTTAGGCTACACGCACTCAAGCTTGACCCCTTGGCACAATTTTCTTGGCTGAAGTTCCTCTATATGCCCTTACACGCCTTCCTACTTCTCCCTCTGCATTTTGCTATCTCCTTCCATTTCCCCTTTGTGCCTTCCCTCTGTGCAACAACTTTCATTTTAAATCATCGCGCACCCCTCACACACACCTATGTATACTTGTCTTCCAAAATGGTTAAGTCCCTGGCATTCCTCTTGCGTGCTTGCATACAATAAACTCCCACGCACCCATTTTCTTCCTATCTCCATAGTTGGATGCTCATGCATTGCTTCCATAATTACCTTCTATAAGTATGCCTTCTTTCTTGCCGCACACATTACATTCGTGTGCCCTGTCCTTTTAGTGTGCACGCCGTTGCACCTCTCACTTTCATGCCTTACATATTCTACACTACCACCATGCCACATCATCTGTTAGACTTGAGTGTGTTACATGTAACCTATCATAGTGTTCCAACAAGGCACCAAATATGGACAACCAACTGGTACATGACATGTGGTAGAAAAGATAAAATAGATGAACAATTCACCGATTTCCTCGGTCATCAATGCGCACCACATGTCATTGCATGTCGAGTGACCTATAGAATTTTGATAGCCATAACTTCGATGCGGTGCTCGATCGTGCGCACCTAGGTTTGTCGAGAGATCTTGACACAAGCTACATGTTGGACTATTCAAATTCAAATCTAGGTGGGATTTGGTAGGTGGAAAACATGGAAATGTCATTCTAATCATCAATGCACACAACTAATTGACCTCAACCACCATATTAAAATTAGATATTGCTTTCTTCCTTCTTCCACACACCAAATAGGCATGGAGAATCATATCCGATAACCTTACGGTGGATTTGCAGGTATTTATCACTTCCTGTTGGTGGTTACAGATTTGAATCCAAGTTTCCATCCTTTTCTCCTTCTTTTCTATCCTTCTTCTATAAATAACAGAGTTCTACTTTGTAAAAAGGATCCTCTCTGTTGTACCAGCACCATGCTAAAATGGTGGTTGACTTCTCATGGGTTTCAGACCTTGACATGGCCTCTGCGATGTATTCTCACATCCTACCATGAATGTAAATGATTGTGCATTCCTTAAGTAATAAAATCAAGTTTTGTGGAACTCTTGTCTTCCCTTTCTCGTTTTCATTACATCTCACCTCTCTATTTGCATTTTCCGTATGTATCTTGTGTGTATTCCTTCTTGTAGTTCATGTGTTCATGTGTTGCGCACGCCGGAAGGCTAAGATTACGTGTTGATCTCGTAGTACGTGCCATCTATCCTCTTCTCTTGTGCCCTCTATTTTCTTTGCCACTCATAGAGAGTGATCATACCTTTCCTTAGCGATATCACCTTCCTTTTAGCTTAGAATTTCCCCTTTTTATATCCTTCTATCCTTGGTCTCGTGGCATTTTTAGTCTAAGATTTTCTTTCAGCATTAGGATTAGTAGAAGCGTTAGAGGATGGAAGAGGAAACGACCTTCTCCGAAGATCCATCTCAAGCACGCAAGGTCTCACAACTTGGAGATGGTTCCATTGTTATCTCAAACAATATGGTTCTCCCATATCCGAGATGCGGGTGCACATTTGAATGACCAACATGCTTGACCTTTAATAGATTTTTGAGATATGATTTCGAGGTCAAATTTAGTCATGAGCATAAGCCATTGAGTTATGTGATCATTATGATAAGGTTTAACATGCATGGCTTTAAGTAGATTAAAACTGGTGATGACATATGTCTTATGATTGAGGAGATAATGTTGAAGTTTGGAGGTGGAAAAATATAATGCACAACATAGTTTTTTGGCTTTAGTGTAGCATGTTTCATATTCATGGAGTGTGTGGATAATGTAGTATATGACCTGTTCATGACCTTGATTATCACGGTGGGTGAGCATAGCTCCTAGGGCATGCTTTGAAGTGGATATGTATAGATAAAATGGCTCCCTTCATGAGGTAGAGTAAGCATAGGTGGTGATAATAGATATTGTTTGATTTCATCAAAGGCTTTCTAGAAATTAGAATCCTAATGAAATTCTATGTCCTTGTGAAGAATATGGTTAAAAAATTAACAACGGTATGAGGTATGTGATATGGAACGCCGAATGGACTATAATTTACCCTGAGGCTACACAGTTGCTTAATATTGGATGGTGGAGGCATTTCAATGATAGCTCTAAATTTTTTTGGGTCAAATTTGATACCTCGAATGGATATAATGAATCCTAAAAGTTTTCTCGATTAAGACAAAAAAATACTTTGCAGGATTAAGATGAAGACAAAACTGGATGAGACGAGTGAAGATAGATTCAAGGATGTCAAGATGGTTTTTCCTTGATTTAGACTTTCCTAGGAGGTCATCAACATAATCTTCGATAATTTTGTGGATGAGATCATGGAAAATATATGTCATGGCACGTTGATACGTAGCTCCTGCATTTTTAAGACCAAAGGGCATGACACGATAGTAGAAGGTTCCCCAAGGAGTGATAAAATAAGTTTTGTGTTGATCATTGGGTGCAATGAGGATTTGGTTATAACCAAAGAAGCCATCCATGAGGGAGAGCATTTCATGGCTGACTATTAGGTTGACGAGCTGATCTATGTTTGGAAGAGGGAAATCATCTTTTGGAAAAGTGAGATTGAGATCCCGAAATATGTGTAGATATGCATTTTTCCCGAAGCTATGGTTACAGGGATTACATTGGAGACCCATTGTGGATAGTCAATGGGTATAATGAAGTTGATAGATAAGAGGCATTTTAACTCTTCCTTAATAAGAAGGGATATACGGGGATGCACTTTACAAAGCTTTTCTTTCACCGGATTAGTGTTGGGATACATGACTATGTTGTGTACAAAAATGTTACAATTGATTCGGGCATATCACTATATGACCAAGTGAAAGCTTGGTGATATTTTTTAAGAATGAGGTGAAATAATTTAGTTCTTGTGGATCTAGAGATTGAATGACCTTAACTATGCGAGGATCCTGAGGGGTACCTAAGTTAATGTCAAGGGTGGATTCATTAAGGAGTGTTGGTGTGTTAGATGGTAAAGACTTCTGAAGGAAACGATCTTCAGATCCCATATGGGAAAGGATATCCTGGTCATCTTGACACTGGAAGATATCCACAATGGGTGAATATTCCTCAACCATTTATGGCCAAACAAGGGGTAACGATTTAGTGGAATGATTGGATTGATAAGTAAGTGGCCCTAAAGATATAGTATTGATTAAAAAATAATTTAGGTGGGATGGGTACAATGTCGTATGTGTCCATGGGATCTTCAGGGTTTGTTGGCGATGATGGTTCTAGTTCGGAAATAGTTAGGGATGTAGCAAGTTTAGATGTAGTGGCTTTGCACATTTCGGAGGTGAATTTTTTATAGCCTAAACCACTTTTATCATGAGATTTAAGGGAACATAGGATGGGTTAATCATGGGTTCCTTGTTCATAACGTCTCGAGGCTAAAACCCCTCCACGTGCAATGATGAAGATACATGCGAGAAAAGTTGGGGTTATCAAGGGATTTAAAATTCAATGTGAATGACATGGTGCAATGTGGATTGATATCCTGGGATGGAGGGTTATCGAGTCCTCCATAAATAAGGTTTGTTTTGAGATACACATGACCTGTAGGAAATAACATCCCCTACGTTTGGGTCATACATGGGTTGCTTGTTAGGGTGGCCATATGTTTTAGGTGAAGGGATGGAGTTAAGCATGAGGAGATGATATTCTTCGAGCGTAAGGCGTTTTACAACCTCACCAAGAGAGGAATCATCTAGTAACTTGGAAGAAGGGATAGATGCACTAGTGGATGCTTCATCAAATGGCTCAGGTGCAGATTTTGGTACAAGGACGTCATTTGGGTGGTACATCATGTAGCAATCAACGAATGGATTTGGATCAATGGGGATAGTGAAGGTTTGAACCTCATGTTCATATTTGAGACAATGATGGAGGGTGGAAAACACAACGCATGGTGTGTATCTAAGGGTGTCCTAATAACATGTTGTATTGAAACTATCCTTCTATAATGTAGAAGAGTTCGGTAGGGGTTTAACACCGAATTAAAGCGGGAGAGTATGACGAAAGTGCCTAATATGGGTGCAATAGTGTTGTTGAAGGATTGTAATAGAACCAAAGTTTGAGCGATGACAATATTGGGTAATTTGAGTTGGTTAAAAGTAAGGGATGATATGATGTTAATGGTGACACCACTATCAATCATAACCCTCTTGATGGAGATGTCATTGATCTGAGTGGTAATAAAAAGTGGAAGGTCATGGTCCTTTGGTCTAAGAGAGGGAATTTCATATGGTTTAAAAGATATAGAGGTAGATGCTTTGAGAGCACCCACAAAGTTTGTGAATGGAACTAGATCATTGGATGGTACAATGATGGATTGGAGTGCCTCGATCATGGATTGTTTGTGAAAAGGAAAGGTCTGAACTAGCTCATAAAGTGACATCCTGATAGGAGATTGGTGTAATTGTTTGATAGTAACCTTCTGAATTGTGGTGAAAGGGGGTGTTGCTACTTGTATGGAAACTTTGGCTTTTGATGATGGTGTTTGGTTAGAATACTTCAGATCTAAGGAAATAAACACCATAGGTTTATTAAAGGAAACATATAGTTCAAGAGGTGAAGGTATATCAATGAAGGGTTTTCATTTCTTAGTCTTTGATGGTTCTTTGTCATAATTTTGTGAATGAGTGGTGATGTGTACAACACCGACTTGATGATCAGATGCTTTAGGGATAGATTCTTTAGTTTTTGATGATGATGATATTGATGTTGGCATTGTGTTTGATTGGGAAGGAAGGAAGAGTGGACTTCTAAGTTCCTGTACTTTCAAATGAAAGGATCTACAATTTTCTATGGAATAACCACATGTTCTGTGGTAATCACAAAAGATAATGAATTCGTACTAGGCATGATTCCATTCGTGATGATCTCGGAGGTTTAAAAGGTGGTAGTGTAATAAGTGATCATTGCAAGAGGTCATCTAATATGGTGGCATAACACCCTTTTGGTGTAGAAGTAGATGGGGACAAAGTCATGTCTATATTCTTCTCAGGAGGAGGTAAGATAGGTTGTTTAGCTAGAGGTTGTTTATTTGTTTGTCATTGAGGCTTTCTAGATGTCACAACAAGTGGTGGAAGAGGAGCTTGCATGGGTTGTCGTTGGTGTGAATAGTCAGATTGTGTGATAGGCAAAGGAAAAGGGTCGTGTATGGGTGGCCACTGGTGAGGATAGTTGGTATGCTCGACATGTGAAGGTGAAGGATCCTATATGGGTGATTGTTGGTGTGGATAATTAGGCTATGTAAATGGTGCAGGATATGGAATTAGTGTAGGAGTTTGATTGGGGGATTTTGATCCCGTAATAATAGGATGATTAATAGGTATAAGGGAGAAACTTCCACGCAAAGGACTCTGATTTGGAAAAATATATTGAGGGATTTTAAAGACCTGAACAATACTTCTTATGTGGCCCTTTTGTGGTTTTGGATGAGCTAGGTGTGGTTGATGAGGATGCTATAGAAATGTCAGATTTACCTGAGGTGGAAGGTGTTTTGGGTTGTTTTTCTAATGTGGTTTTAGGTGTAGTTTTGGGAGATGGAGAGGATGTGGGTGTAGATTCGGTAATGGCATGTGATGAGGGTGTAGGAATAACTTTAGTAATGTTTTCAACAGATGGAGGTGCAGTAGCTTTGGGCTCATTGGATTTTGATGCCGATTTTTAGGTTTTGACTTGGTAAGTGACGAAGATGTAGAAAGGGTCTTGATGATGTTCTCAATAGGTGAAGGTTCAATAGTCATAGTTTTCGGTTCATTGGCTGTTGGCGTTGGTTCCGCATGTTTTGATTCGGTACGTGACAAGGTGGGTTGAGAGGTAGGCTCAATTTTTGTTATTGTATTGATGGTGTGGACAACATTCATTTCTGGTTAATTGGAGGAATAAGGGTGATTCGAAAAATGTTGCTTAAATATGTAAAGATTTTGATTTGTGGGTGCATTTGGATTGTCTAAGTGGAGCTCACCCTTGTCGATCAAATCTTGAAGTACATTACAAAATGTGCGACACCTTTCAATGTCATGTCCATTAACCCTATGATATTTATAATAGTTTTTATCTTGATACCAAATGGGTTTAGATACTGATATGTCGATGGGTCGAATAGGTGGGAGAGATATCATGTTGGAAGCAAGCGGTTTGTCTAAAAATGCATTATAATTCTCCCCTATAGGTGTGTATCTACATTGTTGATGAGGACACTTGGCAGAAGGTTTTTACTTGGGAGTGGATTTGACTACGAAGACATTGGTAGATGTTTTTGACTTATCAGGGTTAGATGTTGACTTGGACACAAATTCAAATTTTGGTTTCTTAGGATGAAGATTAACCTGTCCATCTTCTAAATATCAATTCCAATTTACGGGCCATAGTAAAAGCCTCATCAAAAGTTTGAAATGATTGGATTTGTAAAGTAGATGAGATGTGTTTAGCACATGCATGGTAAAAG
Organism: Taxus wallichiana var. yunnanensis; assembly: GCA_018340775.1. Lineage (NCBI taxonomy): Eukaryota > Viridiplantae > Streptophyta > Pinopsida > Cupressales > Taxaceae > Taxus > Taxus wallichiana. The sequence goes on along the minus strand of CM031239.1, from coordinate 920,796,687 downwards.
ACCTCGATTAATTCTGTTTGTGGTAATGTAAAGGATAGTTGATTGGTGACACCTCTCCAACGAGAAACAAAGTCAGTGATAGATTCATCTTCAAATCGGCTAATGGCATATAGGTTGTTGATAGTGATTTTGTGTGCTATGTTTATGGAAAAGTGTTCTAAGAAGAGCTAGGAAAGTTGTGTAAAGGAGGATTGGGAATGATGTTGTACCAATCTAATGCGGGACCAATGAGGGACATGTTAAAGGTCCTCAACATCAGGTCTTGGTCATGAGATATTAGATAACAAGCGTGACAAAAGGCACATATATGTTGTTGGGAATCTTCCTTGATGAAAAATTTAATGAACTTAGGAAGTTCCCAGTGAGGTAGACATGATTTATATAGCACCGAAGGATGAATGTGCTCATTGTAGATTTGATCATAAGAGAGTACATTCTTGGATGAAGACAAAGCAACTTCGAGACTAGATATGCGGTTTAAAAGGGCTTGGAGAGGATCAGGTTGTGTTTGTTATTATGAGGGTGAGCCAGGTTGGAATAAAGACTGGCTTCATTGTGAGTATGTCTGATACTATTGAGGAATGCCTTGCTAGTAGGGAATTTTTGTTGGGGAACATTTTGTTGAGGAATGTTCTATTGATGTTGTGGGATGTGGTATTGCAGAATGTTTTGTTGAGGTACATATTGTTGAGGTGTGTTGTATTGAGGTATGTTTTACTGTGGTATATTCTATTGATAAGGAACATTTTGTTGAGGGATATTTTGATGATAAGGGATGTTCTGTTGTGGGATGTTTTGATGAGACGAAGAACCTTGTTGGGAGGCTATAGGGTGTGAGGTTTGTATGTACTGGTACTGTGATGGCATTGATGTATGAGTGAGTGGTTGTGAATACGTGAGTGACTGCTAAAAGGAAAAAGCAGAGGTGGAAGAGGATGGTGCCTATTGTGGGATACTTGTATTGTGGGATGTTTTTTAGGGGTGTAGATTGTGGCATGGAGATTAGTGGTTGTGAAGGTTATGGTATGTATTGTGAAACAGGGTGAGTCTTAAGAATGGCACCGGTATTAATCATGGTGTAGTTGCGAGGATGGACATGGTGAAGTTTAGAATGGGACTATTAACCTATCGGTGGAGGTGTTTGTACCTGTGAGGAGGTCAAGGAGTGGACGATGAAGTATCGGTATTACTTAGGGGAGGTGTAGAACCTGTAAAAGGGCTTGATGAGGATGTAGACTGTTGGGTAGATGTGTTTTGTGATGAAATCATGTGGAGGTCATAAATGGGTGCTGAGGAGACCTCAGATGCTTTGGGTTGACTGGTGAAAGTTTATTCATTTGATGTTTTAAAGGTGTTAGTAGGACTGGAAAATATCTCGAGTTGACTATTGTTCGGTGTTTCAAGTTGATTTGAAGTGTATGGGTATAACTGCTGGAAAATGGGGTCTTGATTTTGATCAATGATTTGTGTAATGGAAGATGAAGGATTGTAAGTGTGTTGGGGTGTAAATGGTTGCATTTGAACATTTCTGGCCGCTAGGTAAGAATTGATGGCTATAGGGTTTGAATATAACATTTCTTCAAAGACAAGGTCTCCCCTATTGTAGAAAGGCAGTTCAAATGTTTTTGGTTGAGGACTAGAAGAAAAGAGGTGGTCTATTTCTTGTGGTCCAGATGTATGAAAGATTTGACCATGATATTGATGTGGGGAATGAAATAATTGTTGTCCCATTTGTTAGGAATAAAACTTAGCTTAATTCATCATTAGTTGATATTTGAATAAATGTAATAAGTTAAAGTATTTAATTTAAATAATTTAAACTTATGTCAATAGGTATTAGTTATCCTTAGTTGTTAGTTAACCGAGTGATAATGTTCTCATCCAATGTTTGTGGGATCATGTTCTATCTTGCATATTTTGTTCTCGATGATTTCCATGAGGAGCAATAGGGCGATTAGGGGCAATATGCTATTTCGCATATTTGCTCGATTAGATGATTTGTTTCCATATATTGTGGATGACATAGAAGCCGTCCAATATCTATAAATATTGTAGCTCTCTCATTTGTCCTGTAATTCTTGAATTTGATATTAATTGAATACACAAGCACCGTCTTGTTTTTGTACAAAGCTTCTGTTCCAAATATTGTTTTCAAGTATTCATTGTCAAGACCATTATTTCATTATAGTTGGCACCTGATTCATTCCAAGTCTTTTGGGTATTAGAGAAGGGATTGGATGTAGTTGTTTGATAATATGGGATTTGTTGTTGTGTTGGTGTCAAAAGTGTTGTAGTGTAAAATGAGACATGTTGTTGAAATGTAGATGATGAAGTAGACATATTTTTAGGATTTGGTTACGAGCTTGTTGTCTAGTAAGTACCATGATAAACAAACACACAAACACCTAGAAAATAAAAATAACTAATTGGGTTGATTTACAAACAACAAGAAAATGCAAGCAAAATGTGTTGTTTAGTATTTATCTTGATTAATTATGAAAAAGTGAAATGTGTAAGATGGTTAATGAGGGTCCTAGGAAATGGTAATCTAAGGTTGGTTTTGGGTGTGTTTAAGGGTGGAGTCCTCGATATACCCAAGGTACATGAGGCCCAACTTTGTACTGTTTCTCGGTATGGGTGTGTATATTGGGGCCTACCCCCTCACTTCATGGTCCCATTGCGATAATGGAGTCGGGTGTTGAGACAAAATATATCGATAGACAGGAGATTATACTCAACCAAAACATCGAGTCATCTTCACTGTTGGGTGATGAAATCCCAATCAGTTTCACCTGGGTGGAAATTGTTTAAATGCGTTTTTGATTTTGAAGTGATTTGATTGTGTGTGGGGGAGGGTAAGTGAATGCAATGAATTTTCCTCATTAAAACCAGATGATCAAGAAGTATGAAATGGTTTGTTTTAAAACCAAAAATGAAATGTTGATTTTTGATGAAGAGAGATAAACAAAGATGGAAAACCTAAAACAAAAAGAAGGTTATTAGGACTTATTGTGAGAGTGCTCCCTTTTTAAAAAACATTTTTAGCAATTTTTTCCAAAGTGAGCAAACAAAAATCCAACAAATAAATTATTAAAAAATGGTGCCCTCAGTAACAAGATTAGAAAAAATAAAGAACAAAAAATAGAAGATTTTGAAACAATGTTTAAAAAAAACACAGTCCAATCGCCGACATTGGTCCAATCACAAGCGATTTGATGAATCACAAGCGATTACTAGACAATGGATTAAGAATAAAAATACTATTTTATTAGTGAAATGAAGGAAAGAAACAAGGGACAAGGGTCCCACCAGTGTGTGCCAGAATGTTGAGGACAATTTTTACCTTAGGGGGTTTGGTTTGATACTTCAAGGGGGTAAAATTTGCTCAACCTCAGTATGGCGGGGTTTTCAAGATACCTGCAAGATGTGATGGATGTATGATGTTTCACGCTCTGTGAAGAATGTACTAGAATTATTTTTCCTGTAAGTAAGCCTACAAATAAAAAACACTTACACAAAATATAGTTAGTAAAATAAGTGCGCAGGTTGCCTCAAAATGCCGCTCTCGAAGCCCAAAGACTTCCTTATGTGGATGTCAACCTCGCTTTTAAGACATTTAAGATTTATTGATGATAATTTGAAGTACAATATGATAAATGGAAAATGTGATTAATTGTTTATCACTTATTTAGCTTAATACATACATCAGTGATAATAATGAAATGTAAAACAATAAGTTAAAATCCAAAGTTAGAATCTACGCTTGTTCAGGTTCTCTGAAAATTTTGAACCTATAGAACATGCTAAGTCTTCTTCTTCGGTGAAGTAGGAATCAAGTTCAGAGATGTAATCTTCCACAAATAATTCAGAGATCTCCTCCTCAATATTGTATAGGTGTGAAAGATCAACATCAATGTTTGGAAGGTGACATTGCCCTCAATGTATGATTCGAGATGTGGTGGGGGTGTCCTCTGGTATGTTTAGACTTGCTTCATAGTTGTAGTTAAACAATGAAAGGTCATCTTGGATCCTCTGGACCTCATAGTATGCCTCCCAAAATTCCTTAGTTGCCTTATGAATCCGTTGGGTGGATGCGAAGATTTCTTCTAACCTGTTAAAGGGAGCCATGTGTATGGCACACGCATAAAGTCATGAAGAAGATTGTCGCTCCCAGCAGTAAGGGGTGTCAGACAATTAGTAACAAATCAATACTGGTAATGGGATGAATGATACCTGATATGGCCATCTACAAAACCCATACTTGATAACATGTTAGTAAAAATTGAAATGGATATGGATTGTTAAACAAATATATGAAATTAAAATACTTAGTAGGAATCGCAAGCTATTCTAAGCAATCACCATCAATGTCAGGATTCTAACAGCTAATAAAATAGAGAATATAACTTTATTATTTTGTGACTGTAATGAATTTTAAAGCTTCAATGAGATTATTAGTGGAAAGATGAGCAGTATTACCTGAAAACGGAAGCATGAATTTATGAAAACAAAGCTTACCTTAGATGATTAATCGATATCACCGATTGACCGGCAGATGGGTGAATATGGATCCAAGATGTCTCGCCAATGATGCTAGATGATAAGACAATCATCTTGACATAGTGTAGCAATAGTAGTGCTATGTTGAAAGGCCTAGTCTTAGAAATGCTCATGGATGGATGTGAATTCCCTGCAAAATTCTCTACAAAATCCTTCCACAAAGAGGCTTAGGAATCTATTTTTATAGATCACCAATGACTGGGATAATCACTGGTGATTTTAGATAATTTGAGTTAGGGGATAAAAGAGTGATTTTATTTCCATTTCAAACTTGATTTACAAAGGATTTCGAGAGAGGTTGGGATACTAAGAGGGGTGAGCCCGAATGAGGACCACGTTAGTTAGGATAAATGTGTAGGTGTTTTTAGAAGGTTTCTAATTTAACTTAGTTCTAACTAGTTAGGGATGGGAAGTAGTTATAGAGATAAGTTAGAGGTGGTTAGGTTATATTTATGGAAGGTTGCTAAATTAACTAGTTACAACTAGTGAGTGTGGATGAGTTCACATGGTGATGTGTGAGGGTGTAATTTATTTAATTAATTATTTTAGGGATAGGGATGTGGTGACGTGAGTATTAAATTAATTTAATTAAAGGGTATAAGTGGGTGACCTAGGTCATGGATTTTTGTGAGTGGCACATTTTAATTGTTTTGATGATTGTGAATGAGTTTAGATATTGAAGGTGAGAGAGTGCAGATTTTTGGTGTCTACATTTGCTCCCTTTTTTGATGATTTTTAGCAAATTGTTGGACAAAAATGATAAGAAGGTTTGTTTGTATGGGTGTTTATACTGCAACGCAATATAGTGAACATCAGTGTGTTTTATTTAAAAGGCTGCCCTAGTCAAAGGGGTAACAGAATGGGTTACCAGGGAATCAATTGACAAAGTGACCAAAGGGTTCGACGTCTTGTAGACATATGATCCTTTCCGGGCTAACTGATGAATGAGAAAACCAAGTGACAGGGGCCAAAGTGCTCATGTCCCATAGATAAATGGTGAATCCCAATTTTGAAAATGTTTGTTTGATTGAAAATTTCAAGGGCTAAGATCCATTGAAAACATAACACACTTGTGTAAAAGTGAAAATGGTATGGTTTAGGGTAATATGGGCATATATGCCTAAGGGTAGTAAATCATCGATAATTAGTGCAATCGTCGGTGATTGCATCATGTAAAAATGAGGGGCTACAAATATCCCAAAAGCAATGTTGTTTTACCACATTAAAACCGTGGTAAAAATGTTTTCACAGAGCAACTGTTTGGCATGAAAAACATGTTTTGGAGTGGAAATTTGACAAGATGACATCTTCTAGAAGAAAACACAAGCCTCCGATGGCCAAGGTAAGCTTCTAATCCATTTTTGTGAATTTTTGTGGATTTTTGAGTGTTTTTTGGTATTTTTTGTAGAGGAAAAAATCATTTCTACTCCACTTAAGAAGGTCAAGGATGATCCCAAAGTTGTTGACACTAGTCATGATGACTCTACCGCTCATAAAGATATGCTTACTGTTTTTGAACCTCAAGAATTGCTATTATCTTGCCATGAAGTTCCCAAGAAGAGTAAAAGAGAAGAGAAGGTGGAGCAACTGAGAAGGTTGATGGAAGATCTTGGTGTCAGGCCCTATGAGAGCCTAGATATTTTACCTTGCTAGGTGATCATGGTGTCATATGCCTCTACTATGGTTCTTAGAGGTGTATTGGTTCATATGAAGTATTGGAGTGAGGGGGAGTTGTCTTGGTCTATGTGTGATTCATCCATGATGTCAAGGTATGTCACTTCAAGTCTTTAAGCATGCTCTTATGGTTCTATATGGTTGTTTTAGTTGTAGTTATCTATGTGACAGACTAATGTCTCAACCGTGATTAATCTATGTCTACAAGTCTGTGTCTTTTCTATCATGTTAAGTTGCATGTCTGAGTTGAATCAGTGGGTATAAGATCTATGTTATTGTGCCTCACAAGGGTTTTTTTGAGTCATGAAATTCATTTATCAGGTCTTCTTTTTGTTTGAGTTGGTGTCTAGTTCGGTTGTCACGTGTCTATGGTCCGTGGTGTCTCATAGTGTCAAGTCTGAGTTAAATGAAGTGTCATAAGATTTTAATAATCTCTAAGTTCTTGAATCATGTATATTTAATGGTCTATGATGTGTGAAGCTATGTAGTGGGCTCAAAATGCAAGTCATGGGGTAAGTAGACTTTCAAATGTTTTATGGTCATTCATTGGTGTATCATTGTCAACCATGGTGTTTTAAGACCAACTGGTCTAGGTATTTTGCTCCTGTGAGGTATCCATCATGATGTAAAGTGTCCTATTGCTATGTGAAGATGGGTTGAAGATGGTAATATTCATAAAATGATGACTTGATCATACCTTCATTCTTAAGGAGTCTATGCAAGTGCTCTTGAGGATTGAGAAATGCAAACTAAGGATGTTCCAGTTAAGAAGGTGGTGTTCATGCCTCCAAATCATGACAAACATTGCTCAAAGTGTTAGGAGATCTTGCTACAGTGTTGGTAGTAAAATTATAGCTCTTGAAATCTAAATTTGCACATTTATGAGGGTTATTTATCATTGATCGGTTCTCGTTGCTCTCAAAAGGTTGTATGAAAGAAAAGTTGTTATTAAAGGTGTTAATGATGGAATCTAGAGTTAAAAGTTAGAACAAATAATCTAGAAAGTGTGTAATTTGTGATTCAAAAGGTTTTATGCCATGAAAAGGTTTTAGGTTACTGAAATCTATGATAGTCCAGTAGTGTTGACAATGAAGAGTGACAAAGACCTAATTGGAAAAGAATGAAGTTGAAAACTGGGAAAATTTTCTTTGGTATCAAGCTTCAATGTTCATGGAGGTGTTAATATGGTCAATGGAAGTAATGTATTAACTTGTTGATAGTGATACAAGTATAAATGGTGCATATATCAATACTGAAAGAAAGTTGTTTGATTCTGCTTGGGGTTTTTTCTCTGCTATTGCATTTGTGCTTTGACATTTTGCTACTTTTTGACAAGGCTACATAACTCGGGCTTCTAGGTTGTTATGAAATCTATCATGTCTCCATATGAGTGTTGTTGGCATGTGTATAAGGAGATATGGTATGCTATAAGTATGATATGACCTATCAAGTTAGGGGGAGCATGTGTTTTACTTCTTGAAGGTATCTTAAGATGTTAACAAAGTGCTAGAAATAGTGGCATTGACTTGTGCAAAGATAAAAGATGAGTTTGACAAATAATGGCAGGGTACTGCATATTGTAAAAGATTTTTTTATATCAAGTCATGATATCTATAGGTTTGTGTGGTATTAATATGTTAGGGGATCCATTATTGGGATTCTACAAGGTGTTCTTGACTGCTAATGAAGGTTGAATGAGCTAATGTGATAGTGAAGGTGTTGCTTGATGACTGTTTGATGAAGGTAATGTGTGTACAGTGGTAATTCATGACCTTCTACATGTGTGAATGGTGTGTAAGGAAGTATTCATGATAGGGGAGCATGTTATTCTCTTCTATATTAAATAAGGTTGAAATCACTGAGAAAAAGGTTCAAGATAGTGTTAATATGGGTGAGTTACTTACATGACAAGTAAGTAAGGAAAGAAGTCAAGTTTTGTGTCTTTCTTCTAGAGTGAGATAATATGAGTCCTGGGGAGTGATGAGAAGACATTTCATGGTGTGTATGGTATTATAGAGTTTGTAAAAGATGGTATAGAATGCGATGAAGGTTGGTATTAGGGATCTCAGTCCTTAAGAGTGTGAAAAGTCAAGGTATGTAAGAATATAGCCTAGTTTGGGCAAGGACAAACTGCGTTAGATCAAACAAGAGGTATGTATGATGATTTTTGCTTCAGTTAAAAATGTCAAGTCTTTGCATGTCTAGAAGGTGGATGTTGGCCCTTTAGCCCAAAAAAGGAGGTAATTTTTTTTCTTATTCATGATTTTTGGCATGTTTGGGTGTTATATATGCTTTTCCTAGGGGGAGTATGATGTTTCTATGCTTGGAAAGGAGGAAAAATCAGAATTTTGTGAGAAATGACTAAATTGTGAGCTAAAATGAAGACTCTGGTTGATGTTTCCAACCAAGGGGTGATCCTATGAATCTGAAAAAGGTGAATTTCATGTTGGTAAATGTATGCCTTTTTCATTAATGTAAAAAGGGGAGAAGTTGAGGTGATTTTCCATCAATGACAAAGGGGGAGATTGTTGGCATGTTGTTGTCTAGGTGTTGTCATTGATGAAAACCTCATTGTTGACAAAGTGGATGATGGAGTATGGTTAGAGCCTACTGAGGATGAAGATGACATGATGATTCAAAGGTATTCATGGTGATATCAGGTGTTTTAGTGAGGATTTCTTGTTCTTGCAAAGCCTATTTAGGTGACCTAGCTAGCCTAGGTGATGGTGCATGATGGTTGGAGATTCTTGGTGACTTTATAAGGATGTTGAAATGATGAAGAGCATGATTAGAGATTTCTTAGGCACTCACATGAGTTTCGGGGTGCAAATATACGTTGGTGACCATATTTTAGGTGCTTGATTTGGACCGGTATGGTCATTGGAAGGTATGCGATTGATTTTGGAGATATATGAGCTCATGGATGCATATATGAAGTTTATTAATGGTGTGTAAGATATGTTGAGACCTTTTGGAGAGTTTCTATGATGTGTTATGATGTTATTTCAGTTGATCTTAACTTAGATAGTGTGAAAACCTAAGGGGTAGCTATGCAAATGAGATAGAATGGAGAAATGGAGAGATATTTATGACATGGTGATGATTGGATATGTATGTAGGGTTTGTAATGGTATTTTTGGAAAAATTATAGGTTTCCATGATGAATATTTTTCATGTTATGACAATTTTGGTGAAACAGGGTCAAGAACAAGGTCATTTCCAACTCGAATTGTGGCTTCGATGGCCACCTAAATTTTTTATTTTCATGGGGAATTTTGGATTTTAAATATGTTTATACATTGATTCTAAGTTTTTTCACAAAAATAATTAAGTCAATTAATTATTGGGTTTTTATGAACAAATGTTAAGAAGGTAAACAACTCATTATGTGTTTGAAACCCTAGCTTGAAAGCGGTTTGAGAGATTTACTTCCTAAGTGGCCAGTTTTTATTGATAGTGATTTTATGATGATTGAAATATTTAGAGGACTAATTCATATTTCCATAAAGGTATGGTAGAGATTATGGTGATGAGTGGACCCCACTCAAACATGGTCTGTTTTTGAAGAAGTTTAGTTTGGGACAAGGTTTTCCAAAGGAGTTAGCAAACTAAATGACCATTATGAGAAGTATGTCGGTTTTATTGACGTCCTTGATATTTTAGGTCATGGTGATGATGATAAATTGTCTTGTATGCTTCATTTATGTTGACTAATCAAAGGCCAATTTTGGGGAAGTTAGAAGCCGTGTTTAGTAAAGTTGATATCATGGGAGCTACAAGACGATTTAGGATGTGATTCAAGTTGTGTTGGAAAAAAATTCAGAGATATTTCGATATAAGTTTTGTATCATGATGATGAGTTTTGATATGGTTTCCAGGTCAGTTTGTGGATAAGAAGATTTTTTGCTTTGTAGGATAAGACAATAATGGTGAAAGATTGAGTTTGTTAGTGGATGAAATGGATTGGGTGATGCTTGCTATCACTTGGAATGTGAAGAGGGATGAGTTTTACATACAATGAATCCATTTTGAGGTCTTGAATGTATTAGAAAGGGTGTAACCTAGTTGCATTTGTAAAACTAATTTTTGGGTAGCTTGTTTTGGTGAAGATAGGGTCTTTGGAAACATGTGTTTTGTGAAGGCAATGAGCCACTGGGCCCATTAAATGAAATAATTTTATTGGTTCATGATAATTGCGACCATGGATGATGTTTAAATGTCATTTTAAACATGTGTGGTGATTTTTAGAGCTTGACTAAAAATATTTTTGGTGTTAGAGGATTTTTCTCATTCCAATGATGGGATTTTGAGGATTTTTGGTGCATGGATGAAGGGTTTTGGCTAGGCCAGCCTACTTGGGTCACTTGTGAATGTTGTGATAAATTTTATGGGATGTTTTTAAGTTGTAATGGTCTTGATAAAGGAGGGAAACCGACCTCTTTTGAATTTGAATGAAGGAAATCTTATAAAAGCATAATTTTGGGTACTTTTGTGAGCTAAAGTAGTGTGTGTAAAAAGTGTGACCTAGATGTGAGATTTTTGCAGATGTGTGAGAATAATTTGAGAGATAATTAAGTGCAAGAAAAGTTAAATAATGACAAAAAGAATGTATGCAAGGGGTTGATGAATTGAAAAGTGAAGAAAGAACAAGATTATGCAAGTTTGAATACCTAGGGTTTGAAGGTGTTTGGAGTTGAATTTTGTGATCACCATGAACTACGTTGCGAGAAGATTACCAGTGATCTACTCATCAAAAAATTATGTGATGTGTCATATTCATGCAAGTCTCTTTTTGTGTATAATATCAACAAGGGTTTAGGGGTTGGTGCTCCTTGTGGGGTTGGTGCCTCACTAAAGAAATATCTTGTGATGTGTAATATTCACTTGAGTATTTGTTGTGTGTAATATCAAAAATTTTTCAATGGTTTTTATTCCCCTTGAGGGTTTCCCACTTATATCTTGTGTCATGGTGTTGTTTCTCTTGCTCATGGTTATTTGAATGAATGTTGTATGTTGTTGTGCACACACTAATGGATGACTAATTGATAAATGGTTTATGTGAGTGATATGAAATTATAAGGACTGATTCACCCCTCTCAGTCCATTATTATTCTAACACAAAATGTCTCTTGCTTTCAAATGCTTTGCCCTACAATGTTTTACCTTACTCTTATACACAATTGTGGATAAAATTATGCCTCGAGATCCGTGTGAAGGATGGATAGACTTTTTTGATCTATGCAACCATATAAAAACCCTATGAAGATGTCAAAAAGTAGCGAGATGAATGAAAATAAAGCCAACTGCAAATTTTTGCACCAAACACCAAGAATTTCTATTTTTAGCAGGTTGGAATAGGACCTACTAGTTTGGGATGTTTTGCCTATTTTGCTCAAACTTGAACTTATTGATCATTTGGAATACTCAGTTCAACTCTGTTGAGGACAATTTAATATTTTTGGAAACTTTCTACTTTTATATTGTTGTCTTTTTTTATTATTATTATGATTTTTTACCTTTTTAGTCAAAATTGCCTAGTTTATCACTTTCACTGCTCTCTGAGTGCACAGTTATGAGAAGACTTGTTATTTTTGGTAAGTTGCTATTTTTAGTAAGTAGAGACACTAGAGACTTAGTATTTTTATAAAGTTCACTTTCCCACCTTGGATTGAAATAAAAACAACTTCATTGGAATATGATTGCTTCCAGGACTTCGTGCTCGAAATTTGAATTCAATCCGCTCACCGAAATGTCCGAAAATTGTAAAATCATGAGCTAGGGTAGAAACTAGGGTTTTCTACAATTAAAAAATTAGGGCATCTTTGAATTTTGTGTTACTTTCTTCTTGAAGTCACCTAGGATGGAGAATGACTGTGAAAATTTTGTTTAGATTTGTTCACTAGATTGAGAGATGTTTTTTTTCAAGTTTTGGAGCATACGACGAACTGAGAAATTATGCAGAGTGTATAGACAATTTATAGTTTTTTTTTGTGTTTTTTTACTTGTCATCCATGGATTTCTCATGAATAAATAAGGTGGGAAAAAGTTATTTTGTTGTTATAAATTTCTGGTAGTACTTTCCATTCATAGGCACATTTTTTTCCCAACTATCCGAAAGGGATGGGACAAATGGGGTAGAAAAATGTGCCTTGATGTGAGCATAACAAGTGAAGGGGTTTGCTTTCTCGATGGAGGAGAGAGGAAAAACTAACAATTAACACTTGGTGGCTAAGACTTGGTCACATGAAGAACCATGACATGAGAAGGGGTGGGGCACATTTATTTGTCCCAAATGTCCCAAAGAAACATGAAAAATGGGGTAGAAAAATGTGCCTTGATGATAAATGGTGATAAGTGGTAATTAATGACTTGATGAGGCAGAGAGGAGAGAGGGCTTAAAAATGCACTTTGTAGAGCTAGTTCGGGGTCATGGGAAGAAAAATTGGATAAGAAAAGCATGGGGCGCATTATTATGTCCAAAATGTCCCAAAGGGATGGAATGATGGGACATACAAATCCACCCTCACCCTTAGTTGACAAGTGTCAAGTGTGTGATTCCATGATGGGAAGGGTTAGAATGAGGTGAAAAAGGGCTTAAAATGCATCACGGAGCTTCACCAAGGTCATATGATGGAACAGAGGGCATAACTAGGGTTGGGCACATTTTTGTATCCCAACTGTCCTAAAGGGACGAGACAAAAAAATCCGCTATGCACCAGGAGGTGAAAATTTCTAACTGTGAAAGCATACCTTGAGAGAGACCTTGAAGATGAAGTTTTGGAGCTCCATGAGGTCATTTTTGATGAACCCATATATGATTTTGACTCTAAAAATCCTTTTGAAGAAAATGAGATGAGTCTCAATATCCAATTATTCCCAACCCCCCCTCAAAACTAGCCTTTTTTCTCCAGATAGTAGGGTGTGTCTGCTGAAAATTAGTTGTGGAGAAAATCTCCCGAGTCTTTTGTAAAATATGAAAGTACCAACATGTATATAATTGAATTATCTTTCCAATTATATATTATTTGACTCGTGACTCCTTATGGAGCTTTCTGAATCATCTTTCAAAGCCCAAGCACTATTTTGAATTATAAGCTCCTTCACCTTCAAAAACCACTTTCACTGAACTTGTTCCTAAACCTTCAAATATTCCCTAAAATTTCCTAAATAACTTGAAACATGCTCTTATATCCTCAATACCACTATTATCCAATTTCACTACCTTGGTAAAATTGGATGACCGAGTAGATCCCAGGATACATGTATTTTATAGTGTTACGAGACATCATCATGATCTTATGAGAGTTGAAAGTTACAAGAGGAATCTTCCTCTTCTTGGTCTTTTGAAAGATTGAAGTTTTGACAGAGCAAGGGATGACAGGCCACAAACATATGAATTGGAAAAATGCATTCGAATCATTATTTAATAAATTCACATATAACTTTGGCACCTGAAAGATTCAAATTGCATAAATTTTGGAAGTGGTGATGTTGTGTATGCCCGAGCTATCTAGATTTACCCACCAAATTATGTTCCAAGCTCTTGTCTAAGCTATCTAACCGTGGGTCGAACTTTATGGAGGAATAAACTTTTCACTACATAATGAGCTCGTGTTGAGCTAATTGAGATAATCCAAGGTCAAAAAGCTCAAAGTTACGTTGTTGGGATGGACGAAAGTACCGAGTTATGCATCATTAAAGGAGTCGAGTTGAACTCATGTCCAAGAAAGAGTAGGCCCAGTCACTTTAGTGTGAAATATGACCAAGCCGTCAAGCTCTTAGGTGAACCAACCGATTAGAGGGTGAGTTTCTCTAAAGTTCTCGTCGAAAGCCAATCACGAGATGAGGTTGAGCCATGATTTTTATTCTACTTATTCAAAATCAGCGAACATGAGGCAGGTGTCGAGCTCACATAATAGAATACTAAGCACATTTCATGGTAAAGGCTAGATTCTATGTCATGAGATAGATTGAATGATGAAATACAGGTTAGCACCAAGTTGTAGAAGCTCATTGAGCTATTCCAAGGGATATCGAGCCCCGGGGAAGTGACTTTTACATACAAGGGAGATTAATCGAGTTAGCATGAATAATCATGGGCTAGCTCTATGGATCTCTGGACTATATGGAACAAGTCGAAGTATAGTGAAGAGCCGGGTGGAGACTTGGCATATTTGGCGAAGAAAGCTAGATGTTCGAGTAATGCAGAGGAAGACCAACTCACCGAGGTCAACTTGACTGAGCTATTGTCAAAATCTTCATTGCATTGCGGGTTTTGTGGGAAAATATGGCCTGGATGGCCCAAAATGACATGGTTTGTGAGTGCACAACAAGGCCAAGTTAGTTGCGATGCTTAGAATGCGGAAAAGGCGTAAAAAAGTTGGCTTGGATGGCCCTGGGACATGCGAGTTGGTGAAACTCGAATTCACCAATGGAATGGGGTATAGGTGGAAAAGGAGTCAACGAATGAGTTTTGGGGTCAGCCAAAGCACTTGTCACAATGAGTCATGGTATGAGCTCGAGCCGGGGTGATTTGGAATGATGGAGGCTCAAATTTTACCAATGCGGTAAATGTGGGAAAAAATGGCTTGGTCGGCCTAAAAATGACTTGGGACATGCGAGTATAGAAGGCTTGAATCACCCGCAGATAGTGTATGCGGGAAAAGAGGGGTTCGATGGACCGAGAGATCCCGGAGAGTCGGGACAAAATTCCCGAGATCACCGATGTAGGTGAATGGCATACTACAAGGATGGTGACTTTTCTCACCCAAGTGGCCTAAGTTACATCGAGGCCTCACGAACATCAAAACCCGAAGTCACCAATAGAGCAGAGAGGTAGTATAATGTGGGCATGAGATGAGTCAATGTCCCTTATGGGTCAATGGTGGGTTTGGAGAACCATGCGGGAACAGAGGGTGAGCAAAGGGGCCAAGTCGATCAAGTTGGTGGGTGTGAAGCTTATTGCGATCGGTCACGAGTTAAGCGGCCCCGATGTCCCGCACCATATTGAAGTGAGTTCACCACATTAGGGTCAAGCCGAAACTCATTCAAAGGGGATAACTAACATACATGATGAGTCATCCATGTACCCAAGTCGAGAGGACGTGGCAATCAAAGCACAAGACCTGAGCTAGGTGTCAAGTTGACATGGATGTGGCACCAACAATCTCGATGGGAGCGCCAAGATTGAGTAGAACAAAGCATCAACCGATGCATGGGCTAAAAATGGGTCATCATGGCATTGGTGAGGTGGCTTAGTGATTAGTAAGAAAAGTGGGGAGTTGGCCATAACACCAAGGTGAAGCACGGTGTAGAATGTAAGAGAAGAGCCAACTCGGTCGAGCCGATTGAAAGCCGACAAAGTATTAAAACATTTAAACATTTAAACCCCTTCCCATATAAACATGAAAATGTGTAATGGGGCCCACTAGATTTTTAAAAACAATAATAATTACAATAGAAGGTAGAAAACATTAGGAGAACATAAATATTATTTTCAACAAATGAATTAATTTCCAATCCCGTAAAGGCCAAGCAAGCCTATGTAACTCAAATTAGTTACAATCACTCGACAATCAGAACTTGAGAAATTCTCAACAGAATCAGAAAAGATTGGTATCGTTGGAATTGTGGATCTGAAATTGATGCACAACAATCAAGAAATTCCCTATTTGATGAATATTCATGGGATGAATTTTAAGGAAAATGATCTCGATTCGAGGAGGCGGTTGGATGGTGTTTGGAAATATAATTAATGATCATGGAAAATCATTCTTTCTCTGCTGCAAGTAATGGGAAAGTATGGGTTACCTTATGTGAGTCATGTATCATCATTTGGGAACATTTATGACATCTTGCAAGTAGCTAAAAAGAAAATTTTGGGATTGTAATTCTCTCTCTCCTTCTCATTCTATAAATTGTAATCTTGGGCTCATTTGTAAAAGAGTTGGTCATTTTCTCTCTTGCCCCCTCTCTCTTTCTTCTCTGTTAGGGTTGAATGTGGAGCTTAAGCCTCCTTTCCATGCTTGTAATGGAATTTTCTTTCCTCTTTCCCACTAATGATGTACTTGTGTAAATTCATGGAGTAATAAAATCTGATTTTGTGATGCATCTTGTCCATCCTTTACATATTTTATTGTCTCTTCTTGCCTCTCTTCATTGTAGGGTATACTATGCATATCTCTTGATGTCTATTGTAGGTTTTGGGAGCTATGTTTAATGGGTTTGAAGTGTTGTTTTGTGTGAATATCATCTTTGGTCTATGATGCATCTTGTCCATCCTCTCCATTTCTCACCTCTCTCCACTTCAGGAAGTTGGGATTGTGATTAACAACCTCCTTTTCTAGTGTATCACCATTGTTAGTGTAGGTTTACTTTCATGCACTCTCTCTCCTTGGTCCCTTGGAATATTAGGATATGATTATATATTTTTGACTGCATTGAGAGTATCTTGTGGTAGGTAGTTTAGGAGCAGGAACCAACCTTCTTTGGAGGGTCATCTCAAGCCCACAAGTCCCACAACTTGAGAGATGATCCAATGTTACACAAATTACACCAAATGCCCCATCTCAAACTCAGGCCATTCAGGGGTGCTGTAATTTGGTGATAACAACCACTTTTGATGAATTTTAGCCTTCACCTTTGTCCCTGGAGGATGTACATTTATCCCGGAAAGGCCAAAATAGCCTTTCCAGGCTTACTTAAGAATTCTCCTTTGAAGGCATTGCAGAGCAACGAAGTGAGACACCTGTCTCAACATTTACAATATTAGTGTAAGTGTATACAACACGTATAAGGAATTTAAAGGGTTAGGATGGTAATTGTACACATGGTAGACTGATTCGAGAGGTTCTTATGAGGGTTTTCAAGAAAGTTTTGGCATTAGGGTATAGTTGTCATGTTTTAACATTGAATTTTTTCCTTACAAAAACACATGCCAACACTATTAAAGAGGTGCGTGAAGGCATATGTGGAATTAATACTAGTGGCATGGTCCTTTCTAAGAAAATTTTATGAGTTGATTACTACTAGCCCACTATGGAAACAAATTCCTCTCAATATTTTTACAATTGTATCCTTTGTCAAAAGTATGGAAACCTTATTCACATACCATCCCAATCATTACAACTTATTATTACTCCTTGGTCCTTTTCAAATGGGGAGTCAATATCATAGGGAAACTCACACCCACCTCTTTTGATGACAAAAAACATGTCATTACCAAAACTGATTACTTCACCAAATTGGTGGAGGTCATACCCCTCATATATGTAAATGGTTCTTAAATATCCAAATTCATATTAAACCACATTATCTATTGTTATGGTACTCCCTCTAACATTATCTTTGAAAACGGTAAATACTTTTAGAAAAATCAAGTGAAAACCCTTTGTCAATGCTTCAAAATCTACAAAAAGTGACCCAAATCTACCAAAATACACCATCAAGGTTAATGGGAAATATGAGGCTACCAATAAAACAATTTCTTACATTATGGATAAAATTTTCGGTAAAATAAGCGAAACCGAGAACATGTAAATCCATCCCGCCTTATGGGCTTATCACACTTCCATATAAAATCCTCTGGATCTATGGCTTAATCCCTTGTCTTTGGAATAAAGGCCATCATTCCCCTAGAGATTGAGATTCCCTCCTTGCGAATATATTTGAATGAATGTCATGACAATGAAGAATATTATAGAGTGGCTAGACTTTTCGAGCTTGAACTACTTGATAAAAAGATACATCATGCCTTGAATTACCATAAAGTGTATCAAATTAAATCCACAACTACAATAAATGCATCATCCTACATGAGTTTGATATTATTAATCTTGTGCTTGAAGAGAATATGTTTAACACTACCAAAGGAACAAGAAAAGAAAGGTAAATTTGAGCCTAACTGGTTGGGGCCATACATTTTGGTTGCTAAATTTGGTTTAAGGTCCTATAAGCACACTCTTCCCGATGGTGCTAAACTTAAGGAACCCATGAACATCATGCACATTAAGCATTTCTATACCTAAGATCATATGTAGATGAAAAAAAAAAAAAATCAAAAACATGAAAACCTCAAAAACAATAAAAAGAAACAAAATAAGAGCAATAAATTTGTCCAATTATGAAAACCACACAATATGTTGAAAAATAGTTTCTAGTGCCTCGCATAGATCCAATTGCTCATAATACTAGCGTACTTTGGAGCATAACTTCTCCCTCCTAGCTCCACTATTCTCATGATTCCATCGTACACATGGCCTTAATTTGAATTTTTCCAAATATTCTATATTCACACGAAAATGATCCTTGTATATTCCAAACCTATCGTTGGTGGCATATTATTAAGTTGGTATTTTCTACATAATGTTCATAAAACATCTAAAATCCAAAAACATTGTAAAATATATAAAATCCAAAAACATCGTAACACCTTGAAAATCCACAAACATCATAAAATAGTGAAAATTTGAAAAACATCATAAAATCTAAAAAATAAAAAAATCATAAAATCTAAAAAAATCGCAATACCTAGAAATTACAAAATCATTGTAAAAGCTTGAAAATATGAAAACATTGTAAAATCTAGAAAATCCAAAAACATGGCAACACCCAAAAATCTAAAAAATAATAAAATCTAGAAAATCCAAAAACATTGCAAAATATGGAGAGTCCAAAAACATCATACAATTTGGAGGATCCAAAAACATTGTAAAATTGAAATTCAATCTCAATATCCTACATTAGTGCTCACTTGTTATAGTGTGTGACATGTAGATCATCTTAGTTCTTCATCCATCAACAAGTTTACATGTTTACTATGTCCACCGCTTGGCATATATCGTTGCTCGAGGCATAATCATAGTGCACTTTAGTTTATCACCAAATTTTTTTTTCCTCATCCATTACCCTTGCGTGTATCCTCACTGGAGATCCATCTTAACCCTTTTCTTATAACTACCACATTTGCGTAATACAATATGATAACAAAAATATTCATGCATTTCCTTAACATTATTTATTTGGATGTGTAATATGATACTTGTTTTATTTCTTGTTTATTTAGTTACTCATATTGCATTGTAATTTTCTTTGAGTCAATCCTATAATATTTGTTAGTGTAGTATATTTATTTTCCTTGTATTTGTTTATGTCTTGGGAGATTTCCTACACTCATGGAATATGCTTGTTTAGATGTAGCAGTTGTGTTGAGTTAGCTTACAAGTTTTGTTGAGTTAACCTACTAGTTGTGTGGAGTCAACTTTACTTCTAGTATCAATTAGTGAGAGTTATTCCCCATTGATCGAGGAGTAGGTTGGTCATTCACCTCCTATATGTACAGTACTTGCATCAGTCTATCCTATGGAGCATATGGAGTATTGAGCTGATTTGGAGTCATTGTTGCCTTGTGAGTTCTTGATCATATTACATCTTATTGTTAGTTATTTCAATTTATGCAATTGCTCGTGCATTTGTTTTTCATCATAGATCTAAAAAATCTAATATGGTATTAGAGTGATTCTAGTGATACGTTTACCATTACTGAGTTATTTGTAGTTTTTGAAACTAACAATTCATGTGCAAATAGATATAACTCATCCTTGGTTCTTTACGGATGTGTTTTTGGTGTTTGCTGATTGAAAAGTTGAGGTTTGTCAAAAATTTCTTGGGTTTACAAAAATATTCAATTTTTTTAGAGTTTTTTCAATAAATTTGTGAGGTGCCTTGGTTTTTACATGGTTTATGTAGATCTTGCCTTCATCATGGTCTTGGTGACATCAACTCTATCCTATCTAAACTTGGCATGTAAATATTTCACCACTACTCATTCATCCTTCAGCTCACTCACCTATCCCTGCATGACTTGATTCGAGTCAGATATTCGTGGACTCTGCTCATGGTCTATTTTTGGGTTAATAGATTGTTTCTTAGCCCCCGAGATTCCTTGCTCCACCATGCAAAGTATCCTTGAGCTCGGCCATTGGTGAATTTTTTCCTCATCTCCTTGAAACTCGACTCATGTGGTGTCAATGGCCAACTCATCCTTTGGTGGATCAATACCTTGACCTCAACTCAGTCTTAGAATGGATCTGTTTGGGTGTCTCCTCTCATCCCTTGGTTTTACGCTAACTTGATGCTTAGATCTACATCTACATGACTCCACCTTGGATCCTCAACTCAGCCTTATTCTAGTTGAAAGTCTCGAGAGAGATTCTAAATGGCCCCTAAATTCATTTACATGTATGTATTGGAGCTCCCACCCCATTTACAAACTTGAGTAGCCATTTTTACACCTCCATAATGTGTTTTTAGTCCATGAAACATTGGAGTAGGCCTAAAATAAAGGTGAAGGCTCTCAAAAATATTTTAGAAGCTGTTTAGATACATTTTAGGCTTTTGAAGACAATCATGGATTTCATAATCATTTTCATGCCCTACATAGTGTGATTACGGGCCGAGGAAGACATTTTCAAAGCTACACCACACAATCTACAATCGGTAGGTTGTGTTAGAAAATCTTGCACAAGTTTGAGGCTATATTGAGCTCCTCAAACGAACTTGCACACTACTCTAAATCTTTGGAAAACTCGCTAGAATGTTTTCCTTCTCCATGACAGTGCCATGAACTAGTCAAACAACATAAAGCATAAGGATTTCTAGGGTTCTCAACCCTAAAACAATCCAATGCTCCTCTCTCATCAAGTGGACCCCAATTCGCCAAGGTGGATATTGTTTTCAATTTTCAATTTCTATTTTCTTATATCAAAATTTAGAATTTTATGTTTTTATTGAAGACAAGTCGATTTGGAGAAATTACATTAAGGGAGAATTAAATGGTTTTAAAACTTGTATCTTCACTCGACAAAGACGAAGGGTGAGGCCCAGGTTGGTAGGAGGGAAATTACCCCTCACAAACTAAACCATTATAATATAAATTCCATCTTATTTCTAACAAGTATATGCACGACCCCCTTTCCTCTCATTTCTCGGCATTTTTAAAATCAGTTTGCAAAATTTTAATTAAATAAGCCATTATTTATGAAAAATTGTATTTGCTATAACTTTTGATCGGTGGCTCGATTTGAGCACTATTTTGGTCAAAAGTGCATGTTTTCTCGTTCTCTACATGATGGATTCATTTATTTTTGTAAACACACTACTTTATAAAGTGCCACATTTTGGGGGTTCTTACAAAACTCTATGGGGACTTGTAATTTTTGCACTAAGTTATAAAGTGCCATCTGGGATATTTTTGGGGGTTTATCTACATTATGGAGTTTCACCGTTTTATTGTTATGCTCAAATATGGGAACTTTATGTCTTGTAAGGAAGGCATTATCAATCATTGCACTATGCATCATTTATTGCCCTACCTCCATGGTCTCATTCTTGATCCTGATGAGCCTCTACATAAGAATGAGTGGTTTAACCACAATGATGAGGTCTATGACCTTCTTGGTATTATTTTTATAGGGATGTATTACATTTTTTCAAGCACACTAAGTTCCCTTTCACTTCCTAGACCATTATCTCGAAAGCTATATCGTGACCTTGTTTCACCATCTGAGAGTGACACTTCCTTAGACCACTCTAGTGCCACCATAGATTCTCCCCCTTCTCACATCCCTTTCATTGTTGAGTGTTCTTCTACACCTATTACTACTCATGAGTCCCATGTTGACCATTCACCATAGGATCTTTCCATTGAGCACACTCTCCCTATTATTGCCTCCATAGAGCTCATTGTCGTCCATGTCCATGCTTCCATTCACTCTCCACAGAAATGTTCTATTGGAGAAAATTCCTCTAAAAAAATGTGACCATTCCCTCTCGTACTCCATTACATATTAATTACTCATTTGAAGACATTCCACATACACTGGTTACTACCTTTGAGTGCCACATCGCTTCATCTTCGATTCCAAAGAGCTCTTCACAATAGTCTTCTCCTCCTACTTCATGTTGTGATGTTAATACATTCTTGTCAGACATTTCTCTCATTGAGCAACCCAATTGGTATGAGTATCTTCCTAACTTGAGTTATTTATTTTCATATTCCAATTGTATTGCATTACAAGAATATGATTCAATTGAGCCATCACACAATATGGAGGACCCATTCATCTCTCTCGTTGGGAGTGCCTGCCTTGGGACATTTGTCACTTCCACTATTTCGAGATATTTCATGATTCACTCTTCTTGTGGATCCCTTTATGAGGGTTATTGGGCCCTAACCCTCTTCCCTCTTTGACATGTATAATGCAATGGCATTACCATTGTATTTTGTGTACATTTTTTCCATACCTATGTCACCTTTCAGTTGTAGACGAGGTGCGAGATTAGAGTATTGCAAACTTATTTTTCCTCTATAGAGTGGGTTGACTTTCAATACTCCTTTTTTTCCTTCCCAAGGGCAGGAACATTGTTTGGTGTAGGAAGATTCTCTTCAGTCTTTACTGTGAGAGGACCACATCATCGACACTCTTCTTAGGGGACCTTATTGTCCTCACTTATTTCTCTCTCTACTCTAGGGGATGATCATTATATGTGGGTACCTCATCAAGTTGAGTTACTAGGACCCACTTCTTCTTCTCCAGTTTTCTTGAGTGAGTTTCTTGTCTCTCTTTTGGGGGATTTTTTTCCCACTAGGTTTTCTTGTTTTCTCCACTTTATGAGAGATTTTCATTTGTATGTGGGTACCTCAAATAGCCTTGTTTCTGGACCCAATTTCCTTTTCATTGCACACCTAAGCCGATCTTATGGGGGTGATAGTGTAGGATATTTATTTTCCTTATATTTTTTATTTACTTGGGATCTTTCCTACATTCATGGGATATACTTGCTTAGTTGTAGCAGAAATTGTGTTGATTTAGCTTACCGCTTCATTGAGTTAACCTAATAGTTATGTGGAGTCAAATCTACTTCTAACATCAATTAGTGAGATTTATTCCCCATCGATCTAGGAGGAGGTTTGTCATTCACCTCCTATATGTACTTTTATTAGTTTATCCTAGGGAGCATATGGAGTATTGAGTTGATTTAGAGTCATTCTTTCCTTGTGAGTTATTGATCATATTACATCTTATTGTTAGTTATTTTAATTTTTGAATTTTCTCATGCATTTTTTTTTCATCGAGATCCATAAAATCTAATAGTACTTACCAAACATTGTTATTATGGTCTTGCATATCCTAGTACTTATTGTTGTATTCTTATATAAAATAAAGGGTATCTTGAACCATATCGTGTGTAAGATACAATGTGGTTTTCCCACCACATCCCATATTCATCATATCTACCCACCCCACATCAACATCTATCTCAATTCACATACAAAATAATATTTCTCACAAACCTTCCAAGACATGACAACTAAATGTCAACATAAAGAAAAAATGGTTGAGTATATGCACACAATTTTCACACATGAGTCATATTAGCTCAACCGATCACATCAAGGAGATACAAATACAAACATAGTATAATCATCTAATAAAACATCATAAAATCTACATATCTAATCTAATCATGCATCTAACCATATATCCATATTTACCATCACATGGTAAAAATAAACTCAAGCTATGCAAAACCATCATATTTTGGTACAAATCCCATAAACATGAACTTAAAAGTTCTATCATTATATATATATATATATATATATATATATATATATATATATATAACACAAACACACACACACACAAACATACATAAAAACTTGAGTATACAAAACAAAATCACAACCATGTACTATACATCTCATGATGGTACAACAAAACTCCTAAATTGAAGTTGGGTCATCTCTCTGTGTGACTCTCTCCTAGCGATGAAATTTTTAGGGGGCTTAGTGGTGGTGAATCCAGTCTCACTCCTCCTAAAGGTATCGATACTATCAACCTTGGTGGACCCATATATGAGGGTGTCCATACCGAGGCCCTAGATCTTGACAAACTTGATGGTATATGTGACTAGCTCACCCTTGACCAATTTTAATATCTTGGGACATGTTCATTGGCTAAGCACACTATGCCATATAGAGTCCTATAATATACACCTCACCTTGCAACTATGTGATCCTATCAATTTTTTTTCATGTCCTATGCACTTGGTACAACATGAGCTATATATCACTCTTGATGCAATATCTTTTCAACTTCTTGTGAGGTATCTCACTCTACACAATTTGTATTTTTCTCAATGACTAAGATATCATAGTCCTTCTAAAGTGCATCTCTCTCTGCTATGTAGCTATCTCGCTCGGTCCTGGAAATATTTCTCTATGTAGTCAACTATGCCACATCTCATGTCCACCTCACTAGCTCCATATTAGTTCATGTTACCTCAATAGTAAGCATCACAATATCTAAATCTCTAGTTGCGTTGGTTCTCTAGGTTATCAAACCTATTATATTTATCTCTCAAACGACTATCTAGGTATACAATAGATATGATACTCATTGTGTGTCTTGTTTCGTACATGGTGGGACTTTCATATCACTACATTTTATAGTACCCATCTACGCAAACGATGATCTGCCCATCCCACTCACCACGGCACTCGATCCATCTTCTCTATTGCCTCCATATCTACCTATCAAAGATACCCCAACCATCCCATCTTCTCCTTATGGTTATGCCAACTCCTGTCATAGTCCCATCTCCTACCCTCTCACTCCATGTCTCGAGTTCCATATCCTCTTCCTCCATAATTCCCTAATTGGATCACTAGTACTCTAGGTTATGCCTATGGGGATGCCTATAACATGTATGGATGTCTATGTCGTTGTACTACCATGTTCACCTCTATAATGCTAGTTGGAATTTGACATCGAGTGGTCAATTTAAATGGTTAAAATTTTCTATACCACCCCTAATGCTATGGTGTTTTCCTTTTTTTGTAATGCCCATCCCCATGTCCTAGATAGTAATTGTTATCTCAATTTTCACCCCTCGACAAAATTGATCAAACACGACCCCGTGCAGGAAGAAATAAAAAAATGGTTCCGTCGTTCGAGCCCATGCTTCAAATCCAATAGACAAGTTACTGGATAGACTCTACAATGGAGTAACAGGGTCGGGGAAGGAGTAAACAGAAGGAAGAAACCAGAAGCTCAAAGGAAAAGAAATGGTGAAGGTTCAAAGTTTTCGGGCTCTGCAAATGACTCAGAATGAGCCCCAAAATTGGCTAAGTATGGAGGAGATAGCAGACATTTCCAAGTGTCCAAATGGCGCACCTCCAAAGATTGAATCCCAAACTAAAGAATCAAACAAGCACCAAGCCTCCATGCATCTAGAGTCCAAAAATTTGAACCGACCATTGAAAAGTATTCGACTCAGCGGAAGGTGCCAAGTGTTGGCTCGATGCAATTCCAAGATGGGAGTCCTGGGTGGAGACTCAAACTTACGCTAACCCTCCATGTAGCCAATGGTCAATAGAGGTAAAAAGGAGAGTGGGCCCAAATGACTAAGTATAGAGTGCAGGGAAGGTGCCATGTGTCTTAATGACGCTCCTTCAAAGGTAAAATCCTGAGCAGGTTTTCAAATGAGCATGGGCCTTCCACGTGTCCCAGAGTCCAAAAAGGGACAAATCAAGGTTGAATAGTCAAAGTAGAAGTAGGCCGGTGGAAGGTGCCAAGTGTCAGCATGGTGTTGTTTCAAGAGTAAAATTTGGGTGGGTCTCCAAACAAGCGCTAGGCCTCCACGTGTCCAGGGTCATACTTTTGGCCCCGCTAAACAAAGGACTTAGGAAAAATACAAGGGAACATTGTGGAGCCCGCAGAAGCCTCCACGTGTTAGTCCGACGCTATTTTAGAAATGAAAGGTAGGGGAAAAATCTCCAAGATGCACGAGGCTGCCATGTGGACTTGGTACGGATAGACTCTTTCAAATTTGTGTGCTCGAGACCCTAATCTTCAAATGGCCATATCTTTTGACAAGAAAATCAGATTTGGGCGGGAGAAGACTTTTTGGAAATGTCTTGACACCCTCTATGCCATGGAAACATAAAATATCATTCTTAATAGGATTTAGTGGGTGAAAATGGGAAAACATCTTCTAGGCCATTAATGTAGAATCTATTTTCTCCAACAACCGGATCGGGTTTGATTTGATCTACCATTCTTCTTCCTTGGCACGCCGAGTAGACATAGGGAACTAGAATCGACAGATTGTGGGTGGATTTGAGAGCAACATTGATTGACAGGTGGTTGATATTTCGAATGAATTTAATGCATCACAGAGGTGGTTGAAGTAGGATTCAAATTTTTCCCTCCTCTCTCTCTTATTCTTCCTATATATTGTAAAGGAGGGGCATATTCAAACGGTTGTTGTTGATCTTCCCTCTTCTTCCCCCTCTCTCTTTCTTCCTTAGGGTCAAATGTGGAGTCTAATCCTCCTCCCATGGCTCTGTAATGGCATTTTCTTTCCTCTTGCCCACTGACAATGTATCGTGTAACTTTTGGAGCAATATAATCTATTTCGTGATGCATCTTTCCATCCTTGGCTCATTTTATTGTCTCTTCTTACCTCTCATTGTTGTATGGTATACTGTGCATTCTCTGATGTTTGTTGTAGGTTCTGGGAGCTATGCTTAATGGGTTTCAAAGTGGTTCTCTGTGTGAAAACTATCTCTAGTATGTGGTGCATCTTTTCCACCCTCTCCTTTGCTCACCTCTCTCCACTTTAGGCGGTCAGGTCTGTGATTTAACCACTTCCTTTTCTGGTGTATCACCACTTAGTGTAGGATATTTTGCCACCTCTCTCTCTCTCTGTCCCCTTGGAATGGTTAGATTAAAATAGGATAGGTTCTTCTTGCAATGGAGTAGCTTGTGGTAGGTAGATTAGGAGGTAAGAACCGACTTTCTCCAGAGGTCCATCTCAAGTTTTGCAAGTCCCATAACTTGAGAGATGGTCCCATGTTGTGCAATCACATCGAATTCACCACTTCACAATCAGGCCATTTGGGGGTGCTATGATTCTGCACTAACAGTAATTGCTAATGTTTCCTAATCTGCTATAATTATCATCATATCTGTCATTGACCCCAAATCTAGTATCTCTTTTATAATATGTGCAAACACATGTGGTGTGGGAACTCCTGTCTATGTCCAAACTTTTATAGTAACCTATCTAGACTATATCTCTCAACTAGAAAATATTGTCTCTTGATAAGGTAGCACTTTGTGTGTTTATATGCCATCTCTCAGTAAAAGTCTTAGACCATGTCCTCATCGCCAAGTATGGCCTTTATGTAATGTCTACAACTACAAGCTCATCCAAGGCCCATTTATATGCTAACATATCATTCTATCCCTACCCGCATCATCCTAATCTAACCCATCCAAAGGCACACAAATCATCATCCTCTAAGGGACAAAAGGGGTCCTTGGATGGCCAACTATTATATGCTCCCAGGCCCATATTTGTAGTAATGTGGTATTCCCTACACTCTTGTCATGTTTATACATGACAAGGGAAGTTACCTATATAGTTGCATGAAGACATCAAGTCCCCACTCAAATTTCCTTTGTTACTTTCATATTTTGCTATCACACACAAGTATCCAAATATTAGGTAAAACAAACTCTTGTTAGGAAACATGATGTTGTTCTTAAGTGCCATCAAAAGTAGGGGTAGATCCTTAATCATATCTTGATCAAATATCTTTGTTAGTACAACTAATGCCCAAGATTAGGAAAAATACAATGCCTATGGATCATACAATATATCCATATATATCAATAATGTCATAATAAATATGATCCCTTATGATTGGAAAAATCAAGATCCAATGTACATTATCTAGGATCACAATTTGTCTAACTTGTCGAGTTGAAATATGCTAGTCTCTCGAGTACCATATCTCATAAAAATATGTCAACAACGGCCTATTCACCCACATCATTGGAAAAAATGTTATATATTACAACACCAATTCCTCTAAGATAGCCCAATCAGGGAGATACATCATTTGTATCCATTACAATGTCCTAGAATGATGTTCTTGAAACTATATCATAAATCAACCTCATCTACAACCACACAAACAAAATTTATACTTAACAAAATTCACCACTTTCAAAATCAATAACTTAACTTAGAATACTTTCATAGTTCTATAAAATTCACCGCAAGTTTTCATGAATCCAACACTAGATAATTTGCTACGCAATGCAATGAGTTATTCATTTCGGCTACATTATGCTACAAATTCACCATTTATGGGGTTTTTGCACCACATAGTGAATTTTATAGACCACATCGTTAATTATCCACACATGGCAAGTATGTTACGACTTATAAAGAATTCTCTAAACATAGGGTAAATATGCTAGAAACTCTACAAATCCATTGTAACTTAGCTTGAGGTCGTTAAAAGTGACAATTGTCACTTTCAAGACACTCGTGCACAACCAATTTTGAGGCATTGAATGTATGTTAATTCAAAAAATTCAAAAATTAAATGAATTTAAAGTACATTGCCTACCTCTTACCAATGTCTTGGCATCCTTTGGTAGTCCCAAACTAGCTCGCTCGGTGTGTCAACATTGGAATGACCATATCCTCTTGTCAAAATCACACAAATCTCCTTTTCTACTATTAATTATGGTGAAAATGATTTGTTTTTACCCATCCCTTATATTCAGCCATGACTATGGTGGTTTCATAATGGCATTTTAACCACTGTGATGGATTCTTCTTCTACTATGGTCATTTTTCTCTCCTTTTTTAGTTTCTATCACTCTATTGCTTTGCTCAACAGGGCATATCGATTCCACTAATTTTCTACCTCCCACACCAAATAAAATTGTCTACTTTCTTTGAAATGGCGTCACTTGTGTGGCACCACCTCAAAAGAGGAGAATGTAGAAACCTTCTTTTCACCGTGCAATTTGCACTAATTATACTCTTTCCCATCATAACCATTTAATTAGCGAAAATCCATTTATTAACTAATATTCTCATGTCATCGCAATTAATTAACAATCTTCCATTAATTAACTAACATCTTTTTATTGGATTCCATTAATGATGATTTGTTAGTTAAAATCCTCTTTCAATTAATTAATTGCCCATTATTGGTTATTTACCCAATCCCCATCATTTATTTAATTAATAACCCTTTGTTAATTAAATTCTACTTTGAAGCCCTTCTAAGCGCACTAAATTTCCTCTACATTTATGTAGACACTAAATCACACACTTTGGGTATTTATCTAGTCCTAATCACATACCACTATTCATATGATTCCTAAGCAAGAAAAGTACTAATTGATCATTATCTTTGGCCATCTTTGCTTGCTTTTTGTTTCCTCTTTTGGTCTTACACTCCTTGCCCAGTTTATCTTTTCATACTTCGACATTTCTCAATCTGGACACCATAGCCTAGCTAGGATGCTAGTGTCGTGCCCCCATCCCCTCTGGGAGTCCTTGACCTTTTGTACTTTTTTCACATCTTTTGGTTCCTTTCTAGCCATTTGGGAATCTTGCCTTTTTGCTAGTTGGCCTTTTAGTGGTTAATTACGAAATTCAAACAAGGGAATCATATAAATACAAAACTATGTGATCATAATAAAGGACCAAACACTAAGCATTAACTATCACCACCTAAGGTTGCATTCCAAGATCATTCTAAGAGCATTCAGAATCCATCTTATTCCACTCAAGGGACAAGGGACTACCATTTCTACATACATGCATAAGAGGGGAAGTTCATTCTTTCATGCACACATCTATTTACATCTTTTACATCTAGCTATTGCTCGCTATCAAGTGTGACACACACAAGAGCCACCTAGGGCATGATTTTTACACACACACACACACATAAATACATTAGGTTTGAGATGTAGTGAAATGCTTGGTCGTAAGTTCACTTTGTTGATATCTCGAGGACATTTTGACCCCTCATTTTGCATCTTTTTTAGGATTGATGTGGTTTGAGGGTTTTACATAGGTGCTTCTTTCTAATTGTATGTTTCAGGTGAATAAAAACAAAGTCTAACGACACACATGTGATTAAAGAAGACAAGTAGCAAACATCTTATGACCCTACAAAACTGAGTTTGACAACTTTTGAGCAATCATGGGTACCCAACATAGGTCTCTGAACCCCAAGTGCCCTTGACCCTCCATAGGTGCCTCGATCTTTGGAAATTTTGACACTCTTGCAAATTTATAGGTCTAATCGTGACACTCGACGAGTTCTTGTTTTAGTAGTTTTCCGGCTTGGCATACCTTCAGCATCACTGCAAATCAGCTAAGTCCTTTATCCTTTTATTTATAACTAGGGTTTGAAATTTAAATTCCTTAATTACTTAGGTCATATATGTACCTTATTGTTTATATTCAATGTTATTACATAATATAATATTAGGCATTTATTTATTTATTTATATAATATAATATAATATAATATTGCTTAATCATTTGGTGAACCGAACTCATTCAAACATTCTTAGGGTCCTCATACTTATAATTTTCTCATTTTTCTAGGATCCTCTCATCATGATTATCTCTATCCATGATTTCTTACTAGCCAATCTTGAGTTCTGTGCTAAAATCATTAATCTTTTGGCTACTACTCGTATTCTCGCCACCACTCATCCAAATGTTGTTTATCAAACATTTGTCAATGAATTTTCTCAACAGATTACTTTTCCATCGACTATAGCTGAAAATATTGTTGTATATGACAATGATCCTCCTCTATATATATAATTCTATATCAACAAATTAGGTGTTAAGCACGTTTTAGTTGATACTGGATCTGAGCTCAATCTTTTTCCTTTATCATTCATTCAGGCTATAGGCATTTCTATAGCTAATCTTAACCCAACATCTATTTTTGTTTGAGCATATGATTCTAATGTCTCGTCCATGCTTAGGTATTGTCACCTTGCCACTCACAAAATGGGCCAAAGGCTATTCCAGCCCATTTTTGTATCACCGATCTCCCACTTTCATATAATTGCTTACTTGGTAGGCCATGGCTTCATTGAATGCAAGCAGTGTATTATATAATTCACCGATGTGTTAGATTATTACATGAGGGATTTGAATATGAGATTCCTATTGATCGTACACCATTGCAATATTGCAACATAGATCCTAACACTGAATTACCTATTCCTTCTTCATATCTTTGTGCATCTTGCTAATATTCCATGACCTAAACATTATCTAGACAAATTACCTCCACTAGAAGGAACTATTTGCACATTAGACAATGTTCCATCTCGCCTTAATCTCCCCCTCCTACTACTGCTATGGTAATTTATCGTGGTCCAGTTGTTCATCGACGTCATACCACCTTCATCGTATCCTCTTGAGTCCTATACCTGTGATAGTTCCTTTCACATGTAATCTTTTCATAAACAATGATTTTTGGTCATACATTCCATTAGATCCCACTTGCTCTCACACTATTTGCACCCTCGATGGTATGAATCAGTTTGGGTTGACACTTGATGATATCTTACCTCCACTGTATTCACCACATATATATCATGAACATGCTTGTATTACTACTACTTATTTCCCGAGTATTTCATCTTTCGGTATTTTTTTCATGCACTCTGCGTATTTCAACAATTACTCTTGGCCAATCTTGGATTGATTATATCGGTGGTACTTTAGATCTTGACCATATTGACATCTCATTCCCCATGCCTTTTTCCATGTTTTCATTTATAATGATTCATTTCTTGGCTATTCACAAAACTTTACTCATTGGTATGTACATGGATTTTTATTACCACCCTTCATTGACGAGGAATATGTAATGGGCATGTATAATTTACGCCGCAATGGCTCTCTATAGGATCAAGCACATACTATAGTTTACCAAGTATTAGATGCATTAGCTTTTGGTTTTGACCATGACAATGATGATCATCTTGATGATATTACTTGATCACGTTTATCATCATGCACTTGGGGGCCATCATACTTATCTTCTCCCCTAACACTATCGCTATCTTACATACTATACATGTCACCTCTAATCTTTCACACACATCACACACATGATACACTCTTGTATCATCATTACCCGATGACACACTATCATGTTATGGTTCACATTTTAATGTTAAGTGCATACTATTTAGATGAACCTCACACATTGTGCACTTCACACATCACACAGTCATGACATCGCTTTCTCATAGTTTATTTCACACATTATATGCACTGCACACTATACACATTCACAACACACATTTCTTGCATCTATTTCTACATGCCATGCTCATTAACCTAGGACACTATCTATTTTCATGGTTCATACTTGACTACTAAGGGTCTCAATCTAAAATTAACCTCACCATGCTCACTCGCACACTCTCGGTACGCTCTATGCTTTATCGATCACATCTTTTTAGCGCATAATTCATACTATGATGTAGCCTAGAAGTCACCAAATAACCCAAGGCGTGGTGGCAATCACTCAGCCCAAACAAAGCACTCACCCAAGCATGCAAGGGTACCATTTCCCTCTTTATAGATGCTTTTCCAGAATGTTAGCATGATGTTATATGTATATATCAAGATTCATAACAGATAGTAAACAATCCACAATTCATAAACTAGATCTAGATCTAAACCATATAAAATATTGACTAAACAATGATTATAATGAGATTTACCATACAAGATCCATGTTTAGTCATATCTAACACCAATATCCAGCCAATATGATCCATTATATTAAATACTACAAAACACATAAGCTTCATATATCATAGTAATTTTGTCATGAGTCATGAACGTGAACAAAACCAACAACATAACTCTACAATCAAAATAGTATCAACAAGGGCCTAAATTGTGCAAATCAATACATATATAGGGGTGGGGAATTTCCCTTCACCACCCATACACCTTTCAAAAATAGACTACATGCTAATAATAGCCATGCACCTTTACAAGAGAATACAAAATCATGCAAGTGCTAATAATAGATCTTCTAAAGTTAACTCCTAGTACAAATCCTATTAATAGACCAAAACCCTGCATGGTGCTCGAACTGCTGCAACTCCCAAAATAGCCTTGGCGTAATCTACAAGTATTCTATGAAACATGATCCACACTCTTTGTCCCAAAATAGCCTCATGCCAAAAATGGCTAAGTCCTGATTTTACTACTTTTCCGTGCGCACTTTACGTACCCCATGTTTGCACACCCAAACCTTACATGCTTGCCAAAATTAGGCCATATTTGTCAACCCAACATTACCCCACACTAAACTAGATTTCCACCCTTAGAAATGGGTAACCAACTTATCACTCCAAAAGAATATAAAAGAATGAAAGAATAAATAATCTCTTCAAATGGAATGGTCTACTCGATGCTATAAAACAAGTCAAACTACTTGGTATATTTTTCTTCTTTTGCGTAATCAACTCTAGATAATCACCCCAACTTCGCTTCAAATGCATACCAAGCATTTAGCACTACATTTATTTTGTTTGGGATGTCTGCAACTATGCCGTCCAACTCATCAAGAGTCATCTTACCACCTTCATTCTACAGAATTCTGAGTATATTGGCCATACTTGAGACCATCCCTTCCATTACGTCCATATTCTCCATGATGACCTTTCCAATTTCCTTTATTCTCTCCTTATGTGGGATCCTGGTAGTGTCAAGTGCATCGCGCTTAGTCTCTACTAGCTTAATTATTTCCACGCACCCAAGTGTTTCATTCTTGGCTACCAAAGGACCACATTTTATTATGCTAGAGATTTTGTCTTAATGATTATATCTGGCACTGCACACATGGTCAAAACTAGATTCTCTTTCTTTAATTCATCCTTCAAATTCTCAAGAACAAACTTGTAACTAGTGATATTTCTTGCAACTACAAATTTTGTCATTGATGCTTCTTTTGTAGCATCCTTCGGTTTTGGTAGGTGCACTAGACCTTCTTCTAG
Organism: Taxus wallichiana var. yunnanensis; assembly: GCA_018340775.1. Lineage (NCBI taxonomy): Eukaryota > Viridiplantae > Streptophyta > Pinopsida > Cupressales > Taxaceae > Taxus > Taxus wallichiana. Next base: position 920,762,515 of record CM031239.1, on the reverse strand, counting down.
AAGCAAACGAACTATTTTACACAAATAATGAAGGGTGGATGGGAAATCCCTTGGCACCTTCTCTTGAAAATCTGGCCTTTTCTACATAATTTCGTCAGCTATCTGCTCGGCCATATTTTTAACATTATGTGCTTCTACCACAACCTTATCCCACTCCTCGGTAAGTCACTTGACCTCAGTGTCCTTGTCCTTCTTATCTTCTAGAAGCTCCTTATAAGTACCGCTTTATGAATATTACAAATGTATAACTTCGTAGATACTTTAACAAGTGCATTGCTTACCTATTCATCTGATAGCTGTGTAGGCTTAATGGTGATATGGTGGGTGTGTGGCACTCATTTCATCTTCCATGATACACACGACTCCTCACAAACATCAAAATCAAGCTCATCCATGTGAGTCTACATGCTCCAAGATAATTGCTTGTGAGTGCGTGTTATCACCATTTCTGGGTCCATCAAATCCCAACCATATAATTGTTCTTTGGGCACTGTACTCTGAAACCGGGCACGAATAATCTTAGTTGTGTCATCAATGTAGCCCAGTTTTGAGTCCTTACCACATCCTCCTCCATGTTTTCACGTATGCACTTGCCTTTGTTTGCTTGTGTAGAAGGACTTGCATCCTGTTGTTCTTTAGTGCCCACACTCTGCTATACTTCTTCCTCCTTGTCTTTTTTACCTTTGCACACTGGGTGTACTATAATATCTATATCCCCACCAACATTGCTTTGATCTCCAAACAACTCTTGGATGCCTACACTTTCACCAACTTCCTCATAAACCACCTCGTCACCTATGTCCTCATCATCCTACATTTCCAAACTAGGAGAGGCCACTTCATGTTGCACACTATGGAGAGAGGAATTCTCCTCCTCACTATCTCTTACCGGTACATACTTTCAGTGCTTCTTCTTTTTCTCATCATAATTATTCACCGAAGTGAATTGTGGTGACCTCCTTATCGGTGGTGGAGTCCTAGCACCAACATCCCTAAACGTACCCCTCCCCGTAAAACTTGTCATGAATGGTCCAATCCAAAGGTCTATTAGCTAGTTCATCTTCCTCTTCTAGAACATTATCCAAACCCATAGGTATTGGGTCTTCTGAGTGGGTGATGCTGATGCAACTAGCCTTGAAGTGCCCACTATCTATTTTTACTTTGGTGGAACCGGTAGAGCTTTGTCCTCTCCTTTGAGCACTTTTACGTCCTTGAAATTCAACCTCAAATATATGTAGACGCATGTCATCTCGATCTTCCCTACCACCATGGTTTCTGGAGCGATGTCAATGTTATCTATCTCAAGAGTTTCAACATATGCCTCTCGGTTTTTCCACCCATATTTTTTTCACAAGATATGAGTATCTACATCTACCTTGTCAGGCGTCAAACTTTAGTTTGTTCTCGTTATGTAACCGATTGACAGAATCCCTAAAATATCGTGTAGTAAATGCGAATAGTATCTTACACTAGGGGATCTTCTCACCTATATTCATATGAAACCACCCCAATCTAAAATGTTGGTAGATGAAAAATCTACTTCTCCATTCAACACTATGGGAAGCTCGCGTGAAATGGATCACTCTCCTTTAAATTTATGGCACAACCGCCTAAACCATTATTATTAGCACTCCTTATAGGTGTTAGAAATTGAACCCCGTAAGATATAATTTGAGAAATTATTCACTAGAGAATTATTGTTCAAGGAAATTCCCAAACATTTTCCCTTGGTCCATCAGGTACACCAATCTCACTAGGAAAATTTTAGTGGTGAATTTTCGTAAATGCATGAAAATCCGGGTTTATAGAAATTTGAATTGGAAAATTTTTAGTGAGTGGCAAATGACTTATTCACTAATTGTTTTGACCAACATGTCCCTTGTAGGGTACATTTCACCTAGAATTTACACATATATAAGAGCTTATGCATGTAATTCACCACCATTTTGAATCATTCCGTGCACATATTTACCAAAGTAAACATAGACTACCAATATCGTACAACATATGTTGTCAAACCACAACTGCAAGCCATCCAACCCCAAGTCGTTCCAACCTCAGACTCTCAGAGCCATCCAACCCCGTGTGTCCAACCCTTTAGCCATCTAACCCCACAACCCCACAAATGCCATCTAACCCCTTAGCCATCCAACCCCTTAGCCATCTAACCTCTTAGCCATCCAATCCCTTACCATCCAACCCCTTATCCATCCAACCTCAAAGTTGTCACACCTTCGAGCCATCTAACCCCGGATCCATCCAACCACAGAGCCGTCTAACCCAAGAACCATCCAACCACATAGTCATCTAACCCAAGAGTTGTCTAACCACAGAGCCATCTAACCCAAGAGCCGTCTAACCCTAAATCCATCCAATCTCAGAGCCTTCGAACATAAGATCCATCCTTAATTCAACCTAAGTAGTCTTGTTTTCAATTTAGCGATATATCAATGGATTTTGGAAATCAGGGTAAGAAGGTTACAAATTCAGCCAGTTCAAAAAGGATGTAAAGAATTTTCTTGGCTATTTTGGAAAATCACAAAAATGAAGGTGGTTTCTACATCAGCTAAAAATATTGGTATGTACTTATTTACAAGTTATTTAGTCTTACAAAATTTGATAATTATGTTTTTCATACTGTTCTTCGAACTCTTTGTACTCTATGTAAAAATTTAACTATATATAAAATTAATACTATATTTGTAACAATTTTATAAAATTATATGTAGATGTTTCAAAAATTCCTTCACAAAATAATCAATTTCAAGATATTGATGATCCATTATATGTTGAGGAAAACATTCCATCCCTTGATGACATAGAAGTACAAGAAAATTCATCGAATTCTCATGATACACCAACAAAGGAAGCTTCTACTCCAAGGTCTATTTCTAGAAAAGGAGACATGAGAATCAAGATATTCCTACTGAGAGCCCAAATGCATAAGTTGAACCCCCAAAAAAGAAAAAATATGTCAGAAGAAAGAGGACAAATTGGACAATTGGAAGGAATTTCTAGTTTGAATGGGCTGCAAAATATCCATTTATTGAACCTATGTACACTAAAAATGGTAATGATGTTCCAACATAATGTCGATGTAAAATATGTAGTTGGAAATAAGTGAAGGATCATGCACGATGCAACTCAAACTAGACACAATTCAAAATCACTCCGGGAAAATATATATTTCCCAAAAGAAAAAGGATGGCATCATAGTTAGAACACATAAATAGAAATATGAAAAAGAGTATTTGCATGTAAAATACACAGAAGAATATGAAAAGGAAAAAAAATGTATAAAAATATAAATGAAAAAGGTGGCACCATTATAGCAAAATTGAGAAAAGATATGGAGGTAGAAAGGCATGCAAATATTATTCAATTTGCTACCTTATTTCATATATTGAAAAGGGGAAGACCCATGTCATTTTTAGAGAGAAAATAAAGTTATGTATCAGGTTATCAATTTACAAAATGTTCCTCAATCTCATTGGTTAGATACCAGTGGCTGGGAAATTACAAAATGTCTATCTTTGGTAGAAAAGGAGGATCTGAAATAATCTGTCCAAAGGAAAAGTATATTTCCCTTTCAATAGATGAGGTTACTACGGTGGATAATACTTTATGGTTTGTATTCATGTTTACACATTTGCTAATTAAGTAAGAACTCCCCACCTCTTAAAAATTCATAAAATGACTGAGAATTGCAATTCTGAAAATATTTATAAATTGGTGGTCTCAAATCTGAATGATATCACAGAATGGATGAATTTTCCATTGCAAAAAAATAAGTTTGTGTTGGAACTGATGGTGCAACTGTAATGCGGGGGTAAAAAATGGTCTCTTCGTTCACTTTAGACAATTGTTGCTCCTTATATGATTGCAATCCATTGCATGGCTCACATAATGAATCTGGCCTACAAAATTGTGAGCACATTTGAAAATGTAGCTAAAGTGGAGGAACTGATATGTGATTTGCATGCTTATTATTCTAGCAGTCCAAAGATATTTTTAGAATTTTAGAAATTTGTAATTGGACTGATAGAGAGAAAAAAGCTTCTCAAAGATGTAAATACCAGATGGATATCTATGCATGAACATGCCTTCAAGAATATTTGATGAGTGTAGATAAAGCTAAAGATCTATTGTACCATCTAATGGACATAGAAAATTTACTCACACTCTGCGGTATTTTTCCTATGTTGAGGGAGCTTAATATTTTAATGTAGCATGCATAATATTGCTCTTTCTACATAACCAACTTCATAAGACTCAAAAGACGTGTGTGTTGGAGTCTTGAAAGTTTATATATTTTAGATGGAAGTTTTCAGGGTGCTGCTTTTGAAAACTGGAATGCATTGACATACTTGAAAAATCCTAGGTGCTTCTTAAATTACAATACACACGATCATCTCTTTACAATAACACATGGGAAAGAGATTCCACTTCATACATAATAAAAAAGAGTTGATGTTGCTGGCTTAGAAATGGAAGAAGTAAGAGTGACATAAAATTTATATGATGCAATATTATTCGAAACTAGGAATAAATTGAGAAAGATATTTGAATTTTTATCTAAAGAGATCTTGGAAAGATTCAAAAATGATAAAATACTTGAAGTAATTGGATTTGTAAATCCATGTTTTTGGATTTTTCTAGTGACATACCTTATACATCCATTAGTCCTTTATTTCTTAAAAACATGAGTGATCTAAATGACCATTTATCTAAGACCGAAGAAATAAATTTTTTTATGTAGAAGGTATTTTACAAAGAAAAATACTTAGTTCCCAGTCAATGCATTATGCTAATACTATGATACAACAAGTTCAACTTCTACAAAACCCACAGGAATATGGTGCCATCAAAAGGATTTGGAAGGATATTTGTTCCAGTAGTATTCTACGTGAATATTTGAGCAAGTATATTAATATTTATGAACTCACAAACAATGATTCTGGGTTCCGTGGAAGATGAGAGGGTTTTCAGTGCATTGTCCTTTTTGAAGTCAAAAGTTTGAAACAGATTAGATAGGAATCTAGAAAGCTGTATGAGGTTGTATGTATCATGTTACTCAGTGGAGACTTTTCCTTATGAGAGAGCACTCACATTATGGAATTCACTAGTAGAAAGAAGAGGCGTTGGTAATATTCTTCTGATCCGGGATCAAGACACATCTAAAGATCATGCTATAATTAATTTCCAAGACACTAATGAAAGTGTTGCTCCGGACTATTAGAATTCACATAGATTTCATTTATTTTATACATTGTTGAGACTATTTACAATAATTTGATGTAATATGTATTGATGTATTTCATACAGAGATTACAAATTTCAATAAATGCAATATTACATTTGTTTTTACTTGATCTATTGAACAATGTCTCACTTTGTCATTTTATTGTATCACATTTGTTTTTTATATTTGGTTTTTAAACTGAAATAAGGACATATTTACTTGGATCGACCTATCTATTAATTGATTAATTTTTTACATCTGCATGAAATCAGAAACGTAAATATTTTAAACAAACAAAAACATGAAAATTTGAGCACCATTTACATAAACATAGAAACATAAACATCATTTGTATTAAGTAGAAATCCATTAACAATAAATATAGTTACAATTCCAAAGTACTCTTGAAATCATTCTCTCATGTGGCGATTACTTTATGAAGACAAGTATCAATTCATAAAGCATTTTCGGCCAATACAATTCCAAAAAGGGGTTGTAAATAACATTTCAAAGCTTCCAGAAAAGTTTTGTCATATAAGGACACATTATGAGGGCATCCTCTTTTCTGCCTATGATTTTGAATCATAGTTGTCCTTACATCTACCACATGGAATAAAAAAAAAATAGGTTGGCCACTATCTTTTAATTCCTATGCTAGTGTCGGAATTGTGACAACACACCATCACATGGTGAACTTAACTAATATATTGAATTTTTTATGTTGCGGGGAAGCTTGATCATTTTCTTGTGTAAGAGGTGGAGGAATGTGTGTAGTCTGTATAGAGCTATCTGCTATAAATCTTGATGCCTACAAATTTCATGCTGTGGTATTGATATTTTCAATAATATTTTGCTCCTCCCTTACAACATCTCCTACTAAAAAAGTGATGCATCGACATCTGTCTTTTCCTTCAGTAAGACTTATGGATCCATCTTATGCTCCTTGATTATCATTCTCAATTTATTATTTTATTTATTTAATACTATGAGTTTTTTCTCCAAGTGTACAAATGAATTCAGGATTTTGCAGGCATTCTTCAAATGTGCTTTAAATATAGTTACTTATTTATTTAAATTTTCATATTTTTCCTACAAAACATAAATATAAAATTATTAGTTTATTAGATAAGTTGAAAAAATATATTGCGGCGCTTATGATATTAGGATTTTTCCTATAAAAGATGACTCACCACAACTTTTTCTTTTTTGCATTTTCTATTAAAACATTTGTCTTGTCTTTATCCCATTTGTTGTAGTAATCCCATGCTTCAACATTCAGATTCTCCAACCTATTTAACATTATGTCTATAATATCATCATCATAATCATTATTATATGAAATTGTCCTTGACTGAGATTTGTTTAGCAAAATGTCAAACTTAGCTAGTTGTCTCTCTACGACAAAGTGAACAATGAATGCCTTCAAGTGTGATTATGGTATCGGTATTTATTTCTTTTATCAAAATTTTATCCCTCCTCTCCCAAGTCCACACCAAATCCACATCAGACATTACAACTTCTTGAATTTTTCCCCCATACTATTTGATATCATATTTTTGAATGTAAAATGTTTCTTCTCATCATCTGTTTGTGGAGATGTTTTTGGAGGAGGAGGAGGGTCCCTGTCCTATACTTCATGTACATTTTTTTGTGGTTGTGGTGGAGGCGAGTAGATTGAATCATATCATGGGTGTCAAAATAGTTACCCATGTTTGCATTTCCAATATCGAAGCCCAAATACTCCTCGTCAAGATCAATGTTGTTGAAAATTTGTGTGCCCATTACACCTAATACACCACCTAGTGAGAGTCCGAGAAATTATGTGGTTACATGATGAAGTGTTCCAACCGAATCATAGGAAACCTTATATTATTTCTTGAAGATCTTCATTTTTTTGACTGTATGTGTTGGTAGTATTGGTGGCCTCTTTGCAAGTGGAATGTGCTTAGAAGCTATATTACTGTAAGAAGCAAACAAAAAATTATTAGAAAATTATCATTATACGCTTGGGCCTTGTAAATGCTAAAAATTGTAACTAAACAAAACATGCTAAATATTATACATTACAATTTACCTTGCATGCTCGGAGACACAAACATGACATTTTGATCTTGACCATCGGAATGAGTTTGATCTTCATCACCAATTTTAGTAGTTTCTGAATACAATAAATGTAGAACAATAGAAATATTAAAATACAGTACTACTTACATAATCTATACTAGTTGTTTGAATTGGTTAATTATATAAAAAGTAAACTTTATACATGTAGTCAAATGTGATGGTAGGCGTGATGCACATACCGACCCCCTAGGTCGTTTTTGACGAGGAACTCATATTGGTGTTGATTCTGCTAAATCCATGCAGAGACCTCTAGAGGGGCTTTACCTTGAGAAATTGCCTCCTTATGAGATATTGCAGCCATAATTATTCTCTGTAAAAGAAAATATTACAATTATTATTTTATTGAAAAATATTGAATGTGAAATCATTATAACAAGAAAATTGTAAAAGTAATTGTTACATGTTGTTCTTCAAGAGTGAGACCATTCATTTTATCATTAATTGTAGTTGGAATTTTTTCTTGCTGCAATTGGAAGAAATATTCTTGATAGAAAGCAAGAATATAATTGCAAGAAGAGAATACAATCTTAGATTTATCAGATAGATTGGCATTGCAGGCGCGTGAGAGATCTATTTTTATTTGGTTGGACAAATATGTGCACTAACTGGAATTGTTTCCTTGCTAGTGTCTGTAATATATATTGAACTACCCAATACAAAATGTCTATAGATTTTCCTTGTAACACAATCCTGGCTGAAAAAGTGATGCAATTGCAAGAAAGAATTGGTTTGTAATACCTTGTATAAGAAGGCCTCTTGTTGAATGATTAAGAGGATCTGTAATAACATATAAGAAATGTTAGATTCTTGGGTGGTTGAGTAATATTAAGAAAAGAATTTGAAAATAATAAACTTACCATCAACCTACACATTGTAATGAGACTCCAAAAACTTTTTGTCTTCATCTGTAAGGACAACCTTTGTAGTCATGGGTGGCTGCTTTTTGAATGGTAACCCAGTTAAGCGATGTACGTCTGCGGGCTCAATTATGAAAGAAATTCAAAATGATTCAGATGCATGAGGAGAATGGAAAATTGTCCCTCTTTCTGGTGGTAAGAGGTGATAATGTAATCAAGGATAGAAGTAGCAATTTTGAATTGGGGCATGTTGACAAACTTGGTAAATTGTGTTTTTTCTAGCCATTCCTTTGGTGTGTCTTTAATTTTCATCGAGCTACAATATGTGAGCACATGAGGTTTTTGTATTAGAATTTGGGCTTAGGAATAGACGTGGTTCTTACCATTATTGAAATTTATAGGAGAGGGAGGAAAGAAACTTGAAAGGTGCACGTAAGTTTGGGATAACTTCAAGATTGGAGAGCTCAGAGCGTTGGAAATGTTTGTGGAAAAGTGAAGAAATGAACCTCGTAGGGGTATATATAGGGCTTTGAATGGTTTAAGGGACACATGGTGGAAAATAATCGGTTATAAATGGTGTCCGCCCAACCCATGTTGGACGTGTATGACAAACCTACCCAACTAATCAAATCAAGCTAACCAACCCAACCAATCAAACCAGCCAACCAACCTGACAAATCCACTTGAGGAATCAACCCATCTAACTCACACGTCTAACCCACACGTCCAACCCACTCACCTAACCTACTCACCCACCTACCCACCCAACCTACTTGCCCAAACTACCCGCTCAACCTACCCACCCAACCCACCCCAATCCTGTTCATCTAACCCACCCGTCTAACCTTCCCATCAAACCTACCTATCCAACCGATTCGCTCAACTTACCCATCCACCTACCCATCCAAAGTGTGCCCGTCTAACCTACTGTCTAACCTACCCATCTAACCTACCCATCAAACCTACCCGTCCAACCTATCCATCCAACCTATCCATCCAACGTACCCATCCAACTATGCAAAACCCAAGAAAATTGTTCCCTATGAAATCACCTTTTCCATGAAACGTTTTTTTCAGAAATTCACCAACAATTCAAAAGTCAAATTTTGAGATTTGTTACAAATTATAAACTAATTTTTCAGAGGGGGATTCTTAAAATGAACCTTGAATCTCACTGAAAACAATCAATAGAAGGATGTCGCCCCAAGTTATCTTCTCACCTTTATCTACTGGGACACGCACCTCGGTCACCAAGCTCTCTGTAATGTATCCAACAATGTTGTAGTAAGTCTTGTTGGCCATCTTGTGCACTATGTGCAACCAATGTTGATTCACCTCATTCCATCTTTTAGAGGCAACTAGTTTACAACCTATCGTGGGTTTTACAACCCTTGTAGCCATATCCTCAATATTTTTCACCTTAAATGCTCATCCCCCCTTCTTATACTTGAGTGTAATGGTTGTTGCATCAATCCCCTCATCATCTAATAAGTCACTTGTAATTTCCCATCCAAAGTCGTGTAACCTGTTACCTTCCTAATTAATTTAGTGGTGATCTAAAATCATCTTCTCGTGAAGTAAAATAAATCCTCATGTACACATGACATAAGCCACTGATATAGCTGCTCAGGATTCCCAAAGTAAGGAAACTTGAGGATTTGCATGACCCCCACATTCTCTAGAAATCTCCTCATAAAGTCATCCAAAACCCTCTCTCCATCTACCATCCTTCGATTTGTCTTTCTGACGACTTCGACAACAATATCCTTCATACACTTGTTTGTTCTGTGGTTGGTATCCAAGATCTTACACTATGTTAATTTTTTTTTCCATGGTTGTCCCTCAATTACTTCCCCGGGCACAACATTTCCACTAGCCATTCTTCTACCACTTTGTCGGCCTCTACCTCAACAACTGGAGCTCGTCATGGTGCCATCCTCTTTTCCTCACCTATCTGGAGTGTTCTGCAACTCACAAATTGTTACCTTGAAAACCCTACTTTCCATGGGTGCAAACCATCTTTGATTTGTCAAACCCTAGCTGCACTCTGCCTCCTTCAAACCCTAGTTGTACGAACCCTTCTCAAAAAACTTCATACTACCATCCTGAATCTTAATTATGTTTCAATGCTTCTAAATACCATGCTTCGACCCCACTGGTTCGTCGATTGACAGATTTATCTTTGTTTCTAGCTCTTCTTTTCATTTCATACTTCGTTCGCTCTCAATTATGCAAGGAAACATTGCTGCATACAAAACATCAACTTTATAGAAATTTTCAAAATCCTTCACATTAATTACTCCCATCTACCACCATACATGACATTAATTTTACATCCACACTTCCCCATGCATCACACCCCTTCTTCCATGCCTCTTACTTTCATGCCTCGGTCAAAACCTTCGGGCGCACACTACTTCTCTATCACAGAACTCCTCTCCTGCGCTTTCTTACGCAGGAAGTACCTATCTAATGTGACTCTTCCTAAGTAGTCTCCAATGCTACAACCTCCTTTACGTTATACTGAGCATCCATCTCCCTATGTGTGGTCTAAAATTCAAGAAACTTTCCTAATTTTTACTTTTCTAAATCACTTGTGAGTTTATCTTTATTATGCACCACAATCCATCATATGGTACCAATAGTCAATCCTTCTCCAACCACCCCACACTAAGGGTATGTGTGGTCCTCTACACATGAAACACTTTAGATAGTAATCAACGTCTGTGTGTAATCATGTTTATTACACAAAACACTCGAACTAAATTGAAAAAGCATAACAATGATGAAGGAAACACATTGTAGACATCTATTTTTGGGTGTAACCCCTCTCCATCATCCCACATTTACATATCCTCCTGCTTTTCTTTTGTTCTAAATCCCATCCATCTACATTTTAATTAATTCATGGTTTTAATTAATTAATGGGTTCTACATAACCCATTTAATAATCCAAATATTGTCACATCTCAAAAATAAAGCAAAACATGGGAAATAATACACCCATATGACACTCCACTCTTAATTTCAAGAATGGAATCTATTATTTCACCTAACCATGTCATTGACCTTTCCCACTCGATATCCCATCCTTATCTTTTTTACTATAAGTCAAATTGTGAGCCCTGTTGAATCACATCACCTCTTTTAATCAGGGTTACTTCACTTAACCCTGAGTATCTTTTAACCTATAGTCTAACCTCACCATTAGGCTATAAATATGGGCTTTCCCCCTTCGAGAGGAAATAAGTTAGAAAATTTGGGAAAATGCTGTTTTGAATTCTTAGCTTCTTGTTTATCATTTATAGCCTCATGATGTCCTTTAGAATTTAACCGTAATCCTCATGATACTCTACTCATGATTCATTAGTTCACGTAGCGTGGTTCTTGTTGCACATTGTGTTTGAATCAGATCAATAGCACCATCTACACACCCACAACATCAGGTTCCTTTGTTTATCAACTTGCATGTTATTTGTTTATCTTGTATCTTATCATTATTTCTTATCACATGCGGGTTGACAACCACCGAGGAAGTTAGCACTTCCCGGATGTAATTTTTCAGGTCGCCCCCACATAAAATCTCTAATCAATCTTTCTCTCTTGTATGTGAGCCTCGGGTTTCTTTGGGATCATAACGAGGAGTTCAACATCGACTTTGCGCTCGTATAATCCATCACCATCTCCAAGGTTCTAAGCCCTTTCATACTTGATGTTGTTTTGTGTTTGTTGATTTCTTGTAGACTAATCCGGACAGGAAGCAAGAAAATCTGATCAAAAATTTTGCATGCCCAAAGTGGGACCATACTCGAGTTTTGGTCATTATTTTGTCTCATTACTCCTCTTGCAGAGGCGTCGTGTATAACAATTATTCATAATTATCGTTAATTTCAATATCATTTACAAATATGTTGTTCTTTTTTTGACTCACATGTTTATATAATTTAGCATTATTCTCCTCCATGTGTCATCTTTATGTTCGGTGGTTTCGAGTCATCCTGATTTGTAAGTGCTTCTGGTTCTTCATCGACCTTTGGTGGTAAGTGCTTTAGGTTTGTCATTTAAAAACTAGGTGATCTAGATGTTTGGAATTTATACTTAGCATCAAGTGTATTTTTATTATTAATTATAATAATAATAAAACAAAAAAATAAGATTGTAGTTTTGTTCTTGTTTGATGAGTAGTATAGCGTTCATTTGTAATATTTAAATAAATAAGAGAGAAAAATTAAAAAAACAACAAATGATATAAATAAATTATCCCTCCACACACATAACTCTTCCACTCCCCACAAGCTCCCATTTTCACTTCTCCTAAACCGAGCTATTACCCACTTGGACACCCATCCTCACCAATTCACTTCACATCCCGCCAACTCAACTTCACCTCCCAACCCCGCTCGGCCATCTTGGCCATCTCTTTCACGAGCTATCCTCTCCTCTCCATTCTCTACCTACTCTCTACACAACTCCCACTCATCCATGCACACATTGAGCTACTCCGATATTTTCCCTATCTAACATCCCCGCCCTCCAACCCAAGATTCTCCTCTCTTTCTACCTAATCCCGAATCCCCGAGCTTACCCCTCACCATTGACTCAGCTCTCCACGTATATCCTCCTCCAATATCCACCTTGCTCCCCTCACCCAACCAAATTATCTTCTCCCAAATCACTCCCCTTCCATATGAGCTCTCCACATCCCTATCACCATCCTCAACCTACCCTTCCACATATCCCTCCCCAACTCCATTCTTGATCCCTGCTTTGATATTCAACTCTATCCCAACAACTCACCCTTTCACGAATAGCTAAGTTATTCCACTTCACCTACCACCCAACGCATACCCTAATTTCACCGCTCCACCCCACTCGTAGTTCTCCTTGCCCCGAGTGATCTCCCTTCCACATGAGCCCACGTAGGACCTCCATGATAGCTTAGATACAACTAAAAACAAGTGAATAACCACATAGAATCACAAGATTCTGAGGCTTGATATTTCCAACTATTTCCAATGTGGTTTCAGATTTATGTAAAGCTCTGCGGGTCATACCTATAACGTCTGTTGTTTTATTGGGATACTTCCAACGATTATCAATTCTTTTCATACATTTGTAAACTGTGTGCGTAGCACCATAATCCTTCATGCTAAAACTGGTGTTGTGGGTGTGATAAGGATAGAGGTGATGGCCATTATAGCAGTCTTAATAATAATTGTACACATTTAACCTATCATCTTAGAAGAACAACCATCGGTCAAGGTTGATAAAAACTTTGAACCACGAGTTTATTACCAATAAAAAATTTTCAACTCGATCCCATACCCATCACCTCCCATATCTCCTCAACCCTCCCACCGAGATACCATCCCCTTCCTCACCAGGCCATCCCACTCACTCCACACATCTCACAACCCAGGACCATCATATACGCTTCCCTTTCTTCCTTCTAAGTTAACTCCCTCTCCATGGCTTACCCAACTCCTTCACTCTGGGCTTCCATCAATTTCCCATACCAACTATCTTTGGCCTCTCACGTTTCAATCCACATGCCCATCTCCTTTCACATCTCCCTTTGACGTGCACCGGCCTATATGAATACCACAAAGCTCGACCACACACCTCACATCATTGACTTTCGACATAAACACCATCTTTTGCATCACATCCATTTATTGTGTTATTAGTTATTTAGCTACTATACCCTTGTTTACAAAAGAAGGCCTAGAAGCCAGAATAAGCAAGAGAACCAGAGAGAAAAGGATCAGAATCCAAATGTTACAATGAAGTTCAAAGTAGCCAAAAAATAGCTACCAAGACGAAACAAAACAACAAAATTACTGCAAAAAAGTAGTAAAGGGTCCGCAAAAAAACAAAAAAAAAAACAAGGACAGCAGAAGCATCTACAACTACTTTTTAGTAGCTTTGTCAATGATGGTTTTGATATTCTTCCAGGATTTGAACATACCCAAAGTTGTCATGTGGGCAGCGTCATTATAATCCAGCTGCTCCATGGTCTTCTTACTTTCCTTATCATTACCCCAAAGAGTTGCCGGAACTCCGCTTAGGTTGGAGACACTTTTGACGTGTTGCTCAATGAACTCCTCAATCGCCCTAAAGATGGCTATGTTGTAATCATGTCGAGTTTTGGCCTTCCCTAAACGGGAGTCTAAGGAGTGCAGTTTCTTGTAGATATCCTCAATTTGGCTGCTGTCAACATCCTCCTCCTCCTCCTTCTTCCTCTTTCCTTTCTGTTTTGCCAAGTTTTTAACTTCATCCTTCAACAATTTCATATCAGCCTCTAAGGCTTCCAGCCTTCTTGAAGGGCTTTCCAATTGCACTTCCCGGGGGCTGGCACTGCTGATATTTAGGAGGTCATGAGCAATTTCAAATTCATGAGAACCCTTCTCCACAGCAAGAGTCTCAAGGTTAAGCTTCCTAGAAGCCCTGGTAACCGGTCTCCACGAGGAAGAGGCTAAGTGGGGGTGGAAGCAATGAAGGGGAATGGGAGAAGAAGCCTGAACGGCCGGCAGGGGGGTGACAATAGCGGTGGGGGGCAGAGAAAGGAGAAACAGGGCTGGCAGCAGCAGAGCCCGGCAGAGGGGGAATCGAGCTAGGGGAGGATGGGAGACCGGGAAACTTGAGGAGACAACATTTGTGCAGCAAAAAATGAGCCCTTGGTGCAAAGGAACCACCTGGGAATGCTTTTGAAACTCTAGAATGGAGCGTTCAAGAGAGTTCAACAAGTAATGGGGGAAACAAACCAAACGATCCCTACGAAAGTGATTAAGAAAAATAAGGTGTTTCGCAGGAACAGTGACAAACCTTCCTTCCAAGGAGATGAACCGTATCATCATGCGGGTTACTTCATCATAAGGTGGAGGGATCGAGCTAACAAGCAGGCCCGCTGTTATGTAGGTCAGCTTCTCCTCTCCCTCAACAAATCTCCTCTCTTCAACATCTTTATCGACCCTTTTGTTGAAGAATCGGAAGCCCTCCAAGCCAAGGCCGGTCGCTTCAGCAATAAGTTCTTCATTGATTAAGACCTTCTGCCCCCCATATTCCACTGTCCTCTCCTTCCAATCCTTTGCAAAACACAGAGATGCTCTGATCATGCCCCTGAACCTTTTCCATGAAGTTTGTTATGCCACCCTTGCTAAGAATGTTCCACAGCTCAATATTATCTTTCCAGTCTGGGTCCACACTAGGCTCAATTTGACAAGGAGGACCCCCCATCTTCTCTGCTCTGAACTGATTGCAACAAATTCCTAACTGATCTCTAAAGCCAGTCCACTTTTTGCTATAGTAATCCGCACAATATTGGAAATGAGAGCCGTTGCTTTTCCCACGATCGGCTACGTGTCTGCTGATCTGAGCCTGCTGAAAAATGCATGTGAGAATAGCCCGCTCCCTGTCATCAATCACTTTATCACCACCTTCGGTTTCCATGGAGGTTTGAATCCACCTTTTAACAGTCTCAATGCAGCCCGCATGCACGATTTTCAAAACCATGTATCTCCACTTGAAATTCCCCATATGATTCACACTATCTTGATTATTAGACGTGATTTGCATAAACCAATACTTTAAATCAACACGTGTGGGAGTATTTTTGAAGTTGATCCACACCCAAAAATCATAACTCATTTCTAGATATTGCTTGCATATGGAGATCCGCCTGAATGCTGTTTTGAAGCTGTTTGGGGATGCTATTATTGTCCCAAACTGTAAGGTTAACATTAATGCCATAATTTGCCAGCACATCCGCCAATTTATTACCCTCCCTGTAGGTATGCATGATCCTGATGTTATTGAAAGTATGACTAATACTTATGGACTCTGCAATAAAATCCTTGATGCTCCAACTTGGAGATGAGCACTGTTTAAGAAGATTAATGATATTTAGGGAGTCTCCTTCAATAATGAGGTTCTGAATATTTTGTGTCTGGGTAATTCTCAGACCCCAAAGAGCAGATAGAGCTTCGGCAAAATGATTAGTTTGAATTCCCATTTTACCAGCATACGCAGCTATCAGATTGCCTTTATGATCCCGTATCGCTCCTCCCCCTGCCGCAATCCCAGGGTTTCCTTTAGAAGCCCCATCAAAGTTCAACTTATACCAATTTAGATCAGGAGGATGCCATTTAATCAAAGATCTATCAATGCTATTCCCGGGATTGTTCCAACTATTAATTGATCCTATCTGCCAGTTGGATAGAATATATTCTTCATTTTCTGGATATCTCATGTTCTTGGGGGGTTTAAATCCAGCAATATTCTCTTTGATACCATTAGAAATTTTACCAATACTAATCTTGTAGTTTTGCTTTTTATTTCTGAAGATAATATCATTTCTATCCTTCCATATTCTCCAGATTAAATGAGGGATAACCAGCTTCCAGATCCTTTTAACAACACAATGCCTAAAGGGTGGGTTCCATTGAGTCCAAAGCTGATTGAGATCCTTCGGCAGCACCCAGAGAGCTTCAAATTTAGAAAGGGCAAAACTCCATATTCTAGTGGCATACTCACAATGTATGAACAGGTGGCTGATATCCTCAGAATCTTTCTTACAAAGATGGCACCTATTAGGGATCATTAATCCTCTTCTCATCAGATTGTCATTGGTAAGAATCCTACCTCTGATAGCCAGCCAAAGGAAAAAAATTATTTTGGGAGTTAAATCAGACATCCAAATCCTGTTCCAATTGAACTCTGTTTGATTACTATGAAAGAAGTTATTGTATCCAGTTTTGACAGAGTAATTCCCATCATTGGAGTTATTCCATACCAGCTCATCCTTGGAATCCATCTGACTTAATGGAATAAGATCTAATTGATCTTGAAGGGAGGAAGTAATTTGTTTCAGATCATTTCTCTCCACAGTAAGTTTTTTCCACTTCTTTCTGGTACCATTTTCCTCAATATAGCCCTTGATTTTGATGCCATACTTGTTTATAAGACTGTCCTTGGCCATCCCAAAACTCTCCATGAGGTTTCCATTAAACCAATTATCCTCCCAGAAGTTTATGTCCCTACCATCCCCCACTTTCCATTTACTGCCCTGCCTGATGAAATTTCTGCTTTTAACCAAATTGTTCCAAAAAATGGAACCATTGGGGAGTTGTTCATCTTGTAGAAAGGAGTACATAGATTGATGTTTAAGATATTTAGCTTTAATTAAATCTATCCAGGGTTGTTTCTCAGTCAGCATTCTCCAGCCCATTTTAGCAATGAGGGCCTCATTCATTTTCTCAATATCTTTTATACCCAGACCTCCCATAAACTTCGGGGTGCAAACCTTATCCCAAGCCACTAAGTGAAATTTGAATTTCTCATCCATGCCTTGCCATAAAATTTTTTTTGGATCCTTTCAATCTTATCCCTGAAAGAAGAGGGGATCTTGTATAGAGCGACATGATATAAATTGGTAGATTTTGGAGAGTACTTTTGATGAGCAGGCACTTACCAGCACTAGATAGAATTGCTCCTTTCCAACCAGCCATTTTTTTTTGGAATCTCTCCAATAAATCATCCCACACCTTGCAAGAGACTTTCTTAGTGCCGAGAGGAAGCCCCAGGTAAGTGGCTGGAAGCTCACTTATTTTACAGCCCAAAATTTTAGCTATTTTAAGTTGTCTTTCCTCAGGAGTGTTGAAGAAGAAGATGGTGCTTTTGTCATAATTGATCTCCTACCTAGAAGCAGATTCATAGAGCCGCAGCAAGGCCTTGGTAGCCTTGGCTTCAATGACAGATGCCAGAAGAAGAAGGATAGTGTCGTCCGCAAATTGCTGATGGGAGACAGCTTGACTGATGGAGGTGGGCTTAGAGCCACTTAAAAGCCCGTCATTCACCACTTTACCAATTGTTCTACTGAGGCTGTCAGCCAAGAGAATGAATAGTAAGGGGGAGATAGGGTCTCCTTGTCTCAGACCCCTGCTGCTAGTAAAAAGCCCACTGGTTCACCATTAACAACCATAGAAAATCTGGCCGTAGATATGCAAGCCTTAATAATTCTTCTAAATTTTTCCGAAACCCAAATTTTGTTAAGACTTTGTCAAGGAAAACCCAAGAGACCTTGTCAAAAGCTTTATTCATATCAAGCTTGAGGACCATACTTGCCTTTTTATTATTTTCCATTGAATGTATGGTCTCGTGAACCATAATCACTCCGTCTTGTATAATCCTGCCTTTGATGAAGCCACTCTGCTGCCTTGAGATAAGTTCATTCAAAATGAGCTGGAGCCTAGTAGCAATAATTTTGGTAAAAATTCTATAGATGGCATTCACAAGGCTGATAGGTCTGAAGTCCTTGAAATCTTTAGCATCCATTTTTTTTGGGGCCAGCACAATGTGAGTGTTATTAAGCTCTTTTAAAAGATTTCCCATTCTATAGAACTCATTCACCGCTCTGAGAAGATCCGTCGAACAGATTTCCCAAAATTTCTGGAAAAATTTATGGAAAATCCATCCGGCCCAGGAGCCTTGTCACCCTCTAAAGCAAAAACAACTTTATGCAGCTCTTCAAGCGTAACCGCTTTGTGAATATTTCTAAATTTCTGTTCCTCAATTTTATTTTGGGGAATGGCCTCCAACATAAAAGAAATAGCTTCAGAGTTGTTGCTATTCCTCTCCTCAAGAAGTTTTTTATAAAAATCAAGCGCTTCTTTCTTGATGCTATTGGGATCTTTTATGATATTTCCGTTGTTTTTAGAAACTTCTAAGATCCTATTACAAGCTCTGTGCTTCAAAGTGGTCATATGAAAGAACTTCGTATTCCTGTCTCCCTCTTTAAGCCAAATAGCTCTAGATTTAAGTCTCCATAAAGATTCCTCTCTACTGCAGATCGTATGCAACTCTGAAAGAATCTTCTTTTCATTGACTTCATCTTCATCCGATCTCCCCATAATATCCATTTTTAATTCCAACTCCTGAAGTTTTTGCTTTAACTTTTTTTTTTCTCAAAAACATTACCAAAAACGCTTTTGTTCCAGATTTTGACTTGCTTTTTAACATTTTTGAGCTTTTGGACCAATCTATATTGAGCAGTGCCTTCTCCATTCCATCCCCACCATTCTTTTATCTTGTCATATATATTGTCATGCTCCATCCACATCTTTTCAAATTTGAATGAGCTTCTGGTGGGTTTAGTCCAATTGAGAAGATTTAAAGCAATCGGATTGTGATCCGATCCAACTCTGGGCAAGGAGGAGAGGTGGAAGTCTTGACTGAGAATCCAACTCACTGAAATTAGTGCCCTATCCAATCTTACCTGAATAAACTCTTTTCCCAACCTTCTATTATTCCAGGTGTACTTATTCCCATGAAGATCCACATCTAAGAGGTTATGTTCAGCTATAAAATCAGCAAAATCCTCCATACCATTAGAAAAGCTGGAGGTACCTCCATACTTTTCACCTGGGTTTAGTGGAGAGTTGAAGTCCCCCATAATAAGCCAGTTAGCAGAGCAATGCTTGTTTCTAAAAGTTTTAAGGTCAGCCCAAAGCTTCCTTCTACCACTAACCGTATTAGGGGCATAAATGTTAGAAAGGATCCATTCACCATTATTCTCAAAAGCAACAAATTTGATTGCAAGATGATTAATACTAGCATTAAGAACCATACCAGTACAGTGTCTTTTATCCCAAAGAGTAGCCAGCCCACCAGAAGCTCCCTGGGAGTCAACAGCCGCCATTTCAGAGATATCCCAGAAACTCTTTTTAATAGTTTCAAGGGTCATAGCTTTCATCTTAGTTTCTTGCAGAATCAAAATATTAGGATTGCTAGAGTCCCTTAACTCCTTGATGGTTCTCTGTTTGGAGTTTCCATTTAGGCCTCGGATGTTCCATGAAATAATCTTCATTTGGAATATTTGGTGGTTGGAACTGCCTGATGGTTCAACTGGCGCTGAACTCCATCTGCAATGTCCCTCTCCGTTCTCTTAGATCTAAGAGCCTTTTTAGAGGGTCTTCCTCTTTTTGTACTTCCTCCAAAGTCCACTATTCATTTAGCAGAAGATCTAGTTGTTCTGGATGTGGAGGTGTCCCAGTTATCTTTATTTTTTTCTTATCACTGTAAAGTGATTCTGGGATCAATTCAAAACCTTTCATTCTTTTTTTCTTTTTTGAAATAACCTTTGTGAATCCCGAATCTGGATCCTCCTCATCCAAGATGGGCGTAACTTCTCCCTCTTCACATTCTTTCTGAGTCCTGTCCGATGTATGTATATCAGTTGTTCTGATGCTGAAGCAAGCAGGTGAATCCACTGATATATTGCTGAAACAAGGAAGTAAATCTTCTAAAGAATTACCATCTCCCCTAGGAGAGTTTTTCTGCACAGGTTCTTTAGGAGCAGTACATTCCTTGTTCGAAATTTCCTCAGTGATACACATCTGATTATCTATCTCGAATTCCATATTGCTTTGAGATTGCTCAGTAGGGACTATATTAACCTTCACAGAGCCTTCTTGCTCGTTCACCACCATAAAAACCTTCACAGGATTTTCCAGGTTTTCATTGCTCGGAACTTCAGGTAAAGTTGCTGCTGAAACTTTAGGACGCCAGACCAGATGCTTCCTTATTTGAGTTCTAAAGCCCCTTTTTTTTCCCTTTCTATTTAATTCCAACTCCTTCTGACTAGGAGCTTTCTTTTCATTCCAGCTATCCGTGCTAGGAATCCTACTATCCTTATTCCGAACTGAGTCCTCCACAGGCTGTTCAGCTTCCATTGCAGGATTCTTCTTCTTGGAACATCCTTTATCAGAGTGCCCAATGCTATGACAGTTTTTACACCTCAAAGTTTCAACCTCAATTTTTTGGGTCCAAATCCCATATCTAGATTTCAAGATTATGTGTTCCGGAAACTCCTGATCCATTGTAGAAAAAATACAGAAATGAGCAAAAGCAAGTCTGGATCTGTTTCTCATGGGTCCATCCAGCCCGATAGGGGCACCTAAGGATTTTGCAATATTTAGCAGAATTTCATCATCCCAAAAATGCAATGGTAGTCTAGGTAACCTACACCAGATTGGGATGGTGTTTATATTCTCAGTATTAGGGTCAAATCCAGGATACCATTTTTTCAAAAAAGCCCCATATTTCCCAACCACCAAGGTCCTCCCAGAAGCACCGATTCCAAATCCTCTTGCTGATTAAATTTTGCCAGAAAAAAGCCTTTTGGCATGATGGTAATGCTCAGGGCTCCCTTAGGTTTCCACTTTCTTAAAGCCCATTTTCTAATGAAATCAATATTAGGTCTAGAGCCAAGAAACTTACCAATGAGGGAGAGATTCGCTTTGCTTAAAGCTCTATCAACACAACCATCTGGGACCCTCAGGCAGGTGGCACCCTCATTGTCCTTTTCCCACGTGAACTGTCCAGCAATTTTCGGACCCACCTTGGTGCTAGGGCTTTGTAGCAACTTATTCCAGGCCAAAGATGTGGATTTAGGCATTTCCACACTTTCATTTATAGCCGTCCGATTTTGGCCGGAGATCTGCCTTTCCTCAGCACTCTTAGCTTTAGTGCGTAGACTTTCTGCGGCTAGAACTGCAGAAACAACACTGACAGTACCTACAATGCTTTCCCTTTCATTCGTACTCGTGCTTTCAATCGACCGATTCTGGCCACAGATCAGCCTCTCCTCAGCAATATTAAGCTTAGTTTGCAGACATTCTGCAGCCAGAACTGCAGAAACCACATCACCATAGTTTTCTCCATCGCTAGTTTTCTCCATCGCATCTTTTAAAATTAGCTACAATTTGTTAATTATAATTCCTAGGGTAATTATTCATAGGATAATCGTTTTATTTACTAAGTTAATTAGTTACACTTTGTTCCTTACAACTACTAGGATAATTGTTTTATTACAAGTTCATTAGTTACGACTTGTTAATTAGAATTCATAAGCTAATTAGATGAGGCTAATTTATTAGTTTAATTAAGCTTTGTTAATTAAAATTCCTAGGTGGTACAATTATATTAGGATAATTATTTTGTTATTCTTTATTTTTGTTATGGTTGTTAACGAGAATAATTATTTGTTATTATTTCCATCAGTAAACTTTGTTGTTAACATCTAAATGACAGGACTTAGAATTTGTTTTTATTTTGTCAACTGCATCCGCTAATTGTCTTCTTCACTTTTGCAAGTACATAATAATGCTCTCAAAGATAATTACTAAACTAATTAAACACACCTGAAATCTCATCCGTTGATCTCAATCGAAATTGTGCATGGTGTAATTCAAGGGTACCCGGACATTCCTTGGCTATTGACTAGCGATCGCTTCCAAAATCTATCATTATCAAGTATGATCCACTAATAGGGATACACATTCTCCACTGCTTTCTTTAGCATCTCATTGTTTCTCACTTTACAACCCACCACCAATTTTTTTGATCATACACCTTGTTTGCCTCAACTTGCTGTCAGATAAAAAGGAAAAGCGATATACAAGTATTATTCAATTTTCCCTATTTTCTCTTTTCTGCATGGTATTGTCATTTTTGGGTGATTGTCAGCATCAAATTTCATCTTTCAAATTTGTAGTAAAACAAACCCCGTGCATTCTACCTACTCATATAGTATAAATAGGGGTTTAACTTTTTACATCACACCTATCATCACACACTGCCTGCAACTTCACAAACTAATCAACGCACCGAAACATTACTTGCACTTAGTTCAATGATTGAAATTCGATCACCCAACAAAAAGCGTGTCAAACATTTCCCATCCATAACTTATCCGAAACCAAACATAGTTCACCTCCTTCTAGGTCCTCTTGCAACCATTTTAAATTTTTTCTTTTTAATAATTTTTTTTTGTTGTGTGCCTCACTTGTTTGGTTCGTATAATAAAAATATCATTTCATGTCGGTAAGCACTTGATCTAGTATGAAGAAAATGGAACACAACCCCACTTCACATAATGCTTCATCTCATCCGATAACCATCCCAGTGGCTTCCTCATCCATGTCTCTCCCCACAGTCCCCATAAATACCCATTCTCTTACCGATATATCTCACCCATTACCAGTCGATCACACTTTGATGTTAGACCATTCCATATCATCCAAGCCTACCACTCCACCCTTTGTCAGATCAGAGCCTAGTGGTACTTATGTATTCCCTCTCGATGCACGCAGTAGACAAATTCTTGACGCCAACCCTGTGGCCCTTCAAGATTATCTCTTGAGAAGATACATACACCTTCCTCTGGATGGCCCACTACTCTAGCAAGTTTATCCTTATAATACTAGTTCTAAAATTCCTTAGTTCATGGCCTTACATGATTTTTCTTCATCCTCCACCAACCCATCGGCACACCAGACCACCCAGGTAGTCACGCCCATTCCACCCAATCTTCCTCACATCAACACGACCATCGTGACTTCCATCCCTATTACTACTACAATCCTGATTGTCACTTTGGTACTCTCATTTAACCATCTTGTATGTCAAATACCTTATCGAATAGAAAATTCCTGTTACATCACAAGTTTATGCCATTACTTCTCAACCTCTTCTAACAATACCTTTGCAACATGCAGTGTCAATTCCATTCTATAAACCCATCTATACCCATATCCCCACTCAGTAGTTACCTCAACAACCTGCACAATCTCAACAATCACATCATTCTCCTGTTTCTCACCAACATACACTCTATCAATCTCAACCTCACCCACAACCCATAATCAACACCAATCCATATCAAGTTCCTCAGACACCCACGCATATGCAAGTCCAACCACCACCTTTCATTTCTCAACAAGTAATTCCTAATGACCCCATGCAAACTTTAGTAAATCAGTTAGCTAACCTAGAGGCCGCTACTTTAGGGTCTAAAGCCACATTGTCTTATGAGAAAATATGTAATGAACCCATTCATCCATCCGTGCCAATAAAACCTTATCCTCCACACTGGGAATTTCCAAAGTTTTCCAAATTTAATAGCAAGGAGGACCCTCAACAACATCTCCAAGCATTTAAACATGTGTGTTATCTCATCGTGCACATGACCAAGATTTGATGCTCCATACATTCCCCATGTCTTTGGCAGGACTTGCTCTAGATTGGTATAATAATATTCCCCAATACTCCATATTTTCTTTTTCTCAGCTTGCATAATTATTTCTTGAGAACTTCTCCATTAATATTGCGTGCAAAATAACCATCAACAATCTGTATACCATCCACCAATTTGAAGATGAATCCATCACGGATTTCGTCACATGATGACACAATATTATAAACTAATCATCTTTTCCAATTACTCAAATTGACCTCATCGAGCTCTTCATGTGCTCTTATGCTAAGCATAATTCATTGACTCTTCCAAACCAATCATTTCACAATTTTGAAGAATCTTTCACCATGGCCCGCAAGCTTGAGACACGTGCCCTAGAACATGGACATTTAAAATTTAAGTTGAATAAGAATAAAAGCAGAATTTGTTAGACCATCCTCATCAAATGATAATTAAAAGAAAACGCCAATGCTTGTCATTTCAAATCATCTCCAACACCGATATCTACCACAATATCCCAACAACAATTCACATGACCAATGCACACCTATACTCCTCTGGGAGAATCATACAACACCATCTTTGACAAATTAATAACAACACATTTGATCAAGCTTATCGCCTATCCAACCAGTTGACGAATCTAGACCGAGACCTACGTGGTATCGTGAGGACCATTACTGAAAATACCATCAAGTCCAAGGACATGACATAGAGAGATGTTAGACTTTCAAGGATTCAGTCCAAAGACTCATCAATCAGGGAGATCTTCAAGAAGATAATCCAAATTCTCGCCTAACCAACCATTAGATATTTTTAAACAACCATTTCTAAACCATACACCCACATCAATAAGTCAAACCACCACTGCTTCTACATCACAAGTTCCTAATTCCCACACCATAAATACTATACATACTATGGGTATAAATTCAGTTCCATCCACATATATACATTCTTCATTAATCACCATACATACCTCACTAGAATCTCCCCTTTCTTGAATCATCAACCCTCACCCCCATGCTAACCACTCGGTCCTATCCAAACTCACCTCAACACTTGCTCCCACATCCACCATTGATTCCACATCTGAATATACCTCATACACTACATCATCTACATCTATTCCATCTTTACCCATAATGCCAACCATAGACCCAATCCTAGTTCCGGGACTTACTACATCAGTCATTGAGACCACACCCACATTGTCCTCCCCTCCTACATCATTTGAAGAACCTTTGAAAGAACTTCAAATGGATTCAATTGCAAATAATATTTCTACCTCATCAGTGCAACCAAATCAATTTCCACCTTCCTTAGATTCCAACGAACAAATATTCCTTCCTATGCCTCTATTAGTACCACCACTGGATCCTCTGGTAGAAATTATTGTTGTTCCTCCCAAGGATGAAACCTCTCAAATATTGCCTCAAAATTCCCTTATACAAGAAAATAATATTCCTTCTTCTAAACAATCCAACCCCAAATCCCTTCAACTAAAATCATCCAACACTATGAAAATCACAACTGGATTCCAACCATCAAGACATGAACATACTCAACTTTTTCCTCAACATCTGAATTATCTCAAACATCCACTCCTCCAAAATCCAAGAGATTCTGCACAGACACAACACCTCCAAATGTTTCAGTTGAATCATATACGAGGTCTTTCAACATTTGTTACATATTTTTGCAATCACACTTCCACCTATTAGGGCCTTTGACCCCAGTAGTAAGAAGCCACCGTGGTTTAATTCCAGCCTTGTTTGCACATATCATCATACCCCTGGACATGATATCGGACATTACAGAGCATTTCAAGCCATTGTTCAGGACTTCATTAAGGAAGGATGCATCCTTCCCAAACCAAACCAATATATTCCCTCCACTTCAACATCTGCATTGTTGACCTCATCTATTCAAATGCAAATGTCCCCTCATTCTTCACACACTTCCACAACCATGTCACCTCCATGTGAAGAATATTTTAAGGAGGATCCTTCATTCTCCATTAAATATATTCGAGTACCTCCTCAATCCTAGTTCATGTGACCCTGGATCATCAACTAATACTAAAATTGAAACCAAAACATTAAAACCGCAATGCAATCCATCCCCATCATCAACATCTATACCGGTTTATACATCAACATCCTAGATTTCCATGTCTAAATCCAAGCCAAAACATCATCTTAAAACTCATAAGAGTTACCTTATTTTTGATACCTCGATTCGATCCTACCTAGGCATCCTTCAACATCTAATTCAAACTTCTATGATCATGCTTCCTCCTATTAGACATCAAGATCCTTATAGTAGTAAACCTCCATGGTTCAATCCCAATTACATTTGCACCTATCATCATGTTCCGGGCCATGACATTGAGCAATGTAGGGCCTTTCAGACCATCATCCATGACCTCATTTAGGAAGATGATTTCCTCACTCGGGGGAATATACTTCCCCATCCACAATGAATATAACTCATCTTTCTACATCCTCATCCATCGGGTTTCCTAACACTCCCCCATCCACATCTATTCCCTCTTTACCTATCATACCATCTATTGATTCTCTCTTAGTTCCTCTTTCCACCCTTCTAATCATGTCAAACACACCATCCTCTTCTTCTACATCATTTGAAGAATCTTGGACAGAAATCAGTAACTTACAAAAACTTCAAATAACCCTCTCATCTCATCTACAGATGCCTCCACAACAAACCAACCTTCATCGGACATCACCATGAAAACACTAAGATTGTCACCCATATCAACTATGACAAAACCTTTAGACCCTTTGACTGAAATTAGTATCATCCCTTCCAAGAATTCTCCTTCACCATCCAAATCTAAGATCCTTGGTACCCTTCCACAATGATCTCTTGTGTGTCCCCAAAAGAAGATAGACATTTCACCAATGAATACCAAATATGCATCATCTGTTTTGGGGCAACATCAATCTCCATCTAAGGCATCACAATCACTCCACCAAACAAAATCAAAAACATCCAGCATTCCCTCGAGATTCAAATCAAAATTGTGGAATGACATGAAGCAATCCTCTAAGACAACTCATACAACCACACCCCAAGAAATTTCATCAAGATCTACATCAAAGGATTCCCAAGAAAATACATATACTAATGTATCAATTGAATCGTATGCAGAAACCCTTCAACACTTATTACAAATTTCTGCCATTACACTTCCACCTGTCAAGGAATTTAACCCACATAGTAAGAAGCCATCGTGGTTTAATCCCCACCTCAGTTGTGCCTACCATCGTACCCCGGTCATAGCACTGAGTGTTGTAAGGCTCTTCAAACTATCATCCATGATCTCATTGAAAGAGACAACCTTTTTGAGGATTGTCCCTCTACCATTTTATCCACAACTAATTCCACATCTCTCAAAGTCTCTAAGTGTTCTCCTCCATCCTTCATTAACATCTCTCCTTCGCATGTTATTACTCATACAGAAGGTCCTCCCTTATTCATCAACACTATTTTCCTATGATCCCCATGCATCTACCTAATCATCCACATCTAATTTTCCTATAGTGATACAATATCTTTCGTTAGGGAGTAGCCTCCCCTCGTCCTTAAGCATATCATCCGAATAACACATTTCATATCTAAACAACTCTCCTTTCACACGGAGACTTTAATCCTTGACATTTTTTTATTTACCTCATCCAAATACATCCAATCTAAACTAACCCCATCTAAATCTTCATCTCATTTTAAGCCCACTTTTGTGGCCATTTGCATCTATCCCTTAGAGGACCATTTATTTTCATCTTAAGCCCATTGTGATGGCCATGTTTTTCTCTTCATTAAGAGACTATGTTTATCTTTTTCATCAAAGTACTTCCAATAAGGACCATATTTTTCACCAAAGTCCACCCTTGTGACCATATTTCGTCTCGATGGGACGCATATATTTCTCTTGTTTATTCACTTTTAAAAGCAACACATAGATTCCATCTCATCTATCTCACAATGTTCTATTTAATCCATTCCATCTTATTCAAAATCCACCATTGTGGTCATAATTTCCCCTCATTTGAGCACCATCTATTCATCTCGTTAGGGACACATATTTTTTCTTCGTGAAAGGGTAGTGCATAGTTCTACCTTCACTCATCCTCCCAAAATTCTTATCTTATCTCGGATGTAACGTGTTAATCAAGGAGTCGGTAGGGAAAATTTTCTCCCAACTAGATTAGACCATATATTATCACACATAAGTATGGGTCTAGGGCTTATCGCTTAGCTTCTCTTGATGGTAAACTAGAGATCGAACCCCTTAACACATTGCACTTACGACCATTCTATTGTTAGTACACACACTTATGAGCATAGTCCTATCTTTAGACCATGTCTCCACCATTATCTACTTCCATCTATCATGGTAATGATATGAATTATGTGGTCTACCATCACTACTTTGATATGACCTTGAATATGAGTACCACGACTCTACTTATAGCATATTCATTATGGATAAGTTCTCCCATTTGGTGAGAACCCCATAATCATTACATCCATCACCCTCTCATTCTCCTATGATAGTCATGTAAAGGGTATAGGGGTGTCTCCTATACCGTCATTATCCCCTCCTAAGTGGTCTAATTTTCTATCCCCAGCTCTCCCCCATGTGAAGCTAACATCCATGCATGCAAAAAAAAAGTCAAAGTTATCCAAAAATGATCGATCCTTAAAGGAGAGCATGCATACAAAACACAAAAGGAAGAATAAAAATAAAATCATGCAAATTAAAATCAAAATCAAAGCAAAAAAATAAATAGACTGATCCCTCAAGGAAGTTTATCATTCTCACCATCTATGTTATATATATAGTAGACCATACCCTTAAAGGATGGCTACTCTTTTGTTATGGAATTCAGAAAGCTTCCTGCATTGATCAACTTTCTGTTATTGTTCTTTCCTTTCCCAGAGCTGGGGCATAGACTTAAGGAACACCACCTTTGGAGAACCTTCTTCCCGCATACAAGCTACATCTCAAATCCCTTGTCATGTCAATATTAAGATTATGAGAATATTTCATCCATATCTCCCTCTTGGTCTTTTGGTATAATCAAATCTCATTAGTTATGTACTAACACCTGCTATTGGCTGCAAGTGCAATGCTTTGAGTAGTGCCTTTTCTTGTTTACTTCTTATCCGGTTAAGAGCATAACTTTCTTACATGGCCCTTGCTATGGTTATGTGACACCCATCTCATCAAAATCATATTTTATTACAATTATGTTTTTAGAAATCAAATTTCATATCATCAAATCTGCATCTATATTTTTACTCTTAAGGATGTTCCCTATTAACATCATCCATAAATCCATGAAATCATTACTATTTCTACACACTCTCTTTAATACAATATTCAGTTTGGGAATTCTACTTGATCTCCACATTAGTTTGTGAATTCTACTTGAGATTATCTCTCAAGTAGCATTCATTATCCGATAACTTCTCATCCCCCACCATGACCAATGTTATCTTTCTCCATCCATTCTCTCACATCATCCTTCTCTTCTCTACAATCATCCACCCATTATCTTTCTCTTCACTCTTATTTTTGTTTTTCATCTAGTGCAAACATCATCTTCTTCATCATCACATGCCTTTCATCCTCAGCTTGACATGTCCATGTAATTCCCCATGCAAAATGGAAATCCTACTCAAGGTATACTTGTCATTCGAATAAGGTCTCATTTGTAATCATGTTTGTTGACCATTCCTTCCTCCTTGTACCCCTTTTCAATCTAATTTTCTCCTAAAATCCACCCACCTCATTCTCCGCTATTCTTCTCACCCACTTCGTCCTTCTCCATTGTTTCTTTGATACTTCACATGTCCTCCACCGACATCTATTCTATCATTCCTTTTTACCGACATTCTATTTCATTATTCTTTCATTCTTCTTTCGGCTTGACGATCCTACTTAACCACCCATTTCATGTAGGCTTCTTAATCACAATGCATCTCTTTCTTAAGATCCTATCGTTAGAAACTCCTCCATTGTTTTCTATTCCATTCAACACTAGAAACATCTTCCTACTCCATAACTTCTTCTTAACACTCTAGTATCATCACTCGCACAACATAGGAATCCTAATTAAGAATTCCCCTTACACTCTCCATTCTACACCGCATACATTCCTCCATCCACTCATGTCACACTCCTTTGTTTCCTTGTTATCACCTCCTTTCATCTCTTATTCCATTTTGGTATACACCACTTAGTCTTTTCATCATTCTTCTTCTTCTTCGGCTTGGCGATCCTACTTAACCATTCCTATGGCATGGCGATCTTACTTAAGAGTCTCTCTTAAGAATGATCTATCTTCTTTCCTTTCCCCTTTACTCCACATTCCCACCATCTGTATTTTCTCTTCATTCCCCATAAACACATCCTCTTCCCTCCTCTTTTTCCTCACACAAAATATCTCAAACTTCCTCAAATATCATCTCCATCATCCCTCATTCAGAAATCTAACTTAACCACTTCATACCATTTCTTACTATGTCTCATTCCTTCATCTTTACTTCCTTCATCTTCATCCACATCCTCATCCATTACATTCTCTCCTCATCATCCTCTCTGCACACATTCATTATCCCTCCTTTCTTTACTCTTTCCACTCCATTTTCCAGAATACTCCCCCATATCTACCACCATACTTACTCATCATTATCATTTTTCATCTAACATTATGTCATCATCATCTTCCATTTTCCATGCTAAGAATTATCAGTGGAATTCTCCTAAAATTCATTTATCCCCATTCTACACATACTTGGTTCACTCCTTTTTACCTCCTCCATTTTCTCTTCCTTCCTTTTTTATTTTGTGCCCTCTGATCATTATCATAGGATTTATCCTAACATCCCTCCACTGGTATTTCCTTTCCATCTTCCCTTCGCCTTCTTCAATATCTCTACTATCTTCATCACATACCGCCTTTGCATCATTTTCTCTGTTGTCCTCTCCTCCTTTCTACCTTGGTTTTCTCTTATTTCCTCTATATCATCTTCATCCCCTCTTCTCCTTACACTTTCATCCTACTTATCCATTAATAACCTGACTCACCAGTGTTGTCCCATATTTTTAATCATCCCACCATCCACATGCATTTCCATGTGTTCTGTTTCATATTATTTACCTAGGTCTTACCCCTAACACTGGGATTCAATTCCCTTCCTATTTCGGCTCTATCATCTCTTCTTTCCCTCCTATTTCCATTTCTCCCATTACTAAACTTCTTTCTCTACCACCCCTATCTTATTCCATCTCTATACATCAGTTCTTTTCCATTCTTTCATCTCCTCTGCAATCTCCTAGCTCCTCATGGTTCCTTTCTTTCTCTTTTCTATTCTACTTCCTCTCCCATCTTCTTTAACTTCTTCATCTTCTTCATCTTTCATCCTACTATTCCTATTCATTTCTCCTATCATCCTTCTCTAATATTCTTCACCTCTTCTCCTTCTCAACTCTATCATCTCTTTCATAATCCATTCTTTCTCTCCCTTTGTTTTTGATCTCCATGGCCATTTCATCCCTTCTTCTATCATTTTCTTGTCTTCTTCTTTTTCCTTCATCATTTCTTTCTTCCACCATCTCTCCTCTTTATTATATCTGCTGCTTCTTTACTATGGTACATCTCTATACATTCACCATCCCCTCTAATCTCCTTTCCTTCTCATCTCATCTTCTTCTTGTTTGATCTTCCTCCTTCCCTTCTTCTCCTAGCTTTCTTTCTCTATTTTATTTTTCTCCAGGTCCATCATGCCTTCCCTATTTATTTCCCCCTTATCTTTTCCCACTACCTTCTTATTAACTATCATTCTCTCTTTTTGTGCTTTCATCTATCTTCTCACCTCTCTTATTGTCCTTCTCTACTATTTGATTCCTCTCCTCCACCATGTCCTCTCTACTCCAACCATGTCCGCTTTCTCTTATCTCTATCATCTATCATCTACATCTTTCATCCCATCTTCCTATGATATTTTTTTCTTGGAAGATACCATAACGACCATCACACCTATCTGATCTTGTTCTCTTCCATGAATATTTTCTTTTTTTTTTTGTCAAAAGTATCTTGACTTCTTATCCTACTTATCAAACAAGTAGGACCACCTTTCCATCTTCTAATTTGCTAACACTATGCATATTTCCTATGAAACATGATTACCATCATATTTATCACCCTTTTAGGGCATTCTATCTCACCCTTTTATCCTATATGCTCATCATGTGCACATTTATGGTTATTCCCCCTGGGGCATTTTATTTACACATCCATCTCCCATTATGTCATCTTCGTGCCCTATCATGGGGCAACCTTTTTCATCATTATACTTGTTGACACATATAATTCAAATTTTATCCTACTCATGCCGTGTCTGGGGAATAATTATCTTCATCTTCGTCCCTTTTGCAGACGCATGATTTTTTTGCACGATTCCTCGTAGACAAAGGATTGCGCATACTTTTCACATTCAATTGCACATATTTTGATGTTTTCCTATGACCCATTGGTCATCATGGTTTACATCCATATTGTAGTGGTCTTCACCCACTCACTACTATTCTAGAGAACATTGTCATCCGTCTCCATTGAGACCGCAATTGTCCTCTACTAAAGTGATATGAGTCACCGCCATACTTTTTTGATATCATGTGATCCTTTTTTACCTAGGGCATCTTTCCTTTGGTCATGTCTTCATCCATCCTCGGACACATATTTCATCTAACCCTTTTTGTTTTTATCTCATGGCTTGCTATCACAAACCACTCAACAAAAAGGGGAAAATGTAGACACCTATTTTTGGGTGTAACCCCTCTTCGTCATCCCACATTTACATCTCCCACTTTTATTTTTTTCTAAATCCCATCCATCTACATTTTAATTAATTCATGTTTTAATTAATTAATGGGTTCTACATAACCCATTTAATAATCCAAATATTGTCATATCTCAAAAATAATGCAAAACATGGGCAATAATACACCCATCCGACACTCCACTCTTAATTTCAAGAATGGAATCTATTATTTCACCTAACCATGTCATTCATCTTTCCCACTCCATATCCCATCCTTATCTTTTTTACTATAAGTCAAATTGTGAGCCCCGCTGAATCACATCACCTCTTTTAATCAAGGTTACTTTACTTAACCCTGAGTATCTTTTAACATGTAGTCTAACCTCACCATTAGGCTATAAATATGGGCTTTCCCCCTTCGAAGAGGAAATAAGTTAGAAAATTTGGGAAAATGTTGTTTTGAATTCTTAGCTTCTTGTTTATCATTTATATCCTCATGATGTCCTTGTAATCGACATTGTAATCCCCATGATACTCTACTCATGATTTGTTAGTTCACGTAGTGTGGTTCTTGTTGCACGTTGTGTTTGAATCAGATCAATAGCACCATCTACACACTCACAAAGGTCAGGTTCCTTTGTTTATCAACTTGCATGTTATTTGTTTATCTTTTATCTTATCATTATTTCTTATCACATGGGGGTTGATAGCCACCGAGGAAGTTAACGCTTCCCGGATCTGCTTTGTCAGGTAGCCCCGTATAAAATCTCTAATCAATATTTCTCTAGTGTATGTGAGTTACAGGTTTGCTGGGATCACAACGAGGAGTTCAACATCAAATTTGTGCCCGTATCATCCATCACCATCTCCAAGGTACTAAGCCCTTGCATACTCGACATTGTTTTGCATTTGTTGATTTCTTGTACACTAATCAGGGCAGAAGCAAGAAACTCCAATGAACACACACATAAAGGAATGCATTAAGGAAATCTAATCTAAGTGGCAATATTACCTTAATAAAAACACCAAGAAGACTCATTTATAGTAGGGCTTCATCATACTCCCATTGAAGTAACCGGAAATCGTGTTCCATCTAATGCCTCTAATCGAAAGCACCTGAATTAAGTATACGAGTGAAAACATATGGTCCTAAGAAATGCACCTTAAGCTTTCTGTGGTGGTGCAAAAACTTTGAATCATACAAATGTACCATTTTCCCAATATAAATCTTCTTATCCTTGATGTTCTGTCATGCACGAATGCCTTATGCCTAGATTTTTCTTGATTCTGAATCCATATTGCTATGGCACACCTTTCATTTAGCTGCATTAGTTTGTAAATACGTTCTTCCAATGCCTACTCATCAACCAAACCTCTTATGTGTGTAATACGCAAAGAAGGTAACATGAATTATATTGGGAGAACGACCTCTTCTCCAAACACCAACTAAAAGGGTGTTACTTTATTCAACCTCTTATAGGTTATCTTGTACTCCCAAAGTACCGCAGAAACCTTGTCAAAGTATGGCTCAATATTTTGTTGAAGGCCTTAATAGTTCTATTTACTTGAGGGTAATAAGGGGTTCTCCGATGGTGTACAACCATAAATTCAGCCAATAATATCTTGATAGTCTTATTAAGGAAATGAGTACCCCTATCACTTGTTAGGCTTAAAGGGCATCCATACTGCTAATAATATTTTCCCACATAAACCTTACTTATTGTAGCTACTGTGTAATCCTTTGTAGGCATCACTTCTTCCCACCTTGTAAGATAATCTATGCAAGTTATAATATAGCGTGATCTTGTCTTGCGCGTGGTTGGGGAAATAGGGCCCACAAAGTCAATTTACCACTTCTTAAAGGTTTATGCACTAGTAATAAGCCTTAAAGGAATTTCATCTCATTTTCCAGGCTTTCCAAGGTGCTAAAAATGGTCACATGCTTTACAATATGCTTTTTAATCCTTGTATAATGTTTCCCACCATAGACCGGATAATAGAATCCTATGCATGGTGGCATACGCTACATAGTGTCCATTTGCAATACCGCCATGAGCCTCTACCATAATTACGCCATGCTCATGTACACACCGGTAAAAACTTCATCATGACCTAATTTGTATAAGTCTCCACTAATCAACATGTAAGGCGCGACGTGAATGAAAAGTTGTTTCTTTTCTAAGGTCTTCATTCCTTCGGGCGTAACACTTGTGCATAAAAATACAACAATATCCTCCAAGTATGAGGGTGCAAGGTTTGGCCTTAACAATGGGAATATGACATTATGTCCTTAATGCTTTGCATGTCCTCTCTTAATTGAATCCTTGATAAATGGTCTGGACCAGAATTGCTCTTACTTGGCTTAACCACCACCGTAAAATTGAACTCCTGAAACAATAGAACCTAATGACATATGCACCCTGCAAAATGTGCTTGTTCACCAAGTACTTCAATGCCATGTGGTCTGTATAAAATATGAAAGGTGTAGCCAAAAATACTATTGAAAATTATGGAGTGCATAGATCATAGACAAGGCCTTATGCTCTGTCATTGTATAATTCTATTCTGTTGGAGTTAACTTTTTGCTAGCAAAGCAA
Organism: Taxus wallichiana var. yunnanensis; assembly: GCA_018340775.1. Taxonomy (NCBI): domain Eukaryota; kingdom Viridiplantae; phylum Streptophyta; class Pinopsida; order Cupressales; family Taxaceae; genus Taxus; species Taxus wallichiana. Next base: position 920,726,803 of record CM031239.1, on the reverse strand, counting down.
ATAGGATGATGGACAATCCCTTCTCTAGGCTACACTAATACGACACCAAAGGCCATACCAGAGGCACCTACATGAATGTGAAAAGGCTTAGATCATGAAGGAAAGCACAAAATAGGTGCTGTAGTAATCTTTTCCTTTAGTGTGTCAAACACACGTTGATGTGCCTCACCCCAATAGAACTTTCCTTTTCCTTGAGTAATTCTTCTAAGGGAATGCCAATCTTGGCATATCCCTTGATAAATTTTCTATAATAACCTGTGTGCCCCAAGAATCTAAACACCTTACTCTGGATAGTAGGCTCTTCTAAGCCCAAAATGACAGCTACCTTAGTAGGATCCACTAGCAAGCCCTCTTTACAGATGATGCATCCTAGAAAAATTCTAAAGGGTGTGGAAAATATACACTTCTCAATGTTCAAAGATATGCTCACCTGCCTACACATCTCAAACATAAACCTCAAATTATCATAGTGATATTTCACAAGCCCATAGATTGTCCAATCATCCAGATACACTTGCAAGAATTTTTGAATAAAATCCTAAAACAGTTATACCAATATGCGCGAAAATACTGCAGGTGCATTCTCTAATCCAAAGGGCATAACCATGCATGAAAAACTTCCCCACTCAGTGCTAAAAGTTGTCTTCTGTTGATCCTCACTAGCTATCCTCACTTGATGATACCTAGAGAATCCATTAGTGAAGGAGTGGATTTCACGCCCTGTAATGCCTTCCAATATTTTCTTAGTAAATGGTGTGGGAAAGGGATCAATCACACATGTAGCATTTAACTCCTTGTAATCCATGCAAATCATGATTTTTCCATCTTTATTGATGTTGATTACCATAGGGCTCACCCATTCTAACTCCTTGATGGGCACAATGATTCAAAAAATTAACATTTTTTCAATTTCTTCTTTTACCTTGACTCGCAAGCTCAGATTCATCCTGTAATGCCTCTTCTAGACTAGGCGCACACATTATTTTAGTTTTATCTTCATCTCTCCAAATAATTCATGCATGCCTTTCAATTAATGATAGCCCCTAGGAAAAAATCCTAAAAGTCACGCAGTAACTCAATGATTTTAGCAACTTTAGAGTCGGACTCAAGAATCTCCTATAATGGCTTCCTTGGGTTCAACATCCATTCCAATGTTCACTTACTTTATCTTCATGGGTGCATGATAGAGCACGCCTTCTCATATGCACTATCCAAGACTTAACAATAGGTTCTCCACCTCTTCATCATCAACCATGTAAATCATCTTACCATTTTATCTTTCTAGGCAGTACGCCCAAGATGCTCAGCATTTGTTTCTTCCTCTTCAAAGTGCACCACCGTGTCCGATTCTCCTAACAACTCCTGAAGTAAATCTTCATCCTTTACAATGTCTCCCATAGTTAAAGACTTCATAACATGCAACACCTCATTCACTAGAGGTTTAGAAGAAAAGTAATTAAAGGCATGAGTCATACCTTTAGTAAGTTCTTTCCAATTTCATATCACTCTATTCAAATCTGCGTAGACATAGCATATACGTGTGCAACCAAACAATGTGAAATAAAACTTATGCACCCACAATGAAGGTGGTAAAGCTTCTGTCCCAAAGTGTCCAAAGTCTCTCACATGGCTAAACGTGGTGCTTCGAACAAGATCGTTACCATGAAATGTAAAAATATAAGTAGGCACATTACTTCTTAAAAACCGAGTAATCCTTCTCTCCACTCCAAAATATTATCCTTGTGAACCATCCACTAGCATACTGCTGTTCCACATAGAGTATACACTAACATGTTCCTTCTTTCCACCTAGAGTTCCCATTGAAATTCCATAGCAAGAAATAATACTTATGGATTTTCTTCACCTATGTACTTTGGTACCTGGATGCTACCCAAATGCACGATCTTGCATGGCTTACTTACGCGCATAGCTACACTTTGTACTTCACGCCCAACCATTTCATAAGTGCAGTGTGACAAATTATCACATGAAACACTTGTAGTATCACTCATGGAATATGCATCATCCCATTGGAGAACTCCTTCTTTTGATGGCTCAAGAATTTCTAGATCTCGAATGGTGCACACATAAATTATGTTCAAGTATTCTTTGCTTAATGGCTCTACATAAGGTGCAGATTTCCCATCTGTCAAAGGGATAATGACACGTTATTCCTTATTCTCAAAACTGATATACCCCTCATTAAAACACGGGTCATTGTTATTTGTATAACACCAAGGGAACCTCAGTAATGAAATTACTTGTATAATTCGGATAATGAGCGAAATATAACACCAAAGAACACAATATTCCGTAATAATGATCTCAATATGCAATTAGAATAGCTTTGCCACTTTGCGGGGTAGCCTCAAAACCATACAATAATTCTCAAATGCTCCAATGATGATGAATTACTACCTACAATCCCCTATATATACTATTCATATGTTATGGCCATCACTAAGGCCGACCTACTAAGCATGAGAAAGTATAAATGATATAATAAAATGATATGGTAAGCCACAAGTCGGCTACTCATATCCTAATACAAGTAATAGGTTAAGGGCGTAGCATGCCCTTCCCCTTTAAAGAAACATTTTCCCCAATGTTGAGAAGCTCACGCTAACAAGCAGAATGTCATATCTTCCCATGTTGCATCTTCATCGTCCATATTCTTCCACTTGATCAGGTACTCAGTAATAACCCATGTCCTCAATATTTTAGTGCGTGTTTGAAGGATGCATTCAGGTTCCAAGATGACCCTCCCCTCCTCATCGAGCTTAGGTAACACTGTTTGGGCTGATACTCTCTGTCCAATTACTTTCTTTAGGAAAGAAACATGAAAGACTGGATGTATTCTAGTGGATTGTGGAAGTTCTAATTTGTATGTTACAGTACCAATCTTCTACAATACTTGATAGGGGCCATAATAATTTGGTGAAAGTTTGTTATCCTTTTATTGTTGTTTCAGAGACATTTGTTTATATGGTTGTAACCACACAAAACCTAATCACTGACTTCAAAATGCCTTTTCGTGCGATGTTGATCAGCTTGTTGCTTCATGCGGTTTTGTGTCATGACCAAGTTCTCCTTGAGACTAGAGAGGACCTCTTGTTGATATTGAATGTGTTCTTCTACTGCTCTAACCCATGGTTTTCCTCTCAATGATGATGTGATGGATGGTGGATGGTACCCATAGAGTGCCAAAAAAGGAGACATTTTAGATGAAGTATGGAAGGAAGTGTTATACCACCATTCTGCAAGTGGCAACTATTGGACCCATCTTGCTTGTTTATCTGACGTAAAGTAACGAAGATATCCATAACTACATTCTCCTTCCCTTTCTTATAGATAATCTCAAAATCATATCCCAACATCTTGGAGACCCATTTTTGTTGTTCTTCAGATGATAAACACTGCTCCAAGAAGTATTTCAGACTATCATGATCTGTCTTCACTTTAAAGTGTCTTCCTATGAGATATGGTCTCCATTGCTTTATTGCATGAAGTATGGATAGCATTTCCTTCTCTTAAGTCAGCTTGGAAAGATGCTTACCTTTCAATTTATGGCTCAAAAAGAAAATAGGATGGCTTTCTTGCATGAGAACCACCCCCATACCCACCCCTGATGCATCACATTCAACAATGAATGTTTTGGAAAAATATAGAGTAGCCAAGACTGGAGTGGTGCACATGGCCTCCTTTAGTTTCTCGAATGCTTTGGTTGCATCATCACTATAATGGAAGGAGTCCTTCTTTAATAAAGTTGTGAGAGGTGTAGCTATGACTCCATAATGCCTTACAAATCTTCGGTAATAACTCCTTAAGCCCCAAAATCCTCGTAGATTCTATAGGGTTTTGGAACCTTCCACTCCATCATGGCTTTGATCTTATTAGAATCCACTTTAACCCCTTCATGAGAGACAATGTGACCCATATATTCGACCTCCTTGAGTCCAAAAGAACACTTAGAGGGCTTTGCATAAATTTGATGTTGCTTAAGGGTTTCCAAAACATTATTTACATGATGCAAATGTTCCTCCCATGTTTTGCTATAAATTAATATATCATCGAAAAACACTAAGACAAACTTACGACAGGAATGACTTAAAAATAGAATTCATCAAACTTTGAAATGTAGAAGGTGCATTTGTGAGTCCAAAAGGCATTACCAAGAATTTATAATGGCCTTCATGTGTCCAAAAGGTGGTTTTATAAACATCCTCATCCTTGATTCGATTTGGTGGTATCTCGAACAAAGATCAAGATTTGTAAAATAAACATCACCATGCGACTCATCAATAACAGGAATAGGAAACTTATCTTTGATTGTGTACTTATTAAGTTCCTTATAATCGGGACACATGCGCCATATGTCATCTTTCTTCCGTATCATCACTAATGGAGAAGAATAAGCACTCGACTATGGTGGATGATTCCTGCTTCCAACATCTCTTATCTGATCTTCTCAATTTCACTCTTTTGCACATATGGGTACTTATAAGGTCTGATGTTAGGTGGTTGACTTTCTGGTAATAACTTAATAGCATGATCATGATATCTCTTTGGAGGTAAGCCCTTTGGTATATTTTCAAATACAACAGAGTGTGCATCCAACACTGCTTACATATCTGATGGTATAATGTCCTTAGAATGATGAGCCTCTAATGAAAAGAGTTGTGCCACAAATCCCTCTGCACCATTTTTTAGCATTTTGTGCATTTGATGAGAAATTACTATTTGTGGAGACTTTGCTCTTAAGCCTCTTAGCTCAAAAGTCCTTCCTTCAAAGTGAAATCGCATGAACAAGTCTTGGAAGTTCATCTCAATGGTTCCCAAAGTGGTAAGCCATTGAACCCCTAACACAATGTCTGCTCCTCCCATAGAAATGGCATACATGGGACTATTTAGTATGTAATCTCCCATGGAAAGCTTAATGCTATGGAATTTTCCAGAACAAGTAATAATACCTCCATTAGCAATCATTACTTGATTTTCAGGAGCTGGATAAATGAAACAGTTTAGGCGCACTGCTAACTTATGATTGATAAAGTTGTGAGTACTTCCTGAATCAATCACCATTGTGACCCTCTATTTTTTAGGAATCCAAACACCTTTAGGGTTTGGGGGTGCTAATACCTGAAATTGCATGTCATGAGATCATTGGCTGAGGATCTCCTGACTCCTCCTCTGGCTCAACCAAGACTTCTGACTCCGCATCTTCATTATTCTCTTCATCTTCACTAGGCCCATCAATGTAGAACAACTTCTTTTCAGCACATTTATGTTTGGGTCCAAATTTACTATCACAGCTTAAAACATAACCCTTTTTCTTTTTTCTTAAATTTGTTAAGGTGTCAATCTAATTGGCCGAGGGAGTCTTTGGGGCCAAGGTGTTGCGATATGTAGTAAAAGTGAAATGTTATCTCCTACTTGAAAATTTTTTCTCCTCTGCCCTTCTTTCCGTAATCATCGAATCGAAACCTTATGAAGATTAAACATATGCACCTCATGCTTGATGTGATCCTTAAGACCCCAAGAAATAGGTCATTCGATTCTCTTGATAATATTTTCAACCTCAGAGAAAGGTTTTAGAAGTGATGAATGTAATACTTAATAGATCATGTCTCGCCTCAACTTTACTAATTGGGTCAAGTAATTATCCACACACTAGAACTATAGTGTAATTAAAAATATTTAGTGAAGACTTTCCATGTAACATTAAGACCACTCTTCTACCTTTGAGCACATAACCATCGATACCATATGAATTGGTCAGGTTCGAGATACAAAGATGCCATGGTCACCTTTTGTCCTGATGGAATCTGATGTAGTTCAAATAAATTATCCATTTGGTTGATCTAATTGAGTGGATCCTTTCCATCAAAATTTCGCATCTCCACTTTTGGAAACATAGTACAGGCCTGCAGAGTGCTCGTATTTGGATTGTGCACACTCGAAGATCCACTCTGGCTCATGTGTCTATTATGTTGACTTGAGGATCCACCTTGATTGACATAAGTATGATTACCCATCATATGCGTACTGAATTTTTGCATGAAATCCTCTAATATATGTCCAATCCTATCCACATCTTCTTTACTGGCCACCCTAGATTCGAGGTCTCTTAGGTTAAACTCAAGTTGGCTTACTTTATGGTTTGTTGAAGTAAACCCTAACCCTAAGGAATCTGTAGTTATATCTTCTGTCTCTAACTCCTCAACTACTATCTCATCCTTTTCTGGTGTTTTACCTGGAGTGATGGGATTCTTTTTTCCCCTTATGGAAGGCCCCGCCATGATGCCCCAAAATAGTAGGATGTAGGGATCACGGTCAAATTTTAGGGTTTTGGATTTCGATAAGAATTTGAACAAATATAAAAAAACTTAAAGAAAAACCCCAAATAAATTTTGTATTTATTTCCGAAAATTTAACGAATTTGAAAAAATTCCACAATTTGTACCCTAAGGAGTGATTTTATGAAAAACCCTAAATTTGTAATAACTTTTGTAAAATAAATCAAAAATTCTGAAAGTTTCAAGGAACCTTACTTAAAATGTTTCTCAACTTTGGTAAAAATATGTCCCACCAATTCACTTTTCTTTGCAATATACGGCGGAAACAAAAATTAGGGTTTTTGCCCTAATTTTGCGTAGATCCCAAATACCGATACCACTTGTAATGAAATTACTTTTATAATTTAGATAATGAGAAGAAATATAACACAAAATAACACAATATTCCAGAATAATGATCTCAATATGTAATTAGAATAGTTTCGCCACTTCTGGGGAAACCTCCAAACCATACAATAATTCTTAAATGCTCTAATGATGATGAATTACTACCTACAATCCCCTACATATACTATTCATATGTTATGGCCATCACCAAGGCCGACCTACTAAGCATGAGAAAGTATAAATGATATCATAAAATGATATGGTAAGCCACAAGTCGGCTACTCATATCCTAATACAAGCAATAGGTTAAGGGCATATCAAACCCAAGTAATGCGGAAAAGTTGTCATTTCTACAAGAGCTAAAACACAAAATCCCTAGTGAAATTTCCCCCTGTATTGTAATGGATGCATCTTTTAAAAATCCAATGGGAATTTCCTTCATCTAGTTTTACATGAACACAAAATTAGAGGATGGTTGTAATGGAGGTCTACCCATTTGAACCCATGAATCCAAAGTGAGCACATTGACTTCCATGCTTGTGTCACTTAAGATGTTACTCAAAAGCCAATCATCAATAACAACATTTAGAGTAATCTCCTTGTCATAATCTAAACTGTTTGGAGAAAGATTAGCATGTAAAATCTACCTCTCATGCTCGGTCCCTAGTGCGTATAGTATTTCCCTTCAACTAGTTCCCTAACAATGGAATAATGTTCTCTTGTCACAAAATTTTGCAAACTTCCTTTAAATCATCAACATTTGCTTGATGAAGCTCAATGATTTCTTTTGTTTTAACTTCCATGACTATTCCTTAAAACATTGTTTCTCACCTGTAAATTCTGAATTACCTCTATGGTTTCTTCATAAACCTCCTTCGATGCATAAGTGGTCCGGATACTTGGCATCAAAGACTTCCTCTTTAGTAATGGTAAGATTTTTTTATAGCGTTTTGTTGGCGTGTGTAGCCTTAATGTGTGTATTAATATTTACATGCATCAACTTAGGATCTGATGCTAACTTTGGCATCCATTGGTCTTCCACAACGCTACTACTCGACCATTCTCATGCCCTTATTTTATTGTTTATGTTTCTTTCTTAAGTTTTCATACAAGTCCAAACATTCATCATAACTATGATTCTTTCCACAAAAAGAACAAACAATATTCTATGGACATTCACACCTATAGTGATCAAGAGATCCACATGTATAATAAGTCCCATGAGGGAAATCACTCCTTCTACCCCACGCAACCTCGTCCTCTAAATCCACCTCTGTAACCTCGACCTCTACCATGACTGCCATCACTGTAATCATAGTCATGATGCTCACCCTTTTCCTTGGAATTATTTACAACACTAGTATGTTGTATGCCAATATCAATGACATCATGGATATGATCAATAAACCTACAATCTTCAATATCATTAGTTGAGGACTTGCAAATCTTACAGTAACTAGACACATTCTTTCTTATCGCACACTGTAACAATGGGCACTGACTTGAATTGTGGTCTAAGTGACATATCTCACAATATAGCAACAAGGAGCACACTAATTTTCAAGGGAAACTATCCTTACTATGCCCCTCTACTTCACAATATGTACACCAAATTCCACTGCTTGTATCATGCACTGAATTAGCAGATAATTTCTCTAGTTAATTTTCCATTACTAAAATATGAGCTTCCAAGAACAAGCTCACTCCTGTCTCCACACTTCCTATTGCCTCAAAGCACGTAGCTGCTTAAAGTTCCTTGCATTGCGGATATGTATAAGTATTATGTGAAAGCACTCTTCTAAAAGGCATGATCAGTCCTCCAATGAACCATTATGCATGTTGGCTTGCATGGATGTCATAAGATAACTTAGACATAAGAGTTTTGAACTAAGCATCATATTCCCAAACACTCTCAGTAGTTCCCTGATTAATGTCTTTGAGCATGCTTATGCTTTTCTACTTGAACTCAAGGATATAAAATTCCTTTAAGAAAGCATCTCGCAGCGCCATATAGTCCACACAAGTCTGATTAGGATAAAAATTTCTATTTAGCTGTGAGCACATCCCTATAATGTAGTTACAAACTGACTTGCCTTGTGCTCTAGACATGTAATCCCATTTACATGCCATAAAATTTCACACATATGCACGTGTTATGCTGCATCTTCAATACCTCTATACTCTAAAAGATGAAGATACATCTCTATGTAAATTTTCTTAGGTTTGTGTGGACCTTTCCCACCAGATCTAGGGCCTCCTATGTTTCCTCCTATATTTCCACTACCTCCAGATCCAACAGATCCTCCAACGCCTGAGCCACATGAGGCCCCCGATCCTCCTCATCTACCCCCGTAATAGGTGAAGGACCGAGGATGCACTACCCTGTGTTCTGATGGTGGTGCTAAAATAAATGCCCACATTTGGGAATTTGTACTACTTCTAGACGTTATGCCAAGATTCTGCATGCCTATGTTCTCGTGCTAATGATGCACTGAAAAAGATACCTCCAACTGGTCCTCCAAATAAAGTAGATGATGATTATGTCATAGATGAATAAGCTCCCTGATTAACTCCTGAACTTGACTGCAAATTAACTCTATCTACATTTACTATATCGCTCACACTAGCTTACTTGATTAGTGTAGAAACTAGAAAACCAAGCATAATGGCTAGTTCACCGGTAGATTCGGATGTGTGCCCACGGCACATGTCGTGTCTACCAATGCGCTCTCATCTGAGGCTGAAGAGGGTTCCCTACCATGCTTTCCTAAATGGGGGAGATACAGATGCTATGGATCCATGTCTTCTACCTGAGCTCTAAATCCTTCACGAGCCATCTTCTTTACAACTTCACGTTGCTTCTCTAAATCCCTTTCGTGCACCTTATTGAAATTAAGCCACCTTTCTTCACTCTGTTTTTCCGCCACTAGGTCCTCCATCCTTACCCAACCTACTCCTACCCCTACACATGTTGGTATTTAGTTAGCCATCATATTTTCTTCTAAATATAGGGTTACAATCAAGATATTAATTGCCCAAAGGAATCCCACAAAAATTATGATCCTCTAGGTTCACAAAAAACTAAAACTCAACAACCTCTAGGTAAGAGTAAGTTGAAACTACGTACTTAAGAATATAGATGTTAAAAACACCATGGGTCAAAACATCCACAGAGTGCATCTAAATAAGATATGCATCATATAAGGCCTAGAATTCTTCCTTCATTCAAAAAGCGTGCGAAACCACTGATTCCTCTTAGACGCATAAGCAACCAGCCACTTGTAAAAATCTATGGGAAAGATAACAAAGAACATCTCATACAATTTGTCGTATAGATTTTGCTTAACCCACACGCGTGCATTAAAATCAGGTCTAATGTTGAATCCATGAGCGTACTCTTCTTTCAGATGTTCTTACTATTCCTCAATATTGGCCAAGATCAATCAATATGTCTTCATCATGCAACATCCTGAAAAATAGCTGAGAAAGAGGTCCCGACAATGGAACCAATGATGTAGCCTAGAATTCACTACAAATAACCCAAGGCATGCTGACACATCACTTAGTCTAAACTGAGCACTCACCCAAAGCACACAAGGGTACTAGGTCCATCTTTACAGATGCTTGTCCAAATTGTTAGCATGATTGCATATGTATATATCTAGATTCATAACAAATAGTAAACAATACTCGGTCATAAACCAAATCTAGATCTAAACCACATGAACAATTGACTAAAAATGATTATAATGAGATTTACCATACAAGATCCATGTTTAGTCATATTTAACACCAATATCCATCCAATATTATCCATTATATTAAATACTGCAAAACACGTAAGCTTCATATATCGTAGGAATGTCATCATGAGTCATGTGCGCTAACAAAACCAACAACATAACTCTCTACAATCAAAACCATATCAACGGGGGGCCTAAACCGTGCAAATCAATACACATATACGGAGTGGGGACTTGCCCTTCACCGCCCATACACCTTTCAAAATAGAATACATACTAATAATAGCCATGTACCTTTATAAGAGAATACAAAAGCATGAAAGTGCTAATAATAAATCTTCTAAATTTAACTCCTAGTACATATCCTATTAATAGACCAAAACCCTACATGGTGCTCGAACTGTCAGTGACTCCGGAAATAGCCTTGGCATAATCTGTAAGTATTCTATGAAATGTATTTCACACTCTTTGTCCCAAAAATAGGCTTATGCCAAAAATGAAAAATTCCTAATTCCAAGCATGCCCTGTCTTACTACTTTTCCATGTGCACTTTACGTGCCCCATGTTTGTGTGCCCAAACCTTACATGCTTACTAGACTTAGGCCATATTTTTCAGCCCAACATACCATTTCCCAATGATGCACTCTTGTTCTATGGTTCATTCTTGAATACCGAAAGGTATTTTATCAATGAACCTCATCTCATTCATATACATCCACTCAGGGATGGGCCTGTTACTCTATAACACTCATAATGTATTCCATTCCATCTCATCCATGACAAATTGCGCATCTTGGTTGCATTTACTCTTTCTTACTTATGCTTACATATACACTTCTTACACATGATAGACAAATACATTGTATGTCATTATCTCTTTCTATATACACATGCGCGTTCACTTGCCTTCTAGTTGTGATCACGGACCTAGACAGACAGATCGATACACACAACATGGATGCTTGGCATAGTACCTCTTACTAGTCCCACAATGACTCCTAGGGGCATCCACTTTTGTACATTACAAGGTGCTATTGTTTCATTTTTCATAGCACATTACTATATCAAATTATACACACTTTGACATAATTTCTATCTTTCTAACATGCTAATGGGTGCTTCATGTGCAACATTTATTTTTTAGGTTTATTTGCCACCATGGTTATTTGTTACATTACTTACTACTATTTTCTCTTGTCCTCCATTATATGTCATTATTTTAAGGCTTTTCCCTTTGTCTTGTGTGCACACTTTCTAATTTCAGTCACTATGGTCTTGATTGTCTTGCGATATCGTGAGTGATGTCCCATGTTTGAAACCCATTTTTATAGTCTATTATGTTTGATTTTTGCGTGTTTACATTGTCTTCTTGCTTGCTAGATTACATTTTTCTTCTATATGTGTATTTGTATTTTCTTGAACGAACACTTGTTTTCAACCAATTTACTTACATGTGCCTTGGTTTCTACTAAACACATTCCCTCCCCCCTATAGGGCATCAATTACATTTTAGCAGCTGGTCCTCCTTTGGGTTGCATGCTTCTTGCAATGTCACATGCACCTCAAATGATGGGGGAATCTATCGTGTGAATCGTCACCCCTTTAGTAGTCTACAGGTCATAGTTTAATACAGTTCAACACACATTCAACATAGCCTTCATCATGAAAATGACCTAAAACCTGACTTGGGTCTTCAACACAACACAAAAACCAACACCTAGACCCGAGATAATAGCACTGGGTGCCCCCGACCCTTCCCCGGACGCCCGTGAGTAGAGGGAAATTATACAACATTTCTCGCTTCAATACGATTTTGGCAGTTTACACAACAAATTTTATAGGAGAGACAATCCTTTAGCAATTGGTGTGCATGAACTACACTTTCTTTTCTAATTTTACATCGATCGAACTGACAGATTTTTACACACCATCTCGCAATGGTGTTTTAGACTTTGGGAAGCGCTTAAAGGTTGGAGGATGACACTATACTTTTCTCCCTATAGTTCTTCCATTCTTGGCATGATATTGCCCAAAAACTTGCATTCAACGTAACTAGCATGAGATCGCCCAAAAAACTTGTTCTTCTACAAAATCTTCAAGATCCTTTCTACACTCTTTCCTCATCACGGATCAAGTGCACATGTTCCTTTTTCACTTTTTACATACTTTTTACACATTTTTGATCATATATACACATATTTTACTACTTGTTCGTTATTCTCTTTTGTAAGTCCGTCCTTATGGGAAGCAGTAGTCACATCAATCACATCATCAATCAAACATCATCAAGCATCAATCAACATCAATAAAAGGTACAACATGAAATCTACACACACGCTTTCACCCTCAGGGTCATTATTAGTTTTCACTTCCTCATCTTTAGCTTCCACACTCCACTTTTTTTCACTCCACACTTTTTATTGTTTCTCTCGGCACACTTTTCACCATCGATCTACATGGATATCATGTATGATTCTCTTATGTACTTTATGTTATCGAGCATTCACTAAACAACATAAAGTGGGGGAAAATGTAGACACTAAATCACGCACTTTGGGTATTTATCTAGTCCTGATCACATACCACTATTCATATGATTCCTAAGAGAGAAAAGTACTAATTGATCACTAACTTTGGCCATCTTTGCTTGCTTTTTATTTCCTCTTTTGGTATTACACTCCTTCTTACCTAGTCTATCTTTTCATACTTTGACATTTCTTACTATGGACACTAGCGCTTAGCCAGGATGCCACCATTAGGTGCCTCCGACCTCTTCATACTTTGTTGACATATTTTGGGTCCTTTCTATCCTTTTAGGCATCTTGATTTTTTTCTAGTCGTCTTTTAGTGGTTAATTATGAAATTCAAACAAGGGAATCATATAAATACAAAGCTATGTGATCATAATAAAGGACCGAACACTAAAAATTACCTATCAACACTTAAGTTTGCATTCCAAGAGCATTCAAACATCCATCTAGCTCCACACAAGGGATAAGGGACTATCATTTTTGCATACACACATATGAGGGAAGTTCATTCTTTCACGCACACAACTATTTACATATTTTACATCTAGCTATTTCTCGCTATCAAGTGCGACACATACAAGAGCCACCTAGGGCATGATTTTTGACACACACATACACACATAGAACTACATTGGGTCTGAGATGTAGTGCGAATGGTCATCGTAAGTTCACTTTGTTGATAGCCTATAATGTCACCTTTTTGGGAAAATAGAAAATTACAAATTCAACCAAAATCAAACCAAGAAGGATTATATCCTTTTGAATCAACCTAAATAGCCCAATGTCAACCAATTACAACCCAAATGGGGTTGGAAGTGGTCAAGGTGGTGATCTAGATTGGTGGAGACAATCAAGTTTTTATTCTTCTCAATTTTGATTTTTACTACAACGGTGAATTAATTTGATATAGTTACCAACATTTGAAAACTTAAAAAATCATAACTCAATCACTACTCCATATTTTTGCATGAAACCATGTGCCTAATAAACTAGAATTTTAGATCTTTCTAATGAATTAAAGATTAGATTTTTCTAACCACTTGAACCCCTTTAAAATAACATCTAAACCTCCGGATATGGCCGCTAAGGTTATCATAAATTAATAAATTAATAACCAACACTTCCCTTAATCTGTTTTCACCCTCCAAAATCTTGCTTTGATGAAAAAAATTCTAAGAACAGATCTGAACTCAAACCGCAATTTTTAAGCATCAAAATGCATCACAAACAATTAATAATCCAACCCCGATGATCTTTGAATTCTAAAATCATTTCCCTCTTAACCAATCAAGAAAAAAAAATTCAAACTTTGGATTTTGGGCAGAAAAAATATGAATAATACTATTCCAAAATTAGTTTTCACATAGTAGACATGAAACCCTAATTTTTCTTTAAAAAGTAGGTCACCCAAAGACATTTAGGGCATCAAATCATCTCTAAAAATTATGAAATTAATTACAAACATAACAGATATGAAAACCAAAAAAATATGCTCCAAATCATGAAATAATAATCAGATTTGCACCATAAATAAATTCTCTAGGAAAGGAATTCTTTTCCAAGCAATTCACCACACACTAGATGCAACACACACACAAATGGATCCTTATCAAAATCAGATTTGCTTCAATTCCAAGTCAAATGAGAGAGAGAGAGAGAGCACAATGAGAGCTATGACATACATCCCTTGGGCATACATCCCATTTCTCCAAGCATAGAGAGACATACATGATCAAATTAGCATCCCCAAAATGGCCATGTAACCTCCTTTTATAACATAAGGGGTGCAACATTCAAATGGTCAACCTTTTCCCTTTTGGAGGGAAAACAAAAAACTTAATTAAAATATTAAAACACTCACTTAACGTGCACTTTATTATTTTATAATTAAATAATAAAGAGTAAATAACCTATGTGCACATTTAAAGACTAAATAAGACCCCCACTTATAGCGTTAGGCATGCCAAGGCGTTATAATGAAACTGAAAGAGATGAACCGATATATTAGTAAAGCCCCAGAAAAGGGGACATTACAGTCCTCCCCTTTCGAGAGATTTCTTGCCCTCAAGAAATAGCAAGCTCATAGATCCATGTATCATGCACCCAAGAGAAGAGATGAAGTGATGCATCCAAAGTCTTGCTCTGGTGCCAGTCAAGTGATGAAGCACTTGGAAGAACATGTTTCCTTCCCCATGTCAACCCAAAAAAGTGGGTCCTTAGCTCGGTAATTGGTGCTCCAAGTAATGGTGTCCTCAACATGGCATGGGGAGTCATCAAAGGGATGAGCTTTGCTAAGCTCCAAGGTTGCCCACTCAATAATGCCCTCATGAAGTGAGTAGGACAGCGGTCTTTCTTCACATGTCTTCAATCCTGCACATGAAGCAAACTTATTAGAAAAATAAGTGTTGAAAAACACTTTTCCAATGTGTCTCCATGGTGTGAATGGCTCACAAGTCTCCTTCATGTATGGGCTGCCCCCAAATGTCACAATGCTGCCCCATACTTCCTTGAACTCCCAAAAACCAATTGCTGTCATAAAATAAAAATCTGATAAATAATCAGCAGCTTGACAACTCCAAATTTGTCCCCATGTGAGCCCTACTTCATCCTTCGATCCATGTGTGAGTGTACCAATGGAAAAATATCCCTTATCCTCATGCCTTATGGCTCTAAAAGCCACAAGAAGACTACTGAAATAAATTACAACAATGTAAATAAAAATATTTGACCTCAAGGTATCCCAACTCACCTTAGGTAAGGCCAACACTACACTCTCATAACCCACAATGCATTGTTCCCATGAAAACAAAGTTTTGAAACACATTCACACACATGATATAGAGTTGATCCAAAGTGAATTTTATGACAAAATTTGCACCTCTTCCTTCCATAGCTGAATATTCATCATATTTGCCTTTATTTTCCAAAACATAACATGAAAATTTAACACCATACCTTCCTCTTTGCTGCTCCCAATGCAACAACAATGTTAAGTGGCCTGGAAATGGTCCTGTAACATGTACCAATGATGCTCCAAACTGAAAATTAGCATACCATGTGATTGAATCCTTTTGTGGGCATGCTAACATGTCCCCAAACAAACTGAAAATGTGCATGACAGCAATGTGAATATCAATGGAAATATTAGGCATACACATACTCTTCTTGGTTGCAAATTCACACATGAATAGACAATGTTTATACTTTCCTTTTATGATCCCAACAACCTTCCTTATGACCCAAAACTGAAATTCACCATGATATAAGAACAATAGATTATTCAACTTGATCATCTCACAAGTACATGGAAGTGTCAATACAAATAATTCGAAGTGGTTGCTCACTTCTTCATACCATGAGGTAGCATGTGCATGATGATACCCCATTGTTTTTACTCCATCATTCACATAAGAAAAAGGAAAATCAGAAATATAACTCATGTAAGGAATCTCATACCATTCATTGTGCCAATGGATTTCCCTTATGAAAGGAAGCAATACATCTGAAACAACATGATTGGGGCTTCCCATCATACCTTTGTGCCATGGAACACCTTCACACTCCTTAGATTTTTCAACCCAAACATCACCTTCTACCTTGGAATCATGCAACCTTATTTGTGATGGGTGTGGGGCTTCCTTAAACTTCATTTTTGAGTGAATGAAGTCATTTATTTTCCCTCTAATGACTATTGTTATGCACAGACCAACGAGATGAGAATGGTCTAAAGTACCTGGAAATGCCTCTTCTTGCATGGCACACACCCCCACATCCTTGCATTCATTACCAACCCAAGTAGCATTAGTAACAACCAAAAAATGATCATTGATTACCTCTTGGCTGCCCTCATTTTGTTTGTCCATGCAAACTTGTAAATCAAGCTTCTCTTTCCTCTTTGACTCATCTCCCATGATCACTTTATCATCATGCATGCAATCATCAAAGGGAAAAGAAACCTCTTCAATCAACAATGAATCTTTCCCTTGCTTATTTTCATCTCGGTGGCTCTTCTTCCTTCACTTCCTCTTGAATCAAATCTGATTTTTTTGTGCAATCACCAAGTCCCATGCAAGCATTAGATATCAAAAATTTATCATCAAACACCAAAGGACTCATACCTTGGAGAGTTGATCCTTCTTGCTTCATAGGAGACCTTGCCAACATATATGCCTTCACCTTGCTTGAACATTGATCCAAAACACTTTTGGCTAAAGTATGAGCAATACATGACTCCTCTTGTCTCAAACCTTCCTCAAGCATGGATAGCAATGGTTGTGGGGGACCCTCATATTCATTCAACACCAAAGACATGATAGTTTGCATTGCAACCCTTATATTTTCTGAATGATTATCATGTAGGACAACAAATAATACTTTGAACATATGAAGAATAAGATCATCACAATCAAGATCTAACATTGGTATACAAGATCTCACCTTTGCCATATTCTCCAAGATCTTAACCCTCTTACCAAAGTAAGGGTTTGTGATGTCCTAAAGCCTTTGAAAACTCCCTATCATGAGCTCGAATACTTCTTCCATGGTGGTGTCACTGTATGGAAAACTCGGGGCTGCAATCCTTGTAACTTCACTAATGCAAGTGATGACCATGAGCCTCACATCCACCTCATCATGCCTCAACAATTCAGGTCTAGCCAAATGAGTCACCAAAGAGCCCATCGCTGAAAACATGGAGCCATAATCCGATTGTTCTATTATAGAAAAAAAAATTGTAACTTCCTCCAAAATGCTAATCAACACATCTCTCGAGAGGTGTGGAGGACCAATCCATCACCCCAATCTGTAAAACTACATTTTGTTTTCTCCTCCACTTGTTAATCGTTATCCATACTTCACCCCTCGGGAAAAATATTGGATCTGCCATGACCTGCGGGATAAAGAGAAGAAATGTCTCTGTCACACAGATCTGTCTTAAATCTATTTGATAGAATCGGGTAGGCTCTAAAAAAAAGGGGGAAACGGTCAGCGTTTGAGCCCGAGCCAAAGCCAAAGAAGGGAGGCGGAGGAAAAGGTGAAAATTTTCCTTTTGAAAAAATGGCACAAAGGAAAAGATTAGAGTGCACCTCCCCAGCCAACAAGAGGGTGCCACGTGTCCAAGTGGAGTAACGGGGCCGTGGGAGTTTTCTAGATTTTGTATTCTCACGGAAAAAGGGCCAAAGATAAATTGTGGACCCACAAACCTGATTTTTCCCTAATTCGGCTGTGACATGTCCCATATTAAAGGGGACCCAATTTTAAAAATTGTTTTCCCATCCATTTGTATAGTCTCGATACAAACTTCGAAGGGTCATATCTTTCGGCTCAGGGCTTAAAATATTACAAATCTAATGCCGTTGGAAAGATCTTGGCCTCACCAACCAAATGGAGGAAATATCTTTGGGCCTTCAATGTAGGATCCATCTGTCACAAAAAATAGATTGAATTCAATCTGTTTCCACTTTTTCCTCTTCTTTCAAGGCGCTGAACCAAGGATTGATGCAGTAAAGAAATATTTAGGGGTAGATTTTATCAAAAGCATTAATAGCAGTGGTTGAGTTTCAACCCACTTTTCCCACTTCCCCCTCTCTTTCTTCTCTCTGATCGAATCTATAAATACAGGGGCAAGATTCATTGTAAAAGTTGTTCATTCTTCTTCCTTGCCCCCTCTCTTTCTCCTCCGTGGTTGAATGAGGAATTTAAGCCTCCTCCCTTGGCTTTATAATGGAATTTTCTTGCCTCATACCCGTTAATGGTGTACTGTGTGAATTCTTAGAGCAATAAAATCTATTTTGTGATGCATTTTGTCCATCTTTTTCTCATTTTGTTGTCTCTTCTCACATTTCATCATTACAGGGTATACTGTGTATATTCGATGTTTATTCTGAGTCCCGGGAGCTGTGTTTAATGGGTTTTGAAGTGGTGTTCTGTGTGAAATTGATTTCTAGTCTGTGGTGCATCTTGTCCACCCTCTCCTCTTCTCACCTCTCTCCACTCCAGGCAGCTGAGATTGTGACCAACACTTCCCTTTTCTTGGTGCTATCACCTCTGTAGTGTAGGATTTCTCTATTTTCATCCTCTCTCTCCTTGGTCCCTTGGAATTGTTAGATTAGGAGTAGATAGTTGCATTTCCTTCCTTAGAAGTAGTTTAGCATTAGGATCGGAAGAAGAAGCCAGCTTTCTTCGGAGGGCCATCTCAAGTCCGTAAGTCCCACAACTTGAGAGATGGTCTAATGTTATGCAAATCACACCAAATGAGTCTTCCTTAGAAAAGTAGATTTTTAGAGCTCATTTGGGGGTGCTATGATTTCACACTAACAGTTTTGGCATGCCCGGTGGGACAGGTCTGAAGCACCTTACCACTTCACTTCATCAGGTTCGATGTGCTCTTGGTGAATATTTCAGCCTTTGGAGGCACTTTTAGGCACATCCACGACTCCATTTGGTAAAAAAACCCATTCTTTGAGTTGCAGACCTTTTCCATCTATTTCCACTCATTTCATCCATTTCTTCTTCCATCTCTTTCATTTTCTCCCATTCCATGAGGTTGTGCAATCATGACTTGATTCCCTTCATGGAACTCACACTTACAACAATACAGTCCACCTCCAATGTATTTCCCAACTCCTCCAAATTAGCATTATAATCAGATCCAGAACCATTATGCTTACCCATATGAGTAGTGTCAAAACTAGTTTGACTATGAAGCTTATCAAGGACAAGGGGATGCATATGATGGAAATAGTTACATAGAGGATGTTGGTTTCTTTGGAGAAGATTCCAAAAATTAAGGGGCATGGCATAGTTCAATTAAGGGCAACAACTCAAATGTGGGCTTTCAGAATTGGTTGCAGGGAACCTTGTCCATGGGAAGGCCCTTTTCCAAGACACTACAACCCTTAGGAGAAGCTGGACTTCATGGTTGAAGTGTTGCCTCAGCTTACATGGTGGGTTGAGGAGATCGGGGCTTATGAGCAAAGTGTGAGACAACCTTGTCAATGGGTAAGTCAATCACCAGCTCCCTACCTTTCATTTTCTCTCCCTTAATCTTTATCATTTCAATAGAGGCAAGAGTCAAGCCCCTCACTTGCTGCCCCAAGTGTTGATTTCATTTCTCCATCTCCTAGTCTTCCACCTCACCTCAGTTTCTCTACCCTTTTCCCTTCCAAATCCAATTCCCCTCTACAAGAGCCAAAAGAAACACCTTCCCCTACACCACAAACAATTACAAAGTTTGTTGTAAATCAACCCATCCTTCCTCCTACTTTCCCAAACCCATGTTGGGAAGAAAACAATAAAAAAACCAGCCAAGGAGAACATCAAACAGAGGAACCCAACAGAGAAGAAATGATAGAAAATCTAAAGAGTTGGGCTGCTAAATTTGAGTTTTCAAAGGTTCCCTTGTTGGTTAAGCCTATGGAGGAGGCTGAGGTCAAGCCGCAAGTGGTGGAAGCTCCAGCTATAGAACAAGCAGGGGAAGAAGGAGCTACTCCTAATCCAAAAGAAGAGGAGTACATTCGATTGTGGAGGACAACTTCAAAGGACAAAAGATCTTGAAGGGGATGAAGTGGGAGGAGTACAACTTTGGAGGCTCCAAGTGCGGAGCAAGCCACAGAAGAACCTTCAGTTCTTCCTCCCACTTCATCCCCTTCAAGATCTAATGTTGAGGAAGAGCTTTCAAACTTCATGTTTGAAGATGAGGGGAACCATGGTGAGAAAATTGCAGATTCAAAGGACACCATGGAGGAAGTCAAACACACGCAGACAATGAGGAGGAATATTATCTATCGACTTAGAGGATTGTCTTGATGGAGAGGAGCTGAGGAGATCACATCATTTAATCCTCCATCATCCTCCTTCCAAGAACATGAGCCTACCGCCATGGAGGAGAACATTCAAGAATAATAACTTTGCACATCATAATAGCCCTCTGGAACCAAGATTGGAAGATCTTGATCTTCATGTTCTTCAAAGGAGGAGGAAGAGAAAAGGCAGGAGGATGTCACCATTTCTCCCACACCATCTATCCAAGAAGGTTCACAAGAAGACTCCATTTTTGGAGTTGAAGTTCAAAGAAATGGGCACATCCAAAGGATCAGACCTTGCTCAATCAGGTACTTGGCTTCATTGGAACCAAAGGAGAAACCAAAACCAGTCATGCTTACTTCAGGGCATGAGGATGAGCATCAAAGTACCAAGGGTCATCATCAACACCTCTAGAAATCTGATGCAAGTTAGATTAAGGAGGTATTTTCCATTAATGATAATACCTTGATGATTTGGGAAGAGGACTGGCTTATTGTTAGTTTTTCACTCATACAGGTAGCTATATTTAGTGTTAAATCATTTGCATGATTTCCCCTCTTGGGAAAGGGAATCTACTTCTCCCTACCTATAACAGGATTTGTTTAGCATTATTTCTCTTTGGTTAGTGTAGGAGTAGGAGTAGACTTTGTTTCTAGCAGAAGAAGTGATTTTACACACTCTGCATGTTCCATTTGGAGCATGTATGATTTTTAGTATGTACATAGTTTTTGGTGTTGTTGTTTTGCTCTTGCACGGCATTTAGTTAGCTTTTGGTGAAGTTCACTCTAATTTTCGGTGGGTTTCCAAGCACCCCAGGGGTTAGTTTTCAAAGTTCAGATCGGTAGCAGGCTATCAGTCATGACTCCATGCCCAATGGATCCTTCAAGGCCACTTTGGTTTCTTCATCTAGCGCAGACGGATGTCCTTATAAGTCACCAAATCGTTATCCATATTTCACCCCTCGGGTAAAATATTGGATCAGCCACGACCTTCCGTGTGAGGATAAAGAGAAGAAACAACTTTGTCGCATGGATCCGTGTCTTAAATCTATTTGTGAGACTCGGGCATGCTCTAAAAAAAAGGGGGAAAGGTCGGCGTTTGAGCACGAGTCAAAGCCAAAGTGGGGAGGCGGAGGAAAGGTGAAAATTTTCCTTTTGAAAAAATGGCATAAAGGAAAAGATTGGAGCACACCTCCCCAACCAATAAAAGGGTGCCACGTGTCCAAGTGGAGCAAGTGGGGCCACGGGAGTTTCTTGGATTTTGTGATTCTCACGAAAAAGGGAAAAAGAGAAATTACAGACCCACAAACCTGATTTTTCCCTAATTTGGTATTGTCACGTGTCCCATATTAAAGGGGACCCAATTTTTCAAACTATTTTCCCATCCATTTGTATGGACTTGTTGGATCGCTAAATTTGATTTTTCAAAGGTTCCCTGTTGGTTAAGCCTATGGAGGAGGCCGAGGTCAAGCCGCAAGTGGTGGAATCTCCAGCTATAGAACAAGCGGGGAAGAAGGAGCTACTCCTAATCCAAAAGAAGAGGAGTACATTCGATTGTGGAGGACAACTTCAAAGGACAAAAGATCTTGAAGGGGATGAAGTGGGAGGAGTACAACTTTGGAGGCTCCAAGTGCAGAGCAAGCCACGGAAGAACCTTCGCTCTTCCTCCCACTTCATCCCCTTCAAGATCTAATGTTGAGGAAGAGCTTTCAAACTTCATGTTTGAAGATGAGGGGAACCATGGTGAGAAAATTGCAGATTCAAAGGACACCATGGAGGAAGTCAAACACACGCAGCAGGACAATGAGGAGGAATATTATCTATCTGACTTAGAGGATTGTCTTGATGGAGAGGAGCCTGAGGAGATCACATCATTTAATCCTCCATCATCCTCCTTCCAAGAACATGAGCCTACTGCCATGGAGGAGAACATTCAAGAATAACAACCTGCACTTCATAATAGCCCTCTGGAACCAAGATTGGAAGATCTTGATCTTCCATGTTCTTCAAAGGAGGAGGAAGAGAAAAGGCAGGAGGATGTCACCATTTCTCCCACACCATCTATCCAAGAAGGTTCACAAGAAGACTCCATTTTGGAGTTGAAGTTCAAAGAAATGGGCACATCCAAAGGATCGACCTTGCTCAATCAGTACTTGGCTTCATTGGAACCAAAGGAGAAACCAAAACCACCATGCTTACTTCGTGGGCATGAGGATGAGCATCAAAGTACCAAGGGTCATCATCAACACCTCCAGAAGTCTGATGCAAGTTAGATTAAGGAGGTATTTTCCATTAATGATAATACCTTGATGATTTGGGAAGAGGACTCAGCTTATTGTTAGTTTTTCACTCATACAGTAGCTATATTTAGTGTTAAATCATTTGCATGATTTCCCCTCTTGGGAAAGGGAATCTACTTCTCCTACCTATAACAGGATTTGTTTAGCATTATTTCTCTTTGGTTAGTGTAGGAGTAGGAGTAGACTTTGTTTCTAGCGAAGAAGAAGTGATTTTACACACTCGCATGTTCCATTTGGAGCATGTATGATTTTTAGTATGTACATAGTTTTTGGTGTCTTGTTTTTGCTCTTGCACGGTGCATTTAGTTAGCTTTTGGTGAAGTTCACTCTAATTTTCAAAGTGGGTTTCCAAGCACCCCGTGGGTTAGTTTTCAAAGTTCAGATCGGTAAGCAGCTATCACCATGACTCCATGCCCAATGGATCCTTCAAGGCCACTGGTTTCTTCATCTAGCATGATGTCCTTATAAGTCACCAAATCGTTATCCATATTTCACCCCTGCAAAAATATTGGATCAGCCACGACCCGTGTGAGGATAAAGAGAAGAAAATAACTCGCGCATGGATCCGTGTCTTAAATCTATTTGACAGACTCGTGCATGCTCTAAAAAAAAAAGGGGGAAAGGTCGGGCGTTTGAGCCCGAGTCAAAGCCAAAGTGGGGAGGCAGAGGAAAAGGTGAAAATTTTCCTTTTGAAAAAATGGCACAAAGGAAAAGATTGGAGCACACCTCCCCAACCAATAAAAGGGTGCCACGTGTCCAAGCGGAGTAGTGGGGCCACAGGAGTTTTTTGGATTTTGTGATTCTCACGAAAAAAGGGAAAAAGATAAATTACAGACCCACAAACCTGATTTTTCCCTAATTTGGCATCACGTGTCCCATATTAAAGGGGACCCAATTTTTCAAACTATTTTCCCATCCATTTGTATGGACTCGATACAAACTTCAAGGGGCATATCTTTTGGCTCAGGGATCAAAATATTGTAAATCTAATGCTGTTGGAAAGATCTCATCCTCACCAACAAAATGGAGGAAACGTATTTGGGCCTTTAATGTAGGATCCATCTATCTCAACAACCAGATTGGATTCAATCTGTTTCCACCATTTCCTCATCTTTCAAGGTACAACCAAGGATCGATGCAGTAAAGATGGATTTTGGGGCAGATTTTATCAGAAGAATTAACATCGGTGGTTGATTTTCAACCTCGCTTTTCCCACTTCTCCCTCCCTCTTTCTTTTCTCTAATCAAATCTATAAATATAGGGGCAATATTCATTGTAAAAAGTTTTTGTTCATTTTTCTTCCCTTCCCCCCCTCTCTTTCTTCTCGTGGTTAAATGAGGAGTTTAAGCCTCCTCCGTTGGCTTTGTAATGGCATTTTCTTGCCTCTTTCCTATTAATGGTGTACTGTGTGAATTCCTAGGAGCAATAAAATTTGTTTCGTGATGCGTTTTATCCATCCTTTTCTCATTTTGTTGTCTCTTCTCACCTCTCATCATTGTAGGGTATATTGTGCATATTCTGATGTTTGTTGTAGGTCCTGGGAGTTGTGTTTAATGGGTTTTAAAGTGGTGTTTTGTGTGAAATCTATCTCTAGTCTGTGGTGCATCTTGTCCACCCTCTCCTTTGCTCACCTCTCTCCACTTCAGGAAGCTGAGATTGTGACCAACACTTCCCTTTTCTTGGTGCTATCACCTTTGTAGTGTAGGATTTCTTTATTTTCATGCTCTCTCTCTCTCCTTGGTCCCTTGGAATTGTTAGATTAGGAGTATATAGTCACATTTCCTTCCTTAGAAGTAGTTTAACATTAGGATCAGGAAGAAGAAGCCAGATTTCTCCGGAGGACCATCTCAAGTCCGCAAGTCCCACAGCTTGAGAGATGGTCCAATGTTATGCAAATCACACCAAATGAGTCTGCCTTAGAAAAGTAGATTTTTAGAGCTCATTTGGGGGTGCTTTGTGATTTTGCACTAACATTAACCACATGATTTATACACTATGTATCTAGATCTACAAACACAAACCCCACAATAGTGGAGGAAAGTTTCTCTTCGATACCAATTTAATGTTCCCTTTTTAGGTAATTAGAAAATTACAACAACTTCAACCCAAATCGAACCAAGAAGGATTAGATCCTTTTGAATCAACATAAAATAGCCCAATGTCAACTAATTACAACCCAAATGGGATGGGGTTGGAAGTGGTCAAGATGGTGAGCTATATTGGTGGAGATAATCATATTTTTATTCTTCTTAATTCTAATTTTTACTACAACAGTTGAATTAATTTGAAACAGATTGCAACAAATAAAAATTTCAAAAATTCGTAACTCAATCACTACTCCATATTTTTCATGTAACCAAGTGCATAATAAAAATAATTTTAGAGCTTTCCAATGAACTAAAGATCATATTTTTCCGAGAGCGTAAACCCCTTCAAAATAACATCTAAACTCCCAAATCTAGGTGCTAGGGTTAGCGAAAATTAATAAATTAATAACCAACACTTCTCTTAACAATTTTCACTCTCCAAAAGCTTGTTTTTATGCACAAAAATTCCAAGAATAGATTTGAACTGAAACCACAATTTTTAAGCATCAAAATGTGTGACAAAAATAATAATCTAACCCAGACATCAGAATTTCTAAAATTATTTCCAGCTTAACCAATCAAGGAAAAACCTTCAAACTTTGGATTTTGGGCCAAAACAATATGAAGAATAATATTCCAAAATTAGTTTTCACACAACAGACATGAAACCCTTATTTTTACCTAAAAAGGTAGGTCACCCAACACATTTAGGGCATCAAATCATCTCCAAAAATTATGAAATTAATTGTAAAACATAGCAAATCAAAACCAACAAATATGCTCCAAATCATAAAATAATAATCAAATTTGAACCATAAATAAATTCTCCAGGGTAAGGAATTATTTTCCAAGAAATTCACCACACACTAGATGCAACACACACGCAAATGGATCCTTATCAAAATAAGATTTGCTTCAATTCCAAGTCAAATGAGAGAGAGAGAAAAATGAGAGATAGGGCATACATCCTCGGGAATACATCCCATTTCTCCAAGCATGGAGAGACATAAATGATCAAATCAAAACCCCAAAAAATGGCCATGCAACCTCCTTTTATAACATAAGGGGTGAACCATTCAAATGGGACGACCTTTTCCCTTTTAGAGGGAAAACAAATAAAACTTAATTAAAATATGAAAAGAATCACTTAATGTGCACTTTATTATTTTATAATTAAATAATAAAGAGTAACTAACCTATGTAGACATTTAAAGACTAAATACGACTCCCACTTGAAGCGCTAGGCATGCTAAGGGGTTATAATACAAATGAAAGAGATGAATTGCTATATTAGTAATGCCCGCAAAAGGGGACATTACATAACCAAGGATAGTCCAACCATCATTTTGCATCTTTCTTTTTAGGATTTGATGTGGTTTAAGGGTTTTGCAGGTGCTTCTTTCGATTATAGGTTTAGGTGAATAACAACGAAATCCAATGACATACATGCGATCAAAGGAGACAAGCATTGAACATATCAACCCTATGAAACTAAGTTTCGTAGCTTCTGAGCAGTCACAGGTGCCCATAAAAGGTCTCTAGTGCCCCTGACCCTCCATAGGCACCTTGGTCTTGGCACTTCCAAAACTCCTACAAAATTTTGGGTCTAATTACGACACTTCGAGTTCCTGTTCCAATAGTTTTCTTTCTTGGCATACCTTCGACATCATTGGAAATCGGTAAGTCCTTTATCCTTTTATTTGCAACCAGGGTTTCAAATTTAAATTACTTAATTACTTGGGTCATATTTGTGCCTTATTGTTTATATTCAACATTGTTACATAATATAGTATTAGGAATTTATTTATTCAATATTTGCTTAATCAATTTCCAATAGATTTCCTCTAAATAACTTCTACAATCTAATATTGGCCTATTAATTAATCCCAAGTGATTAATTAAGCCTCCCCTAATTTACATGAGTCATTAATATTAATTAATTACTCGTAATCATGTTTATCCATTCATAATCCTACATCTCCATTATCCCACATTCATTACTAGTTGTGCTTTTCCCAAAGAGGAAAGCTATAAAAGCAACCTAGTACTCCCTTCCCAAAAAAATTGATTCCTACTTTCTTAAGTTGAAGCTATTGAAAAATGGCTTAAAGAAAAAGTGAGAAAACCCTTGTTTTTGAATTAGTAAGAGAAGAATCAAACGTAGCTTTGGCCATTTTGAAAATATCTCTTCCTTTACCAATCTCCTCATTTTATCTAAACCTCTCATGTTTTATTCACAAGGATACCCACATCTCCAAAGAAAATCCACAAATCGAAGGGAGGTTTGCATTTTCTATGTTCAAGTTTATGTGATTTATGATTTCTTCCTTTCATATCTTTATCTTGATGTGTCTACATTAGAAGTATGTTAGTATTTACTTGGTGTTAGATCATAGATTTGTTTTCTAATTTTATTTGCATGCATATATAGACTATGCAACAAAAATAGTTAATTTCTAAATTTTTTTGTTTAAGTAATTAAATAAAAATTTTTTTTCAAAAATCTTATAAAATTTTTTTGCTACAACATTGAAAATATAACACGCTTTCAAAAAATATTTTTTTAATAATTATATCTCATTATAATACGTGTGTGTATAAATTTGTCACTCAATGTGTTAGTTTACACAAATAAACTAGTGTGTTACACAAAAAGACAAAGAAATTAATATTTTACTAAAATTAAAAACTATAATAGCATTCTACACTCAAAATCCTTCAATTCTTATATTTACACTATTGTGAAATTATAAACCGATGTATCACTTATCATCACTCAAACTCAACGTAAACTCTCATTTTTAAGAGATTGTATGTTACATCTCTATATAAAAATGGGCCATATGTTTGTACACCCACCCTATAATATTGATTGGTTAAATATACATTGTAATTACTGAACATACACTAAATATATAGTTGTAATTTTTTCATTTTCTACTATGCATTCAAATTTTTAATATGCATTTAAATTATTGAATATACATTGAATATGTTAACCGAATTGAATCATCCCAACAATTTTTTTTTTCAGAACTACGACGTGTTTAGAAATTGTTCTCTCTCCCATAAACACTTATATGACTGAACATATATTGAATATTTGGTAGAACATTTTCCATGGAATATGGTGCATTGAAAGGAAATATTACAAAACAATTTCAAGTGTATATTTAGTAATTTTAGTGTATATTGATAATTTATAAATACTACTAAACACATTCAAGCATCATTCATTTCAGAGTTATCACTCTACTTCCATCTCTATGAAATCTATTTATGCACCATTACTCTATTCAATATGTCCATTAATTGGATACATCCATCGTAAACCCTCCACACTATGGAGCCTGCCGAGGAACATGAGGAATTTGCTCCTTCATGCAATGTCATTTTTGTGTAGCACATATGTTCTATGATGGAGGGTTTCAAATTTGTTTACTTTTACAGGAAATACCATGATTACAACTATATTTTCAATTTATATTGAGTAATTTCAACGTGTGTTGATATTCAAGTTCCATTTTCCATAAACTCCAGCAACACAGTCTACTCAATGTCAAAAAAATGTGTTTTCATGCATGCAAGATAAAATATTACATACATAATGAATGGCCTATGATATAAGAATATATTTTAAAATTATTGAATACAAAGTTGTAATTCAATTACCATAATAGCTAAAAAATGTTTGAATATGTAATGAATGTCTTGATATAAATTGAATATATGTATATACATTGAGTATCGCTAATGCAATAGCTAAAGAATATATGAATATACATAAGTGTCATGTTTTTATACAATTAATATTTGAATATACATGCTTAATATTAAAGTAACTAGTTGAATATACACTGGAATTATTGAGCTCATACATTGAAGATATGGATGTAATTGTATATTTTTAAACATACATTGAATATCCTAGTATTGTTTGCAAGTGTGTTTATTGAATTGGGTTTATTTTCCACATAGTGAAATATGGAAGCATGGTTTTGTAGGAATATCTTTCTCGGAAGCATTGGTGGGAGTGTTGTTTTTGATAGTGTAGTTGAAGGGGGAAAGAGGTTTGGTTCACCCATTATAATTATGTTTTTCAACATCATACATTTATAGGAAATAATAATAATTATTTCCTTAGGTAAGGTCATTCATGACCTTGCTTAGACAATGATGTGATTTTCTTTAATGTCATCATTCATGAAAAAAAAGGTTTCTAGTTTTTGAATGTGTTTTATGTCACTTGATACATGTAACATGTTACATTATACTTTCAACATTTACACAAAGATTTAGGAAAATGTAAGAAGATATTACATATGTGTACACATTAAAAAAATTCCACTCACATATCGAATGGATGGAGTTAATAAAAAATAAGTAATGGAATTTTCATTTCCCAAAACAATTATATAGATTACATATCTTTGCTCTTTGGCAATAAGGTTATAATTTATTACATTTATGAATATTTATAATACCAAAAATTGCATGTACATTAAATTCTTACATTTACATATTCTTATCATACCAAAAAATAACATACATTAACATATTCTTATCATACCAAACAATATCATACATTAAATCCTTATATTTACGAGTGCTTATCATACCAAAAAGTTGCATAGCTGAATTCATCTTACCACATGCAACACGATTATATATTATATAAAAGATCAAATCTTCTTCAGAAATAGTTGGTGTCTCACTTCTTTCATTTTTTCTAATGTTGTTGCATTCTCCATTTGGGGTGTACATGAAATGTTTGTTGTGCTTGACGATGGAAACTACATATTACTTGCATGACCAAATTACATTTGGCTTGAAGTTGTGACATGTGTAGGATATAAAGTAGGACATGATATGTTTGTTGTGTTTGGTCAAGAAAATTACATATTACTTGCATGAGAAAATTGTATTTAACTTGAAGTTGTGACATGTGTATAAATTGCATTGCAAATTGATGAAGGAAACTGTGTTTTATTTGTGAGATAAGAGGGGTGCAAACTTGGTAATTAGCCATACTTGAAAAATTGGAGTGTAAATATCGTGAGAAATCCATCATAATTTGGTGTTTTGAAGGATTAGGATTTTTGGACAGCTTAAACATTTTTTCATTTGCATATCCTTTTCAATCCTCTCTTTCTCACATTGAAGCCTCCCATGCTCCTTTTTCTCCTTCTCTTATTGTTGTTTTATTTTCTCTATTTTCTTTCTTTGTTTTTTCAACTCTTTTTCAAATTTCTTTGCTTCCTTTTTTTTGTTTAATGATTTTCTTTTCTTTTCTCTCCTCTATCTACTATTTTTCCTCATTTTTAATTCCTCTACTTTATTTTGTGCTTCTTGTTCTTCAAGAATGTTGCAAGTATTCACTTGATGTGAAAATTGGTGGCTAATTTCTCAACTTAATAGTCCCTTTATTAACATGTTTTGATCTCTCTTTAACCCTATCAACTACAAGCTTTAGGAAATTCAACAATGACCCACTCACTTGGTTTCTTCATTCTTTATTGCATGGATATATCTCGTGTGTCTTGTACATGTCACATTCCCATTTTAAGACTTTAGAAACAAGGATTTAAAAATAAAATAAAAAAATATCCGCTCTAAATCATAATTTAGAACACACATTCAAATGCCAAACTATCTCATAACATAAAACCATATGCAATCTGTAATGACTCGGTGAAACACCGATCTCTCATTTCATGACTTGGTACAAAATCGATCTCTCATGTTATTTAGTAATGTGTATACTTGGTTCCTTTACCCTATTAGGGGTACCCAAGTGTTTTGTTTAAGAGCCTATCTGAGTATCTATTACCGATACTCATCTGAAATCCCACTTCTTAAACTAGGTGACATAGGAAAACGCAACCAACAACTTTTGATACTTTGGCCAAATATTTTAAACATGTTATCATGTTTACATTCCTAGATGACATACTTGTCAAATGAATAAGTCCTTCACCACACTTGATCTATTATTTAGAGTGGTCTTCACTGACTTCACCGCACTTGATTCAAAGTTTAACCCTAGACAAGGTTAGCAACATGCCCTAGTGTGGAAGACTACCCATGGTGACTAAGGGTACATAGACATACTCAATCGACCTATGTTGATTGGGTGTGTCTAGTTATCCTAAGTCAATGTGTGTTGACCCTAACACTAGATCATGTCCCTATCTCTACATAGGGCAAAACCGTGATCTAGTCATGAACCTATGTTTGTTGGGGTGTTGAGACATGTCAACTGCAACATAGTATCCTCGTAATGACTCATGTCATTATGAAGGTACTACGTTGTAGTTGGCATGTGTCAACATCCAACTGAGTTTCCTCATCTGGACAAACATACCTTAGATTGAAAGTTAATATCTTATTAATCACTTCATTACAAATTAATTACAACAACCTTACTTGATTGAACTAGGTTCTTTAACCTATAGGGTTACAAATTGAAGCTGCATTTGAGGTAGGTGTGTAGATAAAATATACTTCCTAACCAATTAATTACATGTTATGTTTATTATACCACAACAACTTGAATCATGTTTTTACATAATAGATTTTGCATTTATGAAAGTGTTAATTTATTTCTTACTTATTTCAGCCCTAGCTTAAATAAGTTCCAAGTAAACCTTTATTTTAGACTTCATGGAAATGAAGTCTAAATTCCCTTTTTACTTCCCTTCCAAGCATTCCTAACTTTGACTATGGAAGTCTACTTAAGGAAGAACACCTTCAATTATTTACTTACATTAATAATGATTCTTTTAACAAGATCTTAAGTTATGTCCATGATTTATTTTATGGAAAGTATCTTTCTTTCCCCATATTAAGGGCTAATGTCCATTTATAATCAAATAACACATTGTAAGTTATAATCATGGTTTAATACACATACATCCATGTAATTCAATTACAGTCCTTTTGTAATGGTTGAGTATCTAGCTTAAGAATGTCAACTTTATAAGTTGCATCACTACTAGAGAAAATAATACATCTAACAAATCGATTCCTACCCCAACCATTCCATATTATTTAAGTATATTAACTACCCTCCTTCATTAGGGTAATACATATCAATTCAGCCCAATTCATGCCAAGAAGGTATTACAACAAGTATTATTTAGAATCATCATATATTTTATTCATCAAGGAGTGATACATTCACTAAATCCAAAACATTTCAGATATCACAAAATGTCAAAACAACAGTACCTAACCAATTCTTATTACAACTTTCATTTCCAACAAGTGCATCTCAAATAATGAAGCCACATTTCATCATAATAAAGATACAATCCCTTTAATAAAAAAAATGTAACTTTCTATATGTCTTTCTCCTTTCATCTTTTACAAAGTCCATCTACAAAATTGTTAGCACGGGTCAGTTCATTGAACTGAGCATGATAAGCACTATATCATTAAAACGATGTGATTTTAACTAACTGTTTCATAAAAAGAACTTTGTTGTTCATGAAACAGTCTAGAAAATACAACCGAACTACAAAAAGACTTAACCAAAAGAATACAATCCAAGAAGAAGAGAGAGAGAGAATTTAAAGTTTCACAACAAAAGTAAGGTTTGGTCAATCAACCTATCAACTTAACTTTCCCTCACAAAACCCCTTTCATCATACAAAATTTAAATAGTAGAGTTAAAGAAGAATTATCATTTCATTTGAACCTTACTTTCACTTTCCTGTAACCAATTTAAGTTTCTTCAATCAGCTAAATCTATTTAACAAGAAGAATATAAGATACATAAGATTATCTTTCAGTTTTAATTCTATTGTTTGTGTAATAATGAATATAGCCTTCCATCTAATTGTCCCACTTACTCGATTCATCCTAAGTCTAAGATGACATTAATCATAAATAAGATCATATGGATAAGTAAGGGTAACTAAATCATCATAAAACATTAAAGTAACCCCGATTGAAGCATCCTAAAAGTCCTAGGTTTAGATTAGCATCCAATTCAAGTTAGAAGTCAAAGATAACATCATTCAGACCTTATCAAAAGTATAAGGTTGATTCTATCAAGAAAACAAACTAACATTCGGCCTCATACCAGATACACATTCGTTAGTATTCCAGAAAGGAGCAGATTGGTTTAAGTTCAGAACTTATACAAGGCTCGATACTCCTTCTAAGCATAACATAAAATTTAGTTTTGTTTCCCTAAGGACATTAATACACTAAATCCTATCACATGGTCAAGAAGTGATATAAACTAAAACAGATCAGAGAAGGAACAACAATGATACCTAAGAGAAAAAAATCCCCATCAGTAAGATTGAAGAGTGTATGAGAGAGATTGCAGTCTCCTCATCTGTCAAAACTCTTATGAAGAAGAGTAACATTTCACATGCAAGATTAACGAAAGACACATAACCAATTTTTGTATGAACTTCGCACGTTAGGTGCTAAACAATGAAGAATAGTTCACATACAACCAATCAATATCTAAAATAGAGATTCACCCAAGTCCGAATTGGATGAGTACAAAAGAATCAGAAAAAGGAAAACGTAAAACAAACATCCAACCTTTTCCTTTCATCTGACAAGAAAGACTAGTTCAAAACATGGTTCCTTAAAAAGGATTAAGAATCGATTCACTTCCAAAAATCCTAGTGAAGGGAGGAAAGTAAAAATAGAACTATAGGTCAAAACCAAAACAAACAAACCTATAAATTTAACCATTTATAAGAAGGCAGATAAGCATACGTGCATTCCTCAAAAAGAGATTCATTCAACAATGATCAAAACATTAACTTAGACCCAAAAAATCTGTTACTTATCTCAAAATCCCGTGTGGTTTAAGATAACTTGAGAAGTATTCAATAAGGAAAAATGACCTTAATAGATATGAAAACTTGAACACCTTTGACGAAAGAGCTATTACAACAATTGATACCCAAAATGGGATTTCATACAAAAACATGAAGTGGGTTTTCCTCAAACAACTTACAGTTTCAGGGTAAGTTTAAAATGCGAATAACGTTTCCACTGGAAATATCATCCATCAGACTCATTCATAAAACATGCTATACCTCCAATACAATGGCGTATTATCTACACAAGGGTTCCTTTAAAATATCCTTAAACAACATCAAAAAGAAGACATGCAAGTCGATTATGAGAATTTCTAGATAGCAAAACCAATGTTCAAAACATACAACTCTTAGCTTAAGTTTTCCCTCAGTCAGGAACAATGGTGGTATTCAAAGTCTACTATAGCAAGGATAACAAACGCAAACTATAGAACAACAAGATCTCAAGAAATAGTCAAGATATCCAAAAATTTCCCTATCTGTAGTCTTCCAACGGAGATTATACAAAACATTTTGAACAAGATCCTCAGAATCAAGCAAACCAAGATACATACATGGCAAGAGAAACTTTTAACTAAGATCACCTAATAGATCTCAGCTCTATTTCAAGCCTCTGTTAAAAGATTAAAGAAAAAGCTAGTTTACTCGAAGTATGGAAACTATACTCCCAAGAACACACTTTCCACTATCCAACCAAAATCGATAATGCATCCAGAAAACAACACAATACCTTGAAGCAAAAGAAATTCAATCACAAAAACAAAACCAAAATATTTCCTTAAGAGAAGAGTTGTTTTTATGAATATTTAAGTAAAAGCATAAGACTTAATGGATAGGGCCTATCATGCCTGATAGAGCTATGATATTTTCTGTTTCATAGAAAATCTCCAAGCAGAGCTTCAATTCTTTCCTTGAAATGCCAACAACTCTCAAAACCTTCTTCTTCTCTTTCTTATAGTTTTTATAGTGCTAACTTCCTCATTTAAATGCCATGCAAGGCAAGAGTATTCATGTAAGAATTTGAACTAAAGCACAAAAACCACATGCAGAGCTCAAGCTCGAAGACCAAATGACCAAAACAAAACCAAAACCCTCTTTCTTCTTCCTAGGTGGTTTTTACCAATTTCAAAAATATTAAATGCAAAATAGGACTTTGTCAGTCCTTCCATTTCTCCCCACCGCCACCTCTATTTTTGGCAATGAATAAGTTCAAAATTGCATGCATCTAAAACTTGGTGGAGATGTCAGCTCATTCCCTAACTTTCCTCATGCCTTCACCAAATTTGGTAGATCAAAAGAGATAAGACCACATTAAATTCCTCATAAATTTCTAGGAGTTGATGCCATCGACCTTCCCCTCCCTAGGTCATCCCATAGGCCCTTTTAGGTTAGCCAAACATTAGGTTAGGTTTAACATTAGTTTAGGAACTAACATAGGTCCTTAGGTCTAAGTCTTTAGTCTTAGGTCCCCTTTAACATCCCATATTAACAAAAGAACTTAGTAACTTAGGTTAGGTTACACTTTTAGGATAAAGTTCCTATTTTAAGGAACATAGTGTAATTAGGTTCCATGTTCATAGTAAAAATTACATCTCACTTTAACAAAAAGAAGGACCAGATTAATACACAAATCCAATTACGAAGACAGAGAGCCATGGAGATCAGATCATTCATGACCTTCGTACATTCAAAATCTAGGAGCCTTTCATTTGTCCAGCTTGGTCATTATGACCTCAAGGTTTATAAGTTAGAAGCATACCTTGGATAAATGAAATTGATCCAAGGTAATGTTGTTTTGGATCCCCACGAATTATGAAACTGAAACTCAATTTTTCATTCCCAAGCAGTGAATTATTCTAGCATAAAAATAAAATATGAATAGCTTCATTTTATATTAAGCATAAACATGGTAGAATTGTACCTATTTCCGTAGATAACATATTACCTAATGCAAACATGATTTCATAGATCATAAGAGTACATCGTCTTAAGACAAGAATCACATGTCAACGTTTGCACCTTCCAAATAGAAGTCATCATAGATAATAACCATGTTAGAGATGTTACAAATGTTTCTAAAGTCTTCAAATTTATAGCTTCCAAATGGTGATCCTCTTCATTTTTCCATTCATTGTCATTTACGTAATCTCGAAGTCATCCACTTGGAATGATAGGAGGAGGGGATGGCATGGAAAGTGATATGTTAAACTATTGAGGAAGTTGTTGATTGGAATCCCCAAGTTTGCAATAACTTTTAAACCATTTTAGTTGGCATACTTATGTTGACATACTTATCCCATCATTAGTTTTCATGGGTTATAGTTGTCTAACTAACATGGTTTTGTTTGTTGTTATTTTCTTCAACTTCAACATGTGTTTCTATTTGACTATATTAATTCTAAAATATAATAAATTTACCCATACTCGTTGATGTTTTTCAATCTTTAGTGCTTCTCCATTGTTTTCAACTTCTTGTTAGAATCTTTCACTATTTTCATGCATAGATGATTTGATCTATTCCTTGTTATGTCTTGCGATTTTGAGTATGGTATCCACTATTTTTCCTCCTTCTTGGAATTGAAAGAATCACTTTGGAGCACATCATTGACAATTGCATCATAGTTAAGAGGTCATATTTTAGTCCTTTTAAATCAGCTTTAATAGTTGATGGATTTAAAAATCTCTTGAAAGCCTTATTGTTAAGTGACACCGATTCTAATCTGCTAACATCTACTTTGTGATGTTTGACCATCCATTGTGATATCTCGTAATGGAAGTATGTCTTAAATGGTGCAAATACACTAAAATCTACTTGTTACATGTTTGTGGTTGGTATGCATAGGTAAAGTGATGAGATATTCTCAATGCTCTTGCCTCTTGGATTATGTCATGAGCCATATGCTTACCATGTCCATAAAATATAATTAAATTCCTATTTAATGATGAAACACTTCCTCGGAAGTGACCTCACAAAGTGATTTATTCAATTTAGAAACAATTCCTTAGTCACCCACATGTGTGGTTGAGTTTCCATACATGTACCAAGCTCATAATTTGAAATGCAATTTGATAAGTGTAACGACCCAAAAACACACACACAAACAACGCAGTAAAAGACAGGATAATTTTTTTTTGACTTGCTTGACACATAACATGACGCAACATGTCGTCACCAAGGATACAACTAACACTGTGAACAACTTGATACAAGGATGGCCATAAAGGCAGCACGGAAACCGTTCACACCCAAAAGGACAATACACTTTTTTTTTTTTTTTTTACATGACAACATAGAGGTCCATCCACAGAACACACTAACAGTTAGGGCCATCCACAATGAGATATTCTTGAGGATTATTTATTTTAAAAATACATCTTGCAATTATTAGTTTACGTTTTCAAGGATGCTCAAGGTATGATTCATATAATTCATCTTACCAAGCTAAGTTTATTCTTTTTACACTGAGTAATCATCTTTAATCTTCTCTATTATGACATTCATTTTCTTAATTCGTTTGTTTAGAGAACGGGGTAATTTAATTTCACAAGGCCATCTATTAACACTTACGCTACTAGAACTTGTTCATGCCCATATGACAACATGGGTTCACGTTCAACAACTTAAGAGAAAATTACGAGGTACCTTGGATAAAGTTAAAGGAAGAAGGTCAATTGAGTTCATCCTTGAGACATCATTAGTTCTTACTGAGGTTTAATAGGAGCTTGAGGTTTTATACGTAATTATTAATTATTTTACTTAGGCCTCGCTGGATGATTTTACAAAAGAAAACAATTTACCTTTCAAATGGTTGAGGGACAGATTACGTGGTTTCGAAACCGATCCCTCCTACTTATTAAATCTTGTTAACTTATATCAACTAACAATTTGTTTCACCTTAGGATCATTCTAAGAATTCACCATACAAAAAGGATAATGTTCGCTAGTGTAGCTAGGGATATCAAGTTATAAAATTTTTACTTCACAAAGGATGGCTTCATTTTGATCACTCATGGAATTATTTGATTTCAAGTAGATCACCTCTACATTTATTTGTTGAATATAAAATCATTATTTGTTTAGCTTCATAAGGGTTAACCGACCCATTTTACTTTACTTATAAAATATTGTCACTAAGTCTTAGAAAGATTTAACTTAACAATTTATTCTCAAAATCAAAGTTTTACAATACTCATATCAATGTAAATATTGAATACCATTTCTCACCAAGGTAAGTTACCAGTTTACCTACAGAAGGACAAGACAACATCATCACGAAATTTCAGAATATTCCAAGGCAAGAGGTCTTCTAAACTCCTTTGCAAGCACTATTACAAAATTTACCTCACATTGGACATTTTTACAAGGAACCTCATAAATTGCACTGATGAAAACTTTACAACTCTTTCCTTTAATCTACTCGCATAATCCATCTGCACAAATACTAGCTAGAATCAGTTCGCGAGAACTGAGCATGTTAAGGCTACACATTGCAACAGTAAGCTAACATTTAACAATATCAAGAAAGGAATGTTCTAAATTCAAAATGGATTAAAACACAACTCACAACTCCAAGATTAATCACATGAGAGAGAAATCTAAACCATCCAACAAGGAGAAAGTCAAAATACCAGTAAGAACAAAATTACATAAATCAAGGCAAGA
Source organism: Taxus wallichiana var. yunnanensis (assembly GCA_018340775.1). Classification (NCBI taxonomy): domain Eukaryota; kingdom Viridiplantae; phylum Streptophyta; class Pinopsida; order Cupressales; family Taxaceae; genus Taxus; species Taxus wallichiana. Next base: position 920,688,145 of record CM031239.1, on the reverse strand, counting down.
CCTTATGGGTTAGGAACAAGAAAGTCAAGAGTGTTGATATCTCCTTCATGTAATCCTATGGGTTACGTGATTGGAATCCAAAATTTACTCCATCCAACTAAAGGGGTCCAAGAGAAGACAAAGCGTACTAATTATGATCGTAGGCGCGTAGCAAAACGACGTTATCCAATTCTCCCAGGGGGGCTTCGTAGTAATATGGGTTCGACGCCCTTAAAAGAACACAACTATAGTTTCAGTTTTAACCAAGGGGTTTACCACTACCTCCTTATAGGATTTCTTAAACGTAGTACTAGTTAACAAAACAAATCCACTCTTCCAAAAGCATACAAATGAGACACAAAAAGGGCCATTATTCTACCAACAAACCTTATCCTAATCGCCAACTTCTCTACATAATATAAGGGAAGGCTAAATCCGAAAGTCGATAATAAATTTTTTATATATTTCCGACAATGCCAAAAGTATTTTAAAATAAAAAAAAAATTGATTTCCTTAACAAAGCCACAAAATGAGACTTTTAGTAACCAAGTTCGAAGAATACGATATTCGAGTCCGAAAACAAGGGGATTCGATACGCAGAGGGTAAAACACCAACGATGCCCCAGACTCAAAAGACCCTACCACGAGTGCAAGCACAAAAAAATAGGAACCAACACACATATCCATCAGGAAGGTTACGCAGTGCAGTCAGGCCTAGAAGTTCTATGAGCTCCTGGCCAATGGTATAGAAGATGGAAATTTTACCCGATCCATGTGGGCTTATCAAGGACATGTCTAGCAAATATCAAACAAATGAGCATAATAACCACCTATTATATTATCACTGCAATCAGCTGTCATCTAACAGGAAACGAGTTCACGAGTCCAATACCATGGATTCACCTACAACTTTTGTTTCAGTCCAGCTATTAATAACTTGCTTGCGACCCTAAATAAAATTTGTAGAGATTTCATTCAATAAAACTTACAATGTTTCCCCCTTACTTTAATCAAACAAGAGTTTGAACCAGGAAGTAGGTAAAGAAATTCTCTCGACACGTAGAGGCCAAAATAGATGTCAGGTTATTCATCCTCTAGAACTAGGTACAACAGTCAACCATGTACAGTTCTAAAACAAAACCCACATGCCATTTTCTAATCAAACAAAAAGTAAGGAATGCCCACAGGCTTAAACAAGTTTTAGAACACAACGTCACTATTAATGCACCTTTTAGCAAAACAGGAGAGCCCTAAACAGGAAATACGTATTTATTCAACCAAATAGAGATATGAAGGCTTAACCTTCCATTTAGTAACCTTCAGTTATAACTACCATCACAGAATTCTTTTAAAAGAGAGTCATATAAGCAAACAAAACTCAATAATGTTCCCTTCCCTACGAACTAGATTGCATCACTCAAAATTGCAGTAACCCATTTAGACAAATATGAAATAGAGTAAGCTATAAGGGAGGAAAGAACATTCCAAGCAAAACCAACGAAATTAGATTGATATTTAAGGGAACAACCAACACAATCAGGCAGCGATATAAACAACCACGAAAACATTTGTCTAGGCGTTATTCAATAGGAAAGAAAATTCATTTCAAGATACTGAAAGAAGGTAGAAAACTATTACAAGGAGTAGATTTAACATGCCTGTTTTAAACGCTATATCTCATGGCCACGCACGTGCAGACCCCTTCTCCCCGCAGTCCCAAAATTATTTCTCCACCAAACTCACGCTTCTCACCCACACGGTGTCCCAAATACCACGCAAAAGAAACAATAACCATTCCGGTAAACTGCATAGACACAGGCAGAAGGAGAAAATTCATTCTAGAGCAGTTAACCCCAATTCCCAGTATGTAAATCCACGAAACAACAACAGAAATTTGGAATAATTAACAGGGTTTTGCATGTCCTTGCAATATGCTTTTACTCTTGAGTCTAGATTCTAGAACAAGATCGGAAAGTCTTGCGTTCAACTATTCAAACAACTCATGAATTGCTTTCCTATTTAAGGCATTGTAAATTAGTTTTTTTAAAGCCATTAGGACGCACCTATAACATTAGTTTACCCATCAATTTGTGCGCAAAGAAAACATTCCAAAAACTAAAATCAAAGTTGATTCATGCTTACCATTGGAAGTCTCACACATTAGCTTGCTTCAATTAACATCACTTTTATCCTCCACGCTAAGCAAAATTTCTTTGAAGCATTTTGTCAAACAGTTTGCGCGTAATCTACTCCAACGACGTGAAGCAACATTGCCCAACATTGGAAAGGATATTTGTCAGACGATGAAGTAGTTGCAAGAGCTCTTGATATTAAATACCCGCAGCCTACCTGCCGCTCAAGCCCTAATCCTCCTCAAATTGAGCTGATACTATCTCAAAAGAAAAGCTTGCCCCACACAGGTGTAGAATTAGAACTAGAATCATATATAGCCAAGTTTCCCATCTGGCTGAAGGCGCAGAAAACACAGCTGGTCTACATCTCCTGTAGTATTACTGTGCCACAACATTTGGCTATACTGTGTATCAGTTAATACAAGATTACAACCTCTTTCCATTTCCAGCCTTATTCTCTGGTCCGGAGATGTGAGATACTCACCTGGTGCAAGACCATTCCAAACACCATTGTCATGACTGAGCAGAAGAAATGGCCACAGAGGCAATCCACAACCCGGTTTTCTCCATTGGGGTTTCAAAATTAGAATGAGAACACCGCTTCCTGGTCTCAATCAGTCCACGATCCGAAGCCATCACATCAAGAAAAGCATAGGCGTTGGATACAGAAGCTCATGAATAGCCCTGCAGAGCATATGGTCTGAGATAGGGGATTGTGGCTTTGAAATCACGGGGCAGCCATTGTCCTGGCACAGATTCATAAGTTCCCACTGTGCAATACTCTGTCCAGCGGACATATCTGGTGATGACCACATTGGGTGTGGTTAATTTGTGAACTTCTGCAAATGCAAGGCCGCTGTAATAGCGTTTGGAGGTGCTGATTTTGTTAGGTGTCATCAGATTCGAGGACAACATCAAACTCTCGGTGCAAACATTACAGCCGCAGCTTGTAAGGTGTGAAAAATCCAACAGAAACCCTTATGCCTGCCAGCTTAGTGACTCGCTGAAGAAGCTCATAAAATTGCAAAGCAAAATGTGCTTCATGAATATTCTGATATAGTACAGACCCACGCCTATGAGATTCTCTCCCATGAGTTACATCGTAAAACAAGTAAGGTCTCAATAGAGAATCTCTGTAATAAATTTCATCGGGTCTCCTGGTAACACTCACACTGTCACTTAATCGATTTTGATAAAAATATCTTGAAGGAGAATCCCGAATTTGAAGATGCAGTCGACACTGAACCGAACGCAACATAGTTGGACAGCCTGCCTGTTGGAAGCGCTCAAAACGCCTCTACTACTCTGCAACATGCCTGCTGCCTGGCTAATCACAGTTGCAGGATAGTGTTGTGGATCCCCGACAAGAACATGCCTCGCAGCACCCAAGGGAAAAGGAGGTAACATGCCTGTTACACTAGCTTGCAGCTGTACGCGGCCAACAGAAGAAGACAACGCTCCTTTCTCCCCCAAACGCATCCAGAAACAACAACAAACCACGTCTACCCGAGCTTAGGAGCAGCACGTACAGGTGAAGACCATTTTCTTTAGATTGTAGCTTCATCTAACCATCATATCGAACCCACGCGGCCCGCAGGGAGAAAGGAAGGCGTCCAGGAGGAGCCGGAAGGAAAACGCCTTGGCAGGAAGGATTTCAATGGCCTCTCTACCCACGCAACAGGAAGAACACGTCTCTCAACCACTCCACGCGTAGAATATCCAAAGGAGATCTCACACGGTTCGAGAGGAGGAAAACAGCAGTCAGACAAGAAACAAGTAAGATTTGCAAATCAGAAATAAATGAGTGCGGCCAGCAGGGAGGATTTCAACATGCCAAACTTAATACTCCACCCTCCACGCCAAGAAAGAGACAAGGCTGACCGTGACCAAGTAGGTTGGGGGCATTACAATAAGCTCCTTTGTAATTTAAAAAGATAGAAACACAATATAATTTTCCTTGCTGCAATAACATAAAAAGGATTGTGATCCACTCTTTACTCTTTGGGAGTATGTAAGGTGCACTCCTCCTAACCATCTTTGTAATCACCCTCATCTCACAATTCCTACCAATTTGCACACCAATTTCATCACAGTTCCATAGTCTATGAGGTATGTATTTTTTTCTTTATGCATTTTGTCCATGTTTTCATAAAATGTTGAATCTATGTTTGGACTAAGCATGAATTCAATATCCCAATCTAGGCCTTCTAAAGTCCTTAAAGACATCTCGATATCTCTTTCTAAACCCTACACATCAAGATATACCAAGAAAACCAAACTTGTTTTCACATATGTGTGTCATGTTATCCTTTAATGAATTGATTTGCATCTCTTGACCCATATCATCCATGTCTTTATAATATTGCACAATTTCTAAATATTATTTATTTTTTTAATATGGGTGGGCATTCTTTGCATTTAGTGGTTGTGATTTCATTCACTAATTTGAAAATGTACTTGCTAAGAGCCCCATTTTTATGTGGCATGCCTAATGGGGTTCTTCAACATTTCTTGTTTCTCCTTCCATGTATTCAACCATCCACTCATTTCTAAAACAAAATTTCTTTGATGTAGCTTTACGCTTTCCACTAACATTAACATTCGCCTCTATTTCTTGTGACGGTTTTGGTTTGGATGCGGAGGTGGATTGGTCCAATTTTTCTATTTGATTTGCTTTAGAAATGTCTTCCTCAAAGTCAAGTACATAATCAAGTTTGACACCCTTTATTTTAGGGTTCATTTGTGACTTGCAGTGGCCTCCTATTTTCCTCCAATACCATGATGACCTACAATATTTTTGGTCAAATTAATATGAATCAAGTTTGAACACGTGATACAAAAATTTATATGTGGGCATACAATATAACATTGTTAATATATTTGGGTTTAAGTATTCAATGTTTAGTTTGCCACAAACTCATACTTCATTCAAATATTATACATACACTAAAATTATTGAACATACGGTAGCTTCTCGGGCATTGAATATATTGTATCAATTAAGTTTGTGGTGAAGTAAACATTGAATAAAAAATGTAATTTAACATTGAATACAATATATCAATAGAGTTTGTGGTGAATTAAACATCAAATAACCTTATACAATGAAATTACTAAATATATGTTGAATATATAGTTGTATTTTTGTCTATGAATACATTGTAAGGAAATGAATTTGATGAACTTTTTTTTGTTAGGGTGTAGTGAATTTAGTTAACAAATTGAACGTATATTTAATACTTTCAATGAACACTTTTTGTTAGGGTGGGGTGAATGCGGTGAAAAAATTAGTGTTTATTCAAGATTGCAAATGCATATTTAAAGTTTGAATGAAAGATAGAAAATGACAAAACTCTTGTTTTATTTTCAATTTATATTCCATAATTCTATTGTATATACAAAAGGTTAATATAATATTAACCATGTATTTTCATATACAAATTATGTACATATACACTAGAATGACTTAATATACACTGAAAATATGGTTGTAATCTTAGTTTTTTTCCCACAAATGTACTTACCGCATGAAAACCATAGACAAAAGATGAAAACGCCACTAACATCCGAGCTCACACTAACTTGGTGATTGAAACAAACAATAATATATTTAATGTTTGAATGAAATGAAAGTTTTTAATGACGTCCATGAGACCAAGTAGTCTATGGGACCCAAAGTGCAAACACAAAAAAGGAAGCCAAACACAAAAATATGCCCAAAAAAATCCTCTACTTCTGCCTTTCTTCCAGTTCTTTGCTAATCTTGCTTCTTCTGCTATGAATTTTGATCAAGAAATTTGTTGTTTTTGCCACCCTTTCCTCTTCAAACAAAGTTGTAAGATCATCCACTGTTAAAATATCCACGTAATTGCTCTGTATGTCCCCTGTAAGCTACACATTCCATGACGAAATGCCATTCTGATTCCACTGCGCCCGACATGCAAAATTGACAAACCCTTTCTGACCACTCCTCTTTGGGCATTTTCCATCTCCCGGTTTCACACCTAAGATGATGTGAACTAGTTTTTAGCTGCACAATTAACATTTTAGCCTTCCACTTTATCATCGCTCCAATGTAGTTTTTTTGCCCATGATCACAAGTGGGATTAAAATTCTTGACATAGTATTCTCTTTTTCGACCAAGTTGTTTATTCCACATGATATTTCTGAATTTCTCTCTCACATAATTTTTTTATTTCTTCATCAGTGCTAGGGCATTCTTGTATGCAAATTCCCCATTTTCTCATCCACTCGCCATTTTGCTTCATCCATGTTTTCTTCCTCCAATTTAACATTTCCTCTATTGTTATTTTAGGCCACCAGGAATCCTCCATGTTTTCCAATTTTTTGAAGTATCATATAATAATAGCCGGATCATCACCGCCGCTTCCACCGAAAGGCTCAAACTTCAACTAGGATTATTTCGTATGGAACCGTGGTTTTTATTTCGGATGAACGCATAGTAGAAAAAGACAATATTATAATTGAATTCCGTAATTCTAGTGTATATTCAACCAGTCAATAAAATATTATCCATGTGCATTCGGATATTATTTAACTATTATGTTACTAATATTCAAAATATATTAATTAATTTCATTGTATATTAATATATCACGACGTGCATTTTGTATACAATTTAAATCAATGTGCATGGATTAAAACACCCTATTTTTACCTTTCAATACACCGTATTCGATGGCCAAATGATTATCATATATTCAATTTATATTAATTCATTTCGGTGTTTATGGGGGAAACAATAGTTTTGAGCATGTTGGAGTTACTAAACAATTTTTTGTTTGGGTGGAGTGTATTCGAGTTAACATATTCAATGTATATTTAGTAATTTCAATGCATATTCAAAGTTTGAATGCATAGTAGAAAATGACAAAATTACAATCATATATTCGATGTATGTTGAGTAATTACAGTGTATATTCAACCAATTAATATGATATAAACTTTGTATATTCGAATAGAAACTACTTAAAACACATGGCACTTATGTATATTCAAATAGTCTTTAGTTGTTGTGTTAAATGGAACTCAATGTATATTCAAATAGTCTTTGAATATGCAAATGGTAACTAACACTTACCCCTAAATCTTTGCTCTGCTACAAACTAACGCCGATTCTTATCTTTGCTAATTTGAAAGTGAAATGTCTGCATATCCTTATGCATCCAATTTATGATAGTCAATTCTATTTAAATTCAATTTTTGGGGATTGGAGAGATTATTCACATTTTGGAGGGATTTTTAAAATTGTAAACTAGTAAACTCAAATCAAATGGTTTACTAGTTTGGTACCCTGCTCACTGGAAGCTTCCATTACACCTGGTCATATGATCATTTGAGTAAGTGATTTTAGGGCACATTTCTACTTGCCTAATTTACATACACACAAAAAAGGCCCCCGTCACTTTGTAGACTGTCTAGACATATTTGGTAGACAAATTTAAACGCAAAGTCCTATCGTGCGGCTCCCTCACTTGCAAGTAACTTCAGCTTTAGCTTGCTAACTTCAAACAAAGACATTGATTTTCAAATTTTGAGCAAACACGATTATGACTTCAAATATTTTATTTGACATCTCAGTCTCTAGTGGTGGTTTCACCCGAGGTGGACTTACATGATTTTTCGAGATAAATAACACATGCAATTGTAAAATCTATAATTGACAACTTAATCTTCTCTGGGTGATTTCAGGGCTCCAACACTAATTACAATTGAGATTTTTTTTGAATTATTTGATGACAAATTTGAGTTTATGTCCAGGGAAAATATATGCAAAAGCAAGTATCGGTGATATGGAAATTCATTATGATTTTTCTACTCGGAGTTGGTAGAATATGCATGTATAACCAACTAATGACAAAAAAAAGTTTTGAAGGTCACCAATTATATATATGGATAATAGGAAGGAATAGAGGTTAGTCTAACATCTTAGAGCTAGAGCTATGGAGTTCTAACATATAACTAAACCAAAACCATCCACCGAGCCAACGTCAAATGCTTTTTAATGCCAATCAATAATATTAACCGCTAAAAATAAATAACTAAATTAAAAAAAAAAACATAATATGCTATATGATTTCAATTGGCATCATTATCATTTTAAACAAATAAAACTTCCAAATAAACAATCGATATTCCTATTTCCATGCATTTAAAATTTTGTAAAATTAAAAATAAAAAAACTAGCCCAAACAACTTTATGAAAAGCAGTAAGACCTTAGAGTCCGTTATTGTAGTTAAGATCAAATGTCTTCCATCTATTTATTTTTTGAGGCAGACTTATATACAACACACAGTTTTGTAAGACCTTAGAGTCCGTTATTGTAGTTGGTTATACATGTATAGTCCGTTATTGGAATTTTGTTTTCAACAATTATGTAAGTTCTAAACTTTTCTATAACTTACATAATTGTTGAAAACAAAATTCCAAACACGTTGGTAATATAAGATTTTAGATCATCAGAAAACAAAATCCACCCCTCAACCAATACAATCATTCCCATGCATCCCTGAATACCCTATATATACATGCAATGTACATATACATAAATTGTAATATATATTATATATTAGTGTATTAGAATATATTATACTCAAATCGAGTATATCCAGATTTAAGAAAAGCTAAGAGAACCCACCAAACATAATAAACCTAAATCTAAAATGTATTCTGTGCTAATTCCAACTGTCAACAAAAATTTAATCACTTATCCTGAACCAGAATAACACAACTCTATGCAAAATAACCATAAAATTCTCAAACAAAATTATGAGAAAATATTTTGTTGCAAAACTTTGAAAATAAGGTTCAAGTCAAGATACCAATGATTCCACAAAAGTTCAGATCCTTCAAACTTGTCTAAATCAGTCCAGTGCTCTAAATCCTTACAATTATCAAAGTAAATAGATTGTCCTTGACAGTATGCAAAGCGCAGGTCAAATGTACTAAAGCATTATTGCCTCGAACCGGAAGAGTTTCCTCTGTCAGACTGTAAAGGAAACAACTCTAAGGTTCTCAAATCAGAAGCCACCATTGATGAGTTCCTTCTGGGATCACTGGTCACTTCTTCTTCTTCTTCTTCTTCTTCTTGCTCCTCCTGCAAAGAATAGCATCATATAAGTAAAAATTAAAAAAACAAAGAGGCATTTTCCTTCTGTAAATGTTTCTACTCACCTCTCTGTGGGATGTCTTCTTGGAACGAAACAGTGACGTCCACTTCTTTGAACGGAACATTGCAGGCCACTTGGAAGCTGGAAGTGAAAAAATAAACAAATCTAGCTAAGCAATCAAACAACAGAGAGAAGAAAATAAAAAATTTGCCATTTTAGGGCTGCAAACCTTTAGGTTCTTCCTGATCCTTTTTTCGTTTCTCTCGAGCATGGAAGTTCTGAAACCAATAGAATACGTTTTTCCCTTCAACCCTGCCATAGCGTTGGAGATGGATTGTGATCTCATTGACACGCTCCAGGGAAGGATTTCGTGTTCCGCTGTTGTAAATATTTTCTAATATCTGCTTCTGTTCTGGGGTTGGCTTCCATCTGGCAGCCACCCTTGCAATCCCTGCTCCATCACAGACACTAGTTGATCTCGACAGCCTGCTTCTGCTTGCACCGTTGTCCACAACGCTAACAGATCTGTGCAGCCTAGCGCCTGTAGCGCTTACATCTGCATAAATACTTTGGAATCTTACCTTTGTTTTCAATATAATTTACAGGATTTGTACTATCTTTAGTCCTTAATATTTCTCATGACCTAATTTGGGGTTTAACCTACATTTGAGCTATTTGATAGTTTTAGAGAAACCAGTTTAAACTTATGGATGTATAGATACATTTTACAGACATAAAAACTATGATTATCAATAAAAGAAGAAAGATTATTTACCTTCTGATTGTTCATGATCCATGATTTTCTGGGGCTCTTTGTAAAAATATACCTTCAATTAGAATGGTCTCCGATAACTCAACAAATCCACTCAGAAGGCTATAGCTTCAATCGGAATAGATTCTAATAATCAACAAAACCTTTAGAGACAAAGCTCCCTGGATATACTCAGAACTTGCAAGGTGATAATTTTGCACAATGAAATGCGTGGAGACTAGATATTTAAATGAGTGAAATATTAGATAGAGGGTCCACTTAAGAACAGAAAGAGAGGAGGTGAAAAAAATTACAATCATTACTCCGTGAAATATTAGATAGGGTCCACTTAAGAGTGAAAGGGGAGGGATGTAGAAAAATTTAAAATCAACACTCTCAATTTTTCCAAACCCTAAATTTAAGGTGTTTAGTATTCCAAAATTTACTCACTATTAGTAATTTAAGTTCAAAAACAAAAACAAAAACAAAAAAAAATGTATTTTCCTTTAATATTACTCACTATTACATAAAATAAAAATAAAATTTTTTATTTAATAATGGATAATAATGTTTTTATTATAATTTAAAATTTATAATATAAATTTTTAAAATAAATTTATTTTTCCAAAAATTTAATAAATTTTAATAAAGACGTATGATATTTTAAATGGACATAAAAACAATACATCTTAGAAACAATGAAATTAATTATTGGAGTTTTGGTCGAAACAATACTTTTATAAAATAAATTATTAAAGATATTAAAATAATATTTTTAAGTAAAATATTAATCAAGTTTGCAATTTTTTTGGAAAAATTATAACACAAAAGATTAGGCTATTTTAACCTAACTTTTTATTATATATTTTAAAATGTTGAAAATTTAACATTCTTAGATCAAACGCTTATTGAGGGAGTTAATACCTTTAAGTAAATATAAAATAAAACATTATGAAAATCTTAGGTCAATTCATCAAGTCAGGGAAGGCCCACAAGAGAGAATTAACTATTTTCACATTGATTAAGTAATACTAAATTTAAGAAGAAAAATTATAGTTTAGAGTGTCTTTAGATATTAATTGTTCAATTAATTTTCATTTCTTATAATTATTTAAATGTATAAAAAAATTATAAAAATTTAATATTGGGTTGGGACCGTTAATGTTGTTTTTGGTACGGGACTTGTTAATTTTGTTGGTATTGGTATATTTATATGTTGATTGTTAGTTTTTTTAAAATTAAGTTTTGTATAAAAAGATAGGTGGAAAGAGTCACACCTTAAAATACCAAACGAGGTTTAAAAGGCCTCTAGATGGAGACCATTTCACCTCAAAGCAACAACATAAACAAAGAAGTGCAAGAAAATGAAGAATTGTGAAAACAAAACAACAACAAAGTCGTCACGAGGAGATATTTGTCTTTTTTTTCTTTCTTTTTGACCATAGTCCAACCCACATGAGTTCCTATGATAATCACTGGAGGTAAAATTTATGCATTTCGATTAAGGGTTAATCTTTATCAGACTCATAACTTTCAAATTCATGGGCTCTCTTCATTCCTCATATCAAAACATTATTAATAACCAACTCTCTCAAAAATATTTTCCATAGATGTTGCTTCTTCACGAACTTGATTTAAATCTTCATTTCGCATAAGTCATGTTACTTCAATTTTCTTTTTCTTGACCTTTGAGGCGTGAAAATATTATGTAATATTTTTGTTTTTGGCTTTCAAAGAGGAGGCTCATATGGCTACCACTTTTCGGTTTGGCAGGTTACCTATTTTTCCTCTAGGAATCCCTTGAGCTTGAGGAAATGATTCTTGAAGATGGCCTATTTGATGAAAAAAATGACATTTGAATGTTGTATTTCCATAATCTAAGGATTGGTTCCATTTGAAGTGACCCGATTTAGAATCAACTTGTCCTGAGACCCTTACTAAGGTCAATCTTCACACATAATCTAGCATAGGTGAAAATATTATGCATAGAATAATCTTCATCTAGTTTTAAAAATATTCCCAAAGTATTTCCAATATCCTGAAGGACCAAATGTTGCTAAAAAGAAATAGGCATATTTAGAAGTGAGACCCACATTAGCATTTTGGAATCTACCATAGCGGAGGTGTCAAAATCCAAAACCAAGGGGTAATGAAGGGGCCCACTCTTCCTCAAAACTAGGACCCGTACGCAACTAGTTTTTGGTAGTCTTCATCCTCATAGAGCTAAACTATAAAGAAACCTTTGGAATATAAAATAATATCACATCTTTTAGACCAGTTGGAATGAACCCACAAGTGAAGATTTGTAGCCTTCAGCTAGAATCCATTAAACCGGCATATTACAACTAGATACTTAAGGGATGTAGATAATTCTTTTATTGCTCTATGTTTGACCTCCAGAGAAGGAACCTAATTTGATTTCTCTACAATCTACGGGCTTGGCATGATAGGGGTTGGGTAGAAGAAGGAAACTCATTGGATCTAGCGGCATGCTTGTATGACTATGAAGATGCCCTTGACCTCACAACTCCTCCACGTTGCCACTAAGTTAATGACACCATGATAGTGGATCATGTGTTGTCTACATGTCTTCTTGCAGGTATGCCCATGATGTGTGTAATCGTCAAGGCTTCTCCCTTCACACCCATGCCATTCCATTTCTTAGTATTTTTCAATTTCCTCCTTTTTTATCTCATTTTATAGAAAAACTCTACCTCAAAAATATAACACTTAAGTCAAACATCATGTCATTTTTCTCATATTTTCATTTTCCATAGAGTACGGAATTGGTCATTAGTACACGGTCATTTACCTTTTGGACCCTTTACATCCATGGAATGGGTGCCTTAAGATTTTATAATGTAAATTTTAAAATTCTATAAATAAAAATGTGTCTTAGTGCATTTATTAGGCATATAAAATGATCATTGAAGCTAGTTATAAGGAAAACAAATATATTTATTTCTAAACAACTCCATGCCAAAATATAACAGCTTGTATGATGATTACCACATTTTTCTCTACTTGAGGGGCATGATTAGATATCATGGAATATTAGGTTTTCTTTGATACAACACATGCCAAAAGAACATTTTTTTCCTTACATATTATATACAATTAGAAAATCAATTAGAGTACAAGGAGGGTTTCTGTGCAGTTTCCCAACTTGTAATGAATCCAAGAAAAAAGAGAAAAGTTCCCAAAAGCTAGATCCAAATGATCGTATTCAATGAATGTTAGAAATAATCCATTTTCGTACCTATTTCAAAAATGACTAACCATTTATATGCTCATTTCATAAATGGTTTTGTATGTTTTTCATAGTTTTTCATTTCGAATAAACACTTCTTGTTAGAATTAATAATTCTTAGTAAAACGTCAATTTTAAAATAAAACATCATAAAAATTTAGATTAATTCATCAAGCAAGGAAGGCCCACAACTATTTTCACATGAATTTTTAAAAATTAGCATGTTCAATGGAATTTCAATATTACCAAATAAGAAGAAATTGTAATTTAAAAAGTGCCTTTAAATATTCATATTAAATTAGATTTAATTTTTATAATTATATACATGTATTAAAAAATAATTTATTTATAAACATTTAATTTTGGTATGGGCTTGACACTAGTTTATTTATAGATTTATTTATTATTATTTCAAAGTTGGTTTTTATTTGTACATTTTTAGAGCAATCTTAGTCTTGCCTTTTTGCGTTTTCAATATTTTCAACCTCATCTTCTTATTAATCAATTTTTTATTTTGTTCTCCACATAGGCCTCGTATGACTCATTTTTGATGACTTCTTTTAATTCTTTCCAATTTTCTTCCTTGTCCCTTGGTTTCTATTGTTTTTTTCATGTCTCCATTTCCATAGAGTAAATAATTGGTCGTGTTAGTTTCATACTTAATGTGGAAATGGTCAAGTACTTTTTAGACCTTTTACATCCATGGTATGGGTACCTTTATACTTTGACCCATGTTTGCACAAATGCTTTTAACCCATCAGTGTGTCAATTTTTACACCAATAGGATCATATTTTAAATTCGAAGTCTATAAATTTGTAAAGGTAGACTAGTGCATTTATTATACATATAGAATTGTCACAAGTAAATTACGTTGAAGCTATACTGAAAAATATATTTATATTTCTAAATAACCCTATACCAAAATTAGACTTCAAGCATATAGATTATATTCTTTTGTATTTATTGAAAATATAAGGGTTGGAAAACCATAATACACATCATTACTTGTTGAATGCATTATACTTACATATTGATTATTGATTTTTCTCCAATATCATTAATATCAAGTTTTCCTTGGTTTATAAAAATCCTTAAAACACACCTATTTTCCTTACACATTATGCAAAATTAGAAGATGAATTATGATTTAGAAGGAGGATAACTTCTATATGATTTTCCAATAATTTGCAATGAATCCACGACAAGTGATAGATGCTTCAAAATAAAAAATAAAAGATCACTTTAGAACAATATAAAAATAAAACATCATGAAAATATTAGGTCAATTCATCAAGTAGAGAAGACCCCACGAGTATTTTTATATGGATAATTTTTTAAATTAACATGTTCAATGGAATTGCAATATTATTTAAGAAGAAAATATAGTAAAACATCATGAAAATATTAGGTCAATTTATCAAGTAGAGAAGGCCCATGAGTATTTTCACATGGATATTTTTAAAATTAACCTCTTAAATGGAATTGCAATATTATTTAAAAATAAATTATAGTTTAAAGTACCTTTAAATATTAATTATTAAATTAGTTTTTAATTTTTTATAATTATGTAAGTGTATTAAAAATAATAATTTATTTGTAAACATTTAATTTAGGTACATGGACTGGTTAAATTTTTTATTTGTGTACTCATATGTTTATTGATTATTATTTCAAATGTAGGTTCTTATTAGTAAAATTTTAGATCAATTTTAGGCTTACATTTTTGTGTTTTCAATATTTTTGACCTCGTTTTCTTATTATCAATTTTTTTATTTTTCTCTATGTAGGTTTCATATGTCTTTTTATGACTTCTTTGGTTTCTCCCTTCTCCCTTTCAATTTTCTATTATTTTTCCATGTTTCCATTTTTGTAGAGTACATAATCGATCATATTAGTTTCATACTATATGCAGAAATGGTCATGTCCCTTTTGGACTCTTTACATCCATGGTATGGGTGCCTTAAGGCTTTGACTTGTATTTTTCATCCTTTTTACTCATTGGGTGTTAATTTATACACTAGTAGGATCATAATTTAATGAGGGCATGTGAATGGAGATGAGGGACCAAAAGCCTCAAAAATCCATTTTTGACAATTTCACACATAACGCAAGTGTGTATGGTTCAATCATGTTACAATGCAACTAAGCTATGAAATCAACACATTATAATGTGCTCGTGTTATGTCTTGGAATTTACAAGCCATAACACGAGAACATTTTTACTACGTAAATTTGAATTTTCACTAAGAAAATAACACAAACACATTATAATGCTTTGGCACATTTTGATTTCTTTGGCTTGGACATCTAAGCCCAAGAGTTGATGGTCTATTTTGTGACTAAATCCGTGTTTTGCCAAAAAAAAACAAAATCTCAAGTGTACGCCCCATTTTCTCACATTTTGAAGATAATATTCCAAAAAACACAATTATTACATCAAGCTCTATCTTAGATTCATGTCAATGTATTTATTTCTAAAATATGAATAGTTTAAGGTTTTCATCCTTAATTTCTTTTAGTAGTGTCTTCATTTTTCACCAAAACACATGTATTGTTTTTCTACATAATTTTGATCTTCTCATCCAAATTTCAAATAAATTACTTCAACACAATATATGTTCCATTCTAAACACATTCAAAATAAATAAATTTGATTTTTGATTATTTTTCTGAAAATTAGGGGTGTACACATGATTGCTTCATTCTCAAAATGTTTCATCTTTGAAAATTAGTAAAAATAATGCACTCAAAATTAGGAAAAAATAATGGGATCTATAATACATGATCTTATCTAATCTGTCTACATAAGGGATTTGTAAAATAATTTACGAAATAAAAATGGGGGCACACACATGACACTTGTGTTATATTTTTACACAAAAATACCTCTTTACACGTGTGAACCACATTTCACTCTCTTAATCTCCACCATTTTTAAAAATAGTAGTTTAGAAACTAGATTTTGAGCACTACAATTCTTATTCTTATCAAATTGTCAAATTTTGAGTATAGGCATGTCAAATTCCTCATTGAAGTTCAAATTTTTCTGATTTAAGGAAAAAGTGGCCACTTTTGACCCCATTTTGGTCCTTCATTTCCATACACATACCCACCATCAAAAGTCTATAAATATAAAGGTAGACTTGTGAATTTAATAGACATATCAAATGGTTACAAATGAATTACATCAATCTAGCTATAGTAAAAAAATCCAAGTGTATTTCTAAATAATCATGTGCCAAAATCAAACTTCAAGCATATAGAGAAGCGTATATGTTATATTATTTGTTTTCATGTATTGAAAAGATAAGAGTTCGGAAAATCACACTACGCATTAGAGTTTTTGAATGCATAATAAATTTTGTATGTTGATTACCACTTTTTCTCCAGCTTAAGGAGCTTGATAAATATCATCAACTATCATATTTTCCTTGGTTTAGCACAAGCTTTGAAACACATTTTTTCCTTATGCATAATGCGGACTTAGAAGATGAATTATGATTTTAAAAGAGGGTGAGTTTATATGATTCCTCAATGTGTAATGAATCCATGACAAGTGAGAGAGGATTATAAAACCTGATCCAAGTTATCATTCATTCAAATACTTTCACATTTGTAAAAAAACCATTTCTAAACCCATTTTTAAATTGATCAATCAATTATGTACTCATTTCATAAATGGTTCAATGTGTTGTCATACTTTTCAAACTTTATGTCTGATTGACCTTGTTAACTTGACCTATTTTTCCACTTGTCACTAATTACTACCTTCATATTTACGCATAATTAAGTATTATCCTAAAAACCATACTTCTCTATCACTTTGATTATTTTAATTTTTCATATAATAGAGATAGCCTCTTTCTATATAGCTGTGTTTGAATAATAGATTTTATATATTTAGATTCTAATTGTAATGCGTTATGGTTATTATTGTGTAATTATTCTAAGGCTTCCAATTGCGACAAAAAACACTAGGTTGTGTTTCATATTTGTCTTGTTTGGAGATAGATTAAATTTCCTTGGGATTAACTATGCATTTTTGGTTTATTTAGGCCTCATTATTGTATGATTCTACAATGTTTACCTTCGAATGGCATATTCATTTCTTATGTACATTTTTGTTATTTCTTGCTAGATTATTCTTTCCAACAATTTATCAAAGATAGTTATGTTTACTTTATGGACATATTAGGATTGTTACAATGGTAGTATTTCATATTTTTGTACTTTGTTTTCCTTATATATGATAAGGAACCTATCGTGCCTTCTAGTGACATATCTTGTGTTTCCTATTATATGATGGCTACTCATGAGGTGAAACATACCATACAAATTATATCTATAGAAAAGAATATAGTATCCCCTCCTACTATTCCTTAACCTCAAAGGGGAGGGGAAAAATTCCCACAAGATCCTAAGCTTAGATTAAAAGCAACAAACAACTATAATAACAAACATTAATTGAAAAATACTGTGCTAAGATATATATCCTTAAGTGACTTACCAAATCCAATTTATAAGGGATGTTCTTTATAAAGCCTTGCAAGAGATCACATTACCAAGTGATAATGAAACTTCACACTTTTTTTCATTTTTAGGTTCATGGGTAATTGTGATAAAATTATTACCTTTGAGAATGTCTTGGGATATATCATTGATAAGGATTTTCCCTTACACATAAAAGCTACTATCAATAATAAAGGGTTTAAAAGGGATCTAGTAGAAAATGGTTTAGAGTAAAACAATCTTAGTGACATTTTTATACAAAGGAATATAACTTATAAAAGGTAAATATTGCATCAACCAAAAACATAATATGAGCTTTGGTATTGTTTTAAAGGTCTTAAGCCAAATTTTGGGAGTCACAAAGAGTTACAATTTTAATGGCGGTGGCCAAAATTCTTAAATTAATTTATCACAAGCCTAAAAGGGTTGCCTTAGATCTAAGTTATATTCATGGTGTTTTCATGCGAAATTTCTAGCATGCAAAATTAAGAAAAATTGGACATGACAACTAAGCCCGCACTTGAAACTTTTCTCTCCCAGTCACTGTGAACCCTTCATCTCGGAAAAAGTGTCCTTAGTTTCACCCTCATTCTATCTCAAAGGAACATGCTAAAAATATTTTCAAGTGTTTTTAAATGTGCAGGATATATTTCCAAGGTGATTGATGAAGTCATTGAGATTCAAGGAAGAACAATTGCTCCCTGGAGGCCTAGAAAGGGTCATTTTACAACCGACAACCCCAAAGTGTGTACATAGAAGATTAAAGTAATTAGGAAGAGGTATTTGATAACATGGAATCCATAAAATGTAGTTTAGGAAATTGTGGAGGAATAAATTTAAGTCGAGAACAACTTGTGCAACATCAAGTAATTATGGGTGCAGTGGAATGAAGGCTCCAATGGTGAAAGCTAACTTATCTAGATGATTATGGGAGTTTTGGAAAGATTTGGGAGGTAAAAATAATAAATGGAAATATATTATAACCCTCTACATGATGAACACATCACTTTTATTCCAAGACTCGGATTCTATGATAATCTAGGACATTGCACTGCACCTACAAGTCTAGATTGAGATAGGCCCTAAATATGAAATATAATGAATAATTGGATACTTATAATTGGTGGAATGATATAAAATATTTTTTTGGAGTCAAAATCATATAAGGTTTGATCCAAAACACTCTCTCATGCTCCTTGGGTGGAAAACAAACTCACATGGTCCTCAAATGCACTCGATAGATGACATGATCAGTACTTTAAAACTCCTTTGTCACCCTTTTTCACCCTCTTTATCCCTTTGTATTGTCCCCAAGGTTAAATGGGGATAAGGAGGGCACTAAAGTGTGAACCCCATAATTCTTAAGGTTTCGTCACTTAAAAACTCAACCTTGAGTGTTAGAGTGAGCAAATGGGTGTTTCAAGTGGCCTGGCCCACTTTTCATGATCATCAACCAAGTCAAGGTCACATTTTTCACTCATGTTGTCCCCATTTTCATAAAGGTGCAAAGGGGATAAGGGGACACAAAAGTGTGACCTCCTTCCTTCCATGTAGCCACTGGTCACTAGAAAACCACTTTTCAACACCCAGGTGCTCATTCCCAACCCCCGCATCTCACATACAAGCCACCAGAAGTTGTCACTTGTCACCATCTAGTGTAAGTCACACTTTTTCCCCCTTATGTCCCATTTTTCCCCTTACATAGGTGCAATCCCACTTCAACCTCATCCTAACTCTAGTTAAGTTGTCAGGTCAAAGGTGAGTCAAGAATTACCAAGGAACCACCTCTTTAAAACAATTAGATATTTTCATCAGTCAATATTTTGTTGAAATACCCTCCCAAACCTCCATTTTTACTAGGCATGGTGCTGAAATTTCACCAGACACCCATGTCCCAAAATGGAAATATGCTCATAACTCCCTAATTGTGTACCCATTTCAGCAAAATTTTACATGTAATTTCCTCTCAAAAACGCCTTTGAGTTGAGTGTGAGAGCATCCCCATTTATTATATATATAATTTATACAATAAATATGAAAATTTCAGATCCAAAGGCTGATTTGTCAGATATACAGAGCCCTGGTGGATGAAAAAACTTCAAAACTAGAGCAGAGAGTCTTATAACAAAACCTAAAAATTTAATACCAATTTCATTGTAATTTGACATCAAGAAAGGACCCTTCCAAAAATATTAAGTTTGTAAGGCTTCACATGTCCAAAAATAGTAAGTATCCAAAAATAAAAATCCTCAAAACCCATGATACTACAAAAAAGCAAAAACTATCAAAGGTGAAAATTGTAAAAACTTACTAAAAATAATTATCCTAGATAGGACCTGCTAAAAATAGAAAGTATGGAAACTTAGCTCTAAAAACTTGTGGAAATTCACATTTTTTCTATCTCGCTTCTTTTTGACATTATGAAATTCAAGTATTCAAATTTAGAGCCCATTTCAACTTTGATCACTAAATACCCTAGTGTTAGAGATAGTGATGTTACCCATATGGATATGAAAGATTTGAAAAAGAAAGCTTCACGGACCTCTTGAACTAGAGGAGGAGAAAATCTTCCCAAGTGGGCTACTCAGGCGGGGTTCACCCACTATCTATCCAGAGCACTAAATTAGTCCCTGGCATACACACACCACTATGATGTTGACTCCAAAACAAATTGAGAAAATGAAAACTCACTCCTAGCGGTTATAACACCAAAGGGAATTTCTTGGTGCTTGCGGATTCCTACCAGTAGCAACAAGGTCATCATAACCAAGGAATTTTCCTTACATTAGTGGGTGATTATTGATTCATATCTGTAAGGCCTAACAATCGGTTCATGGCTCAAATAAGGAAAAAAAACCTTGATTTATTCCTAAGAACATGTCAAGGAGTGAATTCCATTAGGCTTATTATGATGCCATTATCCTTCTAAGCAGGGTGATGGGGGAAGAAACAACAAAATATTTCCAAGATTAGATGGAGTAGTTCATCCTTGTGGCTACTGAAGGAAATAGAGTGGTGGATTAATGGAAAATCATCGGTGAAAACATCAATGGGTAGTTGTTGTAGTTGTTCTCCACTAAGAATTTCACCATGATGTATTACTTGGTGTGTTTCCTTGCCTTCACAAGACCATTCAAATGATTTTCCAAAGCTCTCCACATGCCTCAAAAATCACCTGCATATAAGAAGTATCTGCAGTTGACTGATAAGGAGAGAATTTACCACTATGTTAGGGTGAATGGTGCATTCACCATGTTTTTTTTTAGGATCCTTGACGGTGATCCGAGAGCATAGGATATTTTCCCAATTATTTGCACTGATTGAAAAATATTGGATCCACTTCATCCAATTCCCTACCTTTACATCCATTAGAGTCTCACCTATGATCTTGATCCTCGCAGCTACCCGCTACCTAGGTACCCAAGTGATAAAATCATAATGTTTGAGTTATGCAGCAATTGGCTCACGTTCATGTCAAATGTAAGAATAAAAATAAATGTGTGTCATTTCCTATTTCCTTGGGAATATATTCATGTAAGAATTTCATAGATGTGGAAAACATTAAAACATCCTTCGCTTCCCTCGGTCTCTACTCCTACAAATCTAGGTCTAACTTTGACATAGGAGAAATCAAGATACCTTCACCTTTCTAGGTTTGCACCATACACCTCAAATTGAAGACTATTGGGCCAATTGCAATGATGATTTCAAGGTATAGAAAAGGGACTATATGTGGATGACAGATGGAGACCGGATAAGTGACATCAATTTTGATTGGTTCATTAAGGGGATTAAAGATGCTTTGGATCGAGACTTGTTTAACCCTGAGTAACAGAAGTGTAGTCTTCACCCCTTCCTCCTATTCCATGAAACACCAGAGAATCATGTGATATTAAGGAGAGGAATGTAGTAGTTATCTAGAGATAGATAGAAGGATTTAAGAGAAATAGAAATTATTTCATCAATTCCAAGGTGCTCTCGACTCTATCTATACATGTATCTCATATTTCTTCTTTGAGGGCATTTGATAAAGTCATGAGTTCCGCTCACTCAAAATAATATTCACCACAAGATTATGGAGGAAGAACACACTGAATATTTCCATCCTAGGAGGCTCCATATGAAAGATAATATCATTCAAGACCCAATTGAGAAACTCAAACAAGGTGAAACCGATCCTTTACAATATCTTGTTCACCAGTGACATCTAAGTGTATCTTCCTCAGAAAAGAGTCATTCTACCGTGAGCAATTTGTGATCCCCTATCATGCACCTAAAAGTGCCCCCATACCTGAGATTGTGTCTACTTTAAAGAAAAATTTCTCATGGATTCAAGAGTTTCTTGGGAGTGAGTCAAGGATAGTGCGAAGAAGTTACAGAACACCTAATTTTGAGGCCATCTCAAAATTCATGAAAACCAAATGAAGCAAGAAAACACAAGTAACCTTTTTTTTTCTTCAAGAGGCCTCTAAAGCCCAATATGTGGAGATTTATCGGCCAAAGGTTATAAATAATTTGAAATAGATGACTCAGGGATGACTACGAGTTGATAAGGATCTAATTGGGTTAAGCCATGTATGAAGGTGATGCACATTTTTTCAAGGAGTTTGTAGCCCGCTTGCTTGTTCAAAATGACTTGAGTGCAAAAAAACAATGGAGCAATTGGAGGAGAATGTAAGATCTCTCACTACTTATATACAATCATTCTTGGAACCCAATGTAGTACCATCTCCTCCCACGTAATACATCCCTTCCATCAACAACTTTGACACTTAGTTGATCAAGAAATCCCAAGGTTATACAATGAAAAGGAGAGCTAATGATAGGTGGGTCGAAAGGATCCTCTACAAAGGAAAACATTGTTGCTGGAATTTATTTCATTGTTTGAACTTACCCTTGTTACACCTCTAAATTTAAAGTGACCAAGGAGGATATTGAGAAAGAAAATTCCCATTGGGATAGTGTGTTTCCATTGGTATTTGAAATGAGCAATCTTGATTCTCACTACCTAGTGAGCAAAAAGGTGTTCACTTCCATCCCTGATAAATTATCTCCTATTTGGTCTTGCATAATGAGTGTTAGGTATGACATGATAAACGATGATATCTCTCATACTGAGTCTTGTGGAGATCACACATCCCAAATCTTGGAAGGTATTAGCAACAATTTACAAAAGCTTGGGTCACCTCCACTCAATGAACATTCATCCGCGGAAGAGATCCTTAATTCCTTCCAAAAGTGGTCAAGAAAGAGGCAAGAGATCCCTTCTCATTCAATGAGGACACTTTGGAATCTCTTGCAGAAATTAGAGGTTCAATCTCTAATACTGCAAGAGATCATTAGGTCTAGTTCAACCAATGCAAGACCCTTGGAAGCATTCCTAAAACTTGGATCAATGCTTTGAGTTTTGTGTGTATTCCACAGGTAGACAAGGTGGCACATATAGCGTCTCATTTAAGTAAAGAGTTCAAAAGTGAAGAAATCATCCCAAGAGTATTCCTTAATGTTCTCCAACAACCAATTCTTCATTGGCATTGTTAGAACATAATATTAAGTGTTATTATAAACCTTAGTTTATAATTAAATAATTCATAATATTTATATTCTTAATTATTTAATATAAACTATGAGTTTATGGTTAATTAGTTTTTAGTTAAATAAATTTATTTAAACACGGGGTATACCCCATCATTTAATGTTCATAACCTTTGGGGTTATATAAATATGGTCATGGGCCATATTCATTGAATTGAATTCATGTCGGCTAAAATCATGGAGAGAAGTGAGGAAATGAGTTATTGGATTGGGTAATGTTTCTCATTAATGTAAAATTATTACTTCATGGTTTTTACCCCATTGGGGTTTTCCACGTTAAATTTGGTGTCCCGTGTACATTTATTTTATTTATAATGTTTGGTGAATGGGTATTTATTTTATTATTTTTAATTAACATTTCACACCTCAGACTTGACATGGTACTAGAGCGTGTGATTAATTGTTATTTAATCATCCAATAGTTGTGTCCATTTGGGTGGTTGGTGGTTAGTTGTAGGAATATTTATTTAACCCTCCTCCTCCTGGACATATATATTTTTTGATGTTGGTATGTGTACAAATTGAAAGGGCTTCAAATACTTACTTGCATGTGAAAACTATTTATGAGACCAAGTGTGGGTTATGAATATTGAAATATTTTCAATTTTTATATAGTTTCATGTGTGTAAGTTAAAATCTATTCAAGGTTAAATTCAAAGTAAATGAATAAGAGCTCAGAGACAAGCTCCATCAAAATAGGGTTTCAATTTTTCTCATTGGAAGGGTGAAAAATGTTGTTCCCTCTGTAAATCCCCAGGATTAATTTTTCATGTGGATTTGAATTCTCTATAACTCCTGGTAAAATTCATTTAATATTTTTATCCTGCGCATATGCTTTGGACCCCTTTAATAATGGGTCGCATAATTTCTTTTTAAACCACATATATTATAGTTTAAAACTATAATCAAAATTTTCTATAAGTTCTGGGTTATAATATATAAAACTGTACAATATTTTTTTATATTTTGTAAAATAGCCTATATAGAATATAGTTTAAACTATATACTATATTCTATCAATGTGATCCTAATTTATTTTAACCTAAGAGACCCCATCCAAAATTCACTATGCATTATATTATAGTTTATAATATATGTAAAATATATGCGAGAATTTATATAGTGTAAAACTGTTAAAAACTATCATAAGGGAGTGGGGTGGCTGCTTCCAACCTCTCCCATCTCATTGACAGCCATGTGGAGGGACCTATACACCCGCAACCCTCCTAACTCTTGATACCATGTGGCTGTATATGCATCGCTCTCTCAAAACCCAATCCTCTTCTGCCACGCAACCCCTTTGTCTCCCTGTGGACCGACCACCCTCCACCGCTGTCGTAGCCAAGGATGGCCGCATAATTGTTTTCCTGGGGACGTTTTTTCCCACATTGTTGTAGTGGATTTATCTTAAAGTATTTAAAGTTGTTGCAATATGTGTGGGTGGTATGAATTCAGTCACATCACCACTTTTTTGTTAGCACATAGATACACATGTGGTCTTTGGTTAAACATTGAACTTGCTTATGTTGTGAGCTCGCCAATGTTAAAATTGTTGCCATGCTTTGAATTGGTGATTGGTTGGTCCGATGTTAAACTTGCCAAGGTTGGAATTTATATGAGGCTACGTGTAAGATGTTTGAATTAGAATATAATAACATGTTTGGCAAATTGATTATTCATATGGACCTCGTGTTCGGTTTATTAAAATTTGGAGCACAGATTATACGCCAAAATAATATTAAAACTCATATATTCAATTGATTCATCCGGGATACTATTCAGAGAACAAAGACAGAGGCTATTATATAGCCATATAGATAGCTAAACAACTTCCTAATAAATAGGAAGAACAAATAACAAATAACATGTTTATTAGTTTTACGGGTCTAACAAACTAACAAATAAACATAGATATGAGTTGTTTAAATAACAACTCATTTACATCCTCACAATAATGTAATTACATTTACACAATAATTACTAGCCCAAAGTGGAGCACTAATAATATTTCCTAACATTCCCCCCTTAGTGAAAACATGGGAGAAAAACAATCACACTTCCTTTGTAGCTTGCTACACGTGAGTGCTCATGATTTGGATGGTTTTTTAGGACAACCAACAACATCAAGGATGGTTTTATTAGACAACCATCAACCGTAAGGATGATTTTTAGGACAAGCAACAACTGCAAGGATGGTTTTTTTATTATTGGTAAAAGGTTTTGGTGGGACCTTACCCGAGTTTACAACAAAAGGCTCAACAACCAAAATAAACACATAGAAACATTGTGGTTTTTTTATTTGTGGGGTCCACACCCCAGCCACAAGAGAAAAAAGTAGTAGAAAGTAAAGGTAGGGGCCAAATGCCTACAAAGATCCTAGTAACAACATATCGACAACAAAAAGACAACTTAAACAACAACACAAAAACTACAACACCGAAAACAAGGAACCGACAACATTATCCTATGGACTTGCTAAAAATTTGATGACCCACCACAACACACGATAAAGTTTGAATGCAATGGCGATGGTGGGGTCCCATTTAGAAGCTTTGAACTTCTTTTTGATTTTTTCATTCTTCCACGCCATGTCCAGGATGCCATTAGAGTTGTAGATTTAATGAATGTGTACCTGCATAAGATCCATTATAGCATTGTGCATAGCTAGATACAATTGTTGTATTTGTCCTCCGAGTCTTAAACTTGGTTTCTAAGGTAGCAATTTCATATTTGAGGCTGCATTGGGAACCGAGACTGCCTCTATTTGATAGTAGGCTGCAAGGATGGTTTTATAGGACAACCAACAACCCAAATATCATGATATTGCTTTTCCTTGTGCTTTTATCTTTTCCACTATGTTTTTCCTTCAGGGAATTATGTAGGAAACACTGCTCACTTTGAACAAAAACAACTCAAAACTGGAAACAAGAACACACTGCAAAATAGGTACTCTTAAAATGAAGCTCACTAGAATCCAAAAATCTGAAATCATAGCAGAAAGAAAACTACACACCACAAAATGCCACCATAGCTTTGTGCGGCCCCATCATTGGTGATTGTCGAGAGGTCGCTAATTGACCTCTAACCTCTTTTGCCTTTGTCCTTCAGTGAATGATATTGCTACCTCAATGGAATGTGACCATGTCGCTCAATGATTTCCACATTGTTTAGTATTCCCCTCTCAATGTGAAATCGTTTATTTTTCAGACGTTGGGTAACACTGAAACATACAACCATGATGCAATTTTTTATTTTTTTGTACACTTTGACTCGAATCACAATGAAATTTTGACGAAACTCAACAATGATTTATTTAAACAAGGCGATAATGGCTCAAATTCGACTATACGACACTTGAATTTTGATGACACAACTTTATAAAACTCAACACAAGATAACATGTAAAGACTTAATAAAAATTAACTATAAAAACACTTGCTTTACTTTCAAGAACTTACACATAATAACTATAATGACATTCATACTTTAAAACAACTAGAAATGTGGAATCAACCACATTAACCTCTTGAATCAACTACATTAATGAGTGAAATTCACATAGGCGTGAACACATTTACAATGACTCTAAACAAATTTGAAAAAGCTCATGACTCTAGGAAAGTGTTGAATATAGACTCTTGAAAACAATACCACAACTCAATTTTTAAAAACTAGTTTCAAAATATTTTAGAAAGACTAGTGGAATACTATCAATAAATTAAACAAATATAAAAAAACTAACTCCTAATATGACATACTGAGAACAAAGTAAAACTCGGGGCTGAATTAAAGGTTGGGAGCGCCCTAGGCAATAGTTTGAGTGGACGCCCTCCTCACAAATTTAGTTAGTATATTTTTTCCATAAAGTAAATAAATAAAATATGTCTATATTCTTTTATTTTTAAATTTACATCATGGTCATACTAAAATAATAATAAAAATATATTAATAAATTATCACATAAGGATGAAAAATATTTTGTGGATGGAAAACATTAATCGTAGTGGATGCTCGAATGCAAAAATTCAATATTTTATACAAGGCTTCTTACAAGTCTGATTTAGCCATATCAAGTAGGTGACAGTAACTCTATCTTGAAATAAAGCACCATTTCTTTGCAAAGAAACAAAAATGTTTATGTAGCTCCTATGGTTTTGTGAAGAGTCATATTTGGACCAGGCCTACGAATTCCTCCATAACAAAATAGTAGAATTTTCCCCCAAAAAATTAAGAATAGAAAAAATAATACTTTTTTCCTTCAATTATACTCACCTCTACTAGATACAACAACGACATTATAAACAAAACATTAACCTTTTTCTAGAACAAACTACACACCTACATAATCTGGAGCTATATCAGAGAATGGGTAACAATACCAACAAAATCATATGTGCTTATAAATATGTGATATTTTCTTTTACTTGCAAAAATATTACAAAACTTTTTTATGTGTATGCGTGAAATTGATGTTACTATACAATAATATCTATAAATGGGTTTATCAATACTAAATCTTCAGATAAATTATTTTGAAGTTAAGTTCTAAAATTAACTGAAAAAGGAAATTTTAGATTTAGGCGCCCCCTGACTGCTGGCGCCCTAGGCAATTGCCTACTTTGCCTAAGGGTTAATCCCCCTCTGGTAAAACTCAAGTGACCTTTTGCATGTAGATCCTATCAGCCATTTTGTACGTTTTAATGTTGTCACGGGGAGGAGACTCTTTGGTATTGTGTCATCAATGAGAATACAATACTTAGAGCTCAATAAGGCTTAAAAATGGCCCAAACGGAGTCGCAATGATGTGGAAGTCACCAAGGTGATTGAAGATCAGATTACGCGTGGTTTCTACTATTTTTGGAAGATACAACTATTTTCACTCCAACGTGAGGCACGTATTGCATGTTGGAATGATAAGGGCATATCAAATCTTATCAAAATAAGAAACTACTCAATGTCGTGTCCAATATAAGCTTTTAAAAAAAAATTACTACCAGTATTTATCCATGATTCTAGTGAAGCTTATAACCTCAGTTACGGTATTAGCCACAATGATGACTGTCAACACACAACCATGCAACCACGTTGAGACCCGATGATTTCCTCAATGTGCATATTGATTTGAGCAATCTGTGATACTGCAAAATTGTGCCTGGAGATGCGTACAGAAACTAGAAGTAAATGATACCACATAAATTTGAATGACTTATCCTACTAATAAAATTATATACGCTTCACTCAATAATTCATATAGAATAGTGAAAGGTATCTGTAAACTGTGTCGAAAGACCAAAGATAATGTGAAGATCATGAGATGCAATCAACATGACCAACCTTCCAATTCAAACCAACCACCTTACACGAGCCTCAAAATAAAACCGTAGTAATATATTTCTCATATCTGATTTTCAGAACATCAGTAACATATGCAAGGAGATTTTCCGTGTGGGTGATCAATGCAGGCATGAATATTTAAATAATATTTTTATGCAATTAAAAAATTGATTGACTGGACTCCTCATAAAATAATGTATTTCATATGTGGGCAACCAAGAATATTAATCATTCAAACCTCAACGCCCCATAGCTATTGTTCCTTCTCTAATACCATATGTGAGATCTCGTTCATTTTATTAAAATTTGGAGCATAAATTATACACCATAATAATATCAAAACTCAGATATTCAATTAATTCATCCGGGATACCGGTGGAGAACATTACAAAGGCTATTATATAGTCATATAGACAGGGAAAAAATCCTAATAAATAGGAAGAACAAATAACAAATAACTCATTTATTAGTTTTACGGGTCTAACAATCTAACAAAAATATCGATATGAATTGTTTAAATAACAAATCATTCACATCCTCACAATAATGTAATTACATTTACCCAATAATTACTAGCCCAAAGTGGAGCACTAATAATATTTCCTAACACTTGGACTTGCCAAGTTGGCAAAACCAACTCGGCCGAGTTGACTGAGATATAAAAATATTCAAAGGCGCCATGCTCCAATTTTTTTATATAAATATATGTTTTTTTAGTTCATTTTTTTCTCTTGGTTTTAATAGAATTTAATTCAAATTTATTCCTTAATTACCATTTAAAAATTTGTTACAATTACTTTAATTAAGCAGATTTTTTTTTCAAAATAGTATATTTTTACGACATGACGACAAAGTCATCATCATTGTCATTTATATGGAAAACTAAAAAAATTCACTCACATTTCGATTGAATATTATTATTGTCAAACTAATACATCATTGTGTAGATTATATGTTTGATAAGACCTTCTTTTTATGTAAATTCATCGAATTTTAATTACGAGGCTTAAACAATGACAAGGGGATCTCTTTTAACCTTGATTGTTTTTTAATCCTCATTATTCTTAATTATTCAAATTTATTTACACAAAAATGGGGTATAATCATTTTACTATTGATAAATATCATATGTTGAATGGGAATAATTTTGAATGGCAATAATTGCAGCATTTGGAAAATTCAATTGGAGGTGGAATTCATGGCTTGCAAGCTCTGGGAAGTTGTGATCGGAATTGAGAAGGCTTTGGGTGGAAGACAAGCAACCGTAGAAAATGTCACTGCATATCAACAAAAGGTGTAGGAAGAGATGTCCATCATATTACTGAGCTTTTAGAAATGATTTTATCCTTCATATCGGGAATCAAGAAAGTCCGAGTGAAGGTTGGACTCAATTGGAATTGATGCATGAAGACACGCGGTTATCGAAAATCATTAAACTGATTCTAGAACTAATGAAAAATCCCATGAAGGGAGATGAAAAAGTAATTCACTATTTGGAAAATAAAATAAAATATTAAGTCTCAATTAGATGGATGCAACTGTAACTCAATCCACGATAAATTACATTATTTTATTATTCAGTTGAATATTCGTGAAAAATTAAGAAATTTCATTTCAATTTTAAATTCTAAATATCAAACTGAATAAGACATCCCATATTTACAAATCCTTAGTGCTCTCTTATTTCAAGAAGAGCAAGTAATGAAAATTTTTGATTCCAAGGGGAAAGCCACTCAGACACTTCTTGCTCAAAAATAAAAAAGTAAACCTTCTAGATTCAACAAAAATCAAAAATTAACTTTTAAACCTCCTAGTAAAGACAAGAAACTAGGAAATTTAAGAGTTAGCTTTAATGGTAAATGTCATTACTATGGAAAATTTGGTCATAAGAAAGAGGAGTGTAAATTTAGAAATAAGTCAAATTTCAAAAACCAAAAGGAAAGAATTCGATCAAAATCAAAACCAAAACAAGAATCAGAAAAATAATAAAAAATCTAATGTAATTGCTTTGTATTCTACCTTTGTCACTGGAAAGAAAAATGAGTGGATATTGGATAGTGGTGCCTCTAGGCACATGACTTTCAGATCTGATATCCTATCTAACCTTAGAGAGTGTAATGATCAGATCTATTTGGGTGATCATTCCATTATCGACGTCAATGACAAGATAAAGAAAATGTTTCAAATGGCTTTATTAACAATGTCTTATTAGCTCCTAAACTTAAAATTTCTTTTTCTTAATTGACTCAAAAAAATAATAGTGTAACATTGTTAAAAGATAAATGGTTTATTAAAAATGAGCATGATGTTACTATAGTAGAAGGCATACAAAGATATTGTCTATATGTGTTTAATGGCTTTCCCTTTACTTCTTGTTTGACATCTCAAAGAAGTGACATGAAATTATGGCATGATAGACTAGGTCATGTCAACTTCAGGATCATGTACGACATATGTCGAGTGAACCTAGTGTCCATTACTATACCTATTTCTAAAAATCATGAAATATATGAAGGGTGCTTACGTGGTAAGCAATCTTCCAACCCCTTCCACAGTCATCATGATGCAAATTCTACTGAACCTTTGGAACTTGTCCATAGTGATGTCCGAGGACCCCTAGAAGTTCCATCCCTTAATGGTTCTTTGTATGTTATCACATTTATTGATGATTTCTCTCGTATGATTTGGTCTTATTTTATTAAAAAGAAATATGATGTCTTGTCAAAATTTAAGGAATTTAAAGCTTTAGTTGAAAACTCTTCTAGTTATAAAATTAAGAGGCTCATGACTGATAATGGGGGAGAATACATCAATAAGGAATTTGACTCATTTTGTGTCGAATGTGGTATTCAAAGAGAACTGAATACTCCCTATTCCCCTTAGCAGAATGAGATTGTGGAAAGGAAAAACCACACCATTCTAGAAATGGATAGAACTATGTTGCATTCAACACAAGTCCCTAAATTCCTTTGGGATGAAGCAATGAACATTTTTGTTCATGTTTTGAACAAATTTCCCACTAAATCCTTAGTTAAATCCACTCCTCTGGAAAATTGGTCAAATCAAAAAATAACTGTGTCTCATTTGAGAATCTTTGGTAGTCCTGCTTCTCTCTTCATTCTAAAATCAAAATGAAAGAATCTTGATCAAACCTCCTATCCCTGTATCTTCACAGGATATAGAGGTAAAACTAAAGGTCTTAGAATCTATGATCCTTCAAAATGTTATAGAAAACATGAATGTAAAATGAAAATAACGAAAACAATGTGTGTGATGAAGAAATTAGTAATGAACCTATAGTTGAATAAGAGTTAATACATGTTTCCTCTATAATCAAAACGCCTAGATGGGTTGAGTCTATTATTCAAGACTCTAATCCTAGAAACCTTCAGAAAATGACTAGAAGTCAACATACATACCATGCCTTGATGACATTGTATGAACCTAAACCCCAATCTTTCGAAGAAGCTTCTTCTGACGAAATATGGATAAATGCAATGAAAGTTTGAATATACTTCCTTGATTAAAAATCAAACTTGGGATTTAGTCCCTCCTCCTAAAAAATGAAGTATAGTTGGATCTAGATGGCTATACAAGATTAAATATAAAGTGATAATAGTGTTGATAAATTTAAAGCTAGGTTAATAGCTCGAGGTTTTCTCAAAACCTAGTATCGACTATGTTGAAACCTTTGCACCAGTTGCAAAAATGAGCATAGTAAGGATTTTGATTGCCTTAGCTGCTCAATATGGTTAGGAAATCCATCAGTGGATGTCGAAATGTTTTTCTGAATTGTGACTTAAAAGAGGAAATCTATATGACCCAACATAAAGGATTTGAAGAACCAGTAAAGAAATGTATGTTTTTAAATTGAAAAAACCTTTATATGGTTTAAAACAAGCTCTAAGAGCTTGGTATGCGATATTAATGTTTTTCAATGAAGTTGGATATTCTAAATATTCTTCCGATAATGATTTATTTGTTAAAATTGAATTAAATGTTATCATTCTCATTATATTGTATGTTGATGATTTACTTATCACTAGTAATTCTAACAATTTAATTATGAAAATTAAAGCTAAATTAATGCAATACTTTGAAATGACTAATTTAGGATTATTGCATCATTTCTTAGGCATGGATATTTATCAGGATAAAAATCTATTGTTGTATCTCAATCACAATATGCCACTAATTTACTTAAAAGGTTTAATATGATTGATTGTAAACATGTTTCTATTCCTATAGAAGTTGGATGTAAACTTTATCCTAAACTTGCATGTGAAAAAGCTAATCCTACTTTGTACGAAAACTTGTAGGTAGTTTTATTTATCTAACTATTACTAGACCTGACATTGCTTATGTAGTAGGGATTTCTTCAAGGTTTATGTAGGAGCCATATTAGGATCACTAGAAGTTAGCCAAAATAATATTGCATTATATTAAAGACACAATTAATTTTGGTTTACATTATACTTCTTCTAACAATGCATATTTATATGGATATTGTGATTCTGACCATGTTGGTGATGTGATAGATCAAAATTCTAAAAATGGATATGTGTTCAAGTTTTTTGCAAGTGTCATTACTTGGAGCAGTAAAAATTAACTAATAATCTCCTTTTTTTCTACTGAGAAAAAATATAGAAGTGCAACGAAAGCAGTGAAAGAATCCATGTGGTTGAAGAGGTTGTTAGAAGAGATGAACATGGAAGCTAAAGGAAGTAATCATCTTCTATGTGATAGTCATAATTTCATTGCTCTCACTAAAAATCTAGTTCAACATCAAATGAGAAAACATATCAAGATTCATATGCACTGTATCCAAGAGAAGGTTCTCTATAGTGATATATATCTCCATTCTCTTTCGATTGAAGATTAAGTTGCATACATGTTTACGAATCCATTGTTTGTTGTAAAGTTATGCAAGTTTCATGTAATTCTTGGCCTTTCGAGTTTCCATTGAGGGGAAGTGTGTATGGCGCTTTCACCTCGTAATGGCCATATGGTTGATGAATCCTTCTCCTCTATAATTTTACTCCATTATAAAGCATTGTAAAAATATATTTATGATCTTTGTAAACTTATAACTCTAAGTTTACAGTGTATAGTCCAGTGTGTTGCATCTATTTGTAAAGGAGGTCCTTGTGTTATAAAAGGCTCCTAGAGATGCGGTTTTAGTAAAATTTTCATGATAAATTGTGGGATGTAATCTCACAAATCATGCTTAGCCTAAATCATAACTTTTGATTTATGGATTCCAAATCCTTTTGTACCAAAAGGTAAGTTGAGCATGATGAAGGTGTTATAAATCCTTCAAACAATGATATGCTAGCCTAAACCTTCACTAATGGTTTGTGAATTTATAAATCTGTTGTCAGTGCAAACAAGTAATATTGGCATATGGTTCCCGCTTAATATTAAGGGGGAGTGTTAGAACATAATATTAGGTGTTATAAACTTTAGTTTATATTTATATAATTCATAATATTTATATTCTTAATTATTTAATATAAACTATGAGTTTATGGTTAATTGGTTTTTAATTAAATCAATTTATTTAAACTGGGGTATACCTGTCACTTAATGTTTATAACCCTTGGGGTTATATAAATATGGTCGTGGGCCATATTTGGGTGAATTGAATTCATGTCGGTAAAATCATGGAAAGAAGTGAGGAAAGGATTTACTAGATTGTGTAATATTTCTCATTAATGGAAAATTCTTACTTTGTGGTTTTTTACCCCATTGGGGTTTTCCAGTCAAATTTGGTGTTGTGTGTACATTTATTTTAGTCTAGAAGTCAGTGGAAAAGAGAAGCGGAAATGAGGTGGAACAGCTTTTGATGAAGAGGATGAGACTGAGGAGGATCTTGAGGATGATGACGTCGAGGAGCTCCCCCAGAAGAAGTTGAATATTGAACCCAACATGAAAGATGAGATCAGGGAGGTTAAACCCTCCAACAATAGTAAAGCTAACTAAAGGAACTTCTCTTGAACTGTCTGCATGGAATTTCGGGAACTTTCTCTATTTCTTTTTGTTTAATGGTTTAGGTCTCTTCTAGTTTGTTGTTTCTTGGACCTCCTTCTCTGTTTTGGAGTTAAGTCTGTTTAACTCCTAGGGTCCTATTCCTCTTTTTGCTCTCTTTGGTACTTGTCACGATGTAATCTTTTTGTACTTGGCCTCTGGGAGCCCATCCCTACTTTTTACCCTATCTTATTAAAAAAATATATTTATAATGCTTGGTGAATGTTTATTATTTTATAATGATTAATTAACATTTCACACCTCGACTTGACAAGCATAGGATTATACTTCATCAAATTGATCAACTATCTTCTCTCTCTCTCTCTCTCTCTCTCTAGCTCTTCTTTATTCTCTCTCCATATTCTAATTATTCATTAAGGATGTACTTTTCACTATTTTTTCTTATTCACTTAAGTGACCTTTAGTAATACAATGTAATAGTTCTTATTGATTAATAAGAAAATGCTCACTTTTATTCCCCAAGAATAAGAAATGTCACAAATGATGAGGAAAGGTGAAAATTCATGTGGGGGAGATGAAAAGACATTTTGTAATGCTATAAATTGGAATGGATCCTCCATTCCAAAGGGTTGTCAATTGTGAGTTGATAGTGGATAGATTTTTCTCTACTAGATACAAGCAAAAGATTACTTTCTTTTATTCCCTCTTGTCTATGTTTCCTCTACTTCTTGCATACTCAAATTTGTAAGCATGGTGATCTTGTAAAACCAAGAAAGGACTTGGTACCTTTGATGAATGAATCAATAGAACTTTGTGTCTTTGGTTTTTTAGTCTCATTATTGTTTACACAATTGAATTCCTCTAATTGAGTGTGGATCTACTTTGGTTAATGTTGTGAAATTTACAAGTTCCTATTCACAAAATTAACCTTCCCTTCACTACATTCTTACTCCCCTCTACCTCCTTTTCTAAGAAAATTCTTCCTTGTACTAAGTACAAACAATTTTCCACAGGTCTAGTGGATTATTCATGTGTGATCCCCATCTTTACAACCACACACTGATTTTTTTTTGCATTCAATAAATGGGAGCTTCCCCATTACCAAGAGGAGATTCTTAGTCCTGAAGCATTGGTGGAAAATTCACTAATTTTTCCTTGTGAAAATTTATTTCACTAACAATTTTTGGTACCCACAATGGGGCAATTTTGTTTTTTTGTTTCTGCACCACTTTCAATACCATAAAATCCTAAAACTCACATATCATAAAAAATCGAAAAAATTATAAATTGAAAATATCAACCTCGATGTTTACCATGCATTTTTCAACTAATGACTTTTCTTTGGAATGCTCCAATTCTGGATCCTAATCTTCTTTTCTTCTAAGACACTCAAGAAGAAATTATAATAGATTTGAGGAATTGTATTTGTAACAACTGAGAAAACTAAAATCACTACCATGCTATTGCAATAATTTTGGACTTAGAAGAAGAACATGCCCAAGCTTTGTAACGTGTTAGACAAGTTCCAAATAAGTAAAGGAGAGTGTAAAGAGATATTTTTGGAGTTGAATATAAATTCTACAAACTGTCAGAAAGAATATACATAAGGGATAATCAAGAAAATGGCTTTATTGAGCCAACATTTGAAGAGAAATAACAAAATAATTTTTGGATTCCCATTGTCCAAACTATAAGGCAAGTTGATCACGAGTACTTTCCTGAGTTTGATCCTAACTTTCCCCTTGAAGATCCTATTGAACAAAACTTTGAACAACTAGTTGCGGTATTCTTAGATATCATTCCTCTAGAAGAAGAAATAATGACCACACCTTTTCCATGGGGACAAAATATAGTCTCGTTGGCCTTGATTCCTCCACTAAATTAATTACCTACAGGGTATAGGAATAATTTCACCAAATTCAAGGGTGATGGTAAGTAACATTTGGATGATCATATTGTTGCATTCACCACAACTTGTGGTATAATTTGGAGTAGCATACGAATATGTATCAACCTTTGCCTATTCGTGGAGTGATTGCAGGAATTTTTGTTTATTGGTTTTATCATTTTCCACAGAGATCCATTACCATTTGGGTGGCTATGAAATCCAAGTTTGAGGCCAAATTTAAGCCTACTGAAGATGCCCATGCCATACTTGCACAATGGTCCCAAATGAAAAAGAAACCACATAAACCAATGAGGGAATTTATTGTTAAGTTTAATAAGTTGCTCTACAAAATTCCAAAATCTGCAAGGCCTACAGATGATAACCGGATAAGATTCTTCACCAATGCTCAATTGTTAGAGTTTAGATTTATATTGATAATTAGTCATCCTGCTACTCTAGATGAGGCTCAAGACCTTACATGGAACGTGGAAGATGATATCTTGATGTCCTGACATGTTAAGAAAGGACCAAAAAGGAAAAATCCCAGAGCTCAATTTCCCGAGCTACAAATTCCTTAGTGCAATTTTTTTCTAATGATGTTCTTGCTATTAGAAAGCAATCGGCTTAGATTCCTTCATATAAGGACATTATGAGGAATAAATTCCTAAACAAGAAAAAAATCACTATTGTACCTCATAGGATTTCTCTTGAAGCTCCACCTATGAATGCCACTTGTAGCACCCAATCGGATGATGAAAACAAAGAATTGGTTGCTTCAAAAATGAAGCATAAGAATGTGAGTTGCTAATTGAAGAAATTGGATCTGCAAAGGTTGGTTTCTTTGAGTATGCATCTTCTTAAATGAATATGAATATGAATATTATGTAGCTGATATGAACATCCATTCCATGATGTCTTCACATGGTCAAATACTCTGGAAAAGGAAAAATCATCCAAGCATGAAGAGAAGGAGAAAGAATACCCTCAACCAGCTACTTGATTACCGGAAAAATAGTGACTAAAATAGGTTTTACACTTCCTCCATCCTTGGAATCATCTAGAAAGAAGTCTGAGGCCATACTCCATTCCAAGGTATCTTCTAATCAAGGTAAGTCAAGTAATTCCACCTCTTCTAAGAATGATGTTTCCACTTTTGTACATCAAAAAGTAATGAAAAATATGCAAATACTTCCTCTAGATCAAATCAAATTGTCAGAGTATTCCTTATTCTTATGAGAGATCCTCCTCTAGATTTGATATCACTAACCATGTGAAAAAATCCAAAGTCCAGATCTCTGAATCGGAATACTTACAAACTCATCATAAATAGTTTGATAATCTAGTCAAATTTATCAAAAATAGAAGTTCCAAATATGGTGTGTCACCCACTTCCAAAGGCTTACTTCCCACACCCAAGCTAAGTCAAAGAAAAAATATTCTAGCTTCTACCCTTTCATCTACCGGAAAAATTTAACCTTTCTATGTTTCCTTATTGATCAATGGATATCGACTCAATAATTACATTATTGATTCTGGTACATCTAAGAATGTCATGTCGGCTAAAGTTTCTCAAGATCTTGGTTTGAGTCTCTCATCGGCCTTCATTCATTGTTAGTCAATGGAGACAAAGGAAGTTCCACTTGTCATAAGGATAAAAGATGAAACACTTAATTTTATGGCATATCCATAAAAGCGGGTTAAAGCAACAATTCTAGTGGCAGACATGCCAGTTACCTATGGGATGCTCCTCAATAGAATATTTTTTTGGAGATGGGAGGTGAGATACAAATGGACTGGTATTTGGCCTTGATACTAATTAAGAATGAAATGAAGAATATCCTCCCTAAACCTAATATGAAATACACATTTTAGAATTTGGATGATCCTAGAGCACATGTTCTCTTCCAAAGCATGAAATTTTGGAAATTTCCATCTAAGGAAAGAGGAAATGGAAACTATTTCATGATTTACGAATGAGACGAAGAGATGCCCATAAGGCCAATAGATATTTTCGATTAGGTTTGGAGCATGGAATTTTATGGAAGTTTCATAACAATTGGATCAAGTTCAAGTATTGTCTTGTCTTCTCTGAAGGAGATGGTTTCGATCTGCAAAATCAAGAGGGTGTTAGGTTGTGGAGTTGTATTGATTCACAAAGGCATGTATTTGAGGTTTACTTGTTTACATAGTAATCGAGGTCGGTTAGCTAACCGGAGTTGGTCACTTGGAGTATCTGGTGTCGATCGGGAACCTACATCGGTTAGGGCGGGGAACTTACATCGGTCAGGAACCGAAACACATTACTGTGCGTGAAATTTTATATTAAACTCATGAGAATTAGATCTAACCTTAGTTATAAATTGAATCTAAAGTTTGAAAATTCATATCTAAGTTGATCTAAGTTTGTATATGCATATATAAGCATGAAAGATAGGGTTAGAAGGTTATTTAAGAGAAGGATTGAGTTATATCCTTAATTCTCCTAGATTAAGAGGATGAAGAAGAAGAAAAAGAAAGAACATGTTACATGAAGATAGAGCTTCCATGGAGAGAAGTGGGACATAAGGAAATAACAAGTGTATCTGAATGGTGAGAAGAGGTTTCTTCTCTTTGTATTTCCTTTGTATAATTATTTTCTAATTGTAAT
Organism: Taxus wallichiana var. yunnanensis; assembly: GCA_018340775.1. Taxonomy (NCBI): domain Eukaryota; kingdom Viridiplantae; phylum Streptophyta; class Pinopsida; order Cupressales; family Taxaceae; genus Taxus; species Taxus wallichiana. The sequence goes on along the minus strand of CM031239.1, from coordinate 920,648,940 downwards.
GGCTTGCATAGTATGTAAAACACATAGAGTTTCTTCTTGTAGATCCACATGTTGGTGATATATTGTATTGTAGATCCATGCGATCATATTGTATTATTGATCCATGTAGATCTAGGATTGTATTGTTAGATCCATAAGTTATTGTGAGATCTTGTATTCATAGATCCATGAGATCATGTTGTATTGTTGATCCATGTAGATCTAGATATTGTAGAGGAGGTTGTCTTCTTGTTTTCACAAAGGGGCAGAGATGGAGGAGAGAATTACTTCTTGGTGCAGAGTTATGGTTGCACATTGGTAGACCCTTGTAAGAGGTCTTGTTTTCAGATTCACATGAGAGCTTGGTTGCACAATGGGAGATGCGAGAGTTCCTATTTTTGTGAGGTCTACTAGTTGTTTGGAGGCACGGTTGTAGTGCACTCATGTAGATCAGTTTAGATATCTAGAGGAGGAGATACTCTTGGAGAGATGCATTATACTCTTGTATGAAGAGTTGGTTTGTACTCTTGTTTATTATATATTGAGATCTCTATCTTTGGTGGATGTATCCCACATTAGGTGAACCATAGTACATGTTGTGTTATGTGTGTGTACTTTTTTAATTTGGATTATTCTAGTTTATACTTCCACTGCTTTTGTAGATTTTGGGGAATTTTTTAGATCATGTGTGCATGATTTTGTTTGTTATTAAATCATAACACTATTCTGCGAGTCCCAAATTCCCAATAGAGTAATATGTTTTAATGCTCCAACATGATCAAGAATGATATATTGATGCTCCACTTACTCATTTTGGACTCGTGACATATTGTAATTTCTCCAAACAGTTTAGTTCCCCCAAGGCTTGATCAAGGAGAATAGAAAGTATTTCAAACTTCAATTTATCCCCTTTGTACTTATTGATGGTATCCTTTTTAGAAAGGATGTAAATGGAGTACTTTTGAGGTGCATCAAGGTAGATCATATTGACAAGGTCTTACATGAGTTCCATGATGTCATGGTTGGAGGAAAATTTTCTCCAAGGCCAAAAACACTAAAAATAATTAAAGGCATATATATTATTGGCCAAGTATTTTTAAGGACTATTACTCCTGGGTGAAAAAAATCAAGAAATGTGTCTTTTTCACAAGTAAGGAGAGGCTTGCCTCTCTTCCACTCCACCCCATCTCTGAAAAATCAACCATTCATGCAATGGGGGTTGGATTTTATTGGATTAATCAACCCAATTTCAAGATTGTATCACAAGTTAAACCTCATAGAAACATATTACTTCACTAAATGGAAAGAGGTGATTGCTTTGAAGGAAGCAAATGAAGCTAGCATCTTGGATTTTTTTGAAGGTATTATGACCAGATTTGGTGTTCCTTCCACAATTATATCTGATAATCATACAATTTTTATTTCTCCAACACTAAAAATACTACTGAGTATGAAGCCTTATTTCTTGGGTTGTGATCTTTCAAGAAATGGGGATCAAGAAGCTCATAGTGTAAGGATATGTTGAGTTGATTGTGAAATAGGTAAGAGATATATTCCAAGTGAAGAACCCCATCTCTATCACATTTCCTTTAGGATTTTGATGCATTCTATATCAAGGTAGTTCCTCGAGATCAAAACATCAGGGTTGATTCCTTGGTAGTGTCCACCTCTTTAATGATTTTTCACCCCAATTTCAAAGGTGGACAATTGTTTTCAATAGAGATGATTCTTTTCCATAGTGTGTCGGATAAATCAGAGAGGTGGAAAGTGTCTAATTATGATAACCACATTCTGTCCTTATAGAAGATCAGATGTTTTAGGTTTATATATTTTGAAGGAAGTGACTCACTCCCATAGGATATTACCACAAATGATAGTGATAGTAACATAGCTGATTAAGTAGATGAAGATGGAGTAATCCAATTGAAAGGTGACATAATTCCAAAGGGGATAATATCATTGGAGGAATTGTTTGACAAGCATGATAGGTTTATCCATGGTAAAGCCAAGGATCAACCTATATCTTCATCTGAATATGAGAAAATAAACATCGGTACAAGTGAACAACCAAGGATGGTGAACATAGGAAAATGTTGTTCACCTAAGGAACAAATAAAATTCTCAACCTTATTGAAGAAGTATTTGGATGTACTTTCATATTCATATGATGATCTCAAATCCTTTCAACCACAATAAATGTAACACTTCATCCCCTTAAAGCAAGATGTAAAATCCTTCTAGCAAAATCAAAGACAATATAATCCAAATATTTTTAGGACCATCAAAGAAGAGTTTGAGAAACTACTCAATGTCCGTATTATTTTTCCTATCCATCACTCAAAATGGATATAAAATATTATACTAGTCTTAGAAAAGAATGGTGAGATCCCTATCTATGTGGATTTTTTTAAATATAAATCAAGCCTCTCTAAAGGACAATTACCCCTTTTTGGTCATGGATCATATCCTACAAGCAGTGAATGGTTTATAAATGATGTCTATGCTTGATGGATTTTGTAGATACAACCATATTGAGGTAGCTAAGGAGGATCAATTTAAGACTACTTTTACTCCTTGGGGCACATTTTCATATCATTGCATTCCCTTCAGGATAATGAATACATACACCACCTTTCAAAGGGCTATGGACTTATCTTTCAAGGATCTAAGGAGAAATGCATAGTGGTATATCTAGATTATCTCATAGTGTACTCAAAGAAGAGAGGAAAACACTTGCAATAGTTGAAGCATGTCTTGATCCACTGCAGAAGGTATCACATCTCTCTCAATCCAAAGAAATAAATATTTGGGGTTACTAAAGGTAAGCTCATTGGTCACATTATGAGCAAAGAAGGTATGAAAATTGATCCAGAGAGAGTAGAATCCATTCAAAGATTGTATTTTCCCACAAGTAAGTTATGCATGTGCTCCTTCTTTGGTGAGGTAAATATCTTTAGAAGGTTTTTTCCATATTTTTTCGAGCTCACAAAATAAATCATCTGTATGATGAAACCCAAGGAATATTTAAAGTGGATTAAGCAAGGAAGGAAGCTTTTGATTCAATCAAAGGTGTCATTGCAAAAGAACCCACTTTGGTCCACCCATATTTCAATAAAGAATTCATTATATATTGTTATGCTTCGAAGCATACTATTTCATTTGTTCTCATTCAATAAAATGATGATAAATTTCAGTCACCCATTGCATTCATGAGTGATCTTTTGAAGGCATATGAGATTGATTATTCACAACATGAAAATAATTCTTATACTATGGTTAGATATTTAAATAATTTCATGTTTTACCTCTTGAAATCTCATACTGTTGTCATGTTCCCTAGCCCAGTGGTTAAATCCATTCTAATGTAGCAAGATCTAGGTGTGAAGAGAGGAACTTGGGTGTCAAAAAGAAAGAGTATAACGTTGATATCAAACTTTTCAAATTGGTACGAGGAAATATATTATGTGGATTCCTATCCTAAGAATAATAGGAGGATTGCTCCAAATTCTATGACTATTTGATCAAGTATCTCCCTTTTGTGCTCTTCGTAAGCACCGCCAATCCTTGGTACTATGACATAACATATTTTTAAACTTATGGTGGCTGCCCCGAGATTGGATTACAATAAAAGGCATATTCTCCATCTAAAATCTGAAAAATATGTTATTTGGGAGAACATTCTATATAAATAAGGGGTGGATGGAACTTTCCTAAGGTACATTGAGGAATAAAAACAAAGGAATATTTTCAAGGAATTCCTTGATCAAGCGTGTGGAGGTCATTTCTCAACATTGGTAACATCCCAAAAAAACCCTCTTCTAAGATGCATACAAATGGGTGGGGAAATATGATTTGTGCTACTAATTTATGGGGGAACCAAGGATTTTTGTTTTTCCTCTCATTCCCAAGATCATTGAGGAACCCTTCCAATAGTGGGGTCTGGACTTTATTGGTGTATTGAACCTACACTAAAGTATGAGTCATATATATATATATATATATATATATAGATATATCATCACTACTATCACTATTATCGATTACTTCACAAAGTGGGTGGAAGTTATTCCAACCAAGCATGCCAACTCTAAAATGGTATGCAATTTCTTGAAGGAGAATATCATTGTCAAATTTGGGGCATCAAACAGAAAGTATCGATAATGTTACTTCTCTTTTGGTGAATTGATGGATTTTTGCTATAACCATGGTATTTCACTATCTCACTCTATTGATTACTATCCACAAGGAAATGGCCAAGTGGAGTCTAGTAATAAAAATATTGTCACCATTGTTTGAAAACTAGTGAATTTTAATCATAGGGATTGGCATAAGAAACTATACGATACATTGTGTGTTGATCGTATCACACCCAAGAAAGCCATTGGAAATTATCCTTTCTAGCTATTATATGGACTTAAAGATCAAATATGAATGTATCTAGAGATACCTTCCTTACAACTAGTGGGGCCAGTAGAAAATGGAGAATATTTAGATTCTCTTGACAAGATGATTTTCTACTTATAGAAGTTAAATTAATACAAGAAAATAGCAGTTGATGTGCTAAGAAGACACCAATCGAAAGTGAAGAGGTTTTTTGATAAAAAGACACAAGATAAAACATTTTGGATTGGAGACCTTATCCTACTCTGAGACAAGAGGAAAAAACCCAAAGGAATCCATGGAAAATTCAACTCTCTTTAGCTTGGCCCCTTTAAGATTAGGCATTTTTGAAGAGAGAATACATATTATCTTACCTACCTTGATGGCACCCCATTGGAGTTGCCTCATAGCACGAAACATATGAATCTTTACAAACATTGATGTTGGTTGTCCCCAACCATGTATCATAGTTTCCATTTCAGTTGTGTGTTTTTCCTTTCCAATTTTTATGTGTTTCCCTTTCTTATCATGTGTTTTTTCATATTCCCCTTACGTGTGTTTTTTTTTGTATTTGTTGTTGAATAAATGAGTCTATTTCCCAATTATCAAATAATTGATCTAATTACCAAGAGATTTATGAGGTCCTCCATTTCCCTTTACAATTCAATGTCCACAAAATTTAAAAAAATTGGTCATGACAACTAAGCCCACACTTGAAAATTTCCTCTCCCGGTCATTGTGAACCCTTCCTCTAGCCAAAATTCCTTAGTTTCGCCCTTATCCTTACTCGAGGAACATGCTTATTTTAGAGTGTGTTTAAATATGTAGGGATGAATTCTCAAGGTGATTGATAAATTCATTGATATTCAAGGAAGAACAACTTCTCCCGAAGGCCTAGAAAGGGCCATTTTGTAGCCGGAAACCCTCGAAAGTGTATAGGGAATATTTAAATCATCGGGGAGTGATATTAGAGAACATTGAATCCATAAAATGAAGTTTAGGAAAAAATGGTGGAATAAATTTAATTCATGAACAACTTGTGTAATATCAGGTAATTCTAGGCACATGGAATGAAGGATCCAATAGTGAAAGATAACTTTCCATAGGATTCTAGGGGTTCTGGATGGATTTGGGAGGGAAAAAATCAAAGGAAATCTCTTGGAACCCTTTACATGATGGACACATCTCTTTTATTCCAAGACTCATAAATATTCTGTGAGAATATAGGACACCACAAGTACACCTTCAAGTACATATTGAGATAGGCCCTAAATATGAAATAGAAATCCAAATTGGATCCCGATAATTTTTTTAATGATCCCAATAGGTTTCTTAGATTCACAATAATATAATTTTTGACCCCAAAACACTCTCTCATGCTCTCGGGGTGGAAAAAGCACTCGTAGGGTCCTCAAATGCACTCAATGGGTGACATAAGCACTTCAAAATTCCTTTTTCACACCTTTTCACCCTCATTGTCTCTTTTTCTTGTACCCAAGGTTCAATTGGGACAAGGAGTACACAAATTTTGACTCCTATCCTTCTATAGGTATCTTCACTTAAAAAATCAACCTTGAGTGTTAGAGTGAGTAAATGGGTGTTTCGTGGTCGGCTCACATTTCATGATCAAGCAAAGCAATCGCAGTCACACATTTCCACTCCTTCTATCATCATTTTCCCTAAGGTGTAAAGGGGACAAGGGGGCACAAACAGGTGACCCCCTTCCTTCCATGTATCCCATGGTCACCGAAAACTACTTTTTAACCCCTAGTTTCTCATTCCCAACCCTTGCGTCTCACACACAAGACACCTAAATCTGCCACTTGTCACCATCTAGATTAGTTTGCACTTTAGTGTCCCTTTTTCATCTTTTTACCCCTTGCATAGGTGTAGCCCCACTTCAACCTTATCCCAACTCTAATTAAGTTTATAGGTCAAAGGTGAGTTAAGAATTACAAGGAAAATTGAATAACTCTCCACCTCTCTAAAATACTTAGCTATTTTTATCATTCAATGTGTTGTTGAACTACCCTCCCAAACCTCCATTTTCACCAGGCATGCTGCTGAAATTTCACCAAACATCCATGTCCCAAAATGGAAATATGTTCATAACTCCCTAATTGTGTACCTATTTTCAACAAAATTTTATGTATACACCCCTCTCAAAAATGTTTTTGAGTTGACTAGAGAGAATCCCCATTGATGATATATATAATTTACAATAGAAATATGAAAATTTCAGATCCAGAGGTTTATTTTTCATATCTACAGAGCTCTAGTGGATGAAAAACTTCAAAACTAGAGCATAGATTCCTATAGCAAAACCTAAAACTATGAGACCAATTTCATTACAATTTAACATATATAATACACCATTATAGAAATAGTAAATTTTCAAGGCTTCACATGTCCAAAAATAGTAATTTTATAAAAATAAGAAATCCTTAACACATGTGATACTCCAAACAAGCAAAAACTATCAAGAGGTGAAAACTGTAAAACATACTAAAAACAATTGTCTTAAACACGACCGCTAAAAATAGTAAGTCTTTAAACTTAGTTCAAAAAAATTGTGGAAATTCACATTCTATCTATCTCACTATTTTTTGATACTATGAAGTTCAAGTATTCATGTTTGGATCCCATTTCAACTCTGATCACTGAATACCCTAGTGTGGGAGATAGTGATGTCACCCATATGGATCTGGAAGACTTGAAAAATAGAATGCTTGGTGGACCTCGTGAACTAGTGGAGGATAAAATATTATCAAGTGGGCTATTCAGGGTAGGGGTCACTCATTGTCTTTTCATAGCACTGAATTAGTCATAGTATGTGTACAACACTACGATGTTGACTCTAACAATTCGAGAAAAGAACAACTCAATCATAGTAGTTCTAACATCGAAGGGCATTTTGTCAATTCCTACAAATTCCTACCAAAGAGAAACATGGTCATCATAACTAAGGAATTCAGCTCGTGGGAGTGGGTGAAGACTAATTTATATCTGTAAGGCCTAACACTCGGGTCATAGCTTAGATAAGGAAGAAACTCATCTCATATTCCCAAGAACTTGTTGAGGAGTGAATTCCATGAGGCTTATTCTGATGCCATTATCCTTTTGAGCCAGGGTGATGGGGGAAGAAACAATGAAATATTTCTAATATTAGATGGCTCAGTTCATCCTCATGGATATTGAAGGAAACCAGTGGTGGATTAGGGAAGATCATTAGTGACAACATCCATGGGTAGTTGTTGCAGTTGTTCTCCACTAAGAAGTTCACCATGACTTCTTACCTGGTGTATGCCCTTGCCTTCACAAGACCATTCAAAGGATTGTCCACATCTCCCCATGTGCCTCAAAATCACCTGTATATGAGAAGTATCCACAACTGACTCATAAGGAGAGAAATTCCCACTATGCCATGGTGAATGATGCATTCAACATATTCATTATCGCCTTGAGGGTGATCCAGAGAAAAATAATATCTTCCCAAGTAGTTGCACTGATTGAAAATATGGGAGCCACTTCATCCAGTTCACTACCTTCACATACATCGTAGTCTTAGGCTACCCAGTACCCAAGTGACAAAATCATAATGTTCGAGTTGTGTAGACAACTAGCTCACCTTCATGTCAAATATAATAATAATAAAAATAAAGGTATGTCATTTCCCATTTCCTTGGGAATATATTCATGAAAGAATATCACATATGTGAAAAACATCAAGCATCTTTTTCTTCCCTCGTATCTACTCCTACACATCTAGTTTCAACTTTGACATCGGGAGAGATCCGATACCTTCACCTTTCTAGGTTTGTACCATACGCCTAAAATTGAAGACTATTGGGCCAATTGTAATGATGATTTCAAGGTACGGAAAAGGGACTATATCTAGATCATAATAGACCGAGATGAGTGATTTCAATTTTATTGGTTCATTGAGTGGATTAAATATGACGGATCGGACTTGTTCGAACTTGAGTACCAAGTAATGTAGGCTTCACCCCTTCCTCCTATTCTATGGAATGCCGGATGATTGGTTTATGCTAAGGATATGACTATAGTAGTAATCCATAGATCGAGAGAATGGTTCAAAAGAAAGGTAACCACTTTCATTGAGTCTTGTGGTCTCTTGAAACTATCTACATAGGCATCTCACACTTCTTCTATGAGGGAATCTGAGAAGGTAATGATTTCCACTCACTCAAAAGAATCTTTAAAGAGAAATATTATGGAGGAAGAGCACATTGAAGATTCCCATCCTAGGAGGCTCCATAAGAAATCTAATATCATTGAATACCCCATTTATTATCTCGAACAAGGTGAAATTGATCCTTTATAGTATCCTCTTCACTAATAACATCCAAGTGTATCTTCCTTAGTAGAGAATTCATCCCACAATGAGAAAGTTATGATCCCTTATCATACACCCAAAGTGACCCCATTCCCGAGATTATGTATACTTTGGCATAAAATTTCCCTCGCATTCAAGAGTTTCTTAGAAGTGATTTAAGGAAAGTGTAGCAAGCTATAACACCTAATTTCAAGGCCATCTCAAAATTCATGAAAACCAAGTGGAGAAAGAAAGCACAGTAACCTCTTGTTTCTTCAAAGTGGGTCCTTAGGAGCTCGAATGTGGAGGTGATTAAGAAAATATTTAAATAAATATATGCTTGATACTAATTATGTAATAACTTTGAATATATGCAATAACGTATAGAAATTGACCCAAGCAAGATAAGTTTTAAATTATGAAACCCTAGTTGTAAAGGAGAGATAGAAGGACTTAGTTGATTCATAAATAATTCTGAACTATGCCCAAGTGACGAAATGATGAAAAGAAAGGAGAAATTTTCACATAGAAGCTCAAAAAATTTTGTGACTGTAAGATCTTCCTGGACTGGGGCACTTGGACTAGGTCGGGGCACTGCGGGCATTGCGGAGACCTACTTTGACCACCTGTGACTACTCATAACCTCAGGAAACCAAATTTAGAGGTTCGACAGTGTTCATTGTCTTTCTCTTCCTATCATTAGTATGTTGCACCAAGTTCGTAGATATCACCTGTAACCTATAATGAAGAAATGATCTACAAAACCCCAAAAGTGCATCAAATATCAAAAATAAAATAATGCAAATGAGGGGTCAACTTGTCCTCGGTTGTCAAACAAATGAACTTACGACAAAGCGTTTCACTACATCTCAGACCCAATGTAGTTTGATGTTTGTGTGTGTCAACATTGTGCCCTATGTTTCTCTTGTGCGTGTCACACTTGATTGTGAGAAAGTAGTTAGATGTAAAATATGTAAATGGATGTGTGCATGAAATAATTAACTTCCCCTCTTATGAATTGTATGAAAAAATGGTAGTCCCTTGTCCCTTGTGTGGAGATAAATGGATGCTTTAATTCTCTTGATAATTCTCTTGAGATGCAACCTTAGGAGGTGATAGCTAATGCTTAGTTCTTGGTCCTTTATTATGATCATATAGATTTATATTTATATGATTCCCTTTCTTGAATTTTGTAATTAAGCCCGAAAATTCTAACTATCAAAATTATAAGATGCCTAAATGACTAGAAAGGACCCAAAATATGTGAGTAAAGTACAAATAGGTCGGAGCGCCCATAGGGGATGAAGGCATTTGGCATTGGCGTCTTAGGGGTGCTTGTGTCCGAGTGAGAAATTTTGAAGTATAAAAAAATAGACTGGGAAATAAGGAGTGTAAGACCAAAAGTGGAAATGGAAAGAAAACAAATATGGCCAAATAAAGAGATCAATTAGTAATTTTCTTGCTTAGGAATCATATGAATAGTAGTATGTGATTAGGACTAGATAAATACCAAAAGTGTGTGATTTAGTGTCTACAGGGGATTTCTCGGCCAAAGGTTATAAATCCTATAGAAGAGATGACTCAGGATGAATACTAGATGACAAGGATCTTCTTGGTTCAAGCCACACACAAAGGTGATGCACATCTTATCAAGGAGTCTATAGCCAGTTGGCTTATTCCAAATGAAGAGTACAAAAAAATAATGAAGCAATTGGAGGTGCATGTAAGAACTCTCACAACTTATGTGAAATCACTCTTGGAACCCAATGTAGTACCACCACCTTGTACAAAATACATCCCTCCCATTAGTATCTTTGACCCTCAATTGATTAAGAAATCCCAAGGTTATACAATACAAGAGAGAGCTATTTATAAGTGGTTCGGAAGGATCCTCCGTAAAGGAAAGGTAATTATTTCCAAAATTTATTTCATTGTTTGAATTTTCCCTCGCCATTTCCTCTAAAGTGAAAGTGACTAACGATGAGATTGAGAAAGAAAAATCTCACTAGGATAGTGTGTTTCAACTAGTATCTGAAATGAGCTATCTTGATTCTCACTCCCTAGTGAGAAAAAATGTGTTCACTTCCATCCCTAACAACTTGTCTCTTATTTGGTCTCACACGATGAGTGCTAGGTACAACATGATAAATGATGTTATCTTTGAGCTTGATTCTTGTGGAGAGCATGCATCCCAAATCTTGGAAGGTATCAAAAATAATGTACGAAAACGTCAAGGGGTTACCTCCACTCAATGAACATCCATTTGTGGAAGATATCCTTAAGTCCTTCCAAGATTTGGTCAAGAAAGAGGTAGGAGATCCCTTCTCATTGAATGAGGACACTTTGGAATCTCTTATAGAAATTAGAGGTTCAATCTCTAATACTGCAAGAGATCATCAAGTATGGTTCAACCAATACAAGACCCTTAGCGGTGGTCCTAAAACTTGGATTAATGATTTGAGTTTTATGTGTATTCCACAAGGCATAAAGGTGGCACTTGTTGCGCCATTTTTAGTAAAGAGTTCAAAGGTGAAGAAACAATCCCAGGAGTACTTTATCAATTTTCTCCATCAACTAGTTCTTCATCAAAGCATAGGCCTCATCTTCATCGATTGATCAACTCTATTCTATCTCTCTTCTTTCTTCTCTCTCCATATTCTAATTCTTCATTAAGGATGTACTTTTTCACTATTTTTTCTTATTCAATTAAGTTGCATTTAGTAATACATTGTAAGAGTTTTTTTCATTAATAATAAAAAGTCTCACTTTTATTCCCTAGGAATACAAAAGGTCACAAGTGATGAGGAAAGGTGAAAATTCATATGGGGGAGCTGAAAATCCATTTTTATATTATAAATTATATTGGATCCTCCATTCCAAAGGGTTGTCAATTGTGATTTGACATTAGATATCTTTTTCTCTACTAGATACAAACAAAATATTACTTTATTTTATTCCCTCTTGTCTATGTTTCCTCTAATTCTTACATACTCAACTTTTTTAGCATGGTGATCTTGTAAAACCAAGAAAATATTTAGTACCTTTGATGAATGAATCGATAGAAGTTAGTTTCTTTGGTTTTTAGTCTCATTATTGTTTACATTGTTGAATTCCTCTCGATTGAGTGTGGATATACATTAGTTATTGTTATGAAATCTATAAGTTCCTATTCAAAAATTAACCTTCCCTTCACTACATTCTTACTCCCATCTACCTCATTTCCTAAGTAAATTCTTCCATTTTACTAAGTACAAGAAATTTTCTATAGTTCTAGTGGAGTATTCATGTGTGATCCTGGATTTACATCCACCCACTAATTTTTTTCTGCATTAAATAAATGGGAGACTCCCATTACCAAGAGGATGGAATTAGTATTGGAGCATTGGTGGAAAACTCACTATTTTTTTCCTTGCAATAAATTATTTTTCCAACACATGGCATCCACAAATCATAATCCTAAGTGTTCTCGGAGCTTTAATAGATCAAAAAGTTTGTGAGGAGTTCAAATCCCTTTATTCACGCTTAAGTTCAAGAGTGAGTAGTTCATAAGGAGGAAGGAAAGGCCACAAGAGTTTGAAATGTCATGATTGGGACATGTTTTAAAGTAACATAGTGTCTCGTAAATTCAGCATGGAGGCACACAATATTTTGAGGATCTAAATCAATATTTAGTCTCTACTTCATTTTTAACAACCCCTAATTTCTTAAAGTGTTTGGTTATTGAATGTGATCCTTCTAGATATAAACTAGGTGAAGTAATTTCTCATCATGACCAGCTGATTACATTTGAAAGTAAGAAAGTGAATGAATGGGATTGAAGGGTATCCTCGTATAGTAAGCGAGATGTTATCCATCTTACAAATAATAGCTTAATAGTGACAACTTTTTAGGGATCAATTTCTTTATTAATATTTACCATTTTAACCTTAAGCATTCATTAGCTCAAGGTATATTGACATAGGAGAAATAGTAATGGACTAATTACCTACAAACATATGGATTTGAGATACTCTATAAGTAAGGGAAGGATAATTTGGTGTAAAATTCATTGTCTCATTGAGAAGAACCACAAGTATTGTATGCCTTGTCCTGTCACCCACCCCGCTTTAGATACATAACCTTATACATGATTACTCAACTCACCCTCTATCAACCAAACTAATGAAATAAATTAAAAGGTGATATCTTCAGATATAATAACTTATAAAAGATGCAAAATATAATGAAGATCAATACAAAACAAGATATTTTTTGAACAGATGTCCTAATATTCAATATTTTCCAAACTATAATAATATCCGTAAAGTAGTACAACACCATACATTACTCCTTAAGGAATAAATAAATCCAAAAGATCTCCTACTATGGGAATTCCACTTTGATTTTATTCCAACTCCTTTTACCAAATAGAATACTCTTCATATGCATGACATCCTTCATAACAATATTCATCTCCTTTATATTTGAATACATTACTCTTATTGGGCGGGTAACACCTAACCCTAATGTAGGCCTACTCATTACCCAATATAAAAATTCCACAAATTACCTATGTGATCGCATATATTATAATCATATAAAAAACTAAATGGGATGTGTTCCACATGTAAATATCATCATAAACATATATACACTATAATATTTTATCCTTATGTATGTAACATTGATGACGGTGAAAAGGGAAAAACTAATCGGTTCATAATGGCATAATATTTTTTTATAAGGATGCATTTACTTGAGGGGTGACTCAATTTTTATTCAAAAGGAATTAAACAAAAGGCATGAGTCTCCATATACAAGCCATGTCAGTTTCTAAAAACATATAGAAACATTTTTAAAAAAAAATCTAGAAGGGAATTAAGTTTGACATTCTACAATTTGTAATCAACAATGACATGTGCTAATGGAATAAGGCTCAAAGTGTCCCTTCACTAGGCCTTTTGCAGCTAAATTTGGTTTCGTAAAAAATGGGAAATTGTGTCTGTGGAATTTATCTCCTTCATAGCTCAAAGGGTAAGTATTAAATTTTCATAGTGGTAGATGGATTGACAAAGTGTACCCATTTCATTCCCACAAGAAAGGAAGGTAAAGAATGTCCTCAAGTTAGAAAACTATATCTCCAAAAAAATTGAGCTACATTAGATCCCTATGTAGATCATTTTTATTGGATCAAGGTTTTTAAAGTCATTATTTTTAGGATTTATCCCAAAATGTAAATGTTATATTTAACATGAGTATTGCATACTAGCCCCAAACGGGTGGGCATAAAAAGGTGGTGAACAAGTTATTGGAATGGTATCTGTTAATGCATGTAGGGTATAATCAAAGTAAGTGGTTTGAATGGATACACTTGGTTGGGTACTATTATAACACCACATAACATTTGAACATGAAAATTAAACCATTTAAAGGTGTTATATGGGTATGAGCCACCATTGTCATTAAACTAGGTAATTCAAAGGAGGAAGGTCCTAGTACCGATGCAAGAGATGATAAATATTCTACAACTCTTAATAGATGACTTGGCAGTGAGTATGAACAAGATAATTTAATAATTGGATCAACATATGACAAAGGAGTTTTAATATTGGGGACATGGTCATTATATAACTATAATCAGTATAAACAAGACATTGAAGTAAGCAAGCAACAAGAAATTATAGTTGAAGTATTATGGGTCAGTACTAGGTGTGAGTGAAGGTGGGGAGGTTACCTACGCACTTGGCATACCAACAAGGGAAGGATGTGTTATGTATTTTATGTGTCGTGTTTGGAGAAGAAGATATGGGTGCATATAGTACCTTATAATTATTGATGACTGATGAAGAAGGGAAACTTATGTGAGAGACAAAGTGAATTGTTGGGAAGGAATTCATGAAACTTAAAAATAGGTTTGTGTGATGTTTAAGGCGGAGTGGAAAGGGATACCATACAGTCCATGCAACTTTGAAAACACATGCATTTTTAGGAAATCATCAAGGGCTTAAAGAGTACAACTAAAATACACACACGGGTGTAGGTGTATCTATCTATATATCTATATGTATGTATGTATCTACATACATACATATATCTATGTATATATATTTTTATACATGCATGCATGTATATATGTGAGTTTTTATTATATCATACACACATATACGTATATGTGTGTATACATACATACATACATACATAGATAATACACACACACACACACACATGTATGTATGTATGTATGTATGTATGTATGTATGTATGCATGTATATACATACATACACATATCTATGTGTGTATATGTATATATATGCATATATACATACATAGATATTTGTATGTATGTATATACATGCATATATATGTGGATGTGTGTGTATGCTAATACAAACACATGCATATATGTATGTATGTCTATACATACATACACATATCTATGTATGTATATGCATATGCATATATATACATAAATATGTGTATGTACATACATATATGTATGTGTATGTGTATATGTATATGTATATGTATGTGTACATGTACATGTACATATAGTATATGTAGATGTAGATGTATATGTATATGTATATGCATATGCATATATTATGCATGTTTGTGTGGATACATTATATGTACTATGTGTGTACATATGCACATACATAAAAAAAATTATGTGTTTTATGTGTACATTAAAAATTCAAAATTTTGCAAATTAAGGATAATATGTGCAAAAGGCACAGGAGAGATTATATTAAAAAAACCCTTGGTGTGGGCTCAAATGGCCAGTTTAATGTAAGGGTGAAAGAGTGTTGGAAAATGTGCCCAAAAATCCCATGGAGTCCTATGATAAAAAAGAAACCTTCATTCTCATTCACATGTTATTTAAATTAGTGGGGTTTAGTAGGATGTGAAAGATTGGTGGAAAATGTGCCCAAAAAATCCCAAGAAATCCTAAGAGGGGAAAAAAATCTCTCTCATTCATGGTTTTTTAAAGCATTGGTGTTTGGTAGGATGGTTGAAGCTTACTAGTAGTAGGTAGAGGTCTTGAGTTCCACTCTCATAATGTATTCTTTCAAAGTATGACTAGCTTTAAGGTCAAATATATTTAAGAGGGATGTCATGTTTTTAAGCTAAACATAACATATATATTTAGGTATTTAGTTTTAAAATTATTTTTACTATGTTATATTTCAAGTGACTAGAGAGTGGAGAGTTAAATATTGAGTTAATCATGGGATAGCTAGGGTTTTGGTGGTTCGAATACAAAAGAGGGTAAAAACCTAAATAATGTATCTTATTTAACAATATAAAACACCTAATGCAAGAGATACGTTTCATTATGAGAGAGATATTTTGTTGCAGCTATATTTATAGGTACAATCCACCCTTAGGAAGCAATGTCTCCCATATTTCTTTTTATTAACATTTTTACTCTATATTTTGTAATTTTGTTTTTTGTTCAAGAAATTCGTAAATATATAATTTTGATTGATAAAACGATCAACAAATGTGGTAAAATCATAAAACCAATCAAGTGCATGATATTTCAAAATTTTGGGAAATAGCTTGGTCAATAAATTTTCACTTTTCCAAATTCTTGGAAAGAAGCATATAATGACCTAAAAATGGTAAAAATCATCTCCTTTACCATTGTGCAATTCAAAATTTGAAACCAAAAATTATACTTGAAGGGGTATGCAAGCACTTCATAATCCAAAGTTTAAGTAAAATATCATTATAAGTGTCCCTTTATTAAATGGATTTTTATTCCATAGGGATAACATATCATATTGGTTTCGCAATTCATGCATAACATTTTTCACTCTACTCATTTCAGAAGATGGAAGAGAAGTAATAGTAGAATAAGTTGGAATAGAAAATTACATAAAGACACAATTTGAGAAACTTTTTTAGCAATAAATAAACATTGAGAAACATGTTGATAAATATGAAGGCATATAGAAGAAGTAAGTGGAAGATGTTGAGGAACTTTTGAAGAAATAAAATTAGTTTGAGAAGAAAAATAAACATTACCAATAATAGAAGTAAGAGGAGTAATAGTTTCAAAATAAATTTGAAAAATTACTACATTAGTGTAGATATCATAAAACCTCTATCTGAATTTTTTTGATAGATATCAATCCTTGGTTCTCATATTAGATTTTACATATACCATGTTGATTAATAACTAAATCACCTTCTCAAAAATCATATTGTTGGTAACAAATGACATAAATTTAGTTTCACCAATGTTTCGAGATAGAAATGAATTTTCTAGGAAAAGCATATAAAAATTAGGCTCCAAACTCCCATGTATAATCAAGATATTACATTTTTTAGTGGTATTCTCAAAGAAAAAAGAAAACGATTCTAAAATTTAAATGTACATCAAATTTAAGGTTGAATTACCATGTGATGATCAAATGGATGTTAAATATAATGTCATAAGTAATTATTTATGCATGGAAATTGCAAGCCTTAATACCACCCCAATTTTCCATTATAGTACACGTATCGACGTAATGCCTACGAAAATAAGGTGTTCCTTTTAGTCTTTATCCTAATTTTTACATTCAAATATTCTGTTTACCTTGTAGAGATTATCTTGTATTATATCCCCATCACTAACCTCTTAGCCTAGATTTTGAAGTTAAACATCCTTTCACACATTCATCAAATCAGCTATTTCACAAAGTTTTTGAAAGTTATTTTCTAAGAAGTAAAATGTCTTGAATCCTTTGTTAATTATCTAGAATAATTTTTTCCCTTTACTACCCTCACATTCTATAGAAATTTGACTTTGAGAACCCTTCACAATATATTCATTCAAAGGAGCATTAGGAGGAAGAGAAACCATGACTTCAATTGCAATATTAACATCAATTAAAGAATATATTTTATTTTTTGCATAAGCTTTTGTATTATGCATCTATTTTTATTTTTTTACAAATTTCAGGATTAATCTATGGAATTTAAACAAAACTAACTAGGTTGGAATTTATTCTATTACTTATCTTACTTTGGGATTTGGATCTAATCACTTTAAATGGTATAGAACATACATTACATGTAAACATTAGGGTATGAACAATATAAGACACAATATCAGTGTACTAGTAGATTTGGAACAAATAAATAAAACATGCCCTAAAATAACTGATTTATCACTGCATAATGCAAGATCTAACACTAGAAGAGGGTGGGTAGGAGGGAGAGGAAGACAAGATAATGTGGTCTCATCAATAGGTAAAGGGATCACCAAAAGGTGAAACCTTAAGGTTGTGTGCAAGCTAATGTGTGTTCACCAAAAGATAAAACCATATAACTATGTGTAAGTGTAAACACTCAAATTTGGTTATTTATCATTTAACAATGACAAGTCCAATAAGTACATCATTTTATCTCTTTCTTGAATTTCTCATCTCCACACTCTACTCTATCATAAAATTGAGATATATCAATTAATCAAAGTAACAAATCATCTTCGTGCATCATTATAGAAATTTTTGTTTCACATCACATGCTTCCTATATAGAACCATATAATTTAGTGGGGATAAGTTGTATGGCCACAGCCCGCCAACAGTACAAAAATTCTCTATCTTTTACTATCTTTCAATTCTAATTTTAATGTGAATATCTTTATTGTATTGTTTCATATTCCTAGGGTCGGGCTTATCATAATGTTTTACCTACAAAAGGTTATATAAGAAATTCAATATCACTCACTTATTGACCTGGTACTCTTACAAGCTACTATTACAAATATCACTCCAAAAGCACTCAAGGCTCTCCTAGATCTCCCTAAATCAGTTTCACATCATTTAGAGAAACCACTACCGCAGTCCAAAGTACTTGACTAGATAAAAGATTCTAGCTTCCTTTATTTTTAAGCATGTAAAGTTCCTAGAGCCATGTCTTAGAATATAAAATTCACTCTAATAATTATCAAGTGTTTTTAAGGAAAAATTGGTTTAGTCACACAACTGAAGCACACTACTACCACACTAGGTATATTTTCTAATCTCTAGTTATCCCGCTATCTTTGTGTCTAGAGATATGAGGCACTCATAGGGGTTGGATTAGATCACACTCACATTTTTACATGTAATTAGGAGAACTATATGAGGTTTGATTCTACATGAGGGCATGTAGTGCAAAGGTTATTTTATCCTCACCACACACATGGTTTATCCTTTTGTTATCAAACACTTTGATGAAGGGTATTGTAGGAATATAGGGTTTCCACTTTTTACATAAATAGGAGAGACACACAATGAGGCACATTTATAGACAATTGAAGCGCACATAAAGTTACAAAATCTCATTGTGAAATGGTTTGAGACCATAAAGTCATTCCTTACAGAGTGGTATGATCTTGCACTAGTTTAGCTTCCAATTATGATATCAATAACGAAAATTTCCATACTATTACCACCTTGTTCCACTTATCCTGGACATCCAAATCTCCTTTATTCCATTCTATATAATTAATTATTCATTTATTCTTGTGAATTTGAGATTTTAATCTTATGTTTATCATTTTGTAGTATTAATGAGTTTATCTGATTATGTATGGTTAATTGTTAATTAATTAGATCATTATAGCCTCCTCCAATGAACCCTCGCACACTATATATTGTTGTTTCCTTTCAGTAGCATAATTTAATTAGGGTGTAAACAAAAATTTAATGTGTGTTCACTAAAATATGAAACCCTATAGATATGTGTAAGCTTATGCAAGTTCACCAAACTATAGATATGGAAAGTGTGTTTACATTAATAATTTACAACAACTAACTATATACATTGAAATCTATATCTCAACATTAAAAATTAGTAAATTTAGACCTAATTATGTAAAAGGGTATTTATAAAGAATAAATAATTTATTAGAGGTAATTTTATTATAATATGCATAGTGATGCAATTCTAGATACATTCATAAAAATTTTAAAAACACAACATAGGTACAAACAAGAAGGTGAAGAAGACCCAAAAAATCATCGCAAAACAGATAACCTTTTCCAAATCCATATATTAAACTATCATGACTAGAACTATTAGTTACATTTCGAGAACTATCAAATGTGAAAATTTTGATCACAAACCCTTTTCATCTAGTCGAGGCTCCAAACATATTTTTTTCCTTTCCAAAACTCTTCATAGATCTTTGAGAATTTTTACTCCTTCCTTGGAACCCTAATGTGACAACACTACCTAATAAAACTAAGATGTCTTTAGGGATCTGTGTTATCCTTCAATTATTATTAATCCACTTTATGGGAACAATTATTTGAAGGCATCACACCAAACATAATTCATCTCAACAAATAGTCCAACGTAATGTAAATACCCAAAACTTATCACCTTTAATGACCTAATCAATGAACCAATCAATGGTATATGTTCTTTGAGTTTTTAAATGTTATAATGTTACTCTAAATGATTGTAATTAATTTTGACACTAGGATAATACATTCCATGTATGGCTCCCTTTTCTTATTCATTTTCCTAAATTCACTAATACACCAATACATTTATATACTTTTTAAATTTAAATTAAGATGTAATTGGGCGCTTTATTACACACAAGAAATGGGAAAATCCAATAAAGAAGGGCCAAAACCTGATTGTCCAAATAAGTGTCAAAAGGCCCATGCAAAAAAAAGTGACAAAAATCAAACTATATGATTCTAGTATGACCAAACCCGTATGGTATAATTTATCACATAAACATATCCGTATTATATAGTTCGCGCAAAGAAGCTAGAAAATCATAAAAATGTGGGGAAAGAAGAGAAAACATGAGGAGAGAGAAAATACGAGAATAAAGAGAATAAACAACACAAAAAGAGACAAATAAAGGATAGCATGTTAGAAGGAATCCAAAAATAAATGAACACATGATAATAAGAGCCTAATCTACACAAATACACTGTAACAATGCAAAATTGTAAAAAATAACTAGTCATGTACCAAAATGTGGTATCTATAACTATCAACATAATAACATAAGAATTATCATGGTCATAAGAAGAATAGACATCAACAATATGAGTAATAAAAGCAATAGTAGTGTCATGAATAACATCAAGATTAGGAAAATTTAAAGCATCGAGCATCAAAAACATCCAAACATGAAAAATGTAGTAGAAACATATTTAACATCGATTACTATGCACTACATGTCCATCACTTCCCTCAATTTTTTTCTTGATTTAACAATATTCTTCAAAAAAATTGATTGAATTTTCTCTAAATGCTCATTCTCTTTGTCATGCCTCTCACCATCATGAGCATCATCCAAATTACTCTCATCAAAGAGTGAACCAATACCATTCAAATATGCATCGACAAAAGTATTTATCACTTTCTTTAGTCTTTCAATACCTTGTTAACGTATCCATTCTTAATCCTCAAATAAGTAATGTTTTTTTGTATATATATCTTATAGAAACCCATGTCACTTTCGTTTAATGAGGTAATTGACTTGTTTTTTATTTCCAACTTCATATAAAGATAATCGGAGAATCATTATATGATTTATCAAACAATGCTAGAGTATGGTCCAAGCCAAGTTGGGAGATGTGTTGCACAAAAATGTGGTGGTTGTTTACACCCTAATTAAATTATGTTATGGAATGTGCACAACAATAAGGAGGATGTAAGGGTGTGTAATATGAGATTATTCTCGATTTAATAAATTTAAATTTAATCATTCATGACCATAATAATGCATTAATACTCGTAATGAATGATAAATGATAAATTATATCTCAAATACAAAATAATAGATGAATACTCATTTGTACATGTCAAAAAAATAATATCCGTATGCGAGAAAAGTGGAAAAAGAAAATTAGAAATTTTAGATGTTTTGATATTAATTCTATAACTAAAAATAAGCCGTGTGTAGGACCATAAGCAATATATACGGTCCAAACCTAGGGTTATACGGTCCTAGATGGAAGTGTATGGTTTTGGACACTTTGACAAAGGTGGACTTTGAAATTTCCTATATGCCTTTTTTTCCTTGAAATTCCCCTCCTCAGTATGTCACTCTTGTTCATACAACGTCAAGACAACCCGTAATCACCGCATTAAATTAGAAACTCTAAACATTTGCAATACCCTTCATCAAAGAATTAGCAAACTAAAAGGATAAATCATGTATGTGGTGAGGTTGGACTACCCTTGGTGTTAGACACAATAGAACCAATCCAAGTTTTTCACTACATTTCCTTGTAAGAGATCAAGCCTCATAGGTAGTTATCTTAGGTGTTTGTGTAAGTGTGTATATGTGTGTGTGTGTGTGTGTGTGTGTGTGATATAAGCCAACCAACCCCCTATGGCCGTCTTCGTTTCTCTTGACACATAATGGTGGTCTAACATTTGAGTATAGAATGTACCTAGCATGGTAGTAGTGTGATGTGGTTTTCTTCAGTTGCATGACCTAACCCTTTATTCTTTGAAACCCTTTTGAAAATTCTTGGAGTGAATTTTCTCTTACTAAGACATGGATTTAGTTCCTTTGCATGCTTGGAAATGGAGGAAGATAGACTCTTTGACCTAGTTGAGTTCTTTTGTATTTATAATAAGGACTAATTTAATTTATGTACAACTGATTAAAGAATATTTTAGAGAGCCTTCAGTGATTCTCAAATGATATTTTTAATAGTATCTTGTAAGAGTGTCGATGAATGATAAAGTGATATTGACTTGTTTATATAACATTTTTTAGGTGAAATATTATAATTGCGAAGTTATCATTGGTCAAAGTTTAGAATTGAAAATGATCAACGAAGGGTCAACTAGCGAATAACACGTTGACACATGGTAGTTTGGAAAAAGGTGAAAAGGTTAATTTTTGTTGTTTTGACCTTCGGTCTTCAACAAACGGTTAAATTTTTGTGGGCCCCACTTTTTCTAGTTGGGGGCCCTTAGCCAAGTTCGGCACACTCTTTTGTAGGAGGGGTGTTTCTTTTCCGCCTTTTATTTCATATTGCCATTATCGAATTTTTGATTATATATGCCATATATATCTCTAATTTTCCCAATGTGCAATTATTCGTAATGGAGAGCTAATTTTACATTGCATGTATGTATATTGCCTTATATTATGCAGCTTGGGTGAGCTATTTTATTAGCTCGATGGGGTGATCAAATCCCTAACGATTTGATCACAATTATTGTACCACATCCACTTTATATGGAGCTATCTCCTTATATATTGATAGGATTATATGTCGATTGCATTCAAACCTCATGACTTGCACAGTCTTAGGGTGGATATACCTCATAGTGCATTGGTCGATGACATTCAATGGATAGAATAAGGCGAGGGTGGATGAACATTATTCGTCGGGTTCACGCTTAGCTCAAGCCCTATATTAGGCGGTTCGAATAATAATGCACAACGAGTCAACCTCAATGACTTGGCCCACACTTTGGACATTTAAAAATTACAACCGAGGGTCCACATGGCCAAACAAACCAACATCTCCACACTTAATAGACATGGCTTGGAAAAAATGATAATCCCAAAAAAAGGGGGATATGGATGTGGCCAAACTGGTGGAGGAATAGGTGACTCGGCCTATATTTAAACCCCAATCACGTCCATAGTGCAACGCATGTGGGATTTAACCCATGCCAATGCAAATGGTCACCAACATAAAAGGATCCCCCATCGTTAAAATCACGGCCTCCTCATACCAAACACACCTGCCTAACCAACTCACCGGAGGATTCGGTCGAGCTATAAAATGAGCTCGTAGAGTTTTGTAAAAGGACATTGCAAGGTTTGTGTGTAGAGGATAAGGAGCAACAAACATTCAACCTTGGATTTGAGGCCCTTAGAGGCTGAATTTCATCATGGTGTAAAAAAGAAAAGTTTCTCAAAATTTTGAGATGATCGCAATGGTGTGATCATTTTCCCATTTTGGAGCTTTTGTGACAGAGGTTTTTTCTATTAAAGTCACATGAAGGCATTGATCCTAGGGGAGACATAGTTGCAAGTGAATCAGGAAGGTGAGAGGAAATTTCTGGACACTCCAGAGTCCCTTGAAGGTCTAAAACATAGTTTTGTAGGTTTTTGATTCATTATTGGTTTATTGTAAAGGTTAAATGTATTTACAATTATAACATTATTAATGGATTGGTTCATAACGAACCCAGGACGTAGGAATTCCGAACCTCGTAAACAATCTTGTGTCATTTTCAGATTTTTGGATGTTTAATTCTATTTTGATGAAGCTTTTGATCAGATAAAAATTAGTTATATGGATTTTGTATTAATTTGATTAAGCAAACATCGTAAAATAGGAAATTGGACTTAATTAGAAATTTCAATATCCATAATCCACAAAGTATAGTTGAATGCACATTTTAGTGTTGTGATTAGAAATTAGACTGAGGTGCATGCATAAAAGGAAAGTAATCAATTTTGGGGTGATTGAACCAATAAATTGATGTTGAGTTCCTAATATCCATAAATTTTTAAAAGTACAAAAAATAGTACCATTTTCAGATCAAGAACAACAAACATGTAATGCAAAATAGAAATTTTTAGTATAATGCAAAGGGTTCATTTAATGATTTGATTAAATAATATTACCTGAATTTACGAAATAGAAAGGTGTAGAAATGAGAAAGTCATGAAAGAGTAAAAGGACAAGTTAAAAAAATTAGTGTCTACATTTTCCCCTTAAAGTGAGTAATTGAAAATTGTTTTATTAAAATAAAAACATACCTAGGTATACATGGACTATCTTCATTTGATAGTTGTTCTCTGATGTGTTGTGTTGGCATGCTCCATGACGAAGCATACAACATAAATCATAGTCAATTTATATGATAATAACTAAATTGTAACTCAAAGTAATTAATAACACTTGAAATTTTTCTAATATTGAACTTACATAAAGTAAATTAAAGCAGATGCAAAACAAGGAAGGAATACAAGTGTTCATTCTATGGAGGAGGACCTCTCATTGTTGTTATATTCTAGATATTTTGAATTATTTGTAAGATGTCAAATGATTAGGGGTTATCAATTCCTAGTTGTGTCAAAGAAGAAACTAGAGTGTTGAGTACATGCAACCAACACCAGAGGAGAGAGAGAGGAACTAAAGTACCCCACCAAGAGAGAAGACTAGTGTATCAAATTTGTTAATGTTATCACCAAAAAACATCACCCTATGATTTTTCATGAACGGATGGATGAGAAATCAATGTTTTTGGTAATATGGGGTTGTCTCTCAAGTTGTGGGACTTGCTACTTGAGAAAAATATCCAAAGAAGGCTATTTCCTCTACCTATTCCTAAATCTAAATTACTCCTAAGGAAGGAAATGCAACTATCTAATCCTATTCTAACAATCCAAGGGACTGGGGAGAGAGAGATGCATGAAAAGTGAAAATCCTAGGCTAAAGAGAGGTGATATCACCAAGAAGAGGGGGAAAGACACTCTCATATGAGTGGAAATGGGAGGAAAATGAAGGTAGAGAAGGAAGATATGAGTTCCACAGTCCAAAACAACATTCAAGCTATCATTTCCATGGAGTACAATAGAAATAAACCCTAAGAGGAGAATAAACATGCACAATACACCAAAAATGCAATAGATAGCAAAATAATGCAATAAACACAAGCTAAGGCAGATAATAACCACACTACATGAATTTTATTGCTTCAAATAGATACACAATCCATTATAATGAAGGGGAAGGAAAGAATCACCCAAAAATGTCTAAATCTAAGGCATGGAACTCAAAATACACATGCAACACTTGAAAAATGATGCACCAACATTCCAAGAGGGTCCAACCTTTACAAATGAGCATCATTTTACAATATATAGAAAATGGGAAAGATAAAGGAGGGAAAAGAGAGGGAAGATCGTATTTAACCTTCAACCACCAACAACATACATTAAATGTCTGAAAATAGGCATGGGCATCCTTACAAGACCATTCCCCTATGATACTTTGTTTGTAAGAGAAGGAATGTGCATCATAATTCACCAAATTTTGTGGTTGAGCTACCTAGAACTATATCTTTTAATGTTGGGATAATATTTCCTCTTTTCAACCCACCTAACCTCACCAAATTGGGTGGGTGAGCTACCTAGAACTATATCTTTTAAACATGAGACCTTTCCAAAGGTACCAATTTTGTGAAA
Organism: Taxus wallichiana var. yunnanensis; assembly: GCA_018340775.1. Taxonomy (NCBI): domain Eukaryota; kingdom Viridiplantae; phylum Streptophyta; class Pinopsida; order Cupressales; family Taxaceae; genus Taxus; species Taxus wallichiana. The sequence continues at coordinate 920,623,084 of CM031239.1, read as the reverse complement.
TTTGAAGTTATAGGTCAAAAGTTATGACCTTTTAAATTTTAGGGGCTTAAGATGGTCATGATAGGGTTCCACACGGGTCTCCACAATCTACTTTAATGTGTTTGTGCTTAGTATAAATGAAGTGGCCGACGGAGAACTAAGGAAGTAGTGGAATTGTTCTGATGTTCTCACGAGACCCATCATATCCACATTTCTCGCATGTCTTCTATACTCCTCCGATTAGTACGATCGGCCATACGGGAATTTTTGGAATGTGGGAACTATTTTGTTAGCTCCCCTGTACTCGCTTTTATCAGATCGTCCATCCTCCACTTTATATGTCTTGTCATTTAGTCGGCCAACTTGGCCATGCGGCGCGAACCAAAGGCCTGATATAACTGTTCCTTTAGTGCTCAAATTGATTGATTTTCCTACAATGAAGTGCCCCAAAATCCTCCTATAGTTGGATCGAAATGCAGCAAAAAAAGAACCCAGGAACTATTATGTTGGTTCCTAAAAAGCCTGATTTATCTACAGTTAACTCCTAACACCCCTATTTCGGTTGATGCGGCAATGCGGGAATATGAGGAACGAATGAACAGTTCCTCTTGTTCATCTAGAGTATGATTTAACAACACCAAAGCATATTTTACCCAATTCTTCTGATTTTTTGGCTGTGTTGGTAAATATAGCCTTGCAATGGAGAGAGGAAACCTTGGAACACTAAATTTCTCTGTTTTTTACGTGTCCAAGCTCAAGACAATAATGTCAATTATCAAAATAACCTGGGGGTGTATTTTGATAATAGTTAATAACCCCGATATCTTCCCCTTTAGAAAATTGTGAGAGAAGAAGAAGGACAACCTATAAATAACGTATCCACCTCAATACCTTCCACAACCCTATGGACCACACCGCTAAATACAAATATAGGTCCAGCTTTTCTAACTCATTATAATTGTTAAATAAAACCACATAGCCAAAAATAATGGATATACCATGACCACATCACGTGTTTTTCTATTGAAAATGAGTGTAAATATTTTTGAATATCATAGAGGAGAAGATTTCCACGCCCCAAAACCTTGTTCTTACAATTGTGTTTGAGTAGTGTAGAGGAGAAGAAATGAAATAATCATGCCTCATGTATCATGCTTCAACTAAGTAATCTATGTCTTAAATTGTATAAGAAACTTATGAATAGATAAAAGAACTTGACACGGTTGGATTTTTATGATAAACTACCCCATATTCAGAATTTCCATTGAGGTTAGGGTTGTAGCATGGTCTTCAAGGTACTATATGATTCTCGACTGTGTTGAATTATATCACTTTTTAATTTTTTACCTACTTCGAGGATATGGACCTTGTAAAAACATGTTTATGTGTCTATAGATGTATAATATATCCCAATCAATACCCCAAATTTTTGAGACATGTGTGATAAAACATTTGAGTTTGCAGCTCAAAATAATAGATGTGTATCCATAAGTAATCATTATGATAATCTATGTAGGATCGCATAAAGGCTAAAACGGTTGCCATCGTTGGGAACCTAAATATGCAAAAGGGATTACACGGTGGAAACCATGGCACATATAGAAATAAATATACAATATGCAACAAAAAAATACATTTTTCTATAAGTAATAACAACAATGTAAAAGTGTTAATTGTTTCCTAAGCTAGAGTAGTAATAGTATACTAGTGTAGTAAAAAGCAATATTATCGTAAACTAGAGTAGTAATAGTCAATTACGTCATGAGTCGAGTAGTAATAGTATAGAAATAGAGACTTCGTAGTAGTAAGAATTGATCATGTCATAAGTCATAGTAATAATATTATATGTTTATAGAAATATACATAATAGCATAGAGACAAGTAATTGATAATTGATTTAATATAAATAGATTTAAACCTTTATTTCAAATTAATTACTATAACAAATGATATTCTGATAATAAAATACAGTAATGGACAAGAAATAAGCATTCAAAGGTATGAAACCCTAAGAAAATGAGAGAGGGAAGGTGACTTAGCTGATTTCTGAGTGATCTAGAAGTGATTTGAACTAAGTAACTGTTTGAAAAGGTGGGAAACAATGTCGAAAAGGCTCACCGAGGGTTTTGTAACTTAGAAATGTACATGATAGAAGCACCCATGGGAGGATAGGAGAGGACTGAACTAGGTGTTAGTCTCCACTTAGATGCCCGGTTCTGGTCTTTTTGGGTGGAGGATCTTTGTTGATTTTCTTTTGTCTCTCTTTTTTCATGCAATGTTGTTGGTTGAACTCCGTAACCTATAAAATAGATGTGTACATGTACATGTCCACAAACCACATCAAATCTAATAAAAAAATATGCAAAATGTGGAATCGGACGACCCCAACATCCACCTGAAGAGTGAAATTATGATCGAGCATTGCACTACATCTCAAACTCCATGTAGTTTTGTGTGTAATGATGCCCTAGTTTTCTCTTGTGAAATTTACACTATGATAGCGGGCTATATCTTAATTGTCCCAAGTATTCAAATATGTGTGATGGAACTAAAGTAGCTTCACCTCATATCTTTTGTATGCAGATCAATGCATCCCCTTGTCCCTTGTATGAGTGTGTTAAATGTATGCTTTGTAATGCTCTTATGCCTTTGTGCAAGATTAGGTGATGATAGATAATGCTTATAGTGCTTGGTCCCTTATTTGAGAGTAATAATTGTGTGTGTGTGTGTGTGTGTGTGTGTGTGATTCCCTTGTTTTAATTGTTTAATTGACAACCGAAAGGTCAACCCAAAGTATTAAAAGGTGACCAAAAGGTGAAAAATGACCCAAAAGAGTAAGAAGATGATAAAGAAGGGCAGGAGTGCCCAGGATGGATATGAGTTCCTAGGTGCTTCTTTCTTACTTGGGTGCTAGTGTCTAAAGTCAAAAAAAGATAAATTTGTCAAGTGTCAAAATTTTTGTAAGATGTGTAAATCTAGTAAAGTGCAAGAAAAAGAAATCAAAGATCCAAAATGAGTTTCCAACAACTATTTTTCTTGCTAAGGAATAATTGTTATCCCGTAAAATTGACAAGGGCAATTTTATTGATAACCATACCGAAAATTTTGTTCTGATCCCTCGTTAGGGACTCCTTGCATTCGGAACGTTGCAAAATCCCTTCCCGGGAAATCTGGTTTTTCGAACTTAGTCGTTTTTGGTCTTTTTGGCCGGGCGCATAGAATGACTATGCAACACCAACTTTTGATGCGCCCCCTTAAAACCCTTTGGCACATGTCTTCTCGTGTCAACAAGCATTTTGGTGTGCCTCTTTATGTTGAGTCTTTCCTGCGTGCGCCAGGGCGCATGCGCCTTCCTGTCGACATAACTTTTGTTGCGCCTCTTTCTGGTGCGCCAAAGGCGCACATTTTCTTCTGTCAAACACCACTTCCGGTGCGCCATAGGCGCACATATTTTCATGTTGACGAGTCTTTCGGTGCGCCAAAGGGCGCATGCTTTCCCGTGTCGACAGCTCATTTGGTGCGCCCCTTTAGAAAGTTGGTGGCGCATTTATTACTGCCTCGCCTATATATAGGCGCGTCTGCGCTGTCATTGTCACCGGAGCAATCACGTGACTATTTTCATTATTTTCTCTGACCCTGTCAGCGCACCTGCCTTGTCGCTTTCGATCACGTTGTGGACCCGTTCTCACGCTTTTTCATCGTTTATATCCGGGTAAGTGGCCTTCTGTCTTTCGTGCGTTTTGTTTTTGTGGTTTTTGGCTGCTAGGTTGGTTCAGTATGGATTGAAAGGATTAATTCATGAATTTGTTTCCCCGTTGTCTTTCCACATTTCTTCCTCCTCTTTCCAGATCTGCTGGCAGAGAGAGTCTTGCCCTGAGGTAAAAGCTTGAAAACCCTTTTGGTATTAAACCTTTCCAATCACCCGAATAAAACTTGCAAAGAGAGCTTAGCCATATGTGGAAACCCCTCTGAGAAAAATCTGAACCTTAAAGAAAAAGGAAAACTGTATTTTCCTTTGGCGCATTGGCATTCCATGCTTCATCATAAAAAGGTGCGCCCTCATGGCGCACTTCCCTCGCATGCTGCAAATACTTCCCATGCGCCCCTTGGCGCATCAAACTTGGATGCAACATAAAGAATTCCTGCGCCCTTTTGGCGCACCCAGCATCCATGTGACAGCCCTTTCATATGCGCCAAGTGCTAAGCTATAGAGGCGCAGGCGCGTTCCTCATCGCAGCAACATCCTGTTGTGCAAACCCTTCATGCGCCGCGCCAAGTTCCCTTAAGCGCGCCAAAAGCACATGTTACACAAACCCTATATGCGCCTTTGGCGCACCGATGTTCCGTGCAACACAAATTTTTCATGCGCCTTTTACAAAATACATCCATATGGCGCAGGCGCACTTGTCCTTACAGCAACACAAAATGCATCCTGCAGTGTCTACGCGCCATGCGCCCTGAGGCCTTTAAATTGCTGACTCTTTCTTCTGAAGCATTTCAATGGAAAATCAACCAGCTGACATGGCTTTCTTCAATTGGGTTTCACGTCTTATTCTTGCAGATCAGCAATTAAGCTCAGAAGAACATATGTCAACATCAAGCAAGAGACCCACCAAATCCAAAGACTATTCCAAACTCCCAGAGAAGCTCATAGACGAGCGGGAGACTTGCGAGGCGATCAGTGAACGACACAAGGATCCTTCCCAGGATCAACTAGGGCCCATGATCAGCAAGTTCATGGAATACCGCGCTCAATTCCACATCTCGTCACTCGAGCAAAGAATGTATGTGCTACTCCCTTTTCAAATTACAGGCAGGGGATGACGATGATGAATAGTGGCTTCTTCTTCTTCTTCTCTCTCTTCTTCGACTTTCTTTTTGTAAATATCTAAAGTATGTTGGCACAAATGATGACATCATCCATGTTGCACCATGGGATGATGTCATCCATCAAGTTGTCAAAAGTCAACATGACTTTGAGATATTTTGTATATCCTTGTAGATATTTTGTAAATATCTTTGTAAATAGGTGGTTGGCTCCTTTTTGCCTTCTTTTCTCTCCTTCTTCTATAAATACCCCAATACTTGTTGTATTGTGCATGAGTGAATATCTTTCAGATGAAAAATAGAAGTGAGGAGAAAAGACTTTGAGCTTTTTGTAACAGAAATAATTATTAATACAATATTTAGACTTTGTGCTGAATACATGTGTTATTTGCATCAGATCTTTCTTATGTCAGATCTATGTGTTTATTCTGTTAAATCTGCTTCTGTTTTATTGTCATTTATTCATCAGTATTGCTTTGCTCGTTTATGCAAGTAAGTTTGGCTCTGTTTACTACCAATCCCAAAACATAAACCTTCTGACCTTTCTGCTTTGGAATTCATTTCTTTTCTTCCTTCGGACCTGCTCTTTCTTCATCTTCTCTTTCATTCCTTTCTTTTTGCAGTCGGAAACACCCTACTGGGATGAGATCCCAAACCCCCGAAGGTGGAATATTGTGAGACTTGCACAGATTCCTGCTGGTAGAATAGCAATAAACCAGTTTTGCTTTACTGACTCAAAGAGGGGCTATGCCCTGCACACTGTTGGCTCGTTTATCCATAGATCTGCCCAAGTGACAGATTTTCAGACCAACAGTTTTTGGCGACTCTGCTGGGGATCGAATAGATCTATCAGATCTATGATGGTGGTAGGATAGAAAATCAGAGAAATCAGAAAAATCACTGCCTGTTTGCAAATCTGCACTTTTTGTTAAAAATCAAAATTTTTTGCAAAAGTGATCCAAATCAAAAATTTTCTTCTGAGATCCATAGATCTGGCCTAGTTGGAGGTCTTTAGTTCGCTGAGTTTTTATAGAAATTTGTGTTTTACCGTAGATCTGAGTTTTTGACTGTTTACCAAAAGTGTTGAAACCCTTTGAAAAAGTCAAATTTAGATCCGAAAATCAGCTTGCTAATCTTCACTATCATTTTATCCTCGCTGTTATTTGTCATTAACCGCAATCGGTTTTCAAAAGAGGATAGTTTTTAAATATTTAAGAAAAGTACATGCTGCTGGTTTTTGTCAGAAAAACCAGAAAATCAGCAAGTACACCCAAAAATAAATTTTAAATCTGCACCACAGCTGTTCCAGATCTGGAAGGTACACTGGCAGGTGAGCCATTTACGCGTGGCAAGCGAGCTCGTGGAGAAGTCGATCCTACTTTTGATCGGCTTCAAAGGCACAATTTTAGTGTAGCACTGACGTTCTTTTCATCACTAAGTTCAGCTGATCGGTCAACCGTGAGCGCCTCCCCACGGAAGAGCCGGTTTTCACAAGGAGCCTCTACATCCCTTTGCAGTGCTTTATTGCTCAGTGGAACCACACTCCCAGCCTGAGTTCTTTTTCCAGCTGTCCAGATGGCGGTACCATGGGGAAATGCTATGGGTCCTCTCACATTACCACATCCTGTTCACGTGCTCCCTCACGGAAACCGAAAGAATTTTCCCAAATTCGACGGGAGTGGAAACCAAAGCACGGATTTGCACATATCTGCATTCATCATGTCATGCAGTATCTTGGATGTAACTCACGAAGATGTGTCGGTTCACCTTTTTCTGGAAACTCTACAAGGGCCCGCAGCTGAATGGTTTCAGCATTTGCCGGCCGGATCTATTACCAGTTGGGCCACCTTGCGGGACACTTTTGAAGACAGGTACAAACCTTCAGAAGATGCATTTGCCTTGTTATCACAAATCACTCACCTGAAGAAGGAGGCCAATGAGACCATGCGTGATTTTATCACCAGGTTCAATGCATTAATCAATCGGGTTCCTGTCGCCATGCTTCCAACACCAGAAAATCAGAAGTGTTTCTTCGTGAATGCTATGAGCTCGAAAGTAAGTTTCTTGCTCCTACAAGAGCAAGTGGCTACCTTGATTCTTGCCCAGGCCGCTGCCATCCGAATTGAAGATAATTTGATAATATCTGGCGAATTGAGAAGGGAATCCTCCAAGCCTAAATCTTCGGGCCCTTCACCCAATACTTCGTCTGATCCGGCCTTTCAAAAGATGGCTAACGACTTGCTTGCATTGAAGAGGCAGTTAGCCCAAGCTTCTCCCAGTTCCTCATACCGGGATATTCCACGGAGGAACTTCATTTCCAACAATGTTCCTCAAAGGCCGCGCTTACCCGCAACTGCTCCGCGGTTGGCGCTTGAGGCTCCTCCGGTCAACGCTCTAGCCGAAATCGAAGAAGAGGAACAAGATTATGAAGAACCTTCGTCTCAGGGCGAAGATGATCAAGACGTCGGTGAGCCGACTGGCGACTCTACTATTGGGTATATGGAATTTGATGAGGAAGAATCTGATGAAGAAGAGGGTACCCAGGGCTATGCGAGCGGACAATCATATGTTGTTTTTACCCGCTCGCAAGGAAAAGAAGCAGAGGTCGCTGCCCATGTGCGTATGAGGAAGGTCATGTCAAACACGCCTCCAACCATTGCTAAAAGAGGTAATCCTCTTCCTACTCAGCTCCCTGTTAAGTCTTTTACAAGGAAATCTTTTCCCCCCATCTCTCCTCCAAATCAGCCCTCTCATATTCCTATCAAGACCAGTAATCCTACTCCACCATCACGAAGTGAGGGACTCATTCCTTCACCAACGCAACCCTTGGCTGCATTTGATATCATAGATCACGCTAAAAAGACCAAGATCCAAATGTCTGAAGCCGAGTACCTTCAGTCAAATCCCGAACAGCTTGTAAGATTGACCAAGTATATTCAAAGTCAAGCTGCCATATCTAATCAGGTTTCCCCAAAAGGAATCCTTTCCACTCCTCCTGAATCCCACATAAATGTTGCTTCAACATCTGCATCAGGCAAGATAGAACCTTTCTATCTCTCCCTCCTAATCAATGGTCACAAGTTGAGTAACTGCATAATTGATTCCGGAGCTTCTGATAACATCATGCCGGAAAAAGTCACCCATGCTTTGGGCCTCACCCTTACCAAGCCTTTTGGCAGATGTTATTCCTTGGAAACCAAGCAGGTTCCGTTGATTGGCCAAATCAAAGACGTGCAATTTGCATTTGCGGCATTCCCAGAGAAGAGAGTAAAGATGACCATCCTCGTTGCTGACATTCCAGCAGCCTACGGAATTTTGCTGGGAAGAAGTTTTTGCAGCGAAGTTGGTGGGGAAATTCATATGGACTGGTCTAAGGCTAGAATCCCCGTCAAAGGTGTAATGCAGACCTTGGAGCCAGAATCACAAAAGAAGTACTTGGTTACTAACTCTGAGGACCCCAAAGCTCAAATTCTTTTCGAATCATCAGGGATGGGGAACTATTTCTTGTCTACCGAGTCTGACAAAATGGTTTTTCTCGTTCAAGAAGGAGATCTTAATAAGATCTGGACCTTGCAGTTCGATGGCAACTGCGCAACCAGTGGATGTGGTGCTGGAGCCGTGCTAATATCTCCCGAGGGGGAGATTGTTCCTCTCTCTTTCCATTGCAGCTTTTCAACACGAATAATATCGCCGAGTATGAATCTTTGCTACTTGGCATGCAAGCCGTGAAAGAAAGAGGGATCAAAATCTGAAAGTACAAGGTGATGCAGAGCTAGTCGTGAATCAAGTTAGGAGGATATATCAAGTGAAGAATGAGAGGCTCAGGCATTACCGTAATGCGGTATGGGACAACATTGAAGAGTTTGATGCTTTTTCAATTGAATCCATTCCAAGAGCCCAGAATGACATGGTTGATTCATTGGCCGTTTCAGAATCCCTCATGCTACCTCACCCAGATTGAAAACAAACAAATACACCATTGAGGTGGTTTTCCACCCAAGCGTGCCAGACAATTCTCAGCATTGGCAAGTATTCAACGATGACAATCAACTCATTGCCTTTCTAGAGAAGGCAAATTTTTTTAAAGAATTACACTTTGAAGGATCTACTTCCACTTGCCGTGAATCGCTTATCGATCAAGACGATGAATCCAAGGGAACGACGGAATTAGAGATGAGTGTTATCTCCGTTTTGAGTTTATGAAAAAATGATTAGATAACCCCTATGAAATTTTTGGAGTTGATTTTGCTTTTGGCCTCATATTGAGAAATTCGGGTTTGTCCAATAGTTCGACATGAGTTTTACATGCTTTGTGTCGCCTGCTTTTCAAACCCAAACCCGCTTCATATTGAGTAAATCAGGTTTTGACCTCCGGCGCATCGAACATGTCTTATTCAAAACATGTTTTGTGTCACCTGTTCCCCGATACCCGAAGTCCGATTAGGTCCTTTGTATCGGGTTTTCGGAGCTGTGAAGCATCTAAACATCTCATGCTTTATGTCTTGTGTTTTCCGAAACCCGAAGCCCGAATTGCACTAAGCCTCCTTTGTGTCGGGTTTTCGACCTCTCAAACATGCTGACATGGCATTCATGCCGAGTTGTCGGTGAGTTGGCACGTGCCGAGCTGAAGTGTATTAATTACAATTTTCTTATAAATACGCGGATTTCCACGTCATTTTTACCGGACTTATTTTTAACTCGTGGATTTTTCGTACATGCTCTTCCAACCTCGAAGCCCGAAAGCTCGCCTGTGCCCGATCGATTCACCATTTTTCGATCTTCCCTTTCTCTGGTTGAAGGTATTTCTCTCTCCATTCTTGGTTCCTAGTTTTTATGGATTGATTCCACGTGAGTTCTTCCCATTTTCTTGCTGGGTTTTGAGGGATTTTTATTCTTTTTCTTTCTGGAGTTATTTTGAAAAAGAGGTTTAGGTTTTAGGGTTTATCTCTTCTAAATTACCATTTGGGGCTATTTCCTCAAAGTTTTATTATATGCCTGGTACATGAATGATTAAAAGGAGATTGCATGTTGGAAATTCAACACAAAACCCTGTTTTTCTCTTCGGGGTTTCAAAGGTTGTTTTGCAGTGTCGCAGACCCAAAGTATATCGAAGGTTTGGTTTGCCGACTTTCCAGTGTTCCCGACATCATCGGCAGTGCCGGCTTTCCCAAAGTTCCGACATTATCAAACGTGTCGGGTTTTTCAAAGTTCCGAAGTTCCGACACCTCCAAGTTCTGACATTATCAAACAGTGTCGGTTTTTCAACAGCATCGGGTTTTCAAGATTTCCCGACATCCTCCTCGCCAAGATATCGGATTCTTCCGCTCTTCCCATATCGGCAGGTCGATTCTCACAAAGGAGCAAAGTGTCTTCTGAGCTTCGAAACTTTCTTCCTTCGATATCCTTCATGTCGGACCCTGGTCCATCTCAGGAAAAGACCGAGAAGTCAGGCAGAATGAAATATAAGTTTAAAAAGCTGGAATCTCCATCGTATGTTGATTGCAACTACGACATCCGAGACACCGAACTGGGAAATATAGACATTGAAGATTTCTGGAGTAGGGTGAGGAGTTCTTCCCAAACTCCATGGATGAAAACTATAGCCGATAGTGGCTTGCCTCTCTCGCAGCCGGGTCTTCCCATGTCTACTCAAAGTCCAATTCATCTTGGCTTGTGCATCCAGTTATGACTCGGCGTCTCGTTCTGTGAGAAGTCAATCAGGTGAAGTAGTGGTCAAATTGATGGAGGTTATTTTGATGATCTCCTCAAATTGCCTAATTTTGACGAGTATGGAGAGTTGGACATCAAGTCAGCTCAGAAAGCCTGGGACAACGATCAGGAAGACTGCATCAAACATGTGAACAAGAAGTTCCTGATCAAACCCAAACCAGCTATCTCCAGATTTCCAAGGATTATCCCCAGGAGTGATTTCATCCAAGAAATCAATGACATCATCACCCTGCTGAGTCGGGTTTTTGGTTTGCCCGAATCAAATGTATTTCAAGGATGGATGTATCAATTTATGATCACCATCAAGAAGAATCAGCAAGGGATCGACTGGGGTACTCTCATCAGCAATGAGATTGATTCCCAAATGACAACGGTCTTGTCAACTGGGAAATTTTATATGTCTTCATATGTCACATACGCAGCAGCCGGGATGAGGAACTATCCCGGGCTGGATACCAAGGGAAGCAGAACGGTGAACCAGGTGTATCAATACTTCCCTCAATTGACAAAGAAGGGGTCCAAAGACCATTTCAGGAGGGTGAATGATGCCTTCTTCTATGAAAATATCTGCAGGATAAACCCTGAGCTGAGGAAGACAAGAGTCTCAGATGAGGCTTGGGCTGAAGTTTCTAAATGGGGATGTATCTTCTTACAATTCAAGAAGTTTACATATCTTCGGGTGGTCATGTACTCGGGAGATCCTTTTCACCTGCCTCGATATCCAGGGGATAGACTGATATTGATGGAGTTGGTTAGGCAGCTGTTGGATTTCCATAAATTCCAACAAAGCAAACATAAGGCTGCTGTATCCTTCCCAATTTCTATTGGGAGATATACTTGCTCAACAGTAGTGAAAGCCAAAAATGTTGTCCACGAACTTCAGGACAAATTGAAAAAGCATATGAAGCCTCGAGATGGTTTTGATATCCGAGGAGTGCTCAGAGCATATGGAACCCAACATCTGCATAGGCCAAACATAGAGGATATTTGGGTAGATCTGCGTAATGAGGTTGCTGTTCGCAGAAAGGATAATAGCAGATTGACTATTGCTGAGATTCAAACACTGGAGCTTGCTGATTTACCAGAAGGTACGGGTGACAATGAAAGTGTTTTGGATCTTTCCTATGATGGACTAAAGGAGGATCAATATGTTTTCCCACCTATTGATTGGTCACCAAATAAAAGCCTCTATTACAGATAGGTCGGCTCTAATCCTTGCTCACACCAAAGCATGGCTCTCCTCTTGGGGAATGAATTTTAAAGATGATAAATTTTCAAAGTTGACTGCATCAGAGGCGGGGCCCTCCAAAAAGGAAAAGGACAAAAATCTTCTAGGACGCCTATAAAGGTCAAGATTGTCAAAAAGAGGAAAGAAAGAGAAATCTCTTCAATTGTTTCTCCAGTAGAAATGGTGAATGTGCCAGAATCACCAACACCACCAGAAATAGGAGAAATTAATTTGGAAGAAGGAGGAAGCCAGCTTCTGTCTTCACCATTTGCTGATTGCTCAACTGAAGAGACCTTATCTCTTGCATCCAAGTCTTTGGAGTCTGGATCTGTGCCTCTTTCCACACAACCACTCCTACCTCCTTATTCTCCAACAACTTCTTCAATAATGGCCACTATTTTCTCTAGACTTTCACCCCTCTCTGCTGGTACCCAAGTGATCACCAACACACCCCCTCCTGTGCCTCTTTTTATTGGATCTACTACCACGTTGGTAACTATTCCTCCTCCACTAGTAGAATCTTCTCCCCTTGAGGGTATGATACCAGCTTCTGCAACCATGGCAACTCCTCTGATACACCGCAATGGCTACTCGAGAAAACTCCGAGGAAGAGGAAGGTGATTGTGCCCCTACCAGCCTTTGATTTCAGCTCACTCAAGGCTCCTACTGCGAAATCAGCCAAGAAACCCAAAACAGTTTCAAGGGTTTTGGTGGATGCTTCAGGAGATAAGTTCGCAGAGATTGCCACTCCCTCGACTGACAAAACTAGAGAGGATATAACAGCCTCTGATTATCAGGTAACTAGGGTGGCTCTAGGGAAAGTGACAGCAGAAGGGGCGCAACAAGATGCATGGGATTCCATAAACGTGTTGTGCCAAAAGTTGAAAGAAACAAAGGACAACAGAGATGAGCTCAAGGAAAAAGTGGAGCAGTTGACAGAGGTTTTGATTAAACTCTCAAAACCCCTTGAATCCATACCACCTTCTTCTGTTTCTGCCGGATTCGATTTCTCATCGGTGCCTACAATTGAAAAGATTGCTAAAAAAGGAAGGGTGGTTGATGAATGGATCCAAAGGTTGCTCCAACAGGGAAGGAAGTAATTCAAGACGTGGTGCAAGTTCATCACTCCTTGGGAGACATTCAGAAGGATGGAGAGAAGATGGATGAAGAATTCTCTCAGAAATTGGACATCTTGATTTGACTTTTGAAGCTCTCCAGTGTTAAAGCAAATACCAAAGACATCTCTTGGTGGAAGAAGGTATTCTCCCACATACGATAAGCATTTCCAAATGACCAAGGCCATCGTTCGTTTAGAATAAAGATTCTATGAAGCCTGCAGAAGTTGAGAGAATCAAGGGATAAATTGATTGATGGGAAAAGTGATCTGAAGAAGAATTGCTCAAGATTTGTCCAAAGGTGTCAGCTTGGGAACTCGTATCCTATCGCAGATGACCTCTTCAAGAAAATACAAGAGTCTCTGCTTTAAAGATGAACCAATAAGCGGATTTGACCTTGAGATCATGGATCGGTTGGTAAGGGTTGAACATTCTTTGGAGGCCTTAAGAAAGCTCAGCAAAGGATTGAAAAAGCTTCCCGGCACTGCCAGCGATGTTCATGAAACCTGTGAAATTTGGAATGATCATTCCACTGCGCCTGATGAAAACGAAATGCAAGGCATAATTCGAAGTTCCAGAATTTTAGAGCAAATAGCCTCTCACCGGAGGAAGAAAAAGAGGAAGAAGCAAAGGATGATGATTCAGATTAAGTCTCAAACGTTTCATGTCATTTCAATCTTGAAATCGACATGTCTTTTTCATTTCTGTTTCATCACATTTTTGAATCATATTTTGACTTGATCTCCTGCGTGAGAATCAAGCAAAATAGAACTCTTGTTAAAACGCTATTTTTAGATCTCGCCCTATTTTATCTCTACTTCTTTTGTTATAAATAAGGGATGCTTATGCATTCCAAAGGGTCGATATTTTGGAATATTTGGGGGCTATTGGAAAGAAGAAAACTTTGTGTTTTCATTCAATCATTTTGAAGAATAGGAATCGATATTGTTTTACAGACTTTGTGTTGTGAAATATATCTTACTTAAGACAGTGTTCTTATGTTCATGATCTTAAGCTATTCTTTGCATAGCATCTTAGTGTTTCTGATTATTTCGGACATTATATTTGTGATCTAAAACTCGTATGATTATTTCGTGCTCTGTGTTTACTCGAAAGAAAATACGTTTCTCCCATTTCCTTTCTATTGTGCTTCTTTCATTGTAACAGTTTCTAACCCAGTTCATTTAAGGAAGAAATACCCTTGAATCATGTGAATGTGGATTTCGGGATTCCATCCCAACCCCCAATGGTTAGATTAGTGTGAATACTGTATATATTGTTTACCGTGTTTTAGATTAGCAATAAGCAGGCAGCCTCACCTGTCTTTGAGGAGGGATTTAATCCCATATACTGTGGTTGAACCTCATATTTTGGTTTGACAAAATATCCAACCAACAGTTTTTGGCGACTCCGCTGGGAATACGGATCTATAGTATAAAGCTTATCCTCTCGGTGTCTGGCGACTCCGTATTTGCCTTATTTTCAACAAGATCTCCTTTCAGTTCAAGCTGGCCAGGAAGATCTTTACTCGGTCCCGCCGAGCTCAAGGTGAAATTGATCCGCTCTTTGAGTTACCGCAATAAAGACAATTTCAGCTTTCTCCCGACAAAGATTGCCTCTAACCAAACCAAGTTCTTCACTGCTCGAGAAACCGGATCCCCGTGGAACAGAAGCATCTCAGAACTTGTCATGCACTACTCTTGTCTGATACTCAGATCCCTGTACGCACTCTTTTCAGAAGGATGGCGGTTCAACCTGTGCCTTGGGGCGCAGTTATTGGTCCTCTTTCTTTGACTCCTCCATTGAATGAGTTACCACGTGGATCGCGTAAAAACATTCCCAAGTTCAATGGGGATGGGAAGTAGCATCCTGACGAGCACATAGCATCTTTCTTTGTTGCATGTGGTGTTCTCGGAGTAGCCCACGAAGATGTCTCCATCCGACTCTTCGTTGAAACGTTGCAGGGTGCAGCAGCTGAATGGTTTTATCACCTCCCGAATGCATGCATCGCAAACTGGGCTACCATGCGACTAAGTTCGAAGCACGTTTCAAACCAGCCAAAGATTCCCATGCTTTGTTAGCTCAGCTCACGCATATGAAGAAGGAATCACATGAACCTATGCGGGAATTCGTGGCAAAGTTCAACAAGCTGATCCGGAAGATTCCAGAAATAGCTGTACCTACTCCGGAAAACCAAAAATGCTTCTTCATCAATGCTCAACCTCCTGATATAAGCTTTTTATTAAGAAGGTCGGTTATCCCAGATTTGGCTACTGCTCAGTCAACAGCTACTGAAATAGAGGATGATCTCATCTTGGCCGGAAGGATCAAGAAAGACATACCCAAACTCAAAAATCAAGGTTCTTCTCAAGGTAACACTGATCCTATGTTTCAAAAAATGGCTAACGATTTAATTGCTTTAAAAAAGCAAATGTCCCAACAGGTGAGCAATGTTCCGTATCGGGATATCCCTAGACGGAATTTCAATAACAACAATGGTGCACCTGCCAGAGATAGGCCACGGTTAACTCCTGCTCAACCGAGACTAGCAATTGAAGCTCCTCCAGTCAATGCAGCAGTAGAAATAATTGAAGAAGATGATGAAGGAGAAGAACAAGATTCCCATGAGGCTTTCGAAGCTTCAGGATATGCTGATGAGTCTTATGACGAGTCAGCTGGTGACTCCAGCATTGGGTATTTGGAATACGATGAAGATGAATGCTTGCCAGATGGTCAGTCATTTGCTGTCTTCACTCGGTCCCAATCTCAGAATCCCAGAAAACCTCTTGAAAACACTAAGGAGAAGAATAAGGAACCTCCCATATCCATAGTTAAGAGGGGTACCCCTATTTCGCAAAACTGAAAGAGAGGTTACCAAAAAGGTAGCTGCTCCTTATTCTCCTTCTCCTAAGATCAGTGCCTCAGCACAAGCTCATGTAATTAGATCTGAGCCTACCATCATTCCTTCTTATACTACTTTTGACATTATTGATCATGCAAAGAGAACCAAAATTCAAATGTCGAAGGCGTAATACCTTCAAATAATCCTCGAATGCTTTGAAAAGTTGGCCAAGTTCATCAGAAGTAAAGCGGCTGTTCCATCACCTTCAAAAGGTCTCCTTCCAAATCCTACTCAACTCCCACCACAGAACAATCTGACCTCTGCTTCTTCCTCAGGAAAAATTGAACCATTCTATTTGTCTCTACTTATAAATGGGTTTAAACTCAGCAATTGCATCATCGACTCAGGAGCCTCTGATAATGTTATGCCCGCAAAAGTGGCCCATGCCCTTGGACTTACTTTGACTAAGTCATATGGACGGTGCTACTCCATGGAAACTAAACAAGTCCCTTTGATTGGTCAAATCAAGGACGCACAGTTTGCATTTGTTGCCTTCCCTGAGAAGAGAGTGAAAATGACTATTCTGGTTGCCGACATTCCTGCAGCTTATGGTATCCTCTTGGGTAGAGGATTTTGTAAAGACGTTCGAGGAGAGATTAATATGGATTGGACCAAAGCTAAGATCCCGGTCAATGGGGTTCATCAGGTTCTTCATCCTGAACCACAGGCGAAGTATTTGGTGACCAAATCAGATGATCCAAAAGCTCAGATTCTTTTCGAAGATGCTAGCTTTGGGAATTATTTCATGACTTCGAGATACCTATCAGAGATGTTGAAGAAGAAGATCCCAATGCTATTTGATGCTCGAATTTGATGGTAGCCGCCAACCTCCGGATCAAAGCACTGGTGTTGTTCTTATATCTCCTAGCTCCGAGATTTTCCCATCACTTACAAGTTGTAATTTGATAATACTAACAACACGGCCAAATATGAAGCCCTCGTTATTAGGATTAGAAATGGCCGCATGTATGGGAATCCAAATCTCAAGGTTCGTGGAGATGCAGAGCTGATTGTCAATCAGTCGTGGGTATATATCGTGAAAAATGATCGCTTGAGACATTACAGAACAAAGTTTGGGATAGTATAGAATGCTTTGATGCATTTTCTATTAGGCGCTTTTGAGAGATTATAATGATAAGGCTGATTCTTTGGTCAGATCTCGCATCCCTTCTTCTTCCTCACCCTCGCCAAGCAAGATACATACTCTATCGAGATTGTCTACCGTCCCAAAGATTCCGTATAATGCAACTCATCGGGTGTGTTCAATGATGATCAACAGTGTTGGCTTTTCTAAAAAGGCCGACACAATTTCAAAGTGAGTTATATTTTGAAGGTTCAGAATCAGCCTTCCGTGAAACTATCTTGGATCCATATCAAGAGGTTGATGGTGAATTTATTCAACTTAAAGGCAACAAGATACCTAAAGGTTTGGTTTCTTCGAGGGCTTGTTTGATAAGCATGATCGCTTTATTCAAAACAAAAGGCAAGTCGAAGGAGTTTCTTCCTCTCAAGTAGATCAAATCAATCTAGGTTCGTCTCGATCAACCTCGATGGTGAATATCGGGAAATGTTGTTCTCCCGAAGAGAAGGTGAGATTCACTTCGCTTTTGAAGAAATACATCGATGTGTTGGCCTGGTCTTATGCAGATTTAAAATCCTTCAAGCCCAAAGATGTACAAAGACAAGATCCCTTTAAAGCCCGATGTGAAGCCGCATACATAAAAGCAAAGACATTACAATCCCAAGATCTCAGGAACTATCCTGGCAGAAATTCAGAAGATGTTAGATGCTAGAATTATTTTCCCAATCCATCACTCCACTTGGATTGCTAACATTGTTCTTGTCAGGAAGAAGAATGGTGAAATCCGGATCTGTGTTGACTTCCGAACTTGAATCACCTCACCAAGGATAACTATCCTTGCCTATCATGGATCGTATTACAAATCAAGCATCGGATCAAATGCTTTCCATGCTCGACGGATTTTCGGGATATAACCAAGTCGAGGTAATACCAGAGGATCAACACAAGACGGCCTTCACGACCCCATGGGGTACCTTTGCTTACAGGAGGATGCCTTTCGGCTTGATCAACGCCGGAGCCACTTTTCAGAGAGCTATGGACTTGGCATTCAGAGATTTGATGGGCAAGGTCATAGTTGTGTATTTGGATGACTTGACCGTTTTCTCTAAAAAACGGAGTGATCATTATGATCATTTAGAACAAGTACTTTTGAGATGCAGAGTCACGGATTTCATCAATCCCAAGAAGTCCATGTTCGGGGTGACCGAAGGAAAGCTGCTGGGTCATATTGTGACTAAAGAAGGAACTAAAATTGACCCAGAAAGGGTAAAGGCTATTCAGAGCCTCACCTTACCCACAAGTAAAACCGGAGTTCATTCTTTCTTCGGAAAAGTTAATTTCTTGAGAAGATTTGTACCTGATTTCGCTGACAAAACCAAGGATATCCTTGGAATGATGAAAGGAAAAGTCCCATTTCGATGGAGTACAGAAGGGAAGCTTGTGTTCGAAGAAATCAAAAAGGAAGTTGCTTGCACTCCTATCTTAGTATGTCCAGATTTCAAGAAAAATTTCATCATGTACAGCTACGCCTCTGCCCACATAGTGTCAGCCATCCTGATGCAGGAAAATGGGGAAGGCATCGAAGCTCCCATCGCATTCATGAGCTGTCCGCTGAAAGAACATGAATTGAAGATGTCACAGATTGAAAAGCATGCTTACGCAGTGGTGTGAGCAGTAAAACATTTCAGGTACTATGTGCTGAATTCCCATACTCTCGTTCTCGTTCCTGATACTGCTGTTAAATCCATTCTGACTCAACAAGAGCTGGGAAGTCAACGAGGTACTTGGATAGCTAAGGTTCAGGAGTACGATTTAGACATCAGACCTACCAAGTTGGTACGAGGAAGGGGCCTGTGCCAATTAATTGCAGAAAATCATGCCGAAGCAGAGTATGAAAAGACTCAAGACACTTCTTCAGAGCTGCCCATGGTGCTTTTCGTGAGTACGACCGATGAATGGTACACGGACATTGCTTTCTTCCTAACTTATGGTGAATGCCCCCACATTTAAATCAAAAGGAGAAGAGGACCGTCAAGTTGAGATCTGCAAAATACCTTTTGTGGAATAATGCAATATACAAGAAAGGTATTGATGGTGTTTTCCTGCGTTGTGTTGATAAATCACAACAGGAAAAGTTATTAGAATCCTTCCATAGCCTAGCTTGCGGAGGACATTTTTCATCCTCTGTAATAGCGTATAAGATCCTACGGGCTAGGTACTATTGGCCTACTCTCTTCCGGGATTCAGCAGAATGGGTATCCAAATGTGAAGCTTGTCAACATTTCGTTGGTCGCTCCAAGCTAAAGCACAGCTCTTCCTCTGAAGCCTGTAGTGATTGAAGAACCTTTTCGCCAATGGGGGATTGATTTCATCGGAACATTGAATCCTACCTCCAGTGCCGGACATAACTACGTGCTGACTGCTACAGACTATTTTACCAAGTGGGTAGAAGCCGCACCAATCAAGCAAGCAACTTCTGAAGCCGTTTGCAAGTTCCTTAAGGAAAATATAATTGTCGATTCGTGTACCTCATAAGATCAGTAGTGATAATGCTTCTAATTTCTCATCACATGAGTTAACTGAATTTTGCTATGGATTCGGCATCACTCTGGCTCACTCATCTGATTATTATCCTCAAGGCAATGGGCAAGCTGAGTCCAAAGAATAAAAATCAAGTTACCATAATTAGGAAACTAGTGGATGAAAATCGAGAGACATGGCACAAAGCATCAGTATGATGCGTCAGGGGTGGATCGAATCACTCCAAAGCGAGCCATAGGGATGTCTCCTTTCCAATTGTTATACGGATTGATGCTGAAATTCCTATCTCAAGAGAATCGCCGCCTCAGCTGGCAAAAGCGGTCAAGATGCGGCCTTTAAGAATTCTATCGAGAAGAGGGTTATGTACCTAGCTAGGCTAGAAGAGGAACGAATAAAGGTAATTGATCGTATAGCAGATCATCGAGCAGAGTGAAGAAAATTTTTGACAAAAATCAAAGCAACAGAATTCCAGATTGAGATTTGGTGTTGCTTTGGGATAAGAGAAGAGAACAAAAAGGAATGCACGGGAAGTTTGATTCTTTGTGGAAAGGACCTTTCAAAATCCATGAGCTGAATGGCGAAAATAGTTTCCTACTATCATATCCGGATGGAGGACTACTCCCGCTGCTTTTCAAAGGACAACATCTAAAGTCGTTTCCACCATTAATGCAAGATGCTTCTCGCATTGTACATATTTTACTTTGTTTTATTGTGTGTTTGCTTTTGGTTTTCTTTCTTTCTTCATTTTGTTTTGTTTTGGTTTTCTTCTTTTCTCCGTAGCCCAATGGATAAGGCTCTGGTCCATGCGAAACCAGAGATTCTGAGTTCTCTTCCTTTGGTATTACAAAGAAAGTCCCCAGCTGGAGCCAGCTGTTATCTCCGTTTTGAGTTTACGACAAAACGATTAGATAACCCCTACGAAATTTTTGGAGTTGATTTTGCTTTTTGGCCTCATATTGAGAAATTTGGGTTTTCGGGTTTGTCCAACAGTTCGACATGAGTTTTAACATGCTTTGTGTCGCCTGTTTTCAAACCCGAAACCCGCTTCATATTGAGTAAATCGGGTTTTCGACTCCACGCATCGAACATGTCTTATTCAAAACATGTTTTGTGTCACTGCTCCCGATACCCAAGTCCGATTAGGTCCTTTGTATCGGGTTTTCTGAGTCAGAAGCATCTAAACATCTCATGCTTTATGTCTTGTGTTTTCCAAACCCGAAGCCCGACCGCACTAAGCCTCCTTTGTGTCGGGTTTTCGACCTCTCAAACATGCTGACATGGCATTCATGCCGAGTTGTCGGTGAGTTGGCACGTGCCGAGCTGAAGTGTATTAATTACAATTTTCTTATAAATACGCGGATTTCCACGTCATTTTTACCGGACTTATTTTTAACTCGTGGATTTTTCGTACATGCTCTTCCAACCTCGAAGCCCGAAAGCTCGCCTGTGCCCGATCGATTCGCCATTTTTCATCTTCCTTTCTCTCGTCAAGGTATTTCTCTCTCCATTCTTGGTTCCTAGTTTTTATGGATTGATTCCGCGTGAGTTCTTCCCATTTTCTTGCTGGGTTTTGAGGGATTTTTATTCTTCTTCTTTCTGGAGTTATTTTGAAAAAGGGGTTTAGGTTTTAGGGTTTATCTCTTCTAAATTACCATTTGGTGCTATTTCCTCAAAGTTTTATTATATGCCTGGTACATGAATGATTAAAAGGAGATTGCATGTTGGAAATTCAACACAAAAACCCTGTTTTTCTCTTCTGGGGTTTCAAAGGCTATTTTGCAGTGTCGCAGACCCAAAGTATATTAAGGTTTGGTTTTGCACGACTTTCCAAAGTTGTTCCCGACATCATCATGCGGGCTTTCCCAAAGTTCCGACATTATCAAACGTGTCGGGTTTTCCAAAGTTCCGACATTATCAAACGTGTCGGGTTTTTCGGAAGTTCCGACACCTCCAGCGCATCGGGTTTTCAAGATTTCCCGACATCCTCCTCGCCAGTATCGGATTCTTCCGTTCTTCCGCATATCCAAAGAGTCGATTCTCACAAAGGAGCAGTGTCTTCTGAGCTTCGAAACTTTCTTCCTTCGATATCCTTCATGTCGACCCTGGTCCATCTCAGGAAAAGACCGAGAAGTCAGGCAGAATGAAATATAAGTTTAAAAAGCTGGAATCTCCATCGTATGTTGATTGCAACTACGACATCCGAGACACCGAACTCGGGAAATATAGACATCAAGATTTCTGGAGAGTAGGTGAGGAGTTCTTCCCAAACTCCATGGATGAAAACTATAGCCGATAGTGGCTTGCCTCTCAGCAATGGGTCTTCCCATGTCTTCTCGTGTCTAGAATTCATCTTGGCTTGTGCATCCAGCTATGACTCGGCCTCGCTCGTGAGAAGTCAATCAGTGAAGTAGTGGTCAAATTGATGGAGGTTATTTTGATGATCTCCTCAAATTGCCTAATTTTGACGAGTATGGAGAGTCGACATCAAGTCACCTTAGAAAGCCCGGGACAACGATCGTGAAGACTCGCATCAAACATGTGAACAAGAAGTTCCCGATCAAACCCAAACTAGCTATCTCCGATTTCCAAGGATTATCCCGTGAGTGATTTCATCCAAGAAATCAATGACATCATCACCCCGCTAAGTCGGGTTTTTGGTTTGCCCAATCAAATGTATTTCAAGGATGGATGTATCAATTTATGATCACCATCAAGAAGAATCAAAGAAGGGATCGACTAGGGTACTCTCATCAAGAATGAGATTGATTCCCAAATGACAACGGTCTTGTAACTCGGGAAATTTTATATGTCTTCATATGTCACATACGCAGAATGATGAGGAACTATCCCGGCCGATACTGAGAAGGGAAGCAGTAATGCAAACCAGTGTATCAATACTTCCCTCAATTGACAAAGAAGGGGTCCAAAGACCATTTCAGGAGGGTGAATGATGCCTTCTTCTATGAAAATATCTCGCAGGATAAACCCCGAGCCGGAAGACAAGAGTCTCGATGAGGCTTGGGCTGAAGTTTCTAAATGGGGATGTATCTTCTTACAATTCAAGAAGTTTACATATCTTCTGGGTGGTCATGTACTCGAGATCCTTTTCCCGCCTCGATATCCAGGGATAGAATGATATTGATGGAGTTGGTTAGGTAGCATGGATTTCCATAAATTCCAACAAAGCAAACATAAGGTCACTTGTATCCTTCCCAATTTCTATTGGGAGATATACTTGCTCAACAAGAGAGTGAAAGCCAAAAATGTTGTCCATGAACTTCAGTGACAAATTGAAAAAGCATATGAAGCCTCGAGATGGTTTTGATATCCGAGGAGTGCTCAGAGCATATGGAACCCAGCATCTGCACAGGCCAAACATAGAGGATATTTGGGTAGATCTACGTAATGAGGTTGCTGTTCGCAGAAAGGATAATAGCAGATTGACTATTGCTGAGATTCAAACACTGGAGCTTGCTGATTTACCAGAAGGTACGGGTGACAATGAAAGTGTTTTGGATCTTTCCTATGATGGACTAAAGGAGGATCAATATGTTTTCCCACCTATTGATTGGTCACCAAAGAAAAGCCTCTATTACAGATAGGTCGGATCTAATCCTTGCTCACACCAAAGCATGGCTCTCCTCTTGGGGAATGAATTTTAAAGATGATAAATTTTCAAAGTTGGCTGCTTCAGAGGCGGGGCCCTCCAAAAAGGAAAAGGACAGAAAATCTTCTAGGAGCCTATAAAGGTCAAGATTGTCAAAAAGAGGAAAGAAAGAGAAATCTCTTCAATTATTTCTCTAGTAGAAACGGTGAATGTGCCAGAATCACCAACACCACTAGAAATAGGAGAAATTAATTTGGAAGAAGGAGGAAGCCAGCTTCTGTCTTCACCATTTGCTGATTGCTCAACTGAAGAGACCTTATCTCTTGCATCCAAGGCTTTGGAGTCTGGATCTGTGCCTCTTTCCACACAACCACTCCTACCTCCTTATTCTCCAACAACTTCTTCAAGAATGGCCACTATTTTCTCTAGACTTTCACCCTCTCTCTCGCCGGTACCCAAGTGATCACCAACACGCCCTCCCGTGCCTCTTTTTATTGGATCTACTACCACGTTGGTAACTATTCCTCCTCCACTAGTAGAATCTTCTCCCCTTGAGGGTATGATACCTGCTTCTGCAACCATGGCAACTCCCTCTGATACGCCGCAATGGCTACTCGAGCAAACTCTGAGGAAGAGGAAGGTGATTGTGCCCCTACCAGCCTTTGATTTCAGCTCACTCAAGGCTCCTACTGCGAAATCAGCCAAGAAACCCAAAACAGCTTTCAAGGGTTTTGGTGGATGCTTCAGAGATAAGTTCGCAGAGATTGCCACTCCTCGGCCGACAAAACTAGAGAGGATATAACAGCCTCTCGATTATCGTGTAACTAGGGTGGCTCTAGGAAAGTGACAATGAGAAGGGGCGCAACAAGATGCACGGATTCCATAAACGTGTTGTGCCAAAAGTTGAAAGAAACAAAGGACAAGCAGAGATGAGCTCAAGGAAAAAGTGGAGCAATTGATGAGAGGTTTTGATTAAACTCTCGAAACCCTCTTGAATCCATACCACCTTCTTCTTTCTTCTCTGCCGGATTCGATTTCTCCTGCAAGGCCTATAATTGAAAAGATTGCTAAAAAGGAAGGGTGGTTGATGAATGGATCCAAAGGTTGCTCCAACAGGGAAGGAAGTAATTCAAGACGTGGTGCAAGTTCATCACCCTGGGGACATTCGTAAGGATGGAGAGAAGATGGATGAAGAATTCTCTCAGGAAATTAGACATCTTGATTTGACTTTTGAAGCTCTCCAGGTGTTAAAGCAAATACCAGCACATCTCTTGGTGGAAGAAGGTATTCTCCCACATACAGATAAGCATTTCCAGCTGACCAAGGCCATCAGGTTTAGAATAAAGATTCTCAATGAAGCCTGCAGTAAGTTGAGAGAATCAAGGGATAAATTGATTGATGGGAAAAGTGATCTGGAAGAAGAATTGCTGAAGATTTGTCCAAAGGTGTCAGTTGGGAACTCAGGTATCCTATCAGCAGATGATCTCTTCAAGCAAATCCAAGAGTCTGCTCAAAGATGAACCAATAAGCGGATTTGACCTTGAGATCATGGATCGGTTGGTAAGGGTTGAACATTCTTTGGAGGCCTTAAGAAAGCTCAACAAAGGATTGAAAAAGCTTCCCAAGACTGCCAAATGATGTTCATGAAACCTGTGAAATTTGGAATGATCATTCCACTGCGCCTGATGAAAACGAAATGCAAGGCATAATTTGGAAGTTCCAGGAATTTCAGAGCAAACAGTCTCAGCTGGAGGAAGAAAAAGAGGAAGAAGCAAAGGATGATGATTCAGATTAAGTCTCAAACGTTTCATGTCATTTCAATCTTGAAATCGACATGTCTTTTTCATTTCTGTTTCGTCACATTTTTGAATCATATTTTGACTTGATCTCCTGCGTGAGAATCAAGCAAAACAGAACTCTTGTTAAAACGCTATTTTTTAGGATCTACCCTATTTTATCTCTACTTCTTTTGTTATAAATAAGGAATGCTTATGCATTCCAAAGGGTCGAGATTTTTTGGAATATTTGGGGGCTATTGGAAAGAAGAAAAACTTTGTGTTTTCATTCAATCATTTTGAAGAATAGGAATCGATATTGTTTTACAGACTTTGTGTTGTGGAATATATCTTACTTAAGACAGTGTTCTTATGTTCATGATCTTAAGCTATTCTTTGCATAGCATCTTAGTGTTTCTGATTATTTCAGACATTATATTTGTGATCTAAAACTCGTATGATTATTTCGTGCTCAGTGTTTACTCGAAAGAAAATACGTTTCTCCCATTTCCTTTCTATTGTGCTTCTTTCATTATCAGAATAGCTTTCTAACCCAGCCATTTAAGGAAGAAATACCCTTGAATCATGTGAATGTGGATTTTGGGATTCCATCCCAACCCCCAATGGTTAGATTAGTGTGAATACTGTATATATTGTTTACCGTGTTTTAGATTAGCATAAGCAGTAGCCTCACTTGCCTTTTGAGGAGGGATTTAATCCCATATACGTGGTTGAACCTCATATTTTGGTTTGACAAAATATCCAACCAACAATGAGCATGTAGAAAAATGTTTTGTATCAAATGAAATAAATCCTTGATGTTAAAGTTTTATGATTCTTCATCCTAAATCATAGCAATCATTGTCATGATGTCTATTAATTCTATGATAATTGCAAAATAGGTTACCTATGTAGTTTGTAAGATGGTAAGGAGGTTAGTAATAAGTAAGTGGCAAGGTAACTATCTAGTGATTAAGAAACTTAGAGAGAATATCGTGTTTCCTATTATTTCGATAAAAGTTGACAATTGTTGGTTATAGTAATACCTTGACCTCACTTTTATGAGCACATGTAATAGACATGGGATCAAGATGAGGTGTAGAAGAAGAAATAGCATGGGCATGAGAAACATCCTTGAGATGTTGGATTTTAGCTATGAGGGATTGAATCATGGCTTCCATAGCTTGAAATTTATCTTGAAAAATATGTGTGAACCTTGAATTGACTCCAAAATGGATTTATTGGTTGCGTTATTAGGAGTACTAGGGGATCAAGCATTTAAAGGTCAAGCATGGAGGGTGTTAGGTACGAAATTTCATAAAATCGTTGATGAGGGTAGCCATGCTAGAAACCCCGGTGGGTGCATAGGATGGGTAAGAGGATTGGTCTATAAATTCAGAAGGAGAGAGGATCGATGTATGTTTAGAAGGTAGGTTTTGATCGATCAGTTCACCAAATGATTAAATATAAATAGATTTAAAACTTTATTTTAGAGTAAATACTATAACAAATGATATTCGATAATAAAATATAGTAATAGACAAACAATAAGAATTCAAAGATATGAAACCCTAAAAAAATGAAAGAGGGAAGGTGATTTAGCTGATTTTTTGAGTGAAATGAACCGAGTAACTATTGAACAGCAAGAGATAGTGTTATCAAGGCTCATCGAGGGTTCTGGAACTCGAATTATATAGGATAGAAGTCCCATGGTAGGACAAGAGCACTTGGGAGCTAGTGACCGAATTCGGTGCTATTTTCCACTCGGATGCTCAGTTCTAGTCTTTTCTTGCTAGAGGAGCTTCATTGTTAATCTTATTTTTTCACTCTAGTTTCGTTTTTAATGTCATCTGGTTATACCTATAACCTAAAAAATAGGTTTCTACATGTGCATGTCCACAAACCACATCAAATATAATAAAAATATGTAAAATTTGGTTCGGACTAACCTCGGAAGTTACACAAAGAGTGAAATTACAACCGAGAACCACACTACATCTTATACTCCATGCATTTATGTGTATTTGTGTGTGTAATTATGCCCTAAGGTTTCCTTGTGTAATTTTCACTATGATAGTGGGATAGATCTTGATTGATCCAAGTATGCAAATGTGTGTGATGAAATAAAATGAACTTCTCCTCCTATGGTGTGTATGAAAATCAATGCAACCACTTATCCCTCAGTATGAGTGTGTTAGATGTATGCTTTGTAATGCTCTTGTGCCTTTATGCAAGCTTAGGTGATGATAGATAATTCTTATAGTGCTTGGACCCTTATTTGAGAGTTATATATATATATATATATATATATATATATATATATATATATATATATATATATATATATATATATATATATATATAATTCCATTGTTTGAATTTTGTAATCGACAACCGAAAGGCCGACCTAAAGTATTAAAATGTGACCAAAAGGTGAAAAAGGACCCAAAAGAGTAAGAAGAGGATAAAGAAGGGTAGGAGCACCTAGGCGCTTCTATCCTACATGGGTGCTAGTTTCAAGTCAAAAAAATATAAATCAATCAAGTGCCGACGAGTTGTGAGGTGTATAAAGCCAATGAAGTACAAGAGATAAAGAAACCAAAGATCCAAAAGGAGTCAGTAAACCACTAGTTTTCTTGTTGAGGAATCATGTATACATTAGTATACTTTAGGACCTAGAAATGTACCCAAGTGCATAGATTTTGTGTCTATAATAATATAGAAATGTAAGCACATGGTCAGATAGAGCCAAAAACTTGGGAAACCCAAAGTGTCACAAAATAATTGCAATAGAAAACATTGCAGACACATACAGAGAAACAAATGTATATGCGTACTTTCATGGGGATGGATCCATAAACATGGGACACCAAGATGTCATAATAGAATCAAGGAACTTAGGCCATATAAAGTAAGCAATCACATAATTGTAATCAAGCAAGTCAATAGTCAATCATAATCACAAAGACAAAATAATGCAAAAGAGTCAAACAAGGAAATAATCTGTATAAGCAAGTAGTAGCAATATTGTATCAAATAAGTATAGAAAACAACTATAGTAAAAGAAAATATAAAGCAAGATAAGTTAGCACTACACATGACACATGTTTTATTCCTATTAGCTCAAAAGATAACATAGACACTATACATATAATTAATTGTGACGAGGAATAGTTAAGTAATTGTAATGAAACAAGAGCACGTATGTAGTGTGGAAGATGCCCCAAAGAATAATGTCAATGAGAAGGAACCAAGATAACACTTGTCATAGTGTGTCATCATGTGTATGTCCTACATCACACTCAATATAGCTTGTGAACATGTTTGTGTAAAAATCATATAGAAAATATATGATATTTATTAAACCAACTTTGACAAAAACATGTGTAGTAACAAGCTAGCCAATCAAACCATAAACATGTCTTGAGTTTTTATTTTTACAAATAAGTGAATGTTGTTGTATTATATGATTACTTTAATGTCTTTGAATTTTTTTGAAAATAGCTATGTATAGGAAAGGGGTAGCATAAGAGCTACCCAATAAGGGCCTCATAAAGAGACACATTTTACTTAGAGATTAAAATAGGTTTGCACCTCACAAGTGTTAAAAGAGATTATGGATGCTTCTTTATAATTTGTGTATGATATATGGCATGTGTTGTAGAAGACCTAAGGTGGAAAGACCCATATTGAGTAGTATGCAAAAAGGGTGACCTAGACATGGGGCAAGAAGAAAGTGCCTTGCAAGAAGTGGTATGTGACCCGGATTACTAAACAAAAGGTCAAGGGGGCGTGATATACTTAGAGAAGTGTCTAAACTAAGAGAACTATACATAGATTCACTAGATGGGAGTATCATACTAGATATAACATGAGAATCGAAGGTTCTTGAAGGTATACCCATAATTGTAATAACTTGTTTATTGTGAATGAAATTAAACATATTTATTCATTAATGAAGTTAAAATTTCAAAAGTATGAAGCCAAGAGAAATCTATACTCATGTCACATAAGCTAAGAGAAGATGCCGCCAAGAATAGGATGTCAAAGTTAGCACAACCAACTATGAGAGGGAGAAGGATATGTGGTATGTGTGTCTTAGGATCAAGTATGATTTGCTTCTTAGTATTGAATTAATAAAATTAAATCTAAGATAAGGACACTATGTAATTAATAGATATAACAGTAAACAAGTAAGATCAATAAAAGGAAATGCAAGAAAGAGTAATGTATATGGTTTTGAGAATGAATCAGCTTTTGGGAAGGTGAATGATATGAATAGGTGTATGTTGGGTTGTGAAAGATCTGATTATGGAACTAGCTTGTGAAAAATTAGAGATAAGAGCGCCTAGGAGAGGACACAGCATCTAGGCACTCACATCTATTCTATGTGATAGTGTCCTTGGGAAAAATTTATATCTAGTTCTTTATTTGTTACTTCTTGCCATTGTTATCTCTCTTTAAGTCACATCAAGTTCATTGCACTCTGTTATGTCACACATGTACCTACAAAACAAACCCTAGCTACCTGCACAAGACTCAAGTGTACATTATAATGAATAAAAATTTGATTGAGAGAGTCGATTTGACCTCGACAACCACCCCAAAGTGATATTTTTTCCAATTGTTGTACTAACATTTCGCACTCCGTCTATTTCTTGTGGTGTGTGATTGAAACCGTGTCTCTTGAGCTAGGATTTCGTAGCACTAGTCACATAAATAATAGTGGGCTATAACTACTTTTTCCCAATGCAAGAATGTGTGATATGGAATTCAAAATAGCCTCCCCCTATGTAGTGAATAATGCAACCCAAAA
The DNA here is from genome assembly GCA_018340775.1 of Taxus wallichiana var. yunnanensis. NCBI lineage: Eukaryota > Viridiplantae > Streptophyta > Pinopsida > Cupressales > Taxaceae > Taxus > Taxus wallichiana. Next base: position 920,593,483 of record CM031239.1, on the reverse strand, counting down.
TGTAATCCCTTGTGTTGCTCTTTGTATGTGGTAGATATAGAAAATGATAGCCCAATTGCCCCTTAGAATAATTAGTAGGTTTTTTATATATGATTTATTTGTTTGAATTTTAGCACATAGTGACACCAAAATCCAACCTAGGTCATGAAAATAAAATAATAAAATACCCAAAGCCAAAGCAAACCGACGAAAGAGAAAATAAATCCAATCAAGTGGCGTATTGTCCTACAACAAGAAAATAAATTTAGAGGAAAATATAGGAACATGGATTTAAAATATACAAATTCTAGAAAGAGGATGTAAAAATATCCAAAGAAAGCAAGAAAAGCACCAAAGAGGTTTCACTAATGCCTAGCTCCCAAAATTATAAATCATGTATATAAAAACATACTAGAGGCATAATGTACTAGTAATAAGTGCATCTTTTAGTGAATACATTTACCCCAATTTATGCTAGTGAATAAGGATTCAGTAGAGTATAAAGTAGAAAATAAAAGTTTACCTTAGGAATTTGAAAGAATATTGTGCCCAGAGCGTGTCCAATGAATGTTGTAGCATGCCAAATGGAATACTCGAAAAATGTGTCTCACAAAATTCTAAGGAGATGGAAGGATAATGATCCTAAGGGTGAACTTTACGTGCATGGATTGATAGTGATGTGTGTGTAGTTCCCTTTTTCATAGCATGCTTGATATTTTCTTTATCATTTCTTGTGTGTTTTTCCTTCATTGGGATAGGATAGTACTTGTAAAATAAAAACAAGTGTAGTCAATTCTCTAGGTAAATGCAATTGAACTTTAACTTATAAAATATGTAAAAATGAAAATGTATATTGGAAAAGCTAAACCAAGGGGTTAGAGTACACTTGGAGTGTCAAAAAGAGAAAAGGATATAAATTTGTTCCTGATTGTAGACTTGATGCTGAATAGATGGTTGGGAGAGTCGAGAGTGATCAATTATTGACCTGATTCGATCATACTAAGGATTTCGGCATCCTATCACCAAACTAGGGATTTGAGTGTCTCGATGCTAAACTTTAGATTTAGGTGTCATGTCACCACTAAGGGAAAGTGTATTGGGAGAGTAGTCTATTTTTCCCTCTAACCATTAATGCTTCCCTACGGATAAGTTCCACTACAAATGATCACAAACCTAATTTATAACTTTCCTCAGGTGACACAAAGGAACTAGGCATATCATTTTCCTACATATACCCTAGGTTTCATTCCCTTATTTAGTTCCTAATTTGGTTCCTGGATTAGTAGTCGCACTATTAATGACTCGCTTGCAATCTGAAGCTAGTTATGTAGCTATTGAAATTGGAGAAACTTGTGACTGTGGAATTGCTAAAACTACTTTGTAACTATTTTCACCCCTTGGACAGGAGTTCCTAGTCATCCGTATCTCGAGCTAAGAACATGCATCCGTGTTGAATTTTGTGACCATGTTTCTTTATGGCCATGTTCTATAATTGATTTCTAATTTTTTTTGGTGTTTTTGTTTTTGTAATCATGTTTTGTGACTATTTTGAGGGTGAAAAGGTTCACCCAATGTTTTTCCCACTTGTTTGGGGTGCGGAGATGAACAAATGCAAAAAATCCAAAACAAGGAAGAATGAACTCCGATGTGTATGCCATCGATATAGGATTCATGGAGGGGAATAGGGATTACACATGGTAGTTACTATGGAACAAGTAAAACAAGGGAAAATTATATCATACAAAACAAACAAGCAATGCACACCTAAATAGAAACTAGTAAAGGCATATATAGAAAAATAACAAACAAGGACTCAATGAGTAGTTGGTTGCATATATGGGACACCACTTAGGATTTCACAAGACAATCATATCCATCAAGGCTTGTGCAAACAAGGTAATCAAGAAAACATAGGGCATAACCTGAAACAATGACAAACAAGGTACAAGAAAATCATATAACCATGATTGGAAGGAGTCCTGTAAGGAAAATGCTACACATGAAGCACCCATTAGCATGTTAGGGAAGATAAATAGTATGCGACAATGTGATATCTGAATATAGGAATGAAAATGTGAAATATAGAAATGATAAAACTTGGTAGCAAGTGAGGAAAGGTAGATTACCCCAAGAGCTTCAATGGGACTAGTAATGGATAGGCCAAGCATCATACATCATGTAATAACCTATAAGTGACATGCATTCACCTCAATATTCCATGTGAAAAAGCATGTGTATGAAAATTGATAAAGCATGCTAATAATTTTAGTAACATGATAAACAAAGGTGCAACATAGAGTAGTATAAGCAAGGAAGAATGCATCCAATCAATATTGAAATACTATTTTTTATTTTTGAATGTATATATGTGAAAGAAAATCATAAATAAGGAAGGAATAAGAATTCCCCCGTGTGGTGTGTGTACAAATTGAGGTCCATATGAAGAATCCCTCAATATTCAAGTTGAACCATGCACAAGAGTGCGTTGTCGTCAGTGTGGGGAATTAAGATTACCACAAGGGTGTAAATATATAAGTGTAGTATTGCTTAAGTTGCATGACATTCATGGGAGTTTTGAGAGGCTTACCAAGTTGGGTTGCAAGACAATAAATTCCTTGACCCAGTCATTCAAGAATAACATATGGGCTAATCCAATTAGGTTGAAATGTTCCTTTTAGAGAGGGGCCAATTTTAGTATTTTTTAATTTTCTTTAAGTAGTATTTTTCCAACATTGAATTCATGAGATCACACTTTGTTACTGGTAAGCATGTTTGATATAATCTTGGTAAGCGCAAATATGTTCCAATGCTTAGACACACTTGGAATATAATATTTCAAGTTTTAGTAAATGATGCTCACGATAGTAACTATTTTGGAGAATTATTTTAAGGAAATGCGTAAATTCAGGATTTCGAGCTCTAATGCGGCATAATAGCCTCGACCATACATGAGAGAAAATGGTGTTGCATTTGTAGGAGTGTAAATGTTAGTGCGGTAATCCCAAATAGCATATAACATCTTATTGTGCCAATAGTCTCCACTAAGGTCACCATTTTTGTAGAGAATATTGATTATCATCTTATTAGTGGAAGTAGATTGACCGTTACCTTGAGGGTAATAATTAGTAGAAACTATGTGTTTGATCTTGTATTTTGCGCAAAAAAATGACAGTGCAATTTTTGAAAGATGATCCATTATCAATCATGATTATAGAGGGAACCCCAAAGTAGGTAATGATATGGGTATTAAGTAATTTGTAAATATCTTTTCCAGTAGTAGTTTCTAATGGTGTAGCTTCAACCCATTTAGTGAAGTAGTCTATAGCAAGAATGATGAATTTATGTCCTTTTGATGACTCGGGGTTAATCTTTTCATTGGCGCCAAAATCCAATAGTGAAAAGGGACATGGTGATGTTATAGATTACAAATCATGAGCTAGGGCATGGTGTAGGTTGTTATGGCATTGACACTTATTACATTTTTTGGCATGTTATAGAAAATATTGTTTCATGGTTGGCCAATAATACACTTGTAATAAATTTTGAGCCATAGTTTTTCCACTAAAGTTCCCACCACATGTACCATCATGTATCTAAGAGAGATAATGGGGTATCTTGGAGTTTCAAACAATAAAGGAGATTACCTTCAAGGCCACATTTTAATAGAGAACCACTGACGATGACATAGTGTGTGGTGTCATGGTGGAGGTGTGGTGCCTTGTGTGAATATAGGTTAGTGGGAAAAGATTTCCGATACTTGAATTTATAAATAGGAATGTACCATTCTAGATTATCAGCACTACATGTAACAACAAGAACTTGTAAAACATGTATGTTATGTGAATCAATAGAAGGATGATGCAAGTGGAAAATAATAAATGTAGCGTGATAATTTGTAATTTCAAGGGGAATGAATGAAGCATCATTGGCCATGGCATCAACATGCTGATTTTCCTTGTGAGGGATAGTAGTGATAGAGTGAGATTCAAATGTAGCAAGAATATCAGTAACAATGGTATGATATAGGATGAGTTTATTTTCTTTGACTTGGTATGTACCATTAAATTGATTAAAAATGAGGTGAGAATCATCAAATTACGAAGGTGGAATATAGGGATACATTGAGCAACAGATAATCCTAGGATCAGGGATTCATATTCAGCTATATTATTTATGCACAAGAAGTCGATTCGATAAGCAAACAATATAGGTTCACCACATGGTGTAATGAAAATAATACTAGTGTCAATTTTTTTCTATATACTAGGTTTAGCACAACATGGTTTAGTGCATTGTCCCTTCATCTAGATATAGGTCTATATGCTCACCCCGATGCATACGCAAAGCTATCGGGCTCCTTTCGATGTCCGGATGCCAAGATGTAATTCTTGCACTCATGGTTATCATAACATGAAAATATACCTTATGAAGAACATGAACTTACTATAACATGCATAAAGATAATTTATCACAACCAAAAGGGATATTTTTTCTATTTATGGATTTCCTTGATGATCATACCATCTTCTTCTTTTATCTATATTTAGCCTTCTTTGGAAATCCAACTATCTCATGAATCTGTAGTTCCCATGCACAATATTTTGTGTGTACTTCTTGACACTTCTATGTGTCACTTTGCGCACTGTTTCAAACTTTGAAAATTATTCTTTCATGGTTCCATGTGCACCTTGCGTGCATATTTTAGCCATCACACATGTCTCATACTTAGGCATTTTATCACCTAACATCACCCCACACTAGGTATATTGGTTTTCCTTGAAAATACATTATCAATGAATGAAACAATGAAGAATTATGGTTGAATAATGTGGGAAATACCCCAAATAATATTGAATGAATAATGTATGAATAAATAATGTCCATGTATTTTGTGACCAAAAATAGGCTCATGGTATCTAGAGGAGTTCTGGGAATTTTACAATGATGGTTTCTTCTAGTCTTTTCCACTCTTCGAGCACAATATTTGACCTTCTTAGCAATGCTTCCACAATTTTGGTATTACCTCCAGGGTTAGTCCACCCACCTTCTCCTATAATTATTTCAAAACGATGTCCCATTCAGAGGCCATTTCTTCTAGGACATCTACCCCTAATCGTCACCATAGGCTACAACTCTCCTAGTCTAGCCTCTACTTTGTCATGTTTTTTTATAGTTTTATTCATCACCTCTACCTCTTGAAAAATTTAGCAGAATCACCTTATATCTTATATACAAGTAGGCCTTAAGGTAACTCTTTTTTGTTTGTTATTCTATGAGGCACACACTATAATCGAGGTAACCTCAAATCTAATGAATATTTTCTTGGCCTTCTGTGAAGCTTCCTTTACCTTGGAACCAAGATCTCCATACTCTTGTATTATTCTATCAATATTTTCTTGATTCACCTTTTCCAGCCTTCCTTCATTGTTTTTTCTTATCCTCTATTAGCCCTTATTAGTAATAGGTTAATCACTTTTTCCAAGTTATCAATTTCCTATTTTTATCAAACTTGTCCTCCGAGACTACTTCAAGACATGACTGCACAATATGGGTGATCAATTCACACATCTTATTATTTACATTGTCCAACCTATTTTTCACCTTATTCAATTTTGAGTCCATCTTCTTGTTCTTATTGCTTGCATCCTCAAAATTTTCCTGCACGATATGCATTGTGGCTCCTTCATTGATGTTCATGCACATAACTTCGTTGGCCATCTTTATTAAGGAATTACTTTCCCGCTCATCTATTAGATGTGTGGAGTCAAAAATTGACAGTGTTTTTGATGGATCTCTCCTCCCCTACAACAAATTGATGGCCTCCTTATTTATTTTGAACTTTGGCTCCTTTGTATTTGTCTACATTGAAAAGAGAGCATCTTACGTGTCTCGGATCTAGGCTTCTAATTTTTTAAGCATATCCCAATAATAGAATTCTTTTACATCCATGGATATTTGGAACTTTTCCCGATGAATTTTGATGTGTCATATATATATATATATATATATATATATATATATATATATATATATATATATATATATATATATATATATGCCATGAAAGGGCAAGGAGGTGAGCGTCTTCTTGGCCTTGTGTTTGTTGAGGGTTCAGTCCCGGTTCCATCAAGCTACCCATATGGTGATTCTTGTGTAATATTATAGTGTGTGTGACCAATGTCCTCTCCCATGCATTGTTTAGTTTCATGTTCCTACTCCTCTTGCTCTTGTTTCTATTTTTGTTCATGTTCTTTCTACCCATGCTCATGTTTCCTAGCCTATTATTCATTCTCTTCTTATTTGTGCTTAGACTACTCGATCTCTTCCTCCTCTACAATATGTATAACATGATGGCTCCTTTCTCCCTCTCGATTCTTCTCATGTCCTTTGGGATTTTTTATCTTTCCTTTCTTCTCCCTAACTATTTTTATGAAAGGTTTTAGTTGGGCTCACAAGAGGTGTTCTAGGAGGGGTGTGTTAAATTTTATCCATGATATGTTTGCCTTCTCTTCCTTCTCTTCTACCGTGATTCAATTACCACTCAACCTCGCATCCTTCCTCTTCTTCTTCTTTTTGCTTCTGGATCGGCTCTGGCTTGCACTTTTTTATCCTTGCAGGGTGCCCTTCCTAAAGATGGTGGTGTAATATTGGTGTCACACACATCGACCACCTTACCATCCTTTAACTTTGGTCACGGATAGATATAAACTCTACATGATTCTTTTCTGACCACTAAATTTACTATGGGATTAAATTCTATCCCATCTGAATCCATGGTTTCTGCATATTTTTGTTTGGTCACATAGTCGTAGGTCTTGCGAAAAGTGTGGTACTCCACGTCTACACTATCTATATTGAACTTCAGGGGTTGTGCATATTTAATTCTATTATATACGCTTTTAAATTATCTATCCATGAATTCAAAAGTTATCTTACACTGATACCCCATCTCTCCATTTAGTAATAGGAATTTTACAAGACAAAAGTGTTGCCTAACAAAAAAAAATTCCTTTCCATCTAGTTTTGTGGGAAACTCCCTAGGTATGCGTCATTCATTTTTAAAGGCATCATGCATCCTATTACCATTTCTCCAAGAATGCCTTGTATACATTTGTGACGGCCCCATTACAAGTGTATTTTTTGAATATCATCTTCGGTGATCACTTCTCGATGGGATGCTCCCACTCTCTCCCTATCACCCATCTGGGACTCCAATTTCCCAAATACAATAAACAACAAAATTGAACCCCATGTGGTATTTTCAAATTTATCATGTTGGTTCCTAGCCTCTTCTACAATACTCTCTATAATGTACAAATCAATATTTTATTTGGTTCAATGTGCCATCTTATTCCCAATGTGCAAAAAATTCTTGTTTACCTTCGTCCACATCTCTAAAGCTCCAAGCTTATAGCTCACAAAGTGTGCGATGCTCTAGTTCCAAGGTCGAAATGTTTGTGAAATTGAAGGAATGGATTCCCTTTGATAATTCAACTTGGTGGCTATTTCTTCCACCTCTTCCTTGTTGCACATATCCAACACAATCTCCTCTCCCCTATCTCTTAACCATGTAACTTTTTTGGTTAATTACAAGGTGATGCACATCCTCCCACCCAAAAAGTATAATTAATCCTCATGTACTCATAAAATTAGTCATTGAAATAGTCTTGAGGGCTTACCAAAAATGGGAAATTCACATAGTTGTAATAATCCACCACTTCTGAAGGTCTTGATCACTTGATCATCTAACACAATTTGGGCTTTTGCATAAAGACGCCGGCCTATCTCTACCAAGGTGTTAGCCCTTATATAGCTCTCATGCCCTATGAAGAAATGGTTGTACTTGATGATCTTGCACCTACATATATGTGATTCTCATGACTTCCAACAATGACCTCCCGAGGATATTGTAATTCGAGAACCAATCGTCCAAGGAATCCTCCACTACCTTCTTTCCCTTAGGAGATTTCTTCACCGGTGGCATTTTTATAACCTGAAACATGGAAATATTTGTAATTTTTTTAAACCCTTATAAATTATGTGCCTTAAAGTATGAAACATTGTTTTCTCTTAGTTTGTTGTCCGGTGTCTCCTTGGTATCCATTAATCGCTTGTGATCCGTGACCTAGCTCTATAACTTACAACCCCGCAACTCAATATTATGCTTTTGTAATGCATAAACACTAAGAATCAATCCTCACCCTTCAAACCTCCAATGTCACATTCAGCTACCACTCTATTATCTAGAATTTAATTATTCTAAATTCAAGGATCTCTTGATCACTTGGAAATTGGTTTCTAGTCACCTTAATCGTAGATTTTGTTCACAAATTCATATTGGTTTGTAAAATATTCAATTTGCAAGGTAGAATACAACTATTACTCACACATATTTATAGGTTTCTATTTTTCTAAGAATTTAATGTGGTAGGTGGTGTTTGGTGTGATATTTTCCACCAAATCTGGGCCTTCCAAGTTTTCCTTTTGTGCATGGCACACATAACCTTCTCGTGTGTTACTAGTTCTTAGGATACGAGATCTCCTCAGTGTGTGCCTTCCCCGCCAAAATTTCCTTTCTTTACGACACATACCAAGTATGTTTCTTCTTACATTTTCTACATCGTGTTATCCTTCCTAATACATCTATTTATTTATGTCATATCTTCAATCAACAAGATAATTTAGCACCATCCTTCCCGTCTATCATTTCTTTCACTTGCTACCTGATTTAAAAAATATATACTTTTGTAAAACCCTAATCAGAGTAATGATAGAAACAATGAATCGCAACTACTAGATACACTATGACACAAGCAATAAGATAATCAAATATGAAACCCTAAGTGCAAGAGAGAGAGGACAGGACTTAGCTAATTTGTGCTTGATCTAGGACTGATGCAGACTAGAAAAACTATTGAGCAGAAGGAGACTTGTATTGTTAATGCTCAGATTAAATTCCTGTGACTATTAGACAAGGCCGGACTAGGTGCCCGGAATAGGTCAAGGGCACCTGGGTGCCAGAGTCTACTTCTAGGTACCTGTGACTACGAAAGTGGTCAAAATCTGATTTCTGGAGTGTCGCAAGAGTGTCACTAATATTTTTTGTTGGTCGCATATATGTTGCAATATGATCGATGAGGTACCTATAACCTACAAAACAAATATTCACCTATAAAACCCACAATACCACATCAAATACAAAATAAAAAGAAATATGGGCAATGATCGACCCCGCTTATCACCCGACCGAGTTAACTTACGACAAAGTGTTTCACTACATCTCAAACTTAATGTATGTCTTGTGAGTAGGTGAAAGAATCATGCCCTAAGATTCCTTGTACAAGTGTACTTGATAGTGGGTCAGAATTAGATGTAAAAATGTAGATAGATGTGTGGATAGAATAATGAAATTTCCCTTCCTATGTTGTGTATGTAGAAAATGCACCTCTTGTCCCTTGAATGGATGCTATATGGATGCATTTGGATGTAAGTTTAGCTGATGATAGCAGATGCTTAGAGTTTGGTCTTTTATTTTTGTCACATAACTATATATTTATATGATTCCATTGTTTGAATTTCGTAATTGAAAATTAGAAGGCTGACCCATAAGAAAATAAGATGCCCAAAATATAAAAAAGCTCAAAAATATTGAGTAAGGTGGAAAGAGGTCAGGGACACCAAAAAGGGATGAGGTTACCTGGGTGCTGGCATCCCAGCTAGACGCTAGTGTCGGAAGTTATAAAAGATAAGCAAGTAAATTCATGAGTGTGATGTAGGGTTTCTAAGACCAAATAGAAAATAAGAAAGACATAAAAGAGGCCAAAGATATTTTTCAATTACTAGTTTTCTTGCTTAGGAATCATATGAATACTAGTATGCTTTTAGACCTAGAAATGTACCCAAGTGCGTGATTTTGTGTCTAAATTTTCCCCCACTTTATGTTTTTGAGTGAATACTCAATAACATAAAGTAGTTAGAAGATGCATACCTTTTGTTCCTATAGAGTGTGATGGTGATAGCATGCCGAAGAGACAAGTGAAAGCGTGAAGTGATAAAAATGAAGTGTGGAAGCTAAGAAAGAGGAAGTGACCCTAGGGGTGAAGCGTATTGTGTTGTACCATGTTTTACTTGTTGTTTTTCTTGATGTAGGGTTGCTTATTGTTTTGTATTAAGGACAGACCTATAAAAGAAGAGAAAACTAGTAATCAAAATCATGTATTATGAAAACTATGTAAATGTGTGTAAAGGTAGTAAAAAGAAAGTGTGTACCTTATGAGCATGAGTGAAAAAGGATAGAAAGATGTCTTGAAACTACGATGTAAAGTGAGTTTTTGGGCGATCTCACACCAAGAGTGGGTTTTTGGGAGATCTCACACCAAGAGAGATTTTTGGTGATCTCACGCCAAGAGTAAGTTTTTAGGCAATATCACGCTAAGTGTAATTTTTTTAGGTGATATCATGCCATGGTATAAGAGTGTTGGGGAGAGAGGTTTAGTATTACTATCCTTCCATGACTTCTTCTTGATTGTACACCACTGCAGATGGTGTGATCCTGTTTTATTCTGAGTTGTATCAAATATAGTTATGAATTTGTTTTGAGTTGTACCAATTATAATGGAGATAGAATTAATACCGATTATTCAAGGAATGTGCCTAATACTATATAATTACTCAGTAAATTGTTGTGAATCAAGCTTTGATTTGAGAAATTAGTTATATCTACCCCCATGACATAGGCGTCAAGGGAGGTCAAGAGAGTCCAGACGCTAGTTTCTATATCTCGGCACCGGTGTTTATGCTAAACTAAGGACCCAAATCAAATTTTGGATTATTTTTGTAATCGTAGCCTATGTCGATTCTATATTATACATATCTAAACTATAACGTTGAGATGTTGTATGGGGTGTATGGTTCACCCAAAGTATGCCCCCTCATTTGGGGTGCATGTGACATTGATAGGAGCACGTGGTCCAAAGAAGAGGACCTGAAACTGACCTAAAGTGGATACCTTGTAGGGGGAATTTGCAAGGTAGAAACCAAGGAACGTGCAAAAATAATGCTAGTAACATGTGTTAGTGCAATAAAATCTAGTATGTAAGTAGAATATAATGTGCAATCAAGTAAGGAAGAAGACAAGATAGACCATGAAGAGTGAGTTTCAGACATGGTACATCACTCCAATATCACAAGACAATCGTAATGAAGCACCCAAAATTATACAATTTGCATACAATACAAAGGTCATAACCCGCAACAATAATAGCATATAATAGCAATCAATGTCTAAAAATATGTAACAGATAACCATGGTCGAATATAGTCCTTTAAAGAAAATGTTGCATATGAAGCACCCATTAGCATGTTATAAAGATACAAAGTACGTCAAAAGGTATATAGATCAATCGAAGTAGTGTGCTAGGAAGTACAAGTAGTAAATAATGAAACAATAACACATGTAATGTGTGAGAGTAGTAAATGTAGATGCCTCCAGAACCTTGATGGGACTGGTAATAGGTATAATGCCAAGCATCATTGTAGCATGTAAGGACCTGTAAGACATCCGCATTCACTCCAAAATACCAAAAGAAAATGCATATGTATATAGAAAAGATATTGATGTACTAAGTATTCTTCTAGCATGGGAAATAAAGTGTACAGTAAGTATAACCAAGAAAGAATAATTTCGCAAGATATGTAATTGTAATGTATGAGTGTGATGGTGGGAGGATCGTGCCCCCAATGGGTGTGTATGAGTATGAGATGAGGTTCATTTATAAAAATACCCTCAACAATCAAGAGTTAACCATAGAACAATAGTGCATCATCAGGAAATGGTTTGAAAATATATGCTTGAAAGATAGATCATGAAACACAAAGCTTAAAGTGTAGAAGATATGAGGTTCATTTCAAATTTAGACCCTCGGTAGTCGAGTATGAACTCATGGAACACGAATTATCATAAGGTAGTATGATGTGTGAGAATGGAAAGCTAGAAAAATGTATCGTGAATCGTGGAGCGCGAAATTTGTAGTGTGTGAGGTTCATGCATGTAGTGTTCCCTCAACAATCAAGTTTGAACCTTAGCACAAGAGTGTGTCATAGGGTAATGATGATATAAAGTGTATCAAGCTATGTAATATTGCCTAGAAATAGGAAATATGAAGTACCGAGTATATGAGTATAAATGATAGAAACTGATGATGGTAGGAGGGGGAAGTCAACATGATTCCCCCCAAGTGTATGATGATGAATAAGTTATTTGATGAAATTAAAGTGAAAGGGTCCTCAACCCGATGTCCTGGGAGATAAAGGCATGTGACCATGCTCTAATATTAGTGGTGTATGAGACTGATGATGTATATGTAAAGGAAGCTTAGGTGGTGAACACCTATGTAAAGTAGACCTAGGAGGTGATGAGAACCTATGTGAAAGAGACCTAGGAAGTGATGAGAAACTATGTGAAGGGGATTGTACGTACCCAAAATTGTAAGGTATTGTACTGCCGGAACAGTGTAACAAGTGCCCCAATGATGATACAGTCTCCTCATCAGTGTTCGGATCCGTAAAAGCCCTCGAGTATGCGTTAACATCCCGCATGCCCCGCTTAGCCCCCGCGTCCTTTGTTTTCCCATTTTTCCTCTTTTCTTTGCCTTTTGCCCTTCGCTTATTATGAAACCGCTGCCTCGATCATGAAACCGCCGCCCGCTCGTAGAGCGGCGGTCCAAAGACGCGTTTTCTAGAAAGCATTTTAACGCGACTCACGTAAAAATCAACGCTTTTCACCGGCTTTCCTTGCCGACTTAGGCTTGCATTTATGTTTTTGGTCCCTGGAATAGTGTTTGGCCATTATTTATTATTTTAGAGTTCAGTTTGGTTTTGATCTTTGGGTGAATGAAAGCTATAAATAAATGGTTTGTGCACAAGCAAATGGTCTGCCCCTCATTCACTTTCATGCTCTGATTTTCATAGTTCAGTCTTTTATTCTGTTTAGAGCCATAATTTTTAATTCCTTGCGTATGCTTAGTTAGCATTGTTCAGCTATTGTAAGCCACATACCCATCTTGTGCAGGCAAGATCTTGTTATTTCACCCAATCCGCCCTCGAAGTTTGTCTCTCAATTTCTCTTTGCATTAGATTTAGCTTTCATTTTGCTTACGGTTGCTTGGTTTAGTTCATTATATGTCTAGTTAGCATTGTTTAACCTGTTGGTAAGCCACATATCCAGCTTGTGCAAACAATGTTGTTGTTTTATCCATTCCATTAGAGTAGAATAGCTTAGGAAGCCATTAAAGTTGCAGGTTTTGCTCTTCAAACAGGATAGTTTCAGGTTCTGGTCACTTTTTGTTGCATGACTCGCAATAAAATCCCGCTAGGAATTGCATAAAGCCAACCTCTCGTACTCTTGCGCTATCCCTCTCCTACTCGCATTTTCGGTGCATTCGAGTTGTCCTTGTCCCAATATCTATTTCTCGCCGATGCTAGCATTACACACTTTTCTAGATCCACGTGAACATGAAGCAACGAGGAGATCACACTTGAGGGACAAGATCACATACACCATCGGATTCGCCACTGTTCTGCTGGAATCCATGTTCTAGCTTTCAAAGTTTTAGTTAGAATCATATCAAATAAAGTAGTTAAAATTGCTTCATTTCAGTAGATTCTATTCTCGACATTGCCAGGGAAGCTGTGGGGATTGATAGTTTCTGAGAAACTATGATTCACTCTTCACTTCTGAGGTAGGATCGAGAATTTCGCAAATAGATCAAGCAAGTTATTTCATTATTTAGAATAAGTCTACAAATCACACAGGCAAATAACTACACTCGGTTATCTTGTTTGTTTTAAATTGTTATTTAGTTGTTATTTCTAGATACATTTAAATAGCTACTTTTCTTCTCATAAAGTTAAATGCAAAAATAGAAGTTATATATGTTTTAGTTTTATTCCACATAGTTAGAATTTGCTTTATTACTAGTTAGATTTACATTTTATTTTGTATGACAATCACGGACCCCGGAGCCTGTGGGAATACATATTTGAGCCAATCGTGCCTCAACCAAACCTTGTCACAAAGAATTGTTGACATAGACCAAAATTGCGTAATACAAGTCTTCCAAACAACAATGATTTACAACCGATCGCCTCGGTTGAGAGGGTTAAATATAGAAGACGACCAAGCATACACGTTTTGGTCAAATCAACCGAACTACAGATTACCCTAGGCAAACATTCACATGACTGTAGAGGGGTTCGAAAGAGAACAAACCTTTGGTTGTGATCCTTTGGTCCCACAGCCAGATGCAGGAGACACTCTCACAGACATAGATACTAGTTTAAGGATCCAGGTTGCACGAACGCCTGTGAGATATTATGAGAAAATCATGCAGTTATTGGTCCTAAACATAGAAGTTGAGAAAGAATATGATTACTGGATACTAGGAATCGGTGTTGATTTCGTATATGACCATAATAGGACTACAACAACCAAGAGTCTACAACAGTGACCCACAAGTCCCACACTTAAACGAATCCATAAGTCAATCAGATATAAACACTGGCCTACGCACACTAGTATTCCAATCCACTCCACTTCCACCCATCATCATCGAACAATTGTCCTTACTAGATATAGCGGCTAACGAAGCTAGAGAATTCTGGACTAGGCCAGAGAATCGTCCGTAGAGTCAATTGTTTCCACCATCCACCATATGACCTTATCTGGAGACATACACGAAACTATCCCAGGTCATTTCCCACGTATTCCACAACCCATAGATCGAATCACGCCAGAGCTCGATATTGATTGGAGCCTTCGAGTAGTCATCCTTGCCGATCGATCTATCACACCAGTCCAAGTTAGAAGGGCCTTCTTTGCCTTAGATTCGCAAATTCCATTAGTATGTATCGAAGACATTAGATTGCCTAACTAGTTTGTCTACATCCCACGCATATTCCATCCCCACCGGCTGTCTCGGCACGACCTCGGGAGGTCGGGTATGCGGAAGAGTTGCTTGTAGATTCCCACGCTCACTTGTTGCTTTTCCGGCGTACAAAATTGGTGAACCCGACGTGAAGCAAACAAAATTAGTGAAGCTGACATAAACTTCCTACTTTCTCGTTCGAGTCATAGTATCACGTGTTCTTTCACAAATCACCTTCGCTCCTTCCCATTATTCTGCGGGTATTCATATACCCCCCGAATATGTCGGGATTCGATGCATATGGCAGACCCCTCTTGGGTCTCGAGGCATACTATGCCCAACAGAACAGACAATCATCACCCTCACTCTCAGTATGGGGCGACAACTATTCAACTAATCAGTTGTCAACACAAACCCCAAGAAACAGATATAACTCATCTTTTCAAATAAAGTAGTTAAAATTACTTCATTTCAGAGATTCTATTCTCGACATTGCCAGGGAAGCTATGGGGATTGATAGTTTCTGAGAAACTATGATTCACTCTTCACTTCTGAGGTAGGATCGAGAATTTCACAAATAGATCAAGCAAGTTATTTCATTATTTAGAATAAGTCTACAAATCACACAGAAAATAACTACACTCGGTTATCTTGTTTGTTTTAAATTGTTATTTAGTTGTTATTTCTAGATACATTTAAATAGCTGCTTTTCTTCTCATAAAGTTAAATGCAAAAATAGAAGTTATATATGTTTTAGTTTTATTCCACGTAGTTAGAATTTGCTTTATTACAGTTAGATTTACATTTTATTTTGTATGACAATCACGGGACCCCGGGAGCCCAGGGAATACATATTTGAGCCAATCGTGCCTCAACCAAACCTCGTCACAAGCAATAGTTGACATAGACCAAAATCTCATAATACAAGTCTTCCAAACAACAACAGATTTACAACTGATCAGTTCTCAGTTGAGAGGGTTAAATATAGAAGACGACCAAGCATACATGTTTTGGTCAAATCAACCGAACTACAGATTACCCTAGGCAAACATTCACATGACTGTAGAGGGGTTCGAAAGAGAACAAACCTTTGGTTGTGATCCTTTGGTCCCATAGCCAGATGTAGGAGACACTCTCACAGACATAGATACTAGTTTAAGGATCCAGGTTGCACGAACACCTGTGAGATATTATGAGAAAATCACACAGTTATTGGTCCTAAACATAGAAGTTGAGAAAGCATATGATTAATGGATACTAGGAATCAGGTCTTGATTTTGTATATGACCATAACGGGACCACAACAACCAAGAATCTACGGTTGTGACCCACAAGTCCCACAGCCTAATGAATCCATAAGTCAATCAGATATAAACACTGGCCTACGCACACTAGTTTTCCAATCCACTCCACTTCCACCCATCATCATCGAACAATTGTCCTTACTAGATATAACGGCTAACGAAGCTAGAGAATTCTGGACTAGGCCAGAGAATCGTCCATAGAGTCAATTATTTCCACCATCCACCATATGACCTTATCTGGAGACATACACAAAACTATCCCAGGTCATTTCCCACGTATTCCACAACCCATAGATTGAATCACGCCAGAGCTCGATATTGATTGGAGCCTTCGAGCAGTCATCCTTGCCGATCGATCTATCACACCAGTCCAAGTTAGAAGGGCCTTCTTTGCCTTAGATTCGCAAATTCCATTAGTACGTATCGAAGACATTAGATTGCCTAACTAGTTTGTCTGCATCCCACGCATATTCCATCCCCACCGGCTGTCTCGGCACGACCTCGGGAGGTCGGGTACGCGGAAGAGTTGCCTATAGATTCCCACGCTCGCTTGTCACTTTTCCGGCGTACAGTGACCTAGGAGGTGAAGGAGGTGGTGAAATCCTATGTGAAGGGGCTTCCTGAGTAGGGGACTTAGGCCGAGAAGATGGACTAGTAGACTGATGAGAATGAGTAGGTCATGTGCAAATAGGAGAGCTAGGTGTAGAGTATGCGTTATATTTAAGAGGCCCAAGGGGCCTAAATCTTTAGCTAGTGAAAGGTGATCCTTAAAAGGAGGCTAAGGAAATGATGTGGAAGGTGGAACACTATTAAGAGTGACAACTTGCTTATTGTGAATGAATTTGAGACATAAATGGTTCATGGAAAATAGGATCCAAGGAAGACCTAAGAGCATGTCACAACCTTTTATTAAAGGTTCCATAGTGAATGGAACAAGCATGGTGAGAGGCCCAAATGTAATTAGAAGCTGGATGTAGCCATAAAATTTTGGAATTGGATATGAAATTTGAGAGAGTGGATAGTTTATAGCGACAAGGAGTGCAATAGAGCACACACCAATAGAGTTGATGGATTGATCATGGTGTTATTGATAGTATGAGATCCGATAGTGTTGGTGTAGGTTATTGTTTATCCTTTTATTTATTTACTAGGATAATTCTTGCACTTGTGTTATCCCTACACTTGTTGGGTTAGCTTGCTCAGGTGTACTAGCTATGTGGAGTTAACTTACTAGTTGTGTGGAGTTAGCTTACTAGTTGTGTGGAGTTAGTTTTTTAGTCTTGTGGAGTTAACCTAACTACCAAAAGACGCTTAGTGGGATTTCTTCACCACTTTTCTAGGTATTAGTTGCATTTTTCCCTCCTATATGTGCATCCTTCTTATTAAACAATGTAATGTAATTCAATGTAATAACATTATGGATTATGAAGGATTTCCATATATGATATTTTATCTTTTTATTTGCAAAGCTAATTTGGTGTGCTATTATCATCTAAGATCTTCATGGCTTGGAACAATCTTCTTATCATTCCTTTCAAATAGAAGCATTGATGTGTAGTATATTAGAAGAAAATGTAGCATGACAATCATGATCAGAGAATGTGATGAGTGGTGCAAATGTATGTATCGGTATTAGCAACTAGAAAATTAATAGGCCCCGAAGGAGGAGGAGGCATAACACAATATGTATGATTAGCCTAAGAGTCAACATTTTTCTTTTATGCTTAGGAAATGGATCTTTGAATATTTTGAGCTTTTAGTTTTCATTGAACAACTTGTATGTCGAAGGCTCGGAGAGCTTGATTGCAGATCTTGATGATAAGATCTTGAATGAGATGCCTAAGTTTGAAACATTGATCATTTGAATGCCCAACAAATTGATGATAGTCACATCTAGAATTTTTGTCATAATTGCAGCCTTTAGGGCGAGATGGATCAATATTCAGTGGTGGTGGAAGCGTAATAAGATTACTTTCAATAAGTTGTGGCAATATGAGGCGTGGAGCATAAGGAAATTTTGTAAATGTATACTTTGGAGGTTGTCGTTGAAGTTTTTCAGGAGTATAAAAAATGTTAATAATATCTTTTTCTTCAGTGGGCTTAGGAGATGGATTGAAAGTAGATTTTTTTAATCCAACTAGAAGATGAACCCTAATCATGATATTTGAGCTTTCCCATAGATAATAGTTTTCTTTAACATAACTTAATCATATTGCATAATTGATCAAATGAGGGAGAGGTTTCAAAGATAACACTCTCTTGTAATGGAGATAAAAGACTTTGAACAAAAATATCTTGCAATTCAGAATCAGTAAGAATATTAGTCATCTTAGCCACATTGTTCTTATAGCATAATATATAGCCCATTAGATGCTCATTAGATCCTTGTTTGATTTATGCAAGTTGAGCATAGGATATTTTAGAACTGATATTGATGGAAAAATGTGCAAGAAAAGCATTGGATAAATGCGTAAATGATGTTATCGAATGAACAGTAGATCATAGAACCAACACATAGCATAGTCTTGGAGACTCCAAGGAAATAGCTTAACTAATAATGTATGATCATCTACATAATCTAGACATGCCACATGAAAATATCAAAGATTCTCTTGAGGGTCACCATGGCCATTGAAGGTGGGAAGCTTAGGAGTGACGAAGTTTGGAGGAAGTGCATAAGTGGAAATGGAGAGTGTGAAAAAGTGTGGAGTAAGGTGGAATCAAGAGATGGAGAGGCATGAGAAGTAGCTATCTGAATTTGAAAAACTTGAGTCCTTAAATTTTGATCTAAAAATATAACTCGGATAATCAAGAAGATTCAGGGTTGTGTATTAGAAGTATTGGGTTAAATGAGTGGAGGCCATGGTAGCTGAGGAGGAACATGTAATAGGTATTGAATCAATATGTCAAGATTTATTAGAATCGAAAAGCATGGAGGATATGCGGAATATGTGTAACATTGTCGCATAAGGCCTAACAAAAATTAGTAATCTTGTCTAATTGTTCTTGATCAACATTGGTGTCCTCATCATATGATTGTTCACTATCAAATGTTTCAATTTCTTTAAGATGAACATTCCTTGAGTTAGAAAGGGATTATTAGATTCAGCCATTGATTTAGAAACCCTATGGGTAAATGGAGGAAGCTCTATATGCTCAAAAGACCCAAAACGACCACTATAGGTAATGGGCATAAGAAGAAAACCCTAGAAAGAAGGTGGGATCTAAATGACTAGGTTCGCGAAATGATTTAACAAAAATATACTTTTGTAAACAGTAATTACAGAGTAAATATTAGAAATGATGAAGTACATCTTTTAGATACACTATGACATAAGTGATAAGCTAATAAAATATGAAACCCTAAGTGAAAGAGAGAGAGATCAAAGGAATTAGCTGATTTGTGCTTGATCCAGGACTGATGTAGACTGGGAAAACTACTAAACAAGAGGAGATTTGTGTGGTTAATGCTCAGATTAAATTATGAAAATGTCAAACAAGATTGGACTAGGGCGCCAGATCGGGTCAAGGGTGCATGGGTGCCGATTCTACTTCGGGAACCTGTGACTATGAAAGTGGTTGAGATATGATTTCAGTGTTGTAAGAGTGTCACTAATATTCATTTTTGGTCACTTGTATGCTGCAATATGATCATTGATGTACATTTAACCTATAAAATAAAGATTCACCTGCAAAACCACAATACCATATCAAATTCAAAAAATAAATATGAAATATGGGGAGTCAGACTAACCCCAGTGGTCACCCAACTGAGTGAACTTACGATTAAGTGCTACACTACATCTCATATTCCATGTATTTATTATGAGTGTGTGAAAGAATCATGCCCTAGGATGCCCTTGTGCAAGTGTACTTGATAGTGAGTTGTAGTTAGATGTAACAATGTAGATAGATGTGTGGATGGAATAATGAACTTCCCTTCCTATGTTGTGTATTCAGAAAATGCAATCCATTGTCCCTTGAAGTGATGTTAGATGGATGTCTTTGATGCTCTTAGATGCCTTTAGATGCAATATTAGGTGATGATAGTATATGCTTAGAGCTTGGTCCTTTATTTTGGTCACATAATTATGTATTTATATGATTCCCTTGTTTGAATTTCATAATTGACAACTGGAAGGCTGACCCATAAGAAAATAAGATGCCCAAAAGATAAAATAAGCCCAAAAAGAGCGAGTAAGGTGGAAAGAGGTCAGGGGTGCCCAGAGGGGACAAGGGAACCTAAGCGCTGGTGTCTCAAAGTCATAAAAGATAAGCAAGTAAAGTTCTTATTGGGTTGTAGGGTGTGTAAGACCAAATAGAAAATAAAAAGACAGAAAAAGAAGGAAAAGATAGTTATCAATTACTAGTTTTCTCACTTTGGAATCATATGACAAACTCAATGGTCTTGTGAGAGTAATAATATGACAAGCCTTGACAAACTCCTTTTTATCTTTTTCAAGTGTTTTCCACCATAGTCTTGTGAGGATTATGTTACGCATGGTGGCTTCTCTAGCATAATGTCCTCTAAAGAATGCCACCATGCGCTTATTCCATAACTTTTTGGAATTCATGCTCTAAAACACATATGTGTAGTGTCTTCTATCTTCCCATTTTATAGATATCTTCACTAACCAATTGGTAAGGTGCAATGCGTATAGCTAGTTGTTTCTTCTCCATAGTCTTCATTTTCTATGGTGCAATACCTTTGCTCAAAAACATTTCTATATCCTCTAAATCCATTGGCACATGTCATGCAGCCTAGACAATTGAGCATCTAACATTGTATCTTCTATACTCTTTGCATCCTTTCTAGAATTTATGTGGGAAATATGGTCGGGTCCCAAATTACTCTTGCCTGATGGCTTCACTATTACTGAAAATTCAAATTCTTGGAACAAGATAATCCATATACATATGTGACCTTGCAATACTATAGTATTGACCGAATACTTGAGCTCCATATTATTGGTGTGCAATATAAACAATGTTTATAATATATATTGTCTGAATTAGTGAATTGTGTACACAATAGACAATACTTTGCATTTTTTAGTTGTGTAATTTTGTTCTACAAGTGTTAACTTCCTTCTCGCAAAGTAAATTGGATGGTCAATGTTTCTTTCTCCCGGTTGTTTTAACAATGCTCTAATTGTTGTCCCTGAGGCATCCACATGAACATGGAATGGAAAATTCCATGAAGGGAAACGAAGGATAGGTGCATTAGTTAACCTATCTTTTAATGTTTCAAAACCATGATGTTGCACATCCTTCCCATAGAACTTACCCTTAGACTTTGAGATATATTCTAGCGGTCAACTATCTTGGCATATCCCTTTAAGAATTTATTGTAATATTATGTATGCCCAAGAACTTCACACACTTCACTTTATTTATTTGGCTCTTCCAACCCCAATATAATTGTTATCTTTGCTAGATCAACTAGAAGAATCTCCTTACATATTATATGTCCCAATAAAGTGCCAAATGGTGTAGAAAAGATGCATTTTTGATGTTCGTAGATATATTGAGTTTCCCTCATCTTTCAAACATTATCCTTAAGAAGTCGCAGTGGTCCTTTACCAACCCATACATTGTCCAATCATCCAGATACACTTGGAGAAAGTTATGGATGAATTCCTGAATATCTTACACAACAATACATGAAACTATTGTTGGTGTATTCTTTATACCAAAAGGCATGACTGTATATGCAAAATAACCCCATTCTATGGAAAACATGGTTTTATCTTGATCCTCGCACACAATTCAAACTTGATGATATCTAGAGAAACCATCTGTGAAATAATATATCTCACACCCTGCTACACCCTTGAGAATATCCTTAGTGAATGGTGTAGGGAATAGATCAATCACACAAGAGGAATTTAATACTCTATAATCCACACATATCATTATCCTTCCATATTTATTTATACTTACAACCGTGGGGTTGATCTATTCTAATTCTTGGATTGGCTCAAAGATACCTACCTTTAACATGTTTTTAATCTCATCCATTACTTTGACGCACAAATTTGGATTCATTCTATAAGGTATTTTGTTAACTAGATGCATGACTTCTTTGAGATTTATCTTCATCTCCCTAGTGATGGATGGACACCCTTCAACTCATGGTATCCCCTAGGAAATATATCTTGGAATTCATGCAACAATTCAACTATATTTACAACTTCTTCTTCCGACCAATAGTCACAAATGATCACCTCCTTAAGCACATCATTTGTCCCAATATTCACTTTCTTTGTCTTCAACAACACATGATACATGCATGCCTTCTCATCTGCATTATCCCAAGACCTCACACTCACCCTCTATGTGTTCTACGTTAAAATTTTACGTCTTCATCATCAATCATATATACTAGCTTTCCTTTTTATTTTTCCTTCCAAGTAGGCTCTAGGAGATCCTCATCAAATTCCAACCATGCATGTTCATTAGCATCCCCCTATGGAAATGTTTCCTCATAAAAACTGAGCCATAAGCTCTTCCTTCTTCTTTTTATCCCATAGCATGATGTGCTTCATCAACTCGAAAGGCTTATAAACTAGAGGGTTAGATGAAAATTAATTAAATGTATGCATGATACCTGATTTTAAGTCTTTCCAATTTGTAGTCTCCTACTTCATCTCTGCATGTATATAACATGCGCGTGAACACCCACGTAAAAATTTAAATAGAACTTATGGACACATAATGATGGTGGTAGCATGTATGGTTCTTCTAACCAATTCTTCTCACAAGCCTATATGTGAGTCCTAGGAGACATTTTTCCATCGTATGTTAGTACCTTTGAAGGAAGGTTATTTCTAACAAACAATGTCAAGAATACAATTATTATCTCGTGTCGTATAATAGAACTATCCCTATGTATATCCCACCATCATGATGTTAATCCTCTTGATGAGGATACTAACATATTCCTTATTCTCCTTCATCGCCATAGCTACTCTTCAATTGCACACAAAAATGTTTCAAGATTTTCTTCTCATGTATACCTTGGTACCGAAGTTCTTCCCTACCACCTAATTATCCTTGGAATAATCACCCATGTTATGGACCCCTAACACTCATGACCAACCATTTCATATGTTCTTTAATCCCAATTATCACAAGAAATGCTTATAGTGTCACTAATTGAATGTGCATATCCCCATTTGAGCACTCCCTCCTTTGTTGGCTCAACATAGTCTCAGTGCATAGATATGATTCAAATCTTCCTCACTAATTGGCTCTGTGTAGGGCATAATCCTTATACCATCCATAGGAATCAATACATGCTCATCCTCATTCTCAAAACTAATATAACGCTTATTAAAATATAGGTCTGTATTGTTTTCATAACACCATGGATGGCCAAGTAATGCAAGGAAGTTATTTGCCTGGCAAGAATCGCAGAACCTCAAAATCACCCTTGAATTTTTCCCCATGTATAGTGATGCTTGCACCCTTCAAAAATCCAATGGGCATTTCCTTGGTCTTATTTTCCATATAAAACACACTAGAATAAGGTTGTAGTGGTGGCCTCCCCATCCTATTCCATGCATCCAGGGTAAGAATGTTTACCTCTACGCTAGTGTCAAACCGGGAAGGTTTACATGTAATATCTATCTCTCATTTTCCTTCTCCATGAGCGAACTCTTGTAATCATTCACCTAATAAGGATATGATGTTATCTTTTTTAAGCATCTGATATACCTCCTTGAGTTCATCATCATCATTTTCATGTACCCCCATATGTCTCGTGCACTCCCTATCCTACTCTTGTTCTTTTAGAAAAAGTATCTCCCCTATAAGTCTTTGATAAGACTCATGTTTTCCTATAACACTTCCTTTTTTTTTGCCTCGCATCAGGATACTTATTAGGTTGCACAATCTCTTATCTTTGGATGAGTGGTTTTTTTCTCACTTGTTCTCATTCGCATGAAGCCTAAGAGCATGTGATAACTAACAATAATTCCTTCTTTGTAAATTCTAATTCCTTTGGATTCCATTTACCTTGCATAGCTTGTATCATTTCGTGCCTCCTTCCTTTTGATCTTGCACATGTGCACATATAAATTTGGGTCTTATACCTTGTGCCCTTTTCCATAGTATGCGTAAGACATGTTCTTTGGGAATTCATGTTGATAATGATCAGGTGATCCAAAAGTTTAGCAAGTACCTCGATTGAACTTTCCTTTGCAACTATCAAGTCCTCTACCATGATATACTCACATATAGCCTCCATTTTCATTTTTTCCAGCTCTATTATTTTTCCCTTTGTGCTAGTCTAGTGCTATCTTGTTTCACAAGCTTCGTGGATGTTATAAATCAAATGGAAATGAGTTTTATCATGTGTATGTGCGTTAAAAATATTAATATAAAGTGAAAAAATATTTTGTGTTTCCTATTGGAAAAGTGGATAGTCTCTAACATCATGGTCCTTGTGAAATATCTCACAAGCCACTAATAGAATGCACACTTCTTACATTGAAAACTATTATTTATATGTCCCTCTACTTCACAATATGTACACCATATACAACTTTGAGTGTGATGCATCGAGTTAGAAGATAAATTTTCCAACTGTGTGGCCATAGCTACGATCTATGCTTCAAGGAATGGGCTCGCCCAAGTATCACGCTTTAACCACTTCATGCATAGTTCCACCTTCAAAGCCTCACACATATTTATGAACATATTATGTAATAGTTCCCTTCTGAATGGTGTCAAAATCCACCCATGAACCATTGTGTGTGTATAATTTGATGGACATCATTCAAAGCTTCAACAATAGAGTTTGAATTGTGCATCATATTCTCAAAAACTTTCGAGATAGTCTTTGTTTAATGTCTTTCAAATAGCGTAATGATGTTCTATTGCTCAAAATGAGGAATGTGAAATTTGGCCAAGAACATGGTGCAAAAATGTCATATTCCACTTTCATCTAATGTGGATCATACTTTTATACTAGTTGTGCACATGGCCTTATAATGTATCACAAACCGACCGGTCTTTCTGTCCAAAGTGGTGATCCCCTTGGATCTCCATTAGATCTCACATTTTTTCACATGTTTAGTTGCATCATCTACTCCTCTATACTCGTGAAAGTGGAGTGATATTTCATAGAAAATCTAAGGCTTCTTTGGAGGGGTATTTCCTTTTCTTTGGTTGCCCCCTGCTCAAGGGAGGACAAGATCCACCTTGAATCTTCACTAGGATTGCCTCCACTTAGGTGAGAAAAAGAGCCTCCTATTGTTAGAACTCTCATATGTGTGCCAACACTTTATGTTGGTGTTGTGCCTATGTTACTGCTTCTAGAGAGTATCATGCCAACACTATGTCCTTGTGTTACACCTACAAAGACTCCCAAATAAATTTTGTTGGCATGTTAGAAAATTCTACAGAGTAAAAAAATTCGTTGCAATGTGTGTTGCTTTAATTTGTTGTGCTTCCTATTTGGATACTAATACACTTCTACATGTGTCACCTTCCCAACGCGATGATCCTCAAATTATGCTCATGTTATTCACCCTCAAAATCATAATATTCTATTTGAACTTCCTAATCATGAATACCATGTGCAAGGGATAATTTTTAGGGTGGTCCAAATTCGCCCCAATGACTCCCAAATATTCACTAAAATCATTTCCACTACATGCCGAGGGGGTCCTTTTACACTTTCCCAATATCGAGGGACATATTCCTCTGCAGACCCTCAATTTTCTTAGGTTCTCAAAACTATTACTTGGCTCTAATCCTCTCTATCTCATCACCTCTTCAACCACCCTTTCTCACACATCACTATATATGCGTATTATTTATTCTCTCTCTATGTCCAACTGGCTCAATGCCATCCTTTCCAACCCCTTTCATTGTCCTTGCATGTGAAAATTGTTTAGCTATCCATCGGTAGGCTCTCAAATCCCAATTCAATCATCAATATTTTTATAGCAAGTGGAAGTGCACATAAGTACAATCCTCTAGGATCGCGAAGAAACTTGAACTCAGCTTCCTCTAGCCATGAATATGTAGATATCTCGTATTCCAAAGTGTAATTGTTCAACATGCATTTTTACCAATAATCTACTACATGTGCATGTCCACAACTTATCCAAATCATAAAGTGTTTGATACTTGTTTTGGTTCCACACTTGTCTCTAGCCCCAATCAACTCATGTTGTTCCTCATGTACACTGCCAACCAATTGTGTAACTCCTTTAGAAAGAATATGAATAATGTATCGTATAGAAATTTATACAGGTTGTCTTCGACCCATTTGTGTGGATTGAAATTAAAATTGGTTCTCTATCTTTGCGCAAACTCTTCTTCACCTTCGTGTAGCCAACATTCAATGTTCTTTAAGGATGGTTAAAATTCCATGTGTGCACCACATCTTGAGAGTAGAAGTGAAATAAGGTCCCAACAACATAACCAAAACGTCCTGTTATTGTCTAGGTTTAGCACAACATGGTTTGGCACACATGCCCTTCACCTAAATAGAGGTTTGGATGCTCACCCGACGCGCGTGAAAACTTTATGGGATCCTTCTCATTTCTGGCTTCCAAGATGTAATTCATGCACTCATGATTATCATAAAATGAAAATATACCTAATGGAGAACATGAATTTATTGTAACATGCATAAAGGAAATTTATCACAACTAAAAGGAATTTATATCTTTATTATCATCATGATGCTTTATAATAATAGTAGCATAGATCTAAGATAAGCTCAGATAATCTCCATTTACAGACGCGTGCATAAGGCAAGAATCAATATGGACTCTAGCAGTATTAGCTCACTCTTCACACTATCAAGACTTACTAATTACATGGATATCTACATCTATATATAGGGTGGGAACTTGTGCTTCACCGCTTGACTATAAAAATAGACTTTCTATACATAGGTTACATGTTTTTCCAACTAAATATTTCCTATAAATAGTCTCTAACCCGTGGTTCTCCATAAGTGGTTTATTTTATTCCTCAAAGCTTTATTTCTATCTCGGTGCACTATAAATAGCTTCTTCTTTAATCATTTTACATGTGCTATAAATATATTTGTTGTTTTCAATGAATATCCCATGTCTATTTTTAGTTTTGCATGTGTTTTATCCCCACTTTTGTCTATTTTGGGCTACCTTGATGATCACGTCATCTTCTTCTTTTGTCTTTATTTAACCTTCTTTGGAAATCCAACTATCTCCGAATCTATAGTTCCCACGTGCAAACCTTCACACGTGATTCTTCACACTTCCATGTGTCCCTTCGCATACTATTTCAACCTTTTCATATGCTTCTTTCATGGTTCCATGAACACCCTTGCATGCATATTTTGGCCTTTGTGCATATCTCATACTTCATAATTTTATCGGTCCAACATCTAGACTTTGTAGCATAGCGGGAGACGTCAAAATACATAGTCCAAATATAAAAATCAATGGTATATGCAGTAAAATCATCATGAAAGTTATCACAGATAGGGAAAGGATCATGGATAGGAGCCTCTGCTAGTTGGTTAATGATGACTTGGCCTTTGATAGCTTTTTGTGGAACAAATTTAAGGTTAAATTCAGTAAGCAACATGACCCAATGTGCTAAGCATCTAGATAGATGCATTCGTGAAAGCAAGTAGCACAAATGATCAATTTTTGTAATAATATGAATTTTGGTATTGATCATATAATGACGTAGCTTGTCAGTGACAAATACAAGGCCAAGGCACAAATTTTCAATATAGCTATAATTACATTCGTAAGGTAGTAAGGTGCGGCTGATATAATAGATGACACATTCACGTTGATCCATATCATGTTGAGCAAGAAAAGTACCTAAGGCATGAAAATTATTCGATATGTACAAAAGTAATGGTTGATCAGGCACCAAAGGAGTTAAAATAGGAGGATTAAGTAAATAAGATTTGATATCATCAAAGGCATGTTTGAAACTAGCATCCCAAGTAAATGTAGTATCATTTTTCATGAGATGTCTAAATGGATGGGTATCGTCCACTAGTTGTGTTATAAAATAATGGATAGCCTAGATTTTACCTTGTAAAGAATGAAGTTGATGAAGGTTTCGTGGAGGAGGCATATCTACAATGGTGCTGATTTTTTGGGGATCAATCTCAATACCTCACCGAAAAGTTATGTATCCTAAAAATTTCTGTAGTAACTCCAAAACAAAAATTTTGGGATTAAGGAAGAGATGGTATTGGTGTAATCATGTAAATAGTGTACATATATCTTGAGCATGGTCAACACGATGCTTATATTTGGCCAAGCTGTCATCAACATAGTCCTCAATGATCTTATGAATATCATTATGAAATATGTGGGTCATAGCACAATGTAGGATTTTTTACAAGGATCAATACAAAACCTCATACACATCAAACAAGGTTGCACTTCCAATGGTGTCATGAATGCTCCACATAGTAAGCAAGAGATCAAATCACAAAATGAGAATCAAGTATAGAAATACAATGGTGTGTCTGACATACTCATAGATCAAAAAAGAGAGGTACATATATGAGTGTTGTGTAACTCCTGTGCATGACATGTGTACACAACCCTAACTAACCCTATTGACCTATTCTCACTAAGTGAGATGAATAATTGTGAGAGGTAGACAAGGTGTCGAGTGTCAATGAGACAAGTCGTATATACCAACACCCCCTTAATCAAAGCTGAGGTAGAGGTCGTGGAAATTTAGAACTGAAAGAGAACTCCCTAAACAACTAAGAAATATGTGTCAATGGGGCCTAGCTACTAATCTTGATAAGGTACCCATGTATAAACAACATCTCTCTGAAAAGAATAAGAGAAGGAAAATGGGTCCCTACAACTAGGCTCGATGAGATACCGATGTACAATAAGAATATCAAGTAATGGAGGGAAAAACATCCACTTACAAGAGATAAAAGACTCCCTAAACAACCTAAGAAAGATGCGTCAAATGAGTCCTGAAAACTAAAGGCCTAATAAGGTACTCATGTACAAACTGTAATATTTCTAGAAGAAGAGAAGAGATGAAGAACACTATCCAACCTCCTAAGACGAAGTACGTGTTGAAGACCACCCTGTATGAAGTGAAGAATAAGATACCTGAAGTGACAAGGTGTGGTTCCTATCTAAGGAATGATGCTCCATATGTGAGGTGGAAGTGCCAACTACTCCATGAAGGGATGGTGAATCTGAAGAAATGGCGAAGAAGGAAGGTTGGATATCCTGTAGAATCGTATAGAAGAGTGTTCGATGTCCGATGAGTCCCAAATAAAAGTACGTGATCCATGAAAAGTATGTAGTGGACTAGAAGTAGGTGGATCAAGAAATAACTCCTCAATATTTGGTAGATGGTAAGTGAATGGTGAAGGCGGTTCCCCATCACTATGGAAATCAACCAAACTAGAAGATAATTCATAATCGCCATAAGACAACTCATAAATATAATCAAGTTTAGGTGAATCCGATGAAGAATCTGAATGAGGAACAAAGTGAGAAAAAGAGTAAAGTCAAGTGTGATGATCAATTATATCAACTGCAATAATATTGTCACTATGAGGTGAGTGATCTAATACACTAAAAGGAGATTAGTTGAAAGTGAAGGAACACTAAGCACATTGTTGAAAGTTCCACCATTCACTTCAATAGACCCTCTCCTGAAAACTAGTGTAGAAGTGTCATCACCAAGACAAATAGAAGACATGCCATGTCACTCTAAAGAAGAAAACTCAATGTCAGATGAGGCCATATGATGAGATGCACCCGAATCAATCACCCATGTAGGAGTAGGTGACATAATTATAACTAAAGATCTTGCTTTTGTTTTCTCCTTAGTTGATTCTTTTTCTTTTCTTTCACTTTCCCCTTTCCATTGTCTTTTTCCTTAGAACTTTCATGAGTTGATGATGGATGATGCAGCCTAGAATTTACTAAATAACACCCTAGTTGTGTTGGCATATCACTTAGCCTAGATTGAGTTCTCTCCCAAAGTGCGCAAAGGTACTAGGTCCCTCTTTAGGGTTGTTATAGCAGGATGTTAGCGTGATGAAGGAAGAAACATATATTTCCATAATTAATCCACCATTCTACCATGCATGCTACATTTAGATCTATGAAAGAACAAGCTTAAACAATAATCATGATTGAATCAATAACATGAACTACTCAATTATACACAGGAATGACACTTAGATTCAGCAATATCTTCCATCCATTAATAAACACATAAACTTCTTACAGAATTTCAATCTATACCGATGCACATATGGATATGATTCATAATCCCATTGTATATCTCTCTATCACACAGACATCCATCTCTCATATATATACCTCTTTCTATATGTGTCTAAGTATATTTTACTATGTACTTCATATCATATATATAGGGTGGGGACTTGCCCTTCACCGCTTCTCTATTCCATAAATAGGCCTCATGCTATTAATAGCCACGTGTCATTTACAGGCATAGCCACACATGCAAGTGTGCTATCTATAGACCTCTTACAATTAACTGAAGTGAAAATCCTATTCCTAGCTCATCTCCATGCAAAACAAGATTCGATCTAATCCTCTAAAGATAGACAATGTGTGGTGCACATGTCTCTGCATCATTGGTGTGTTCCACATGCCATCTTCTAAAAATAGGTCTTCATGCTCAAAATCAGATAAGTCCCAAAATTTTAACTTACCCTCTATACATGGGTTCTTCCTATCCCTCTGCGCCCTTGATCCTGGCTTTTTCTCTTGCGCGGACTCCTTGTGTGATCTCTAACAAGTATTCTCTAATCAACATTACCCCACACTAATCTCATTATCATCCCGACAATGGTTATCTCCAAAAATTGAAGTAAAGAATAGAAGAATGGAAAGAATAAGAATGAAAGAATGTAGATAAATAAAGAAGTTTTATGAGGCTATGAGGTAGCCTCCTCTATATTAGTTTGAAGTATCAACTCTAGATACTCCTTTATTTTGGCCTCCAAGGCTTGCCATTCAGCGAGTGCTTGTTCTACTTTTTCTGGAATGTCCATAGCAATGGACTCCAATTCATCCCTCGCAATCTCTCCTTTTTCATTTTGTAGAACCAACACAACGTTGGACATTGATGTCATTATTCCTTCTAAAATATCCATCTTCTACGTAATGAACTTCCCAAGCTCTTCTAGCCGAGTCTTATGTGGGTCTTGTCTTTGCTTATCGTGGCCTCGTGCTTTTTCTTAACTATTGAAAATCTATCTGCGCTGCCCAATATCTCATCCTTCATTTCTTTTTGGACCTCATTGTTTTCTTCCAGGGTCTTTATATTGATAAGCACCTCTTAAGTTGTGCATATATTCAAAGCTTGGTCTACTTTCTTCAATACTTTTTTTAGCACTTGCAGCAGCCCTTCATAGGATACAATCTTTCACATCACTGAGGCTTTCTCTCATTTTGCCTCTTGCTCTGACTTCCTTAGAACTGTCATGCATAGAGGTTCATCTTCAAGCACCATGTCCACTAACTTTCCTACATAAAGTATCATTGAGGAAAACGTCTGTGGTACCTTGGTTTCCAAGTGTGGCCTTGCTTCACGATGACATTTTCCCTAATCTCCTCTGGAATGCTTTGATAAATAATTCATTCTTATTCTACGTGAAGTCACTATCTTGTGTTATGCATGCTATCTCAATATCCTTTTTCTTTAGCTCCTCGAACAATGCTCGATTGTTGCAGCTTTGTCCATGTTCCTTCTAAAGCAACTTCTACAAAAACCTTCACCAATGCGTTGTTGACCTACTCATCCAACATGACAATAGGCTTCTTATCCAAATTCACCCCGTGGTTGAATTGATAACATACATTAGAATTCTCAAGTTCCAGGGCAAAAATCATGTTTCCAGGGTCCCCTCATATTTATCCTAACTCTCCGTCCGAGGTTGAAAAGAGAAAGTTATGAGAAAAGGTGAAAAAACTGCAAAAACAAGCTTGGGCCAGAAAGAATTGTGAAAATTGGCTAAGTCCTAGTCCTCGCAACAGTAGGGACATGAGGGACATCGAGACGCGGATCGGCCGAAAATCCTCCAGGCGGCCCGTGAAGCAAAGGGACATCTGGGACAGAAGGACGCACAGGGCGCGAGAAGCCGATCCGGCCGAAGGAGGAAGCAAAATTGACTAACTGCTGAGAAAAATAGTTTGGGACATTCGGGCCGTGAGGATGTGAACGGCTGGATCGGCTGAAATAGAGAATTTCACACTTTGGGACGGTCGGGCCGAAGTACAGCGGGCAGACGCTTGAACCGGCCGAACCGGGTGAATCGGAAGAATTTGTCCCAGACAGTCCGGGAGCAAGTGGGACAAAGGTACGTGAAGGACGCGAACCGCCGGTTCGGCCAGAGCGGGAAATTTCACACTGGGACATCTGGGCCGTGAGTGTGCGGAGGATGCGAATCAGCAGGTTTGCCCGAAACAGAAATTTCGTATTGGGACAATTGGGACAAAGGGACACGTGGGACGCGGATAGCCGAAAAGCCGAGAGCCAATCAGATTGTGCCACGTGTCATCGGTAGATAAGGGACAAGGAAGCCCATTTTGGGTGGATCGGAGGATTCTGTCCCAAACAACACTGGGACATCTGGGACAAAAAGACGCGAAGGGCGCGAAAAGCCGGCAGACCCGCAGACCAATCAAATCGCGACACGTGTCACAAGGGAGAAAGTCCAAAAGTCAAAGGGTGAGGTTTCAAGCACTGACCCAAGCCAATCAAAAGAGGACACGTGTCCAATGAAGTCAAAACTGTGGGACAGAGAGAGAGAGAGAGAATTACATATCTAATCAAAGCACGTGCCACGTGTCATCCCGGTGGCAGAGCGCGGAAAATTTTCAAAACGCATTTTCACTGTTTTGTGCCTAAATCTTCGGATCGACGTATCTTTCGATCCAGAGCTCGAGTTTGCACGTTCTTTATATCAACAGAAAGCTTGTGAAATTCTCTACATTATTTCAGGGTTAATCTTGAGTTTTGGTGCATTCTAGAGAGATAAAATTGAGAAACGGCTCTAACATGTGTTCATGGCTAGAAGTGACATTCCAAATGACTGATTTAATGCAGAATGGGTCGCATTCTCCTATAATCCAGTCAAAATGACAGGGTATGGGTTTGTAAGTTCCCCATGCCATTTTAATGCATCTGTAGTCAAGGAGGGATGGGCTCCCATGCTTTTGTATGTTTTCTGTCCCCTGGGCTCGACCCATGCAATGTAAAAGCCAGATTTGGCTCATTTCTGAAGGGGGGAACAATTTTGACATAGGAGAGTTCTTCTTTCACCTCCAGCAAGTGATTGACACAAGAATCAGACCTCTCCAAAGGATTGTAATAGTTTTTACCTCTCTGAGGTTGTAATGCAGTGATTTTGACACTGGAAATGATAATGCAAGCTTTGTGAATGGTTTTCAGTTCTTTGTTTGTATCATTTGCTTCATTTCAAATGCTAAACTATATCTCATCAATCTGTGTATGTTTTATGTTGTAAACTTTGGTCTGTGTCTATTTTCTTGACAGAAATGTTTCACCACTCCTTTTGGTGCATCACCACCTTTAGTTAGTTTCATATTTTTTGCATTTCTATCCCTGTCTCCTTGCAATTTAGAGTAGGATTAGGATCTGAACCTCTGTAGTTTTGCAAAATATATATCTAAATCAAAGGAGTTTGAGGAACCAGACCTCTAATCTGGATATTCCTCTCTCAGTTTCACAAGTCCCCACACTTGGAAAGAGGTTTCCATGTTGTGCAATCACATTGAATGCTAGAGTGATCAACCTAGAAGCTTGATTTGCATCCAGGGGTCTTTGTGAGTCTGCAACAAACAGTTTTGCACGCCGGTGGGACCGAGGTCTCATTTTTATCGTAGTAGGGTTGATGTGCATCTCGCTGCAATCTTCTTGCTTAAAAAGAGCTATTATTTGCATATCTGGCGACTCCAAGGGGAAGAATCAACTGGTTCCAAGCTCAGGCCTGAAAACTCATGAGAAGAATCACCACAAGGTCAAGAGTTGGAGAAGAAGAAGTGTTGTTTGAATACCTACAGTTATCTCCAAGAAGGAGGCAAAGAGGAAGAAGGATTCAAAGGTCTCCATCTCCACCAAATAGAGCTCTCTCAACTCCTCCACCTGGTAGACCTTTCATTCAGTCAACGAGGGTTTTAAGACCAATCAGAATGGCTCAAAACAATCCCTACGTCAACTTCACAGGCAGCAGCCCACTTGCTCTCAATGCACAACATCCAGTTCCTATTGCAGCCTTGAAGAAAATTCCCTACTTCACCGGAGAAAATCAGACTACTCCAGGTGATCATGTTAAAGATATTGCTAACCTTTGTGCAATCCATGAAATCAATGAAATGCAAGTGGCTGTCAAGTTATTGGCATCTTCCTTCAAGGGTAAAGCATTGCAATGGTTTAGGAGCCTTGGAGCTGGTTCTATCACCAACTGGAATCAGCTGTGTATTGCACTTCACGAGCAATTTGGGGAGAAGGGAGACAACTTGTCTCTTTTGGAGCAGCTGACAACTATCAAGAGAGCCCCCAACGAGTAGCTGACTGACTTCAACTTCAGATTTCAAAGGTCTTGGGATAGGATTCCAGTGGCAGTCAGGCCAACAACAGAAGGTGCTTTTCTATATTACCTTAAAGCTTTGAATTCTGATATTTCTATGTTAATTCAATCTATGGGAGGCACAACCTTACCTGCTGCTTATAGCATTGCCATTAGAGCCGAAAACTGTCTTATTCAAGCTGGTAAACTGGCTCCTAGGCCTCCCATGCCCTTGTATCCAAACTTAGAAAATCCAAGCACTAGTCAAGCACCCACTTTGGCTCCTGTTCCCACCCCTAGAAATCAAAGTTCAAGTGAAACTTCTACTTCATCCTCTAGTGCTTCAAATGAACTCCAAGAGGTCATGAAATAGTTGCAAAATTTGGGAAATGAGCTAGTTACTATCAAAAGATAGCAAGCTCAAAGTGCTAGACCGTATCAGCCTCAAGCACAGTACCAGGCTAGGCCCCCATACCAACAAAATAGGTCACCAAATCAGGCTGCAAATCAAAATCAAAGCCAAGTAAGGCCTCCCGCTAATAGGCCATTTCAGCCCTATAACCCTAATGTTGTATCTGCTTCTAAAGCATTAGTGCCACCCAAAATAACATGGCCCAAGAATATGATTGGTGTTTCCCGTAGTCAGCCACACAACCAATCAATGTGCTTTAACGGTGCATTAAATCAAGCCCTGATGGTGCAAACCGTCAGTGGGTTGCAAGAGTCTAGCCACGAAGGAGATCAGCAGCAAGAAGCACCTCAGCAAGGAACATCTCCGAATGAAACTACTCTTGTCAATTGGCAGGCTGAAGATTTCTGTGGTATGAATCAAATACCCTCTCAAAGTGTTGCAGCCAACACAAGGTCAAAAAGGAGAAATTTGGGTGATGAACAGCCATTGGCCCCAAGTAGTTCACGGCCTTCTGTCACTCCACAAGGTGTTGGCAAACAAAATGTAGTTCCAAACATGCAAGGAGCACCCAAACCAGCTCCTAAACCAACTCAGATGCCAGTTGCTACTGCCCATGTGCAAGGAACGAATGTGCAAGCTAGGGGACAGCAAAGGGATGCTTCATCCCCATTCAACATCATTGATCAAATGAAGAAGACAAATGTAAACATATCAATGTGGGAATCACTATCCATCCCAGGCCGAGAGATTTGCTACAAGCTGCCATGAAGGACTGGCCAATTTCAAATCAGTGGGTTCAGATGCAAGACAAAGTGCTTACAAATGCTACCCAGCCTAAAGGAAATCATGGAGGACAACAAGGTAAAATGTTGAAGCCCCCTCCATTTTATGTTTCATTGATCATAGGAGATAAGTTGGTACATAATTGCATGATTGACTCTGGGGCAAGTAGTTCAGTAATGCCCAAGCAAATAGCTGATCAGCTAGGGCTTCAATATGAAGTCATCTCCAAGGGTGTAGTGCAATTAGACAGGACAGCAGTGACAACAGTTGGAGTAATCAAAGGTTTGAGCCTCACACTGCACGCATGTCCCAACGTAATAGTGTTACAAGATGTGTCAGTCATAGACTTGCCACCACTTTTTGCATTGTGCTTGTCAAGAGACTTCACTGCTAAAATTGGAGGCTATCTTTCAAATGGATTGGTCACACATGTTGTTCGAACAAGGTATGGAACCAAGGCCACAATCAGGTCTGAACCTATTGCGAACTTTCACATTGAGCCTTACACTACCAGCCAAATCAATACCAATTGCTCAGCATTTGATCAAGAAGATCACCCTAGCACTGATGAAGCTGACACTAAGGTTGGAAGTATCCCAGATTTGACTCTTGATGAATGGGCAAGCAAAGTGCATGCCTTTGATCCTTATCAAGAAATAGAAGAATCTGAGCTAGGGGTTTATTGTTTACATGAAGAGGATCAACCTCTCCCCAGCATCACCAAGCCAGATCATAAGGACAAGAATGAAGTATGGCAGCTGTTCTTTGATGGATCAAGGAGTAGACAAGGTGCAGGAGGAGGAGCTATGCTCATTTCACCGCAAGGTATAAGGTATTACTCAGCCTTCCGTTTCTAGTTTTCCTGTTCAAACAACACGGCTGAGTATGAAGCCTTAATTCATGGACTGCACTGGGCAATGAAGAAAGGCATTAGGAATTTACAAGTATTTGGTGATAGTGAGCTGGTCGTAAACCAAGTCAAAGGAAAAAATGCTGCCAAAAATGATCTGCTTAAGTGCTACAAAAATCGGGTATGGGATCTTATTGAAGATTTTGAAGCTTTTAGCATCAATTCCATCCCAAGGAAAAAGAATGAAGCAGTGACAGACTTGCAGCAATTAGGGCTGCGTTTGATGTTGTAGAGAGTATCAAAAGTGAGAAATCTCAGCCTCATATCAAATTGGTTGTGAGACCAGCTGTTCCAGATAACAACACAAGTTGGCAAGTCTTCGAGAATGATCAGCAAATTGTTAATTTCCTACAAGAAGAAGCTGAGTTCTCCGCCAGAAATCAAGACAAGCTGCATCAGCAATATGGTGACCAAGTGGTGCAGCTGAGGACTAACAAATTACCAAAAGGCCTCATAACCTTGGAGTCAATCTTCAACCCGAATGATCAGTTCCGAAAGAGAAAGAAAACATTCAAGTGAAGGGTGAAGATTCAGAGCCTATTTTAGTGGAAGAAGGCAAAACATTGCAGATTGGCAAAGTAAGTACCTCACAAGAGAAATTTGATTTTGTTCAGCTTTGTCAAGAGTTCCCAGATATCTTTGCTTGGACTTATAAAGATCTAAGAGGTTTCAACCCAAAGCTGGCACAACATACTATTGAGCTGGATCCGAAATCCAAGCCTGTTAGGCAAAAGCAAAGGCCAGTGAATCCCCATATTGAACCTCTCATGAGAAAAGAGTTAAGCAAGCTTATTGAGGCCAGTATCATCTTCCCCATCAAACACTCAAGTTGGGTTGCAAACTTGGTGCCAGTGAGAAAAAGAAATGGAGAAATCAGACTGTGTGTTGACTTCAGAGACTTGAACAGAGCCTCCCTCAAGGACCATTACCCACTCCCTTCCATGGAGCAAATATTGCAAGTTGTAGCTGGTTCAGAAAGGTTCTCACTACTTGATGGATACTCAGGCTATAATCAGATAATGGTGAAGGAAGAAGATCAATTCAAGACGGCTTTCACCACCAAATGGGGCACCTATGCCTACAAGAAGATGCCATTTGGCCTATCAAATGCCGGAGCAACATTTCAGCGAGCTATGGATATGGCATTCAAAGGCTTAATCAACAATATAGTGCTGGTATACCTAGATGATATCACTGTCTTCTCAAAGAATGCAACAGACCATCTCTTTCACCTCGACGGGGTTTCGAGAGGTGTAGAAGGTTCAAAGTGTCATTGAATCCAAAGAAGTGTATATTCTTGGCACACGAGGGCAAATTGTTGGGCCACATTGTCTCTAGGGAAGGGCTAACAATTGATCCTGAAAGGGTTGAAGCCATCCAAACGCTCCCATTGCCACACCACAAGAAATCTCTTCAAAGCTTCTTAGGAAGGATAAACTTTGTCCATGAGATTTGTGCCTAATTTTTCCACTCTTGTGAAGCCTCTAACAATGATGTTGAAGAAGAGTCTGGCATTCAAATGGACAACAGAAGGCAAAGAGAGTTTTGAAAGCATCAAGCATGCAATATCACAAGCTCCAACTCTTATCAACCCAGACTTTTCAAAGGACTTCATGTTGTATGCGTTTGGAGGATCAGACACAATCTCAGCTATCTTAACACAGCTGAATAGAGAAGGTTCAGAACAGCCCATAGCATTCTTCAGCCAAACCTTGGAAGATTACGAAATAAAGTATTCTTTCATCAAAAAGCATGTCCTTGCTGTCATCAGGAGCTTGAAGAAGTTCAGACATTTGGTCTCAAACAATAAGATTCAACTGCTGGTCTCACATGCTGGGGTTAAGGATTTCCTCCTCAACAAGGATTTGAATGAGAAAAGGGTAGGTTGGATCACCCGTGTCATGGAGTATGACATTGAGATCAAGATCACCAAGCTGGTAAGAGGGAAAGGATTGTGTGAGCAGCTGGTTTTGGGGAAACAAAAAGAAGTATGCAATGAAGAAGAGGCTGTTTTGACAGTCCAGGATAGTCATGAGCCAAGTGGCAAACAAGAAGAAGACAATGCTGCCCCGACTCCTTGCTGGACCCAAGGTATTATGCACTTCCTAGGCACAGGCCTATGCCCTCCAGAGATGAACAAGACCCAGAGGAGACACTTCAGATTGCAGGCTGTACCGTATGCCATTGTTGATGGAGTTTTGTTCAGGAAAGATGTGAATGGAGTGTTGCTGAGATGCATTAGCACAAATCAGATTCAAAGGGTGTTGGAAGAGTTTCATGGTGGACCAGCTAGTGGCCATTTTGCACTAAGAGTAATAGCTCTAAAAATCATGAAGGCTGGTTATTATTGGCCTAAAATATTCAGTGATTGTTATGCATGGATCAAGAGGTGTAAGAATTGTGCATTCTTCACAGGAAAAGAGAAGTTTGCTGCCCTTCCATTGCATCCAATCTCAGTTGACCAGCCATTCATGCAATGGGGTTTGGACTTCATTGGAGTCATTAATCCCAATTCAAGCCAAGGGCACAAATGGATTTTGACAGCCACAGAATACTTCACCAAATGGACAGAAGCAGTAGCACTCAAAGAGGCAAATGAGTCTAGTATCTTAGACTTTTATGAGGGGATAACAACCAGATTTGGTGTACCTACCACAATAATCTCTGATAATGCATTGGCATTCATTGGATCTAAGGTGACTGAGTGGGCTGTCAAGAATGGTATTTACCTAAGCACTTCATCAAACTATTACCCTCAGGGTAATGGCTAGGCCGAGTCTACAAACAAGAACTTGTTGAGGATCATTAGGAGGACTCTTGATGAGAATCAGAGGTCTTGGCATACCAAACTGAAATCAGCCTTATGGGCTGATAGGATAACTCCCAAAAGATCCACAGGTAACTCTCCATTTAGGCTTGTCTATGGAAGAGAGGCAATCTTGCCCATGTCACTTGAGTTGCCAACGTTGGAACTCATGAAGCAGCTGGAGTTGCTTGAATTTGAGCCCATGGAGGTGAGGTATGCAGAGTTGATGGAGCTGCAAGAGATCAGAAATCAGGCATCCCAAGCAATGGAAAAGGATCAAGCTTTGATCAAGAAGACCTTTGATAGAAAGGCCAAGGATAGATCTTTTCAAGTTGGAGATCTAGTGTTGAAATGGGATATGGACAGGGACAAAACCGGAAGGCATTCAAAATTTGATGCCATTTGGAGTGGCCCATACATGGTCACAAAGTGCAAGAACAGCAATGCTTTCCAATTGGCCTCATTGGATGGTGAAGAACTGCAGATTCCAGTCAATGGAATCTATCTCAAGCGTTGCTTCTAGAGGGAAGTTCACTACCTCTGTAAATATTAGATTAGATTTTCTTTCCTCCAAGTGCTTGTGCACATTGTTTTGCTTGTAGGTTAGTCTTGTTTTCCCTAAGTGCTTTGGCACAGCTTGCTGTCCATGGAGATGTTTAGCAATCCTTGCTTTCATCAGGTAACATTCCATCTTCCTCCTTGCACATTCTGAGTCAGTTAGGGTCCTAAACAGAATATTTGATGACTCCATGCCCAATGGACTACTTCAGGCAACTGGTATCTTCTACCTAGCAGGCAGGTATCCCCGCTGAGTCGCCAAATTGTTATCCAAATTCACCCCGTGGTTGAATTGATAACATACATCGAAATTCTCAAGTTCCGGGGTAAAAGTCATGTTTCTGGGTCCCCTCATATTTATCCTAACTCTCCGTCCGAGGTTGAAAGAAAAGAGCAAGTTCTGAGAAAAGGTGAAAAAGCTGCAAAAACAAGCTTGGGCCAGAAA
Source organism: Taxus wallichiana var. yunnanensis (assembly GCA_018340775.1). Classification (NCBI taxonomy): domain Eukaryota; kingdom Viridiplantae; phylum Streptophyta; class Pinopsida; order Cupressales; family Taxaceae; genus Taxus; species Taxus wallichiana. The sequence goes on along the minus strand of CM031239.1, from coordinate 920,552,776 downwards.
AGAATTGTGAAAATTGGCTAAGTCCTAGTCCTCGCAATAGTAGGGACGTGAGGGACATTGAGACGCGGATCGGCTGAAAAGCCTCCAGGCGGCCCCGTGAAGCAAAGGGACATTTGGGACAAAAGGACGCGCAGGTGCGAGAAGCCGATCTAGCCGAAGGAGGAAGCAAAATTGACTAACTGCTGAGCAAAACAGTTTGGGACATTCGGACTGTGAGGACGCGAACCACCCGGATCGGCCGAAGCAGAGAATTTCACACAGCCAGGACCGGACAAGGGCCGAAATACGCGGCGAACGTGAACGGTCGGCCGGGGTTCGGCCGAACGGGAACTTTCGCCTTTGGGACATCTGGGCCATGAGTGTGCGGAGGATGTGAACCGGCCGGTTCGCCTGAAACAAAGAAATTTTGTATTGGGACAGTTGGGACAAAGGGACGCGTGGGACGCGGATAGCCGAAAAAGCCGAGAGCCAATCAGATTGCACCACGTGTCATCGGCAGATAAGGGACAAGGAAGCCCATTTCAGGTGGATCGAGGATTCTGTCCCAAACAGCACTAGGACATCCGCGACAAAAATATGTGAAGGGCGCGAAAAGCCAGCAGACCCTGGACCAATCAAATCGTGACATGTGTCACAAGGGAGAAAGTCCAAAAGTCAAAGGGCGAGGTTTCAAGCACTGACCCGAGCCAATCAAAAGAGGACACGTGTCCAATGAAGTAGGAAAACCCATGGGACAGAGAGGAGAGAGAATTACATATCCAATCAGCGCGTGCCACGTGTCATCCAGGTGGCAGAGCGCGGGAAAATTTTCAAAACGCATTTTCACCTGTTTTGTGCCCTAAATCTTCGGATCGACGTATCTTTCGATCCAGAGCTCGGGTTTTGCACGTTGTTTATATCAACGGAAAGCTTGTGAAATTATCTACATTATTTCGGGGTTAATATTGAGTTTTGATGCGGTCTAGAGAGAGAAAATGAGAAACAGCTCGCGCGTGTTCATGGCTAGAAGTGACATTCCAAATGACCCAGTTTAATGCGAATGGGTCGCATTCTCCTGTAATCCGGTCAAAATGATAGGGTATGGGTTTGTAAGGTCCCCCATGCCATTTTAATACATCTGCAGTCAAGGAGGGATGGGCTCCCATGCTTTTGTACATTTTCTGTCCCCTGGGCTCGACCCATGCAATGTAAAAGCGATTTGGCTCATTTCTCGAAGGGGGAACAATTTTGACATAGCAGAGTTCTTCTTTCACCTCTAGCAAGTGATTGACACAAGAATCGACCTCTCTAAAGGATTGTAACAATTTTTACCTCTCTGAGGTTGTAATGCATGATTTTGACACTTTGAAATGATAATGCAAGCTCTGTGAATGGTTTTCATCCTTTTTTGTATCATTTGCTTCATTTCAAATCCTAAATTATATCTTATCACCATGTATGTTTTATGTTGTAAACTTTGGTCTCGTGTCTATTTCTTGTGAAATGTTTCACCACTCCTTTTGGTGCATCACCACCTTTAGTTAGTTTCATATTTTTGCATTTCTATCCTGTCTCCTTGCAGGTTTAGAGTAGGATTAGGATCTCGAACCTCTCGTAGTTTTGTAAAATATAGATCTAAATCAGAGGAGTTTGAGGAACCAGCCTCTAATCTAGAGATTCCTCTCTCAGTTTCACAAGTCCCCACGCTTGGAGAGAGGTTTCCATGTTGTGCAATCACACTGGATGCTAGAGTGATCAACCTAGAAGCCTGATATGCATCCAGGGGTGCTGTGAGTCTGCAAAATCAAGGCTTTACTTGTCATATGTCTAGATTGTGGTGCCTTATCTTCTTCCTTGATGACCACCTTTTTCTTTCCTTTTTCTGTTGCTACAACTTCCTTCTTAGGTGCCATTTTTACCTTAAAAACGTCTCCTCTTTAACTCTGCAAATATCGAATCAAACCCTAGCTCAATTCAATCACGCCTTAGGTGGGAGCTTTGTGCCCTAACTCCTCTCTATCTCCCTTCTTTGCTCCAACCCTTCACCACCGAGGGCGCAAGATTCTTTTCACACAGATCTATTTGTCACGCTTGGTTTCACACCCTTCACACCTTAACCCGATCACTCGGCTCTTCGCACTTATCTCTTTCCTCAAATTCTCTTAGTCGCAATGGTAAAAATGAATCCACATCCCATCCTTATATAATTTTTCAAATTTTGATGCATTTATTGCTCCTTCACCTACTAAATATCCTCTCATTCATTGACCAAATTCATTCGTTCCACATGGTACATCTTTGTGCCCTAGCTATAACCTTCTAGCATGCCTCCCTACCCTCTAGTCATAGACTTCTCTTCAATGCACACCCTTGAACCTGAGTACCTCATCACTGTACCTTCTCCTGTTAGTTATCATGGCCTCCACTTACCTCATGTTATACTATCCTTTAATTCATCTCCATCCTTAGTCACTTGTGAGAAGAAATCTTCTTTTGACTTAAAGCACACCGTAGCATCTTATTCCTTCCACCTTTCAATTCCCACAGTCTTTTACTTGGATAACTATAACCACCCCACACTAAAGGTATGTGCAGTCCATGCAGCATAAACATGTGTCATATAGTAATTAGCTTCATATGTGCAAGCGCGCTTATTACATGTAAACAAAAACTAAATTGACAAAGCATAGTGACAATGAAGGAAATACATTAGGAAATATAGAATTGAAAACCTAATCTAAATGGCAATATTGCCTTATTAAAAACACCAAGAAGACCTATTTATAGTAGGGCTTCACCTACTCCCATTAAATTAATCGGGTAGTCATGTTCCATCAAGTGCTTCTAACTAGAAAGCACTGATTCAAGTATATAAGTGATGATATATGGCCCCAACCAATGTAATTTGAGCTTTCTGGATGGTGCAAGAACTTAGAGTTATAAAGAAGTACCATTTTCCCAATATCAAACTTCTTATCCCTTATGTTTCTCACATGCCATGTTTTCTACCTAGATTTTTCCTATTTCGACTCCATCGTGTTATGGTTCATTGCTCATCCAGTTGAATCATCTTCTTGATACGCTCTAATAAAGTCTACTCATCAGCTGACCTCCAGTGCATGCGAATGTGCAAAGAAGGTAACATAACTTCTATAGGGAGAATGGCTTCGTGCCAAACACCAACTGAAATGGTATGGCTTTGAACAATATCTTGTAAGTTGTTCTATATGCCCAAAGAACAGACACTTTGTCATCCCAATCCTTTCTTCCAACATCACAATTTTTGTCAAAGTATGGCTCAAAATCTTGTTAAAAGCCTCAGTTCCATTTGCATGAGGATGAAGGGTGTATTTTTATGGTGTGCAACCATAGACTCATCTAATATGATCTTGATTTTCTCATTCAAAAAGTGTGTACCCCTATCACTTGTCAAGATTAAAGGACATCCATATCTTGTAAGAACATTCTCCCATAGAAACCTAGTTGTTGTAGTTGTTATATAGTCCTTCATAGGTGTTGCTTCTACCCACTGTGTGAGATAATCATGCGAAGTAATGATATAGCGCGACCCAGTCCTACGCGCGGCTGGAAAAATAGGTCCTACAAAGTCAATGGCCCATTTCTCAAATGGTTCAACACTAGTAATTGGTCTCAAAGGCATCTCATCTCTTTGCTCTGGTTTACCTAGGTGTTGACAATGGTCACACACCTTACAATACACCTTACAATCTTTATACAATGTCTCCCACCATAATCCAACAAGTAGTATCTTTCGGGAAGTCGCATCACCTACATAATGGCCACTTGCAATACCACCATGGGCCTCTTCCATAATATCCTTACACTCATGCTCTAATACACAATGGTGTGATACTTCATCTCTGCCTAACTTGTAGAGGTCACCACTAATTAACATAAATAGTGTCACGCGTATAGCAAGTTGTTTCTTTTCTAATGCCTTCATTCCTTCTGGTGTCATACCAGTTCGTAGAAAGAAAAAAATGTCTTCTAATTCCATGGGCGTGCATTGTAACCTATATAACTATGCATCTGGCATGGTTTCTTCAATTGTCTGTGCTTCTTCTCCTGAGTTGATTCTAGATAAATGGTTTGGTCTAGAATTACTTTTCCCTAGCTTCACCACAACTATGAAGTCAAAATCTTGAAATAGGATTACCCATCTACATATGTGCCCCTGTAAAATGGGATTTTTTACCAAGTACTTCAATGCCATGTGATTTTTATAAAACCCAAATGGTGTTTCTAACAAGTACTGTCGAAACTTGTGCAATGCATATATCATTGACAAAGTTTCATGCTCTATAGTTGTATAATTATGTTCAAAGCAGATTCACCTTCCTACTATCAAAACAAATTGGATGGTCTATAATAACTTTGCCAAAGTTGAGATAACACAAAGACCAATGGCCATGCCAGAGGTGTCCACATACACATGAAATGGTTTATCCCATGAGGGAAAAAATAGAATGGGTGTGGTAGTAAGTTTCTCCTTTAATATCTCAAATGCGCATTGCTATGGTTCTCCCCAATAAAATGTACCTTTCCCCTTCAATAAATCTTCTAAGGGTGCAGCAAATTTGGCATACCCTTTGATGAATTTTCTATAATATCTTGTATGACCTAAAAATACGCACACCTCACTTTGACTGGTAGGCACTTCTAAGCCTAGAATGACTATAACCTTAGTTGGATCAACCAACAAACCTTCCTTGCAGATTATATGTCCTAACAATATTCCAAATGGTGTAGAAAATATGCACTTCTTGATGTTCAAAGAGATACTCAATTGTCTGCACCGTTCAAAAATTAAGCGAAAATTGTCAGAATGATCTTTCACAAGCCCATATATTGTCCAATCGTCTAGATAAACCTATAAAAATTTCTGAATAAAATCCTTGAATGCCCGAAAAACTATGCACGAGAATACAGTAGGTGCATTTTTAGTCCAAAAGGCATCACAATATAGGCAAAACTGCCCTATTCAAGTAGTAAATGTTGTCTTTTCTTGATCCTTCTAAGCAATCTATTATCCATATTTCACCCTGTGCCAAATATTGGATCGGCCACGACCCCGTATAAGAGGAACCTAAGAAAACTCATTCAAATCTTGCAAATTGGTCACAGAAGAACTCAACCATGGAGTGGCAGAGGCCAAGAGAGACTAAAGGACCCTGTGTAAAGGAAACGACTATGTCGGGTCATTTCCACGTCTTAAATCTGTTCTCCAAGTTACAGGTAGACTCCAACTTGCGTCAGCCCTCCACGTAGCAAATGGTCAGATAGAGTCAAAAGGTGGACAAGGCGGGCTTCAAAATTGGCTAAGTATAAAAGTGTAAGTGGAGAACGCCAAGTGTCAGCATGGTGCATCTCCAAGAGTTGGTCCCAAGGCGAGACCCAAATGAGTGCGAGCTCACCACGTAGCCCAAAGTCTAAAAGTAAGAGGGACCGTTGAAAAGTCCACAGATCAGCGGAGGCCAACAAGTGTCAACTCGACGCTCCTCCAAAGGCAAACTTTGGGTTGGGTTTTCAAGCAAGCACGGTGCCTCCACGTGTTATATCAAGAGGGGCATATCTTTCGACTCAGGGCTCGAAATATTGTGAATCTGACACCATTGGAAAGATCTCGGCCTCACCTATGCCATGGAGGTCTAAGACTTTAATTTTTGAGGGGGTTAGGTAAAGGAAAATGGAGGAAACATCTTCGGGCCTTCAATGTAGGATCCATCTGTCTCAACAACCAGATCGGATTCGATCTATTTCCGTTGTTTCCTCTTCTTTCAAGGCACCGAATCAAGGAATCATGCAGTAAAGATGGATTTGGGGCATATTTTATCAAAAGCATTAACAGCAGTGGTTGAACTTCAACCCACTTTTCCTTCCCCTCTCTCTTTCTTCTCTCCGATCAAATCTATAAATACATGGGCAGGATTCATTGTAAAGGGTTATTCATTCTTCTTCCTGCCCCCTCTCTCTTTCTTCTCCAGGGTCAAATGTGGAGTTTAAGTCTCCTCCCTTGGCTTTGTAATGGCATTTTCTTGCCTCTTTCTTGTTAATGGTGTACTGTGTGAACTCCTGGAGTAATAAAATTTGTTTTCGTGATGTGTTTTGTCCATCCTTTGCTCATTTTGTTGTCTCTTCTCACCTCTCACCATTACAGGGTATACTATGCATATCTCTGATGTCCATTGCAGGTTTTGGGAGCTATGTTTAAGGGGTTTGAAATGGTGTTCTGTGTGAACTTTATCCTTGGTATGTGATGCATCTGTCCATCCTCTCCATTGCTCACCTCTCTCCATTTTAGGTAGTTGGGTTTGTGATCAGCAGTTCCCTTTTCTCGGTGCTATCACCTCTGTAGTGTAGGATTTCTTTATTTTCATGCTCTCTCTCTCCTTGGTCCCTTGGAATTGTTAGATTAGGAGTAGATAGTCACATTTCCTTCCTTAGAAGTAGTTTAGTGCTAGGATTAGGAAGAGGAACCAGCCTTCTCTGGAGGATCATTCCCATTTGCAAGTCCCACAACTTGGGGAATGATCCAATGTTATGCAAATCACACCAAATGACCCTGCCTTAGAAAAGTAGATCCATAACTCATTTGGGGGTGCTTTGTGATTTCACACTAATAGTTTTGGCATGCTCGGTGGGATAGGTTTGAAGCACCTTACCACTTCACTTCATTAGGTTTGATGTGCTCTTGGTGAATATTTTAGCCTTTGGAGGCACTTTCAGGCACATCTGATGCGACTCCATCTGGTCAAAAACCCATTCTCTGAGTTACAGACCTTTTCCATCCATTTCCACTCATTTCATCCATTTTCTTCTTCCATCTCTTTCATTTTCTCCCATTCCATGAGGTTGTGCAATCATGACTTCATTCCCTTCATGGAACTCACACTTACAACAATACAGTCCACCTCCAATGTACTTCCCAACTCCTCCAAATCAACATTATAATCAAATCCATGACCATTATGCTTACCCATATGAGCAGTGTCAAAACCAGTTTGACTATGAAGCTTATCAAGGACAAGGGGACGCATATGATGGCGATAGTTATGCAAAGGATGTTGGTCTACTGGAGAAGATTCAAAAAATGGAGGTTGGCATGGTTCAGTCAAGGGGCATAGCACGAATGAAGGCATTCGAGATTGGTTGCAGGGAACCTTGTCCATGGGAAGGCCCTTTTCCAAGACATTACAACCCTCGAAAAAGCTAGACTTCATGGTTGAAATGTTGCCCCAACTTGCACAATGGACTGAGGAGATCGAGGCCTATGAATTTGGTGCCAGGAAGCCTTGTCAATGGGTAAATCCTACACCATTATCTGGTAATTTTCTCTCCACTCCTCAAGCACCATCTCAATTTGAGCTTCAATTTCCAAGCTTCCCATTGTATGCTACCCCAAGTGTGAAATCCATTTCTCCATCCCCTAGTCTTCCATCCCATTTTAGTTCTTCTGCCCTTTTCCCTTCCAAATAGTCATCCCCTCTGAACAAACAAGAAGTTCCACCTCCCTCCCCACCACAAACAATTGCAAAGTTGGTTGAACCCCAACCTGCCACTCCTCTTACTTTCCCAAGTCCATGTTGGGAAGATACTCAAGAATCCAATCAAGAACAACAAGAAGAGGAGCCCAACAGAAAAGAAATAATAGACAATCTGATGAGTTGGGCTACTAAATTTGGGTTTACAAAGATCCCCTTGATGGTCAAGCCAATAGAGGAGGTCAAGGTTGAAAAGCCAGTGGTGGATGAGTTTAAATTTGTAGCAGAAGAGGAGGACCATACAATTTTAGAGAGCACGATCCACGTAGAAGAACCTTCAGTTCTTCCTCCCACTTCATCCCCTTCAAAATCTGATGTCAAAGAAGATTTTTAGCTTTCAAACTTCATGTTTGAAGATGAGGGGAACCATGGTGAGAAAATTGTATATTCAAAGGACATCGTGGAGGAGTTAGAACACACATAGTAGGACAACGAGGAGGCGATTATCCGTCGACTTAGAGGATTGTCTTGATGGAGAAGATCTTGAGGAGATAACATCATTTTTTCCTCCATCTTCAACCTTCCAAGCACACGAACCTGCTATCATGAAGGAGAACATCCAAGGACAACAACCTGCATCTCACAATGGCCCTCTGGAACCAAGGTTGGAAGATCTTGATCTTCCATGTTCTTCAAAGGAGGAGGAAGAGAAAAGGCAGGAGGATGTCATCATCTCCCTCACACCATCCACTCAAGAAGGTCCATAAGAAGACTCCATTTTTGGAGTTGAATTTTAGAGAAATGGGCACATCCAAAGGATTAGACCATGCCTAATCAGGTACTTGGCTTCATTGGAGCCAAAGGAGAAACCAAAACCAGTCATGCCTACTTCAAGGCATGAGGATGAGCATCAAAGTACCAAGGGTCACCATCAATACCTCTAGGAGTCCAATGCAAGTCAGCTTGAGGAGGTATTTTCCATTAATGTTGATACCTTGATGATTTGGGTGGAGGATAGGCTTATTGTCAATTTTTCACTCATACAGCAATTATATTTAGTGTCAAATCATTTGCATGGCTGCCCCTCTTGAGAAAGGGAAGCTACTTCTCCCTGCCTATAGTAGGCTTTGTTTAGCATTCTTTCTCTCTGGTTAGTGTAGGAGTAGGAGTAGACTTTGTTTCCAGCAGAAGAAGTGCTTTGCACACTCTGCATGTTCTACTTGGAGCATGTATGATTTCCAGTTTTGTACATAGTGTTGTTGTGGAGTGTTGTTGCTCTCATGCAGTGTTTGGACTTGGCATTTGGTCAAGATCAGTTTCAGTTCTAATGGGTTTCCAAGCAGCCCAGGGGTCAGTTTTCAAATTTCATATCAGTTTCATGTTTATCAGAAGACTCCATACCCAATGGATGCTTCTAGGCCACTGGTCTCTTCATCTAGCAGGCAGATGTCCCCATGAGTCACCAAATTGTTATCCATATTTCACCCCGCGCCAAATATTGGATCGGCCACGACCCGCATAAGAGGAACCTGAGAAAACTCATTCAAATCCTATAAATTGGTTGCAAAAGAACTCAACCATGGAGTGGCAGAGGCCAAGAGAGACTAAAGGACCTCTGTGCAAAGGAAACGACTCTGTCGGGCCGTTTCCACGTCTTAAATTTGTTCTCCAAGTTACAGGAAGACTCTAACTTACATCAGCCCTCCACATAGAAAATGGTCAGACAGAGTCAAAAGGTGGACAAGGCGGGATTCAAAATTGGCTAAGTATAAAAGTGTAAGTGGAGAATGCCAAGTGTCAGTGTGGCGCATCTCCAAGAGTTGGTCCCAAGGCGGAGACCCAAATGAGCGCGAGCTCACCACATAGCCCAAAGTCTAAAAGTAAGAGGGACCGTTGAAAATTCCATAGATCAGCAGAGGTCGACAAGTGTCAACTCAATGCTCCTCTAAAGGAAAAATTTGGGTCAGGTTTTCAAGCAAGCGCGGTGCCTCCACATGTTATATCAAGAGGGGAATATCTTTCGACTCAGGGCTCAAAATATCATGAATCTGACACCATTGGAAAGATCTCAACCTCACCTACACCATGAGTTATGAGACTTTAATTTTTAGGGGTTAGGTAAATGAAAATGGAGGAAACATCCTCGAGCCTTCAATGCGAGATCCATCGTCCTCAACAACCGAGATCGGATTCTATCGGTTTCCATCATTTCCTCTTCTTTCAACCAAATCAAGGAATCATGCGGTAAAGACGGGTTTGGGGCATATATTATCGAAGCATTAACATCGGTGGTTTAACTTCAACCCACTTTTCTCGCTTCCCTCTCTTTTTCTTCTCTCTCGATCAAACCTATAAATATAGGGGCAAGATTCATTGTAAAGGGTTGCTCATTCTTCTTCTCTGTCCCCCTCTCTCTTTCTTCTCTAGGGTTTAATGTGGAGTTTAAGTATCCTCCCTTGGCTTTGTAATGGCATTTTCTTGCCTCTTTCCTATTAATGGTGTATTGTGTGAAATCCTGGAGCAATAAAATATGTTTTTGTGATGCGTTTTTCCATCCTTTGCTCATTTTTGGTCTTCTCGCCTCTCACCATCACAGGGGTATATTATGCATATCTCTCGATGTCCATTGCAAGTTTTGGGAGTTGTTTCTAAGGGTTTTGAAATGTTTTTCTGTAGGAACTTTATCCTTGGTCTGTGATGCATCTTTCCATCCTCTCCATTGCTCGCCTCTCTCCATTTCAGGCAGTTGGGTTTGTGATCAGCAGTTCCTTTTTCTCAATGATATCACCTTTGTAGTGTAGGATTTCTTTGTTTTCATGCTCTCTCTCTCTCCTTGGTCCCTTGGAATTGTTAAATTAAGAGTAGATAGTTGCATTTACTTCCTTAGAAGTAGTTTAGTGCTAGAATTAGGAAGAGGAACCAACCTTCTCTAGAGGATCATTCCCATTTTCAAGTCCCACAGCTTGGGGAATGGTCCAATGTTATGCAAATCACACCAAATGACCCTACCTTAGAAAAGTAGATCCATAACTCATTTGGGGGTGCTGTGATTTCACACTAACACAATCCTAACTCGATGACACCCGTAAAACCCATCTATGAAAGAGTATATTTTACGTCTTGTAATGCCTTCTAGTATTTCCTCGAAATGGCGTAGGGAATGGATTTGTGATGCATGCAGCATTTAGCTCCCAGTATGCCACACATATTCTAATTCGTCCATCCTTCTCGATACTGATCACCATTGGACTAACCCATTATGACTCATCAAGGGGCTTGATAATTTCAGATTTCAACGTTTTATCAATTTGCTCTTTTACCTTTTTACGTAAATTGGGGTTTATTATGTAAGGTCTCTTTCTCATGAGGTGTGAACCTTCCTTAAGCTTTATCTTCATTTCCCCAAGTGATTCATGCACACCTTTAAGTTCATGATACCCTCAAGGGAATAAGTCTTAATAATCCCTGAGTAACTCAATGATCTTTGCTACCTCCAAGTCTGACCAGTAGTCTCCAATGATGGGCTCCTTAGGCTCAACCTCCGGACCTATATCCACCTTCTATTTCTTCATTGGTTCGTGATAGATGCGTGTATCCTTGTATGCACCGGTCCAAAACCTCACACACCCCTTGTGAATGTTCAATATCTAGGTTCTCAACTTCCTCATCATCCATGATGTAAACCATCTTTCCTTTCTCTTTCTCAAGGCAAGCGCATTCAAGTAGAATGGAGTCCATTTCTTCTTCCTTTTCAAAATGCACTCCAGGACTGCCTCACAAAATAATTCCTAAATATGCTCTTATGCTTTTGCATGATCTCCCATAGTTAAGCACTTGGCCAATTTTAATGCCTCTTCTACTAGAGATTTAAGCGAGAAGCATTCAAAGGTCTGGATCATTCCTGCAGTCAAATTTTTCCATTTTCCAATCTCTCGATGTAGTTCTACGTATACATACCATGCGCTTGTGCATCCTTATAGCATAGAGTACAATTTATGCACCCAGAGTGAAGGTGGTAATGCTTCACCTTGCTTGTCCGAGTCTCTCATCTTTGTTGAATGTGATCTTTGAACAGGTTGATCTCCATGATGGGTGCATATCTGCGTAGGTGCATTGTTCCTTACAAATATAACAGATAAAGTGACTCCAATCTCTTCCCATCCTATAATATTATCTTTGTGGACTACCCACCAGTGCATTATTGTCCTGCGCAAGGTATATACTAACATATCTCTTCTCTTAATTTGATCTGTCCACCGTGTTTCCATGGCTTTCAAAAATATAGGAAGATCTTCTACCCCTGTATACCAAGGTATTGTGCTACCTATCCGTTGAACCAAATGAAGTCCATTCTTGCACGCAACCGTGCTTTTCACCTCGTGCCCTACTAGTTCATACATACCATGAGCCCAATTGTCACAAGCAATACTCGTAGTATCACTAATAGAATGAGAATCCTCCCACTGTAGGATGCCTTCTTTTGATGGATCATTGACCTCTGGGTCCTGAATAGTGCATACATAAATTATATTTAAGTCCTCCTCACTTAGAGGCTCAACATATGGTGTAGAATTCCCATCATTACAGGTATCACAACTCTTTCCTCATTGTTCTCAAAGCTGATATACCCCTTATTGAATCTCAAGTCAGCATTATTCGTATAACATCAAGGGCATCCAAGCAAGATTGGAAAATTATCTTCTTACGCAAGTTCTAATGCCTCAAAATCCTCGATCTTGGCCCCTTGTATGGTTATAGATGCATCCTTCAAAACTCCTGTGGGAGTGGCCTTAGTCCAGTTTTCCATAAACAACACATTAGATGATGGCTACTGATGGCCTCTCCATTTGTACCCATGCATCTAATGTAAGCACATTACTTCCTTTGTATCAATCAATATGTTGCTCAACAGCCATCCATCCACAACAACAATTAGAGTAATTTCCTTGTCATATTCAATGCTATCAGGGGGAATATTTGCATGTAAAATCTATTGTCCGGTCTCAATACTTGCACGTGGAGTGTTCCCTTTTAACCAACTTCCTAATAGTGGAATGATGTTCTCTGGCGCAACATTTTGCACACTTCTCTCAGATCATTGATTTCAGTTTAGATTGTCTCTAATGTTTTCTTTTGCTCCTTGAGGTATTGTATCTCACCTTGAAGATTCCTGAGCACCTCCATGGTATCCTGGTAAAATTCCTTCTGATGAGTAGGATCTAGGTACCTTGCATGTAACACCTCCTCCTTAGTGATCATAGGCTTCTGGTATGATGCCTCTCTTACGCGTGCCACTTCAACGTGTGTGGTAATATTTGATGATCAAGGTCTCGGTTACGGTGCTATCTTGGGCATCGACTGATTTTCATTCATGCGTTGGATTATAACCATCCCTACACCCTTGTTTTCTTACTTATGTTGCTTACTCGGATGCTCATATAAGTCTAGGCACTCATTATAGCTATGGTTCTTTCCGCAAAAAGAACATGCAATATTTTGAGGACATTCAAACCTATAGTAGTCGGAGATCCACACGTATAATATGTTCCACGAGGGAACTCACCTCTTCCTCCACCGCATCCTTGTCCTCCATATGCACCATGATATCCATTCCCCTTCCATGACCTCCTTCAAAATGCCCCTCATTCCTATCATAGCGTTTTTGATTATGAGCCCGATCCTGGTGCTCATTCTTACTCTTAGGATTATGTGTTATACTTGTATGTCATACCCTAATATCTATAGCATCCTGGATATGACTAATCAACCGACAATCCTTGGTATCATGGGTCATGGAGTGGAAAATTTTACAAAATTTGGATACATTCTTTCTTATCATGCGCTATAACAAAGGATAGTGACTAGAATCATGATTCAAATAACAAATCTTACAATCCAACAAAGTAATGAACGTATAGATTGGTGAGGACAACTATCCTTGGTGTGAATATCATAAGATAGCTTAGATAGAAGTGTCTTAAAATGGGCATCATACTCACGTACACTCTTAGTAGTGCCCTGCTTTATATCTTTGAGTGCGCTGATATTTTTCTGCTCAAATTCAGGGGATATGGAACTCTTTCAAGAAATCATCATTCAATGTTGCATAATCCATGAAAGTTTGATCGAGTCAAACCTCCTATACCGATTATGTGCACGTCCCTGTAATGTAGTAGCGAATTGACTTGCCTTATGCTTAGCAGCCATGATCCCTTTAGCTCAGCACAAGATTTCACACATATGCACATGCTCAACAGCATCCTCTATGCCTCTATACTCCAGAATATGAAGAGATATCTCCATATAAATGTTTTGTGGTTGTTGCAAACCTTGACCACCTAATCCAGAACTTCTTGTGTTCCCTCTGCCTCTAGAACCACCAGATCCACTAGAACTAGAACCACCTATACCTCTTGATCCTCCACCTGTAGTTAGAATAGGACCTGTAGATGTACTCCCATGTGCTCTAATAATAGTAATATACTGAAACCCTACAGTCTATGAGGTAGTTCCACTTCCAAAGGTGAACCCAACATTCTACACACTCATGTTATGTGCGGATGATGTGCCTGAAAACACACCTCCAAATAACATTGAAGCCATCTGTCCTATCATTGATGTACTTTCTCCCTAACTTACTCCTACTCTCCTACTTCCCAAGTTAGCTTGCTAGTTATTTTTCATACTAGATATTGGAAAACCAAGCGCAAGGGCTAGGTCACCAGGTGGATTAAGATGCGTTCCCACGAACCGTAGTCTTTGCTAGCACACTTTTGTGAGGCCAAGGGGGATCTTTGTCATGTTTTCCAAGATGGGGGAGTTCCTAATGCTCTAGCTCCATGTCTTCTATGTGAGCTTTAAATCCTTCATGAGCCATCTCTCTCCTCAACGCCATACTTTCTATAATGAAACGTTACTTCAAAATCTCCCTCTTGTGGGCCTCATTATACTTAAGTCACCTCTCCTCTCTCTCTGCCTCTCTGTCAGCTAGGTCTTCCATCTTTCACCAAAACTGCTCCTTCCTCACATGTGGTGAATTTTAGGTAGCCATCGGTTTACTCTCCAAATTCAAAGTTACCATCAAGATCTTGAACCCAGTGGAATACCTTGTAGATATACTCCTCTAGGATACCGCAAAATCTGAAATTCGATTACCTCCGGGAAAGAATACGTCGAAATTGAATATTCTAGGATATAACTTTTTAGAGCACCACGAAACCACATAACGCGAGTCCGATCAAATCAACATCATAAAGGGCCTAAAATTCTTCATGTGTCTAGACAATTACGTGATACCTCTAATTCCACTTTGAGATGCATAAGCGGAAGCCACTCGTATAGTTCTCTTTTGGAAAGATAGCAAAAAATCTCTCGTATAGGTTGTCATACATATTCTGTTCTACTCAAGTGCATCATTAAACTCGGATCCACTATTGAACCATCGTGCATATTCTTACTCCAAATCATGTATCCACTCCTCAATACTTGCTAAAGTTAACTTGTACATCTTCATCACGAACCATCCTGAAAGCAGTCAAAAGAGGTCCCAGAAATGGAACCAATGATGCAGCCTAGAATTTACCAAATAACACCCTAGTCACACTGGCACATCACTCAGCCTAGACTAAGCACTCACCCGAAGCACGCAAAGGTACCAAGTCCCTCTTTAGGGTTGTTGTAGTAGGATGTTAGCATGATGAAGGAAGAAACATATATGTCCATAACTAATCCACCATTCTACCATGCATGTTACATTTAGATCTATGAAAGAACAAGCTTAAACAGTAATCATGATTGAATCAATAACATGCACTACTCAATTACACACAGGAATGACACTTAGATTCAGCCAATATCTTCCATCCATTAATAAACACAAAAGCTTCTTATAGTAATGTCAATCTATACCAATGTGCATATGGATCTGATACAATAATCCCATTGTATATCTCTCTATCACACACACATCCATCTCTCATATATATATATATATATATATATATATATATATATATATATATATATATATATACACATATATGTGTGTGTGTGTGTGTAAGTATATTTTTCTATGTACTTCATATCATATATATAGGGTGGGGACTTGCCCTTCACTGCTTCTCTATTCCAAGAAATAGGCCTCATGCTATTAATAGCCACACGCCATTTATAGGCATAGCCACACATGCAAGTGTGCTATCTATAGACCTCTTATAATTAACTGAAGTGACAATCCTATTCCTAGCTCATCTCTATGCAAAACAAGCGTCAATCCGATCCTTTAAAGATAGATAATGTGTGGTGTGCATGTCTTTGCATCGTTGGTGTGTTCCGCACGCCATCTTCTAAAAATAGGTCTTCATGCTCAAAATTGGCTAAGTCCCAAAAGCTAAACTTTCCCTCCACGCGCGGGTTCTTCTTGTCCACACCCTTGATCCTAGCTTTCTCTCCATACGGACTCCTTGTGTGATCTCTAAAAAGTATTCTTCGATCAACAATGAAGATGGCTTGAGAGAATCGGGAACTCCTATGTTGTTCTTCTCTAGAAGACTCATGAGGAGGTCAATATTCTTCTTCAAACATTTTTCTTCTTCATGCCTACCACTGCAATACCCACATTTGATTCGTTCTTTAGGATATTTATAACTAGAATAGGAAGTGGAAAAGTTTGATTTGGTGGTGGATTGGTCCTTTTTATTCTCATGATCCTTATTTTTTGTTTCTTCTCTTTTGAAACCTTTAGTTTTTAATGACCAACAATGAGAGCATGGGATTTTTTGGATCTAAGAGTACCCATCTGAATTACCTTTCCATGTTACGTAGTTAAATCGGTGACAAACTCATTAAAGGATGGCATAGTCTAACTTGCACCAAGTGCTCTTTTTATAACACGGAAGGTTGAGACAAAGAAAAAAATAGTCTGGACCAAGTTTTGCAAGCACGGAAAGTATGAGATGTGAATCCTTCTTGTCAATTCCACAATTTTTCAGTTGCAATCTTAGAGATTTGAATTTGGTGAAAAATTTTTGGAGAGTGTCAAAATTACTAGGGCTGAGACTAATCAACTCATTTTCCATTTCATGCCCTTTCATTTCATCTTGTTTCCCAAAAACAAATTCTAAGGCATCCCATACTTCCTTGGGTGATTTGGTTGTGTTAATATGAAAGCACAGTTCCAATGATACAAAAAGACACAAAAGGCCAAAGGATTCATCACATTTTTCAAACCACTTTTCTTTCTATGTGTCTTCTGTAGGTTCATCTTCCAATCCCATTATTATCTCGGTCAATTTTTGTTTTCTCAAAGTGAGAGATACATCATCTTTCCATTCATGATAGTTAAATGGGGTAAGAAAAGGAACAAAATTAATATCCATAGCAGATAAAAGTGAGAAAATAAAATAGTAGAAAGAAAAGAACCACATAAAATGAACACCCCCTTAATTACGACACTTTATAAGTAGTGTGTTGATTACACCCAAGTGTTCATGCAACGTGAGATGGTTGGTCACTCACTTGTAATTAGTGAAATATCACATAAGCATGGAGACCACAATATGCTCAATCATGCACAATGAAACAGTGAAGCACAAAAGAAAGAAAGAAGGGAAGGAAGCTCTCTTTCCACAAGGTTATTGCGGATACACTCACTAACCCACAAGTGAAGAAGAGTGATTACAATATGGGGAAAGGGCTCAAAAAGAGTCCAAGAGGCTTCTAGGACACAACAGGGCTCCTGAGGTGGAAAAATGCTAGAGAATCTACAACACGCTCCAAAGTAACATATTAGTAGAAAAAATCATCTAATATGTTTAAAATTTGTACTTTTAAAAATGTTAATAAGTCTAATTTAAATATTTAAAGGCAAAAGGAACAAATATAAAAATTTAATTAAACAACCATTAACCAATCATTTAAATAAAAGGTTAATACTAAATTAGATACCTAATTCAAAGAAAATCCCTTAATTGAGATTAAAATAAATTAATCACTGATTAAAAATTTATTAGATCCTAAACTTAATCTTAAGACCTAACTAAATATAATTAAACCACCCTTATAAGCACCTTACCTTTATTAAAACCAGCCCCTTTAATATGTTACCACCACTTACAAAAATCACTTAACCCCCTTATTAAACACCCACCATTTTAAATTAAAACAACCCACCCTATGTTAAAAAACCGACCCCCTTTTTAAACCAACACCCAACTTTGCTCAACGGAAAATATTAAACCCCACCAAAAAAACCCACGACCGCACTAAAAACAACATTGACCATTTTTAATAAAATAAACCCATTTAAAAAGAGTAGGCTTTGAAATTGAAAAACACGGGAGAGGATAATATTTTGAACACGGTCAAAGTGGGGAGTTTTCTCGAAATCGAGCATAGTGAAGGAGGTCATTGTGCATGCATGGCTCGAGGAGCCACATGGATTAAGGGAGTGGAAACAGGCTTGATGAGTGAGACGGGGTATAAGAAATGTGTCGTAGTAAGAGAATGGTCCATGATAAATTCAAACGACAAGGGTGAGTGATTTGCACAGGGAAACGGCCATAGGTCACACAACGAACATTAGGTTAGAGTAGGACTTTGAGGGGAGGTTCAACTAGAGTGAGCACCACAAAGCAACAAATGCAGGGAAAAAAATCAAAATACAATAGGGTGCAAGAAACCAAAAACAAGACACACCTAAATGGCTTGGCACAAGCAAAAAGACAAGGTATGGCATAGCCACAAGCTTGACACACACACCAAGAAGAACAGGGAATATGAATCTTGATGGAACAAAGTAATAAGTCAAGAGAAAAATGAATAAAGAAGATAGAGCTCAAAAATGTGTAAATACAAATGACTCAAACAATGTAAGTAAAAATGAACCTAGCAATACGCATGCAAATGAAACTCAACCAAAAATACACAGGGGAGTGAAAAACTTGATTTCTATAGAGAAAAAACATGCAAATAGAAAGAAAAACTTGCCAAGGTAAAAGAAACTGATTGAATGCAAACAAACAATGCAGAAAGAGAGGAAATAAATTAAACGAGCCAATAATGCAACAAAAATATTGCAATCCGGTTTGATCATGGGTAGAGGGCTTAAAAATAAGAAAACAGAGAGGGTAAAAACTCGACCCTCTTGTAATGCAAAAGAGAGCCCAACTCAAAGAATCAAATAAAAACATGCAAGGAAACATAGGCAACAAAGGAAAATGCAAAAGGTGGCTCGTCTAATGAGGGGAAATAGAGAAGATCGGCAGGGGGTATACTTGAAAAAGCAACTAGTAGGGAAAAAAGCAAAAACCAAGGATCCTAAAAAATTCAATACTGATTAAAAACTAGAAATGAAGAACTAACCTCTAGATTCGAGTTGTTCCCCAAATTTAGCTGCAACTAGCTAATCTGGGTGGAAAACACATATAACCTACACATGAAAAACCAGAAAACCCGCACAAAATCAAAAAAATGAGATTGTTAAACATGTTAAGGAGATTCCACAAGAATGTCGAAAACTTGCATGAAAGCACGAAAACCGAAAAATAAAGTAAAAGCAATCGGAATCAAACAAGTGCACATTTACTAAACAATAGCTTTGATACCATATTGGATTTTTCTACAAGGATCAATATGGAACCTTTTGCACATCAAAAAGGCTGCACTTCCAATGGTGTCGTAAAAGGCTCCACGTAATAAGCAAGAGATTAAATCACAAAATGATAATTAAGTATAGAAAGACAAAGCAGGTGTCTCGTCATGCTCATAGATTAAAAAAGGGAGGTGCATATAGGAGTGTTGTGTAACTCATGTGCATGACACATGTACACAACCCTAACTAACCCTATTGACCTATTCTCACTAAGTGAGATGACTAACCACAAGAGGTGGACCAAACTCGAGTATTGACGAGACAAATCATATACACCAATAGCATGTAGCCCTAAAAATTTTGAGACTAAAGGGCATAACAAAGATAATATAAAGTACCCATGGGGTTGTAAAGGAGGTTTTTTTTTCAATTGATTTGATTTTAATTTGATTATATTCAGAAAACCTGCCCATAAAAGAGAGCATGCCATGTCCATCCTGGGAGTCTACAATAGAATAATTGAGTGGTAGAGGAAAACTATCCTTAAGAGAGGCTTTATTGAGATCACGAAATTCGATGCAACAACAAATTTTTCCATTAGGCTTCATAACAGAACAATGTTGGAGACCCATTGTGGATATTCCATGACACGAATAAACCTGACATCTAGTAAACATTAAATTTCTTCTTTTACTAATAAGGCCACACATGGATGCATTTTTTGGATTTTTGTTGGATTGGTTTAGCATCTTCATATAAGACAATGTTGTGCATAAGCAACATAGGGTTCAATTATTGTCATATCACAATAATTCCAAGAAAATAAACAAATAAGTCGGGAAATCTTGTAGTACTTTTTTATATCAGCTCGTTAAGTATAACTAAGGGAAGTGGTGAGGAGAATAATGTGTGGGTCACCATTAGTGCCAAGATTATAAGGAATAGTTTCTTCATTAAGCAAGGTAGATCTGTCTTCAATATATGGTTGAGTGGGTATAGTGTTAGGAGCATTAGAGTGGGACATACTAGGATCACCCTCACCAAAATATGCAGTGGCGTGTAATGAGTGAGGAAACCTCTTCTTGTGATGGTGTGAAGGTAGAGCATCATATGTGCCCATGTACTCAAGGAGTGCCTCATCATTGTGAAATTCATCTAAACATGGGAGATCAAGATCAATAGTGTCATCAATAATATGTGGATGAAATAAATGCAATGTGGAGGAATGGGTAGTAGCGAAAAATCTCAAAATAGTCACGGGCGGGGAGAAAACGAGTTCCCCAAGTAAGTGCGGTAGTGGATCAAGGATGAAACCCGATGTCGGCCTTATCCAACTTCTCAAGGATGGAAATGGGCTCAGTGATGCTTTGGCCATTTTTGTCAAATCCTAAGCCGTAAAATCCATGTCACAAAGAAATACTTATAACCAAAGACCATAGCTAGTATAATGCACATATTATGCGGAGCAAGATACTATTAATCAAAACATTATGTATAAGATGTTGATAAACAAAATCACAAATATTATTTGTATCGAAACAAAGTTATCTTCCATATCAATATCATCGAAAGTAATAAATAGTGAATATGGTGTAGTAGTAATAGTACCAACCATATCATCTAATGGATGATCATAATGCATACATATTCCTCTTCCACTTCATAACGCACCTATATTCCGCTTTTGCAATCTTATTGCCAAACGCACACAAATAACTCTCATTCTTGCCGATTCTCGTTATAATTAGTGATTTTCACTAATTAACTAACGCTTCTTACCACTTTGGCCAATTGATAGCACATTTTTTATTACCTAATCTCTATCGCATTCGAGGATGCCACTTTATGATGAATTGTAGTTCAAAATCCTCTTCAAAACAAAAATTAGCGTTTATCGCCTAATTAGGCCTATTTTGCTCATGTTTTTATCAATATACCCTATTATTGACTCAAACCCCTCTTCCAACCACTCAAAATCACCCCACTTCTCTCTACAATGTCTCAGCAAGCTTCAAAAGCTTATCCTAGTCTCCTAGTTGACTCTAAGTGGTTGATTAAGGCTCCTCACATCTTAATCACTTGATAATTCACTAATTGTGATTAGCAAGGCTTAATCATGATTAGAAAATCTAAATCTTCTTTGTACTTTTAGTCCCACATGCACTAAGATGTAAGTTTTCCCCAAATGGAAAACTATAAATAATACTAAGTACTACCTTCCAACTTTACACCATGCTTTGATTTGCATCTCATATAAGAAATATGATTTATAGCCAAGCTCAATCCTTGCCTAAAGTCTTTAATGGGGTTAGTAGATGGATATCTGAAATTACCATGTAGTCATTTGGAGAGGACATTTCACCTTGTTTGGAGTAGCAATCATACCAATTTGATTTCCCTCTTAGATCTATTCAGGTCTTTGTTAGTTTAGCAATTCAATATATTAGTAGGCATGATTAGCTAGATTTTGAATTACATTCATGTTAGTTAACATTCCATTAATAGTTTGTATTTAGTGTTACATTCCTAGACTTAAAGCCTTAGATATATATGGAAATGATGTTATCCTCCCTTAATTATTCATGTTATTTGATTTCTAGAGTTTTAGGGTGCTTTCATTTGGCACGCCCAGGGTGGGACAAACCCCATTTGCATTCATTTTTAAAAGCTTTTTAACTTAGTTTCAAAGTTTTTCATTTCAATATTTTTAGATTAGTTTCTCAAGATTTTTAGATTATTTTCTCAAGCTTTTAGATTAATTTCAAGTTTTTAGAGCAATTTTCAAAGTTTTGTAGATCAATTTTCAAACTAGATAGTTGTTTCAACTAGATTAGTAGTAGAAGTTGTGTTTTCATGTTCTTTGTAGGATAAAAGGAGGTGAAGTGCTGGAAAATTTTCTTCAAAAGGCCAAAGTTTTGATCTTTTTCAAGAAATCCTCTTCAAAACTCAGATTTTGAGCATCTATAAGAAAGGGTATGCATGTGCACTCTTGGTTGTACTGTGTAATGTAATAAACATGTGCATGTGCACTATTGGGATC
Organism: Taxus wallichiana var. yunnanensis; assembly: GCA_018340775.1. NCBI lineage: Eukaryota > Viridiplantae > Streptophyta > Pinopsida > Cupressales > Taxaceae > Taxus > Taxus wallichiana. Next base: position 920,530,665 of record CM031239.1, on the reverse strand, counting down.
GCATGTGCAACACCGGGATTTTGGTCTCTAAGTGTAACTTATGCATGTGCTTCAAAGTGTGCGCCCACGCTTCTCTGGGACGGGCATGCATGTGCACACTTGCGACTGTGTAAAATTGAAAGAGGTGCATCTGTGCACTAATATATGCACCTATGCTTCAAGATCTACGCCCATGCTCTCTGAGTGCACCCATGCACTAGGAGGTGTACCTATGCACTAAGGTAAAATTGCTTCAAAGTTCAAAATTTCAACTTCTGATTTTTAGGGTCTCTGTCATTTTTATAAGTTTTTAGTTTTTTTTTTGTCAATTTTCTAATTTTAGAGCAATATTCCTAACAAAATTTCCTTAGGGTTTGATAAATGAGTTTTGTTAAAATTGGCTTAGGGTTTGATGAGTGATTTTTGTTTCATGCTTTGTATGAGTTTGGAATAGGGTTGTGTATGCTCTTCTCTTGCACTTTGTGTGATCTTGAGAAACAAAAACACCCCTAAACCTCCTTTTTGCTAATTTGGAGTAAGTAGAAAAAATCATCATTCATTGCTATACTTAAGGGAATAAACTTTCATTTTTGACATGTATTTGATCTTTTAGTTTAAGAGCTTTTTCACTTGATAAATAATCAAGGCTAAAAATTTTGTATGTTCTTCCCTTGCACTTAGTTTGATCTTGTGAAACAAAATAAATTTTAGTTTTTCATTAAGAATCACTTGGATTAATTGGGAATAAACCTTGGTTTCAAATTTTTTATGGTAGTTAGTTTATTGACAAGCCTTTTTCATTGTTATCTTTCTATAATATTGTAAATATTTTTGAACTACTAACCAATTGTGTCAAGGACCTAGTGCTTGTCAAAGAAAGAAGGTCTTTATTCAAACCAAACTCTAACATTCATGTGTGTTGTAGGTTTCCAAAGGTAGTCTAAACCAAATTATTTAATCCAAAATATTAAAAACACACCAATACACAAATTCAAAACAACTTTGTATTGCAGGTTTCGATTTAAGAGTTACGGCTCGTCTACTTGAAACTAGGACATAACCCCTTTGGCATAATCCTTAAGATACAACAATGGGGGTGGTCCTAGGAACCCTAAAGTATTTCACACAAGAGGGAACCTTGTGAAGGAAACATGAAAGTGCTCCACACTACCGAATTGACTAGTACACCTTAAGAGATTAGAGTCAAAGTTATTTCCATTACGACCCTAGTGATAATACAACCGAATGCACTAGTTTATCATTGTATTAAAAGGGGGTAAAGTAAAGTCGAGTATAATCCTTGGGAAACCTTGGAAAACTGAGATCACATAAGCAAACTTATGAAACATAAAGAGAGAACCCTAGGAAAGCTTTTCACTTGGAGCCAAATTTTGTATTAGTTGTTATACTTGAGAGCTCTCACAAAGTGACAAATTTTTTGGATTCAAACTCTTTTTTTTCGAACAAGGGAAATAATCTTTTAAAGTTGAAACCGCATGACATTTCATCACAAAATCTATTTAGTGTTACTTTGACCTAGTTTTTCACTTGTCCTAAGACAAGGCAAAACTCTGCCAAAGTTATGCCAAGTATTTTTCAACACCACTTGGTTTACACCTTTTTTTTGTTGTCTATTTTGGGGACAAAAGAAAACAACATATACGGATACCTACTAGAAATAATCATGTCCACCACTTTTGTAGTCTTCTTGCATGACCAGGTTGTAATGCCGGAATGTAAGAGTTGAAAGTGTGAATGGTACGTCATCAAGTTCTAGTAGCCCCTCTTGTCTCATAACCCATATTGAGACTTACTATCATTGTAGTTAGGTTGTCTTATCACTAACTTATTTTGAGTTGTTACGTTGCCCACATTATAGCCATACAATTGTGATATTTACATCTTGTTTCCATTGTGAAACTTGGCCTAAATCTCTACATTGTATTGTTACGTTGCTTGCACACATAGTAATTCCTTGATATACTTAGACATAGTTTTTACATCCTAGATTTGTCTTGAGTGTTGAGGTTACTTTGTTAGCATCACTATAATGCCATTTTGATACTAAAATCTCACTTTCTTGCAAATTTTGATTACGTGTCCAAATAGCATTGTTATGCTGCTCACATTTGTATCATCCATTTTACAAAACTTAGAATTTGTTAGTGTTTAGAAGTTTGTTTTGGGTATACCTTGTTATAATATCGCGTCAACACTCTCTTATCATTTAGGTCTTGTTTGTTTCAAACTTGACCTAACTGGTGATATTGTGTTGTCACTATTTTGTTTCAAACCTATCTCAAAGTATCATAGGGAGTAAAAATTTTAGTGTGACTAAATTTGAGTATTAGACGTCATTGTGGTGTCTTAGATAGCTCATGTCGTATATTACCTTGCTAGAGTAGGTTATTCTTTATTCTTTGGTTCTTAGGTTCACATTGACCTATTGGATTTGTGGTTATTTTATAGTCACCATTTTTTGTGACAACTTAGCGCTATTACGCTACAAAAATTTGACTAGGGTCCCTTTTTAGTAAACCTTAGTGGAAATATTTCACATTGTACCTCTTATTTTGGGTATTCCTACTATGAGAATGGGATCCTGAAAGTTAGAAGCCAATATATTTGGAGGTAACAACCCTCTTTTAGAAGATAATCTCATGGTTGACCATAGTGGTGGAGAGGAGGATTCTCCTCGTATGGATGTAGAGCATCATCCCGCCAATTTTGACAATTACATTTTTCAAAACAAACATGAGGTTCTTATGTGTGTTGTGGAATTAGGGGCCAAATTACCATCTACAATAGACCCTTCTCTCATTGTTAGAATGGTTCGGGAGAAGAAGAGGTAGACCGACCTCATCATACTGTTAATGAGATATTAAACCCAGGTCATGCCTCTACTTCTGCACGACAGAATAATGAAGAGATACCTTTTGAAAATGACGGAGATTATTGAGTACCTGTTGTTAGAATACGTTGTGAAGACAACAAGGAACATGTTCATCATGCACAACCTCCCCTAAAAAAGATCGTAATGAAGTGCCTATTCGAGAGGTGACATTATAACAACAAGTCCAAGCCCTCACTTGCCAATTGGCAAGTTTGGCTTCACATATACAAAAGGAACAACCAAAAGTTTTGAAACAAGCTATACCAAAGGCAAAACCTAAAGCTTTGTTTCACAAGTTCCCAATAAACACTCCTCGATAGGAGACACAAAGAGACCCTTATGAATAAATTCTCGCAAAGAATAGGGGTGGGAATACACCTAGATTTAATCCTACGTATAGACCTACACCACCCACACAAGATCCACTCTTCAATCAAGAGTGGTCCACTATGAAGAACACCCTTCTAGCATTATAAGAAGGAAAAACTAGTAACAATAATAAATACTAGTTCGATGAGTTGTGCCCTTAACCATTTGATAGGTTCATGTTATAGGTACCTTTCCCACGACACTTTTATTTTCCAAAATTTTACAAGTATAAGGGAAAAAGTGACCCCCGTGACCATATTAAATATTTTTATATGACATGCCAAGAGGTTGTGTGTAAGGAAAGATGTTAGATTGGTTTATACGCATACCCAAAGGATCTCTATCTACATGGCTGGAATTAGTTTGAACATTTTGTACGTCATTTTTATTTTAATATAGAGAGTGATGTTATGTAACACCCTTGACTATTGTTATTTTCCTCCTTTGCATTCAAGTGTTGATATGTGATTTTCCTTATAAGGATATGTTCTTCTGATTGTTGAAAATCATGCTTGTTATGGATAAGTCTTTTCTGCTCTTAAGATCCTTTGACTGAACTGGAATGACTTCTCTGAATCCATTTTTCACTTCTGGTAGGTGATTTACAATCTGGTTTAAGATTTGTAAACTTGTCTTTTTATCCGACTCATCCTTGGATCAATTTCAGTGATCCAAGGGATGTTTTGAATCTACTCCATTGAACAAATGGTAAAAATTGACATTCCATGAGTTAAGATACATGTTGGACTGAACTTTGTTGTTGCAAGTTCTTTAATTTCTGTGTGAACGTACTTCCATTTAGTAGGTTGTTTGGCTTGGGTCCTTGAAGATCGACCATGACAGGTCATTGCTGATAAAAATGGGCCTACAGCCTATTCACAGCATGTGAGAGAGAACCAAGGTTCTATATAGGATTAACCTATGGGATCCTAAGCTAGGTAAAATATATATGTATTTCTATCTAAGCTATGATACTTGATAGAATTCTGAGCCTAACCTAAAAATCCTTATTCTGTCTTGATTGGTTGAATTGTTGATTGCAACCTAACCTAAGCTCAGTACTAATGGGGATTGAAAGGGCTACTAGGTATTAAATTAACCTAGATCCTAATACTACAAGGTATTATTGTAACCTAACCTAGTGTTTTAAACTAAGGCACTTGGAATTATTTACCTATGTGGAGATTACCTAACCTAATTGCTAAGGCCATAGTGGGGGGGTTAGTTGTTAGTGTTATATCCTGTGGTATAAATAAAAATTCTACCTAAGATCTAACCTAAGCAATCTAATCTATCCTAAACTAATGGATATGAATTGGGACTTAAGTGGTCGCATACATTGGCGACGGTTCCTAAGGCATTTATGAAGTTGATAAGGTTTATTAATGCATACAGATTGCTAGCTTTGGCAGGGGTTAGTTGGATTGGCGGAGGCTTAGGTGGCAGTGTCACTAAAAATGGAAATACATGTTATTTTTGATTTAATGATCGCCAGAATTGGCAGGCGGTGGCAAGGAAGATTAGGTGGGAGATATGGAGTAAATGAAATTAATTGTTTTGTTTATTGAGCCCAAACCACCTAGGTAGGCATGCCAGCGGATTTTTGTTGGGTTGTTTCATTGTGCATGCTCTCCGATTTTCTTTCTACATGCGCTCTGGTTTTTCGAACTAGCAGTTTAAACCGCCTTTGCATGGTTGTTTTTGAGGTTTCAAATCTATTTTCATTTTGTGGAGTGTATAAGAAGCATTGTGGAAGAAGTATCTAGTTGTTTGATCTTTCGTGGAGAAGAGGAGAAGAAACAAGTTTGGCTAGAGGTCTTCTTCGATTTTACAGTGACACTATCAGGCATGATAGGCCCTAACTGTTAAAATCTCTTGCTTTCCTCTAAGTGTTTTCATTAAAACAACTTTTCTCTGATGAGTTTGTGCATTTCATGCTTATCTGGTTAATAGTTGATGGGTTTTGTAAAACTTACATTCTGGGTTTCGAATCTATGTTATACATGATTATGTTGAAAGCTTATGTTGTATTGTCTTTTGCACAAAGGAACTATGCATACATGAACAAAACTGGTAACTCTATTTAAGTTTCTTCGGTTGTTGGAAATTGTGGTTGGTTTCGACTTCTTTTACGGCCTAAAATTGTTACTGAGATCTTCCTATATTTGTTGAGTTTAGTGTTTGCAAACTTGTGTTTTATGAACTGAGCTAGTAAGCAACTCTAGTTCTTATGGATACTTACAAACTGGTTCGAGCTATTTGTTAGAATCTTGTTTTAGTATATAGAACCGTTGTAGAGATTCTTGGCTCTATGATGATAGCATTTTATTTCATAGTTAAACGGATTATGGATTAATCCGTATATGGCTTGTTGTTTTTGTATCTCACCTTGCGGAAGCTTTGACTGTTGTAAAGTTTGCATGCACTAGAAAAAATGTACATGACTTGGTTTTTGTATTTCGACTTGTGAAAACTTGGTTGTTGTTGAAACCTCGCATCTAACTTGGAACCTGTGTTTGTTATCTTGGATAAGTTAGACTGTTGTTTGAAGTCTCATATGGCATGGTGCTTGTGAAATCTTGTTCTTATGTCCATATTTAATGTTTTTGGAGGTTCTTTATGAACCCAACTTTTAAGTCGTCTAGTCTGAGCTCTGTCAAGCATCTTACATCCCGTTTGAGTTGGGAAATAGGGTTTGAAAGGATGTTAATGAAAAATGGAAGCATTTCTTCTTACTCTGAACTGTATATACGTAATTTCATTATACTTGGTCTAGCATTACGGTGTTGGTGTATTATGAATTCGTGTTTGTGATATTGAGATGCATCACTGTACAATCAATTTGTTACTTGGTGTTTTTAATTGAAATGGTAACTTGAACAATGTGTTGGTTCAGATATTATAGTCTTTTGATTATTTTATAAACTATAGAGGGAACATGTTGTTACCCGAACTTGGTTACAAGTATTTGAATGATCTTGACCCTTCAAAGGCGTTTATGCTTTGCATTGTGCTCGGAATTGTAATTGAGTCCGGACTATACGTATTATTTTTGATTTTTGATCTTGTCTTTTGTTGGAAACCCAATCTGTAGTTCTTGTAGTGATGTGTTGGCATACCGTTGAGATAGTTCTACTTTTCCTGAACTATTGGGAAGTCTTGAGTGTTAGCAACTACTCAGATTTCTTACCTCTTGTTGGGTCCAATAAATGAATGTTATGTCTTGGAAGATTGATTACGATTCAAAATTGATTGCGGGTTGTGTTTGAACTTCACTGTTTTATTATCGAGTTTTAAAAGAGAAAATTACTGGTAAGGATTGATGGAACTTCACTGTTTGATGTAAAATGTTCTAGGAAGGAAAATGTTAGCATGTTACCTTCAGGTTGTTCTGGTCCAATAAAAGATTGTTAAGTCTTTAACAGATACACTGAGAAACCTACTATCCTTGGATGTGTATGAACTTCTTTATTACAATGTTTCAATGGATGGTAGAATTCAGGCATTATAATGTGAAGACTCGGAAGGGAAAGTAGCATTAGTTTTCTTTTTCCTTTAAGTTGATCTTGTTCTCTTTCCTTGGAACTCTTGCATGAGCTTAAACTATATGTATGAGAGGAGGTAAAATTGTTTAATTAAGTTGTAAAGAAATGATTATAGATTGGGATCATATTCTATTAGGTCTCCTTTTCTAATGCAGTTGGGTTAAGTTCGTTGGTTGGAACCTTCTGATTTTTATTTTTACTGGAAAGAGAATCAGTGTTTATTAGTCTTTTATCTTGTCATTTGATTGAAATGAAGTAGAAAGAGATTGAAGATAGGTTGGCAAAAGAAATTGCAAACTTGATGTTGACTGTTAATCCATCATTCCTTCTTGGATTTCTTTCATATGATCTATTTTGATGAATACCTTAAAATGTTGAATTTTAACATAGAGGACCTTTAAAGGAATAGTTTAAATCATGATATACACTGTTTCAGCCTTGCTGATGATTATGTACTTTGGCATATGGAATGCTTTCTCTTCTTCCTTATTTGAAAGTTAGATGAGTCATCCGAGAGGGAATATGTTGTAAACACTTTTGTATCTTTTAGTAGTGATAAGTGTTGTATTATAATCGGTAGGATTGGAAACAATGATATATTATGTTTTGTTGTTTGGTAAAGATAATTGATGGGATCAATTATACTTTAATTTATAAGACAGTATTATAGATTATATTTTGTTCTTCCTTTTGTTAAACCTGTTTAGTATTGCTCTTCTTCTTATTGATATTACTTATGTTTAGGGAGTATGAATTACTTGTTGTTCATTAAAGCAGGGTTGTTTTTATTGGAAAAATTAGTGGAATGCACTTCGTTTTAAGGCTTAGTGCTTATCATGCTCGAGTTCATTCAAGCGACCCATGCTAGCAATTTTTTCCAGATGGACTTCGTAAGTGATAAAAAGAAAAAAATTATATGATGCATTGGTTGATCTAAGTTGATTCTTGTGAAGAATTCGATCTGTCTTAAGTTGTATTGAAGAAGAAAAGTTATTCTCTTTTGAATGAAGGTTGTTGTCATGCGGTAGAGTCTGAAATTCATAAGTTGTAAATGTATAAGTTTTGAAAATGAATTGAAGAATGAGGATTTACTTGCATGGATTGTGTAAATTATCTTGTACCTTTGTAAAATGAATGGGACCCTATCTTGTTGATATTCATTATGTTATTATATGTTTCAATGAGTATTTTTGGATAAGTAGGAAAAAGGGAATTAGAATATTTTCCCTAAACGTGATGCAACTAAATAAGTTGCAGAATTACAATGAACTTATCTAAACAACTCATATTATTATGGTAACATATAACGAACTTACAATGAAGACTATGCAATTGGTAAAGGACATAAAGGGTGTGTTAAACCCTAAGAACTTAACTACGAAGAGGAAGACTCTTCCTCTCTTATTAAAAAGTAAGAAAAAGGAAGATAGGAATATAATCATTAGACTTCATTTAATTTAGTCTACTAAGTTACAACCTCAGTGGTTGTTACACTTCCTTGAATAGTTAAGTCACATTAAATGGAACTTAAGAGGTTGTTGTCCTTTCTTCTTGGTAGTTGCTTGTTGAGCCCAAGTTAACGAACATCGAAAGAATCTTAAGTTAAGGAAGTTCTACAGGGGTTAATGGAACCTAATTTGGAAAAGAACTTAGGGAGAGTTGGATTAGAGTCTGGGTAGGGTTGCTGAAATTTGCCTTTAAGAAACCAAATTAAATTAAATTTAATAATCTCCTAGGGGTATGTATGTCTCAACGAGGCTATTCTATAGGATGTTGGCACACACCAACTACAGGGATGTACCTTTGAGAATATTAGGAGCTTCTCGACGATACAACACTGTAGTCGACATGTGGCAACACCCTTCTGCATTGATCGTCTAGATCTACACACTTTTGGACTTGAACTTAGTTTCTCTCTAGGACTGGGAAGTAGCGTAGTTACGATACGAAGTAGCCCTCTAGGACTCAAGGTACCTTGGCACACGGGGTTGACTTAGGTTGACCCAGTATGCCAATCTATCCTAAGTCTTTGTGAGCTCCTTCCTATCATAACCTATGATGTTAACCGAAACTAGGGTTAAACCTTGGGCAAGAGGACTGACGGAAGTCGGTAAAGGACATTCTAGATAAAAATAGAGTGGGGGTGAAGGATGTATTCCGGATTGATGAGTATGTCATCAAGGAATAAGTAATACAAATAGTATGTTAAAATCTTTGGCCAAAGTATCACAAGTTGTTGATTGCGTTGTCCTATGTCACCTAGTCTAAGGATCGGGATGCAGATGAATATTGGTAACAAATATTCAGTTAGGTTCCTTAGACAGATCACTCAATACCCAAAACAGGGTAAGAAAACCAAGTATACGTAGTATACAAAAAGTATTCAATACTTAGTGTTAAACATGAATAGATCGGTAGTTCACCGAGTCATGAAATGAATAGATCGATGGTTTTTCTTGAGTCATTACAAATGCGTATGGTTATACATTATAAGAATGGTTGTTTTGGAATGTGTGTTCTAAATTACATATTTAGAGCAGAGAACATTACTCAAAAAAAAATTCCCTTGTTTGAAAGTCTTAAAATAGGAATGTTACACGTTACCATGTTATATATTTGTAATGCAAAACAAAAAAACACCAAAAAACTTTGTTGCTTTCCTACAAAGATGGAGAGGGTTAGCTAGTTGCTTCCCTTGTTCCATACCTAAAAAATAGTTGATAAGTATATTTTTTCCAACCTCCACCCAAAAATTATGTTCCACTTGCAAATGCATTGTGGCAACACGTTCGAAGAGGTAATTGAAAAAGAGAGTCAAATTGAAAAAGTGTTGTTAGCTAGGGGACTCTAAAACCTTTCTCCCACGATCATAACAATTTCAAAACTAATGACAAGCTAAATTTTGTTCATAATAAGAACAAAATTGTCATTAGTGATGGGATAGTAGACTCTAAGTGAGTACAAGCCATTTAGAACCACGTTCCTTTGAAGCTTACAAAGGGAAATCCACCTACGGAGTATAAATGTCGTACTTTTACCCCTCTATCTGAATCCATATCATCCATACTAAAGCAGTTAGAGGTCGTTAACATGGTTAAGTACCTTAAAACACAACCCTATGGGGATGACACACCTAAACCATCATGGTTTAGGGATAATGAATTTTATGGATTTCAATGCGTAAAGGGTCAAACTGACAAGTGTTTAAGATTAAAACACTATATTCAAGACCTAGTCGACTGTGGTGATATAGAAGTAGACTCTATTGAAATGCCAAATCTCCAAATACAAACTTAGGTATCTTCAAAGATCCTTTTCCCAATCATGAAGGAAAGAAAAATCTGGATCAGGGACAGTCGTCTCAGAATAAGAATGTTAACTATGTGTCCAACAAAGACCATTTTGATGCCTTGATATGTTGTGTTGATCTACTCATTGAGCAAATCAATATGATTAGAATTAAAACAAGAGAGTGCGTCGTGGCAACGTGATGAGCTTGCCTTGTTATCTCCGAACCTATTCCCCCTCCTCCTCACGAGATTTTCTATGATGTGTTACATCAAATAGAGAAGACTACGGCTAATATTTCAATCTTATACCTTCTAAAGATTTCCAACTTCCATAAGGATATACTTTACAAAACCTTACAGGGATCAAGAGTATCTTTTGATATTGACCAAACACATTTATAGGACATGGTAGCTCAAATCACTCCCAAAACACATAACCTTGATCCAACGGAATCCTTAATGGAAAATCCTTCCCATAAGCCGCCCTTACATATTGAGTTAATAATCAAGTGTATGAAGTTCAAGAGAGTGCTTGTGGATGGCGGAACAGGTATTAAAATTTGTACTCTTAAACTATTTCATCAACTAGGCTACACAGAGGCTGATTTGGAGACAAAGGTCATCACCATAAAGGCGTATGACAATGAAGAAAGATAATCAGCTAGAATGATCACTTTCTCATTAGAATTTGGTCCCATAACCCATGATACAAAGTTCCATGTCTTAGACCTAGAGCTCCCTTACAACATCTTGCTCGAGTCGCCCATGGATTCACGCCATGTAGGTTGTGCCATCAATGTATCATCAATGTTTAAAGTTACAGCATGAAGGACAAACACTTACTATACAAGGGGATCCCTAACCATTTTCTCATTGCAGATCACTATCAGGTTATTTTCCCACCATCTATGAGTGTCCCTCTATGGAGATTTTGTTCTTGTTCATTCCCAGGCCCTCGCTTCACGAGTGGATCTAGACACCCTGACTCCCAGTGACAATAGTGTATATACATTGGAATATCCTTTTGCTAGGTGGGAAATGAAAGTTGTGGGAAATTGATGTGGAGAGTATAATCTTCAACAATCCCTTATGGTTCAAAACATTCTCGATATCAGCTCAAGCACATGGTAGACCATGTTATAAATTCCAAAGATCAAGGGAGAACTTCCCTTTCAACAATTTCACTTCAAGTGGCTTGTTAGAAGATGAAAGAATCCTCAATGATATTATATTTCATCCTCAAGATGATGAAATGGATTTATGTTACAAGTCATCTAGGTATGTTATTCCTAACATAATCATGCTTACTATGAGATATCAAGGACGTGGTTGCGGCCGCCAAGAACAAGGCCCGTTAGAAGCTCTTTCAATACCTCGTCATATAATGGGTAAATCGGATATTGGAGTCCATTTTTATGAGTCTCACCCTTCAGATAATGAGTATGCTTCTTCTGAGAGAGAGGATAGTTTTTCTCAAAATGAAATCAAAACATATGCCCGGTTTAGTATTTATGAAGACCTCACCTCTACGAACCTATTCTCTAACATGGTTATCCTTAGCATAACCCATGTTACACATGCCATATCCCCTATAACTCATAAATTAAACCTCATCTACCCATCACTCGTGAATTGGGATCAACAAGAGCACGTACCTATTGATGTGTTTCAAAACGATGAGGCTATTGGTGAATTCTTGGGCATCAGAAATAACATTCTGAGAAATTATCAAAATAAAGGCTTCTCTATTCAGCTCAACACATGCATGTACTTGGAGAGGAGGTAGAATTGTGTGGACACCTAAGTAAAAAAGTGAGCAAGGGCAAGAGTGTTACATAAAATCCTTGCGAGAAAGAAAAAGGTGAAGTCCTATAGTGAAAACCTCTTTGAGGCGCTTGTGGAAAAACAAGCAAAACAACCTATGGAAAAGATAGTGTACCCATATAAAGATGAGGATCTCCTTGAACCACCTTTGGTAGAGGATGATCTCAATCTCCTTCCCGATCTTACATGCATGGAGGACGAGTCAAAGCTACTAGTGGAAGATACAATAGATGTTAACATTGGCATAGAGGAGCTACCTAGAATAGTTAAGTTGGGAGCTTCACTCTCAGCTCAAGAGAAGAAAACATTTACAGGAATTTTGAGAGAGTATATAGAAATCTTCACTTGGTATTTCGCATACATGTCAAGACTTGATCCAACATTAGTGGAGCACAATCTTGTTGTGCACACCTGACGCCAAGCCCATCAAACAAAAGCTTTGAAAGATGCATCCTCACATCACCTTGTTGTAAAAGGGAGATCTTGAAAGGTTATTAGAAGTAGGCTTCATCATGCCTATCAACTACTCAGAGTGGATTTCTAATGTGGTACCAGTTCAGAAAAATCCATTCGGTATCAGAGTGTGTACCGATTTCAAAGATATTAACAAAGCTTGTCCCAAGGATGACTTTCCTCTTCCTAACATCGACATGATCGTTGATTCTACTACTAGTTATGAGATGTTATCACTCATGGATGGCTTCTCAATTTATAATCAGATAAATATTGTGGAGGAATATCAACACAAGATAACTTTCAAAACCCCATGGGGGACATTCTGCTACCAATTCATGCCCTTCGGCCTTAAGAATGCAGGCACTACATATCAACGGGCGATGACTGTAATATTTCATGACATGATAAGTGACATCATGGAAGATTATCTTGACAATGAATACTTGAAAAGAATATTTGACACAGAAGCTTTACACAGAAACAAGATGGTGCTTGTGTATTTTATTAATATCAAAATCAAGCATTACAATCAAAAGAGAGAGTTACAATATTTATAGATATTGGACAGCTTCTATCTCTTCCACAATATATGGAACAATATCAACTAAACTAAGCAAATATGCAGAATAGCTTATTGCCCCTAATTGCCCCTATTTCCCCTCATGGAAATCATCTCGGGAACAAAATATGCAAGATAGAACATGATCCCACAAACCAAGGGATAAGAAAACTAAAAGACAACTCACTAATAATTGACTTTATCTAAGCTAACTTAAGTAATTAAAAAATTACTTTATTACAATATCACTTTAACTCATATGATGAATTAAGTGTTAGTTTATTTCAACAGATTATGTAGATGATATACTAGCTAAATCTAAAACTCGGGAGGAGCATCCAGATATTTTTGGCATATCTTTGAACGCCTGGGACTACAAAGTCTTCCTTAACCCAAAAATGTGTCTTTGGTGTGCTATCTGGAAAATTACTATGATTCATTGTGTCAAGGAGAGGAATAGAAGTAGACCCCACAAATGGCACTTCTATCACATAAATGCCTCCTAAAAATAATAGACAACTACGTAGTTTACAAGGAAAATTTAGGCCATCAAAAGGTTTATTTCACAGCTAGCAGACAAGTGTCATACATTCACACATCTTCTTAAGAAATATGTTAATTTCACCTAGGGGCCAGAACAACATCAATTATTTTCTCTGCTAAAATAATACTTAGCTAAACCCCTATTCTCATGCCACCCATGGCAAGAGAACCCTTGTTTCTTTACATTTATGCTACACATTTTGCAATTGGGGGATTGTTGGCGAATATGATAAAGAGTAGATAGAAAAATCTATATACTACTTGAGAAGAACATTGATATCATATGAGCTCAACTATCCACAGATTGAAAAGGCTTTCTTAGCCGTAGTGTTTGATTTCTAGAAGCTACGCCACTATTTGCTCAACAATAAAGTCAAGCTTATTTCGAAGGTCGATCCTTTAAAATACTTACTATCAAAACCTGCCCTAACTAGAAAGATGGCTAATTGGATCATCCTATTAAGCGAGTTCAACATTGAGTATGTACATCAAAAGTCAGTGAAAGGAAAAGTCTTAGTAGATTAGCTAGCAAAAGCTCCACTACTAGGTATCGAACCTTTGAGTCTAGAACTACCAGATTCATCTATCATTTACCTTGAGGAATCTATCATTTGGAAACTATACTTTGATGGATCCTTTATTTTCATGGTTCAGTACGAAAATTAATCACCCTACAAGAAAATTAATTCCCCAACATTCCAACTCGGGTTCCAATGCACAAATAATATAGCGGAGTATGAAGATCTCATCACAAGGATGGAACTAGCCATCAAGTGGATATCATATGATCCAATTGCATTGGTGGTTCAATGCTCATTATACAACAAGTCACAAATGAATACAAGGTCAAAGATGAGAAACTTCTTCTGTACAAAAGGATGTTTGATTCTTTGAAGGATTTCTTCAAATAGATAACATTTGAGAAAATACCAAGAGCCCGAATAGAGTAGATGATGCTTTATGGCTACGGGGATCCATGTTGAGTATTCTGTCAAGGAACAATGATATGCCATTATTCATAGAAAATCTAAGAACGTCAGCATATGACATACCAAATTCCTATTTGGTGTGCAATGTTATTGGTCCTTTTTCCCCATGGTACGCTAAAATCTTTAATTACCTCCACGATGGAACCTTTCCCACTAACATTTCCCATGCTGAAAAAATTCACCCTCATCCAACGTATATCTCATTATACCCTACTTGGGCGCACCCTCTTCCGTCAAGGCTACAACGGGAATCTATTGCAATTTTTAAGTTCGGACGAATCCATCCAAGAAATCGAGAGGTACACGAAGGAATTTGTAGAGATCATACTAATGGGATTGTCCTTACGAATAAAATACTCAGAGTAGGCTACTATTGGCCTACCATGGAGCATGATTGTTGTAACCATGTGAAGAAATGCATGGATTGTCAAAAGTATGGAAACTTGATACATGCACCGCGTAATCCTTGCAGCCTGTCACAACCCCTTGGCCATTCTCAAAGTGGGGTCTCAATCTAATAGGAAAACTTAACCCTGTCTCTTCAGATGGTCATAAATTCATCATTACTGCAATTGAATACTTTACGAAGTGGGTAGAGGTTATTCCTCTCACCTATGTTGAAGGTGCCCAAATCTCTAAATTTATCATGAACCATATCATCTGTCGATATGGTATCCCTTCTACTATTATCATTGATAATGGTAAGCCATTTAAAAATAAAACTATGAAAGCACTCTGCAAATGCTTTCAAATATCCTTTAAGTTCTTAACCCATTATTACCCTCAAGGTAATGGGCAAGCTAAAACTTCCAATAAAACCCTAATTCACATTATGGAGAATATGGTGAGCAAGACAGGTCATGACTGGCATCTACAAATTCACCATGCCCTCTGGGCATTCGAACTTCTATTTGCACCCCCACATGTGTCACTCCATACTCCTTAGTATTCAACACGGAAGCCATACTACCTTTAGAGATCGAGATCCCTTCTTTGCGCATTGAGCTAAGGGACTACCTAAATGAAGAGGACTACATAGTAGCTTGACTAGCAGAGTTAGAGATATTAGATGAGAAAAGACTTCACACCCTCAATCACCTTAAAGTGTATCAAGATTGAGTGCGAGAAAAGCTACAATAAAAGAGTAATACCTCGTCAATTTGAGGTAGGAGACTTGGTGTTAAAAGAGAATCAAAAGAACACCAATAAGGATCGTGAAAAGAAAGGGAAATTTGAGCCCAATTGGCTAGGACCATATGTTGTGGTTACCAAGTTCGGTTCAGTGCCTATAAGCTTGCCCATGCAAATGGCCAAGAGCTTCAAGAACCCATGAACACAATGCATCTTAAGCATTTCTATGCTTAAGTATGGGGTCTCTAAAATATTAGAAAAGAAAAAGTATAAAAACAGAAAAATAAAAAGATAAATAAACAGGTGTGTCCAATAGTGAAAACCACGTAATGGTGGCACTTTAGAAAATTCCTTTGGTGAAAACCAGTTTCGGTGCCATTGGAGGGTTCGTTGTTCACAAGAATTTCAGGTTTAGGAGTATGACATCTTTATCTTAAGCTAGTATTTTTCTTCATCTGAGTCCCTTGTGAGCCTACTCATTTTTACCCGATCGACTAATCCAACCTTTTGAATGCGAAGAATTTGACTTTGAATGAACCCATCTCACACTAGGGGAAACTTCACATCGTCACTTCTGGCATATAACACATGGAATTATACCCTTGTATATCCCATCTAACGTTGGGGGCATCCACGTTTCTTCATTTCCTTGCACATCGCTCTGAAAACTGTTTAGAAAACATAAAAACATTCGTATAAATTTTTTAAAATCCCAAAACATATAGATATGTTCCTTGGAAAAATCAAAACATTCAAATATGTTTCGTAGAAAACTCCAAAACAATAGAAAATTTTCTTAGAGGTAATACCCAAAAACAACAAAAAAACGTCCCAAAATTGTCCCACAAAAACAAAGTAGTAGTTTTCTTACTTTTAGTTGTTGGTTTGTATGGTTTTTAGTTGCATTGCTTTTTCATATTGTGTACTTTAAGTTGGATTCACTTTCTTACTTAGATTGAATGTTATTTTAATCTGTGGTGCATTGCATTGAGTTCATTTTATCTTGCATACTTGTAGATAAATGTGTTGTTTTGGTTAGATTTGTTTAACGTGTGCTTGTTATTTTACTTGTACATTTTTTTATCATTTCATCATCATATCAAATAAACCATCACATATATACATCATATATCAATAAATGTTAAGTCTACATCACACATGTATGTTAAATCTAATCATCAAGTACCGTATCATCAATGGGGCAAGAGGGGTTGCGCATGATCACAAATCTATCCCCCACACCAATATCAAAAATAAAAACATGTTTTACTCAAATTATCTCAACATACAATATGACATCAGCTAAGGCTATCTCATAATCTAACAAACATGTGATACAAACATAAAACATACAAATTAAGCATGATATCTCATAAGCAAAAAGTGGTACATCAATAATCCATCAAATCATCATACATCATCGTAACATATAAATTTCTCATGTACAAAAATGTGTCTCAAAAGTAAATCTGATGCAATGAGCCATCATGGGCATCTATGCAAAAAGTGTCTTCATCACGAGGCATAATCAAAAACACTATATAACGTACATATGTACAAAAATGTGCCTTCATCATGAGGCATGATAAAAAAAAATACATATACATCCGTACAAAATTATTCCTTCATATCGAGGTGGTACCAAAAAATACATATAGTACATCAATAAGAGAGTCAACCACAACTCTCACCCTCTCTAGGACTACCTGGCCTAGGGCCCTGAGGAGGAAGTTGCTGATGTGATGGTCTGTATAGACCGCTACACTCGAATACACCGTAGGTTGATGAACTGATCTGGATGATCATGAGGTCCTCTTGGATCTAGATATGGACCTGCTAATGTCTAACTGATCAAAAGGGGTAGCCCTTTGTCCCTCTAGGATGGCCTAGTGGTACAATGCCTTATAGTAGGAGGCCTCACCACTAGCTCTCATAGTATCTGCTAATATGTCTGGCATCCCAAATGTTGATGATGCTCGCAGTAGAGCATCACACTCTCCTATCACTCTGGTTATGTCTTCCTAAACATGTATGCGCTCTGCCATCCACTGAACCTGATCGGCCACTAGTTGATCTCTCTCTGCTAGTAGTTGTAGACTATCTGTGATCGCCTAATCTTGCTCTATCATGGCCTTTAATCTCTCATTCCTAGCATGATCTTTCTCTATCACAAGTTGATCCCCATCTGCAATAGCCTAGTCCCTCTCAACTACAACCTAAAGTTGTAACGTTATCACCTATTGTAATTGTTATTGTAAGGTAGCCACCGCCCACCACTTATATATCTTGAACATCCTCCTCCATATCCTCACCACCCCCACCATCTCCTCCACCTCTTGGTGGAATATGTCATGGACTCACATGAGGGGGTGATAGGGGTGCTGCAATGGTGCCCGTAATGGAACCTAAAGGGGCATCCATGGTGCCAACACCTATGGCTACACCACTACTTGTTGTTGTACTAAGAATTTTTACTTTGGACTAGCACTTGTTGCACTAGTACCCCTATATGTGGTCCTCCCTGTGGATCTACCTGTACCTGAGCCTGTGCATGTGCCCTAGGATCTGGGTCATTTCCCCCTGTGATGTTGCATCCAATACCTCCTGTGGTATAGTCAATCTACATGGCAGCACTATCATATACCACGTTGCATAATCTGGGGTCATCCCTAGATCCACTATCTACACCCATTGTACCCAAGGCTATGGAACCACCTATAAAATTCTAGTGCGTGCTCGGCCCAACCTGATCCAAGGCCCCATGTGGAAGACCTCTCTAAATCTGCATGCATACCACATCTCATCATCAGGAATAAAACTAGATGAGATCAAATTGACGTTGGACCCTGTCCACTTTGTACCACTCCAAGATATAGCTCCTGCTCCCAAGAATGAAATGATCCATGACAATAGTACTCAACTCAACAACATCCTGAGGCCACTGGTACAACTTGTAGGGTCGTCATGTGATCATGTGAGGTTGTACCTCATCAAACTCTCTCCTGTAGTAATTTGTGTCTCCCCTGTGGCCGTGAATATCATCCCCATCCGGAACCCAACCCATGACAAATGGCTCTCCAAGAACCTAAGCTCTCAATTCTCTTAAAGGACATCCAATCATGATATGATCCCAAGCTCATGTCTCACATTACGGTGTGGGATGGCCCATGGACCTCTCTGTCCATGATAAGCTATCAGGTGAAAATCCATGTATAAATGAGCCAATATACACTGACCCCAACAATAAACCTCTCCCTACGAAGGCCATGAATCACTCTAATAAGGCCTAGAGGGAATCGAGCACCAGTCTTTTCAAGAAACAATATGTCACTAACAAGAGATAACAAAAATACAGTATCTCTGTCCCAATCGCTAATCGATTTATACACCTCCTAATAAAGACTGTCATACCCCGGCAAGGTATGTCTGCCACTCCAAATAGCTCAGCTATCCATCGCTAAATATCTGTTCTGGCGACCATCATAGGTGATCAAGTGACCCTGGATAGGAACTCATAAGATCTCGCCATACATCCTCCAATGTAATACTCATCTCACCAAGGTAGGCACACGGAAATTCGACTCTCACTCCACCACATCTCAGCTAAGGTTGTGAGAAAGACGTGATCTAAGGTAATCAGTGACATGTCCACGTAAGATAAACTAGCCACCTCCAGGGTGATCTCCAAGAACATCTATTCGCATCGGCTAAACATCACCTCGTAGGCCCGAGTCACCCCTATCACTTATGCAACTCTAAGACGTCCAAATCCACCTGTGGAACCAACAGTCATTTATTATGATCTTATTCTACTATTTCTATCATCTAATTTTCTATTCTATCATCACATTCTTCTATTTTGCTTATAATTCATCTATTTTTACCATCCAGGGTTTCCAAAAACATTCTCTTTCTTCTAAAGGAAATTTTAAAGTTCCTTTTGTGCATAGCACACCCATTGTGCCAAAGACACTCTTCATTGCACCAACACACTCCTCAATGCGTAGGTGCATTCTCCTTTCTCCTCAAAACCCTCAGTGTGTAGGTGCACTCTTCTTTGCATAGGCGCATATGTGCCCCGCTGCCTTGAGCAATTTTGCATAGGCACATACACTTGTGCACCAGCACATGCATGCCCATCCAAACCCTAGTGAATGGTGCATAGACACACCCCTTTGTGCACCAAAGACATGCACACCCCTACAAAACTAGAAAATAAAAATTGAAAAAACTAGTTTAGTGCGTAGGCGCACTCATTTTTACACCAGCGCATATGCACCCATGCAACCGCCAACATAGGCACACCCCCCATTTTTACCCTATTTTAACCCTACAAAAACATTTTAACCAAAAATTAAATGCTTTAAAAAATAGGGTAAAAAGGGGAGCTTTGTGTATCTGTGGTCCATCTACTAGGAGCCTCATGTAGTCTCTCATGTGATTCACATGGTGTCTCCAGTTATGCACCCTCGCCATTTCCTCTCATAGGTCAGAGCTCAAATCACCAAAAATGGTAAGTGAATATACTAAATAAATTGGCCGCGATGGTTTATATACCCATTTTTACCTCCCGCGATGTGTTTCTCACCCTCGAGGCACCCTGGAGCCATCATGGTTCTTCTACATTCTTTTACAACTTGTCATGATGATTATTTTAAATAAATAATACTTTTATTTTTACTATGTTCGGGCATGTTTTGCTTCTCACCATTATTTTCTAATTGTTGATGTGAAATTATAGCACCCCGATTGCTTGTGATTTTGTGTACGAGGCAACCACCAGGTCTGACTGCATAACATGGGAATATCCTACAAGTGTGGGACTTTGCAAGTAGGATAATCCTCCGAGAGAAAGTCGGCTTCTTCCTCTAACCTAGTGCCAACTTCTCCAAAGTGTAGAGAATGGAAAGCTAAACTAAGCATATTCTAATGTTTTCCAGGAGACAGGGATAGAAATGTTCATGAAATAAAACACTACCCTAAGTGAAGGTGATGCACCAAGAAAGGACAGAGACAATCCTAGTGAGTTAAAAATAGGGAGAAACTGAGAAGGAGAGGGCTTAGAAATGCCACAATCCAAGACAACAATCAATTCCCTAAGTTCGTAAAGCACAACAAACTATAGACCTATGCAGGAGATAGATACATGCACAATATACTCATAAATATAATGGAAGGCAAGAGATGCAACTCATACAAGCTAGGGAAAAATGGCCACAAAACATGAATTTTATTGCTCAGAGACATGCACAATCCATCACACCATAAGCACAAGACAAAATCCTTTACAATAAGCCCAAATTCGAGGCCTTTAGCTCACAATAGCTTTGGAAAAAATTTTACAAAGTTCCTCTACTTTTGCAAAAAAATCCCCCTTGAAATGAGGTGAATTTTACAATATATAGGGAAAGGGGGTTAGCAACAGTAGGATACATTAAAGAGGTATGGGAAACCCTCCATTTTAGTACTTTTCATGTACGGGTGGTCGTGGGTGCCATGCCTCATTAATTATGGTTATTGGGATGTCATTCATTCACCTACCCTTGTGAGGTGTGTAACTCATCCCTCCATGTCGTCCAACCATGACCCAAGCAACATTTTTGTCATACAAAGATGAGGGGTGCGGCGGGCATCAAAAAAAGCTTTTGAACGCATCAAAACATGTGACCCGACCAACCCCTGGGTGTCCAACCCCCAGTCGTCCAACCTTGACCCGTCCAACATGGCCATACCATATAACCTAGGTGTCGTGCAAGTGTGACAGGTGCGACATGCGTCAAAAACTGTTCGAACATGTCAAAAAATGTGACCTTACCAACCCCTGGGCGTCCAACCTTGAGCCGTCCAACCTTGAGCTGACCAACTTCCGGAGGCAATAACTTGAGCTCCTGGATGAGTTTTCGGTGAAATGTTATATGATTTCACATGATAACAACCCATTGAATCTAATGGTGGTGATCTCAAGATCCAATTTTGACTTTATCACCTATAAAATTATCCTTCTATCTCGAGATTTCTGGTTGTGCGCCAGAAGAAATAACTACCTTGGGAAGTGTATGATGTTTCAAGATGTCTCGTCTTTTCCACCATGTACGGCATAAAAGATGAATTCCATAGGTACCTTGTTGGACTTATAATTCCTGACATGACTATCATTCTTCTGTTGAATCTTAGGTCCTCTTTCATGCTATAAACTTCTTAAGTCCCAAACCATACTTCGATGGATGGCCCCAAGACCTCACGAAAATTCCTTGAATCACTTGTAATGCTTCCCACTTGAAAACTTAGTTGTATCATTTAATATTTCTCCATGAATCATTGTCCAAAGGCTCAAACCCATCCTCCCAAGTTTTCTATTTTACTAAGGGTAAAAATAGATAACAATTGGTGACTTGCGGGATGATCTTCGCCTGCTTGATCTTGAAGACCAGTGACCTTAGGGGATCCATTGGGCATGGAGTCATATTGATTTCCAGAACTAGCCTGTCACTTGAAAAATATATCTTCCAACCTCTAGGGTGCTACTGGATATTTTCATTTCAAAAGAAACCCCTGGTTGAGGACTGGTTGCTTCATCACCAAAATCTTCCTGAAACTGGAAAGTGCAAGAGCAACAAGGGCACAACTATGTACAAACACAAAAGGTCATACACATTCCAAATAGAATATGCAGAGAGTGCACAAAAACTTATTACAAAAGCAACCTAAACTAAAACAAGGCGATGTGCTACAAGCACTTGGAGGAATTACAACTCCTAAACTAATATGTACAAGAAGAAAATTTCACTCAATAACAATGCTTGAGATAGATTCCATTGACTGGAATCTACAATTCTTCTCCATCCAACCTTGATAGCTAGAAAGCATTGTTTTCTTTGCATCCAGAAATCATATAAGGGCCACTCCATATTGCATCAAACTTGGAGTGCCTTCCCATATTTTCCTTGTCTACATCCCATTTAAGGACCAGTCTCCCTCTCAAAAGTTTCTAGCCTTTTCTTTCTTGTCAAAGCACCTCTTGATCAACGCTTGATCCTTTTCCATGATGTGCATGGCTTGGTTCCTCGTCTCCTCCAACTCCATGAGCTCTACATATCTAGCTTCCATGGGTTTGAACTCGGATAGTTCTAGTTGTTTCATGAGTTCCAATGTGGGAAATTTGAGGGATATAGGTAGCCTTGCCTCCCTTTTATAGACTAACATGTAAGGAGAGTTCCTTGTTGACTTCTTAGGAGTAATCTTATCAGCCCACAAGGCTGATTTCAACTTGGCATGCCAAGTTCTCTGGTTCTCGTCTAGAGTTCTCCTTATAATTTTCAAAAGATTTTTGTTGGTGGACTCGGCCTTTCCATTACCCTGTGGGTAGTAATTTGATGAGGTGCTCAAGTATATCCCATTTTTACTACCCACTCTGTGATCTTGGCACCTAGGAATGCCAAAGCATTATCTGATATAATGGTGGCCGGAACTCTAAACCTCGTCACTATCCCTTCATAAAAATCTAGTATGTTGGCTTCATTTGCTTCCTTGAGTGCAACTGCCTCCGTCCACTTGGTGAAATAATATGTGGCTATGAGGATCCATTTGTGGCCCAAGCTAGAATTTGGATTAATCACTCCAATGAAATCCAACCCCATTGCATGAATGGTTCATTTATAGAAATGGGGTGGAGTGGAAGGGTTGTTAACCTCTCTTTGTCTAGTGAAGAAGGCACACTTTTTACACTTCCTAATCCATGCATAACAATCATGAAAAAGGTTAGGCCAATAATAACATGCCTTCATAATTCTAAGAGTTGTCACCCTTGCGGAAAAATGGCCACATGTTTCTCCGTCATGAAATTCATGTAGCACCTTCTCTATCTAATCTACCTTGAGGCACCTTAGGAGGACACCATTTACATATTTCTTGAACAAGATACCATCAACCAATACAAATGGGATATAATGGAGCCGAAATATCTTCTTTTGGCCTTGCTCATCCCTTGAGGGCTTTGACCTGTTTGAATAAAATGGACTATATCTTGAGTCCAACAAGGATTGAGTGAGGCATCGGTTGATTGCTCTTGATTGTCGTGTAGCACCAAAACAGCCTCCCCTTTACCACTTGACTCGGCATGTTGTCTCGAAGCTATCTACTCACATAATCCCTTTCCCTGACCAACTTGGTTACCTTAATATCAATGTCATATTCCATGACCTTGGTTACCCAACCAACCCTTTTTTCATTGAGGTCCTTGTTTAAAAGAAAATATTTTATACCAACATGTGTGACTAGTAGATGAATCATATTATTTGACACTAAATGTCTGAACTTATTTAAACTTCTAATCACAACAAGGACATGTTTCTTAATGAATGAATATATTACCTCATAGTCCATAAGGCCTTGGCTGAAGAATGCAATAGGTTGCTCCAATCCTTCCTTATTCTGTTGCACCAAGATTGCAGAGATGGTTTCCAAACCACCGAAGGCGTATAGAAAGAAGTCTTTGGAGAAGTCCGGATTAATGAGAGTTGGAGCTTGAGATATGGCCTACTTGATAGCTTCGAAACTCTACTTTCCCTCCACTATCCATTTGAAAGCCAAATTCTTTTTCAACATCATCATTAATGGCTTCACAAGAGTGGAAAAATTTGGTACAAACCTCCGAACAAATTTTATCCTCCCTAAGAAGATTTGGAGAGCCTTCTTATGACTTGGCAATGGTAGAGCACGAATGGCTTCTACCCTCTCCGGATCAATTGTCAATCCTTCCTTCAAACGATGATATGGCCTATAATTTTACCCTCATGTGCCATGAATATGCATTTTTTTGGGTTCAAGGACACTCCAAACCTCCTACACCTTTGGAAGACCTACCTGAGATGGAAGAGGTGACTTTCTACATTTTTAGAAAATACAGTGATGTCGTCAAGATATACAAGCACTATTTTATTTAACAGCCCCTTAAATGTCATATCCATTGCTCGTTGGAAATTTTCTCCAGTGTTTGATAGACCGAATGTCATCTTCTTGTATGCATAGGTGCCCCATTTTGTGGTAAAGAGTGTTTTGAATTGATCATCTTCTTTCACCATAATCTGATTATAGCTTGAATAACCATCTAAGAGGGAGAATCTTTTAAACCAGCCACTACCTACAGAATGTGTTCCATGAAGGGCAGCGGATAGTGATCCTTGAGGAGGCCTGTTTAAATCCCGAAAATCCACGCACAACCTAATTTCCCCATTCCTTTTCCTAACCGGCACCAGATTTTCCACCCAACTTGAGTGCTTGATCGGAAAATGATACTCGCCTCAATGAGCTTATTCAACTCCTTCATAAGAGGCTCTCTATGAGGGTTCACCGACCTCTATTTTTTCTGATGGGCTTAGCCTTCAGATGCAACTCAATGGTGTGTTGTGCCAATTTTGGGTTAAAACCCTTCAAATCCTCATAGCTCCATGTGAAAACATCTAGGAATTCTGGCAAAGCCGCACAAGGTTGTACTTTTCTTGATCGATGCTCATCTTGCCTATTTGGAGCATCCTACCTTCTCCAACCGAAATGGGCTCAGAATCCTCCCTTTTCACTTGAATGTTGGCCTTCTCTTTCCAGAATTGATCATTTGGGTTAAAAATTGACTCTAAAGTCACTAAACCCTTTGGTAGTTTGTTTTCCCGTAGCTACACTATTTTCTCCCCGTATTGTTGCCCCAATTTATCTTGATTTTTAGTTGAGAACTCAACCTCCTCCTATAAAAAATTTATGATCTGTGATCATTCTCGAAAACCTACCATTGCTTGTGCTTATTATCTGATACATACAATGGCCTTACAATGACATGAATATGTGGTTGTGCTTTATCTCTCTTGATATTGTCCACCACATCAAACGTCGCTCCAAATGTTGCGATCATGTCTCCATAGCGGCTTCATTTATTACGGTATGGCACGAATATTGAATGTTTTAAGATATTCAATCGATTCCATACCCGATGCTTATAGGCTTTGAGCGGACCATTTTTAGCAAACTTTGACGTTTTCCCCCGACTTGGTTCACGGTTAACTCACTATCCCCAAACACTTTCAAGTTTTTAATACCTACCTTTCTTGCCCAATGTAACTGTGGATCAAGGCTTTATACTTGGTTGTGTTGTTTGAGTAAGCGAATTGAAATTGGAAAGTTGAGTAATATTTTGTACCTTGTAGTGAAACAAGCATAGCTCCCCCTCCAGCTCCTTGCCTACTCCTTGAGCCATCAAAGAATAGTTTCCATACTTCATTATCATCTTTATCATCTTGCTTGGTGATACTAGGAAGCGGTGAATTTTCTTCGTGCGAACAATAGACCCCTAATTTAGATTCTTCCATTTCCTTATATGGATCGAAAGCATGTCCCCTCTGAGCCCAATCATCAAGCATTAGGTCTGGAATGCTCCCAACCTTTGTATTTGTCTCTTGAGCCTCTAAGCATTCCTCTTGATCAAATATGGTACAATTTTCATTGATTGGGCTTGGTACATGAGGCTCAATATGGAAATTTGCAATAGGTTCAGACCGGATTGTAGCCTTAGTTCTGTACCTCATTTTGAATAACATGTGTGACCAATCAACATACAAATAGCCTCCAATTTTAGCGGTGAAGTCTCTTGACAAACACAATGCAAAGAGTGGTGGAAAATCTATGACTGATACATCTTGCAAGACGGTCACATTGGGACATGCATGCAACGTAAGGCTCAATCCTTTGATTACTCCAACCCATCTAATTGCACCACACCTTTAGAAATGACTTCATATTGAAGACCCAGTTGATCGACTATTTGTTTTGGAATTACAAAGTTACTTGCCCCTGAATCAATCATGCAATTATGCATTAACTTATCTCCGATGATCAATGAGATATAGAACGGTGGGGGCTTCAAATGTTTTTCTTGTTGGCCCCCCCTGATTTCCTCCTTGTCGAGTTGCATTAGTGAGCACTCTCTCTCAATTCTTGGATAACTATTTTGATGTTGACCAATTCTCCATGGTCAGCTTGTAGCAAATCCCATTGGCCTTAAATTCTCAATGATTCCCACATAGAAATACTTACATTGGTCTTCCTCATCTTCTCAATAATGTTGAATGGAGATGAGCTATCTCTCTATTGCCCCTTACTTTGCATAGTTTTTTCTTGTGCATGGGTTGTTACAACCGACACTTGAGTTGGTCTAGAAGGTGGCTTGGGCTGACCTTGCACATTGGGAGCTACATTTTGGTTACTGATACCTTGTTGGGTGATAGAGGGTTGTGGATCATTTGAATTGGATAATTGTCCCTCTCCAATATTTCTCTTCTTAGACCATGTATTGGCTGCTACACTTTGAGAAGGGACTTGAATTATACCACAAAAATATTCATCCTGCCAATTGACAAGTGTGGTCTCTTTTAGAGGTGCTTCTTGAGTTATTTCTGCTGCTGATTTCCCTCTTGGCATGTCTCTTGTTCCACCCCGTTGTTTTCACCATAAGAGTTTGATTCAAAGTGCCATTGAAACACATCAACTGATTATGAGGTTGATTGCATGGGAAGCACCAGTCATATTCTTGAACCATGTTTTTTTTGAGTTGGAACCAAAGCCCTACATGTTGAAACTGCATTAGGGTTGTAAGGTTGAATGGTCCGCATTTGAGACTACCCTTGGTTTGTATTTTTCTTTGTTGCTTGAGTGGGAGGCCTGTTAGGCTGATATGGAGGCCTATTTGTTTGAGCTTGAGGATGGTAAGGTCTAGAGCCCTGAGCTTGTTGCCTTTTGATTGTCATCAACTAATTTCTCAAATTTTGCAATTGTTTCATGACTTCCTAGAGCTCCTTAAAAGTACTAGAAGAAGAGGTAGAAGCTTCATTCGAACTTTGATTTCTTGGATCATGGATGGAGGCTATTGTAGGTGTTAGATTAGGATTAGGATTCTCCATATTCGGATAAAGGGGCATAGGTGGCCTAGGTGCAAATTTACCGGCTTGAATTAGGCAATTCTCAGCTCTAATGGCTATGGCATAGGCATATGGTAGGGTTATTCCTCCCATAGATTGTATCATAATAGATATATCAAAATTTAGAGCTTTAAAAAAATAGAGAAATGCACCTTTAGCCATCGGTCTGACCGCATTGGGATCCTTTCCCATGTTCTTTGAAATCTAGAATTGAAGTTTGTCATTTGCTTAGTTGGTGCCCTTTTGATTGTAGTCATCTGCTCCAAAAGGGATAAGTTATCACCCTTTCCCCAAACTGGCCACAGAGAGTGTGCACAATTGATCCCAATTCTGAATTGATCCTACTCCCAAGCCTCTGAACCACTACAATGCTTTTCCTTTGAAATAAGAAGCCAACAACTTGACCGCAACATCCATCTCGACAATCTCATGTATGGCACAGACATTTGCAATGTCTTGAATGTGGTCGATGGGAGTTGTGTGATTTTCCCAGTGAAGTATGGGATATTCTTTAATGTTGCTATCGAGACCAGATTTTGTACATTAAGGGAAAGTGGACTACTTCCCATGAAATTTTCATAGGGGTTTGGAGGTGGCTGATTTGGTGGTTATAGATGAGCCATCCTGAGTGGCCTAAGAACCCTAGTTGATTGAAGGAAGGGTCTACCAGGTGGAGGTGTAGAAAAAGTCTTGTTTGGTGGAGATGGAGACCTTTGTACTCTAATTCCTCTCCTTCCTTTGCCTAGAGATAACTGCAAGTATTCAAAGATACGTTCTTCTCTTGTTCTAGACCGGCTTTGAACTCTTCTCGTGAACTTGGTAAACTTGGGGCTGCTTTGAAACCAAGGATTTAAAAGATGAAGTCACCGAAGTGTTGCTACAAAGCCTCTAAAAGCTATAAATTCACCAAAACACACACCTAATCTTGATAAAAGTGAAAATATTGACTTCTCATCCCATTGGGCGCCAAATTGTTAATGCGAAATTACAGCACCCTTGATTGCTTGTGATTTTATGTATAAGGAAACCAGTGCAACCTGCATAACATGGGATTATCCTATAGTGTGGGACTTTGCAAGTAGGATAATCCTTCAAAGAAATCCGATTCTTCCTCTAACCTAGTGCCAACTTCTCCAAAGTGCAAGAGAATGGCAAGCTAAACTAACCCTATTCTAATGTTTTCCAAGGAGACATGGATAGAAATATGCATGAAATAAAACTACCCTAAGTGAAGGTGATGCACCAAGAAAGGACGAGACAATCCCAGTGAGTGAAAAATAGGGAGAAACTGAGAAGGAGAGGGCTGGTAGAAACACCACAGTCCAAGACAACAATCAATTCCCTAAATTTGTAAAGCACAACAAACTATAGACCTTGCAAAGAGATAGATACATGCACAATATACTCATAAATATAATGGAAGGCAAGAGATGCAACTCATACAAGCAAAAATGGCCACAAAACATGAATTTTATTGCTTAGAGACATGCACAATCCATCACACCATAAGCACAAGACAAAATCCTTTACAATAAGCCCAAATTCAAGGCCTTTAGCTCACAATAGCTCTGGAACAAATTTTACAGAGTTCCTCTGCTTTTGGAAAAATCCCCCTCAAAATGAGGTGAATTTTACAATATATAGGGAAAGGAGGTTACCAACCGACAAGATGCATTAAAGAGGTATGGGCAACCATCCATTTTGGTACTTTTCCTGCACGGGTGGTCATGGGTGCCATGCCTCATTAATTCTGGTTGTTGGGATGTCATTCATTCACCTACCCTTGTGAGGCTTGTAACTCGTCCATCCATGTCGTCCAACCATGACCCGACCAACATTTTTTTCATATAAAGATGAGGGGTGTGACGGGCGTCAAAAACCGTTCGAACGCATCAAAACATGTGACTCGACCAACCCCGGGCGTCCAACCCCGGTCGTCCCAACCTTGACCCGTCTAACCCCCATGACCTATCCAACATGGCCATACCATATAACCTAGGTGTCATACAAGTGTGATGGGTGTGACAGGGCATCAAAACCGTTTATGCACGCATCAAAAATGTGACCCGACCAACCCCTAGGCGTTCAACCTTGACCCGTCCAACCTCCGAGCCGACCAACTTCCGGAGGAGATAACTTGAGCTCCGGATGATTTTTCCACCGAAATTTTATATGATTTTGCATGGAAACAACCCATTGAATCTAATGGTGGTGGTATCAAGATCCAATTTTGAATTTATCACCTCAAAAATTCTCCTTCTCTCTCGGGATTGTCGGTTGTGCACCAGAAGAAATAATTACCTTGGGAAGTGTATGATGTTTCAAGATGTCTCGTCTTTTCCACCATGTAGGGAATAAAATATGAATTCCATAGGCACCTTGTTGGACTTATAATTCTTGACATGACTATCATAATCTTTCGTTGAATCTCAGGTCCTCTTTCACGCTGCAAACTCCTTAAGGCCCGAAAGCCTACTTCTGATGGATGGCCCCAAGACCTCTCGAAACTTCCTTGAATCACTTGCAATGCTTCCCAAACTTGAAAACTCAGATTGTATCATTTAATATTTCTCCATGAATCATTGTTCAGTGCTCAAACCCATCCTCCCAAGTTGTCTATTTTACTAGGGGTAAAAATAGATAACACTAATACTGGGCATATTTTTGCCTTACGGTGACTTTTAACGAGGTCTCGCATGATTTGTTATTTCTTCTACAATATCTTCTTCCTAAAAATTCAAAAATTTAAAACAATATAAAAATTTTCAAAAAACCCAAAAAACAAAATTGGTAAAATCATTAAAAATTCAAAAATGGCATAAATTTAAAAAAAATCAAAAATTGGTAAACGACATACATATAAATAAAGTTTGTATCAAATACATTGTCTTTAAACATCAAAATTGGTCCTACAAAAACATCTTTCTAAGGTTCTTGCTTGTTCTGGTCTCAAACAACTTGCAGATCATCGGGATCTACCTCCATTAACAAAATTTAGGTTGCTTATTATGTCGGTACTCCCATGCAACAGTGAGTTTCAGAGACTGTGTCATAGTGCATGAAATTTTTTTCCATGGGACTACTTGTGTCCTCCAT
Source organism: Taxus wallichiana var. yunnanensis (assembly GCA_018340775.1). Taxonomy (NCBI): domain Eukaryota; kingdom Viridiplantae; phylum Streptophyta; class Pinopsida; order Cupressales; family Taxaceae; genus Taxus; species Taxus wallichiana. Next base: position 920,500,031 of record CM031239.1, on the reverse strand, counting down.
TATTCCCCTCGCATGTATCCTTTCTTAGGGCACCATTTTTAACCCTTGTTACAACACAAACATTCGAGAATTGTCGCTTGATAACAAAAACATTGGTGCAACTGTCTTAAATGTTGTTTGTTTGAGTACATGTGATTTTACTGATTTCTCTGTTAGGTTAGCTGGTTTACTTTCTCATATTGCATTGCATTATGTATGTTGCATGGAGTTAAGCATCGTTTTACTTTCTCGTATTTCATTACATTATGTATGTTGTTATCTTACACTTTTGTTTATTTCAATAAAGGTCGATGAGGTAGATATAGGGGTAAAATGATACAACAAATTTGCTTATTGAAAGATTGGATGCAAAGATTGGGTTTGTCCTATATTCTCTATTATCATTTATTATCACTACTAATTTTTCTTCCAAATCACCTGGGGCAATAAACAACCATGTTTATCCCTATCCTTTTTCCTTCTAAATAACCAAATATTTCGCGCCCGTTTTATCTAATTTCCTCTATTTGTTTCGATCATATTTTCGATCGTTGATTGGCTTCTTCTATCACCCCATTGACACTCGAGGGGGCATTCTTCATCCTACTAATTTTTCTTCAAAACTTTACCTATTTATGTTTGTTTACTATATTTGAATAGAAGTTACTTACCTCACCTCAAACAAGGGCAAATGTAGACACATATATTCTACTTTTGCAATCTATTGTCAAACGCATGTAAATCACTTTCATTCTTGCCAATTCATTATAATTAGTGATTTTTGCTAATTAACTAACGTTTCTTACCACTTTGGCCAATTGACAACACATTGTTGATTACCTAACCTCTTTTGCATTCAGATGCCACTTTACGACGAATCGTAAGTCAAAATCCTCTTCAAAACAAACAATTAGCGTTTATTAGCTAATTAAGCCTATTTTTCTCATATTTTGATCAATATACCCTATTATTGACTCAAACCCCTCTTCCAACCACTCAAAATCACCCCACTTCTCTCCACAATGTCTCAAAGAAGCTTCAAAAGCTTATCCTAGCCTCCTAGTTGACCCTAAGCGGTTGATTAAGGCTCCTCACATCTTAATCACTTGATAATTCACTAATTGTGATTAGCAAGGCTTAATCATGATTAGCAAATCTAAATATTCTTTGTACTTTTAGTCCCACATGCACCAAGATGTAAGTTTTCCCCAAATGGAAAACTATAAATAAGACTAAGTACTACCTTCCAACTTTACACCATGCTTTGATTTGCATCTCATATAAGAAATATGATTTATAGCCAAGCTCAATCCTTGCCTAAAGTCTTCAATGGGGTTAGTAGATGGATATCCAAAATGACCATGTAGTCATTTGGAGAGGCCATTTCACCTTGTTTGGAGTAGCAACCATACCAATTTGATTTCCCTCTTAGATCTATTTAGGTCTTTGTTAGTTTAGCAATTCAATATATTAGTAGGCATGATTAGCTAGATTTTGAATTATATTCATGTTAGTTAACATTCCATTAAGCTTTTATCGTTAGTTTTACATTCCTAAACTTAAAGCCTAGGCTATAGATGGCAATGGTGATAGTCTCCCTTAATTAGTCATGTTATTTACTTTGTAGAGTTTTCGGGTACTTTCAAGAAACAAAGTTATCTTCCATATCAGTATCATCAAAAGTAATAATTAGTGAATATGGCGTAGTAGTAGTAGTACCAACCATATCATCTAATGGGTAATCATAAGGTGGAGGTGGTACAAAGGTGTGATAAGCATGGTGCACCTCTCGAAGTAGATCTAGCAATATTATGCTCAAGAGGACCATTAAATATTTTGAGCTTTGCATTATCATTAATAGGCTTAGATACTGATAGGAGCATTTCATTCAATAGCACCCGTATTGAGAAGATCTCGTATAACATGACGAATCGTAATACAACGATGAGTGGGATAATTAACATATCAATGGTAATCATAATGGACATCAACATCAAATATCTTACCATGAGGTGCATTTGTGTTGGTGGAATAATCTTGAAGAAGAGATCTAAGGTTGCATTCAAGTAATTGTTTAAGTATTGTTTTCGTTGCATGAAGTAAACAAATGAATTTTCATCAAGAAGGTTGCAACTATAGCTTTGTGGGTTTAGATACAACACCGACATTAGCTTTAAATTCATATTTGTCATCTATAGTTTTATGCTCAAAAGTATTTTTGCCTTGAAACTTGTGATTAGAAACGCGAGGATTAACAACATATTTGAGTTTGTTCATGTTGAGGAGCTTAGCTTCACATTCTTTCAAAGTGTGACAAAGATGGTCAAATGAGTTGAACTTGTCAAAGATAATTGATTCTTGTAAAGGAATAAGAAAATTGTATAAAAAGATTTTGTAATTTATTGTCTCCACAAAATATTGTTCATCTTAGTAAGTGTGGTCTTATAGTGTAGAACATAATCACTTATAGACTCATTGGAACCTTGTCACAATTTAGCCATTTGAGCGTAGGATAATTTGTCTCCAATATTGATAGAGAATTGATAAATTGATTAGTTAAGGAAGTGAAATTCGAACACAATGCATGGGTAGATCATAAAACCATTATGGGGAAAATATTTGAAACTCGAGAGAAAATCTTAGAAATTAATGTATTATTTGAAGAAAATACAAGCAAGCAACATGAAATGTAAGAAGGTGCTCTTTAGGATCACCTTTTCCCTCATAGATTGGAAACTTAGGAGCAGCAAAATTGCCAGGCAAAGGGTAAGAAGCCACTTTGAATGAAAGTGGGTTATAAAGCAACCGAGAAAAATACATAGCATGAAAGGAAGCAGATACACCTTGTTGTTGTAGAATTTGAGCGTGTAAAGTATGAATAAGGGATTCAAGAGCATGTGTGTTAGAAGAGGTATGTGAGGCACTATGAGTATAGATAGGATATGTAGGAAGGGTAGTGGTTATAGGATCAACCATAGCAACACTTTGAAGTGAAGGATTAGGTGCCCCCATGAAATAGGCACCGCAGAGATATAAGAATTGTAGATGGGTGCATACTAGATGATGGAGGAGGAGGTGGTCCAAAAAGGGACCGCTCATTAGATTCCTAATCATGAGCAAGTTTAACAAGAAGAATGCGGATGAGAGGCTCGATATGATGAGGGTTTTCACACGCTTGAGCACAAAAATTAGACACCAATTCAACTTGTTTTAAGTCTATATTGTTGTCTTTATTATGATCATAATCAAAAAAATGTTCACTATTTGTTTTCATTTCATTCAAAGGCACATTATGATCTAATAGAGAAGGGATTCCAAGAACATGGGGTGGAGAAGATGCTATGAGGGTACACTCGCTTGCAAATAGGAAGAGAAAACTTAGTATGCTCAATAAGTTATTAATTAAGTTGATTACTACACCAAAAGGGCATTGAGATAGCATATGCAAACTAATGCAATGAAAACACGGGGTTCTAGGGTTTGAACAGTAGATTTGATTCAAAATCTAATTCACCAAATGTTTACACCCTAAGTAAATTATGATATGGAATGTGCACAATAATAAAGAGGATGTAAGGGTTTGTAAGCGGAGATTATTGTAATCTAATCAATTTATGATTAACCATTCATAACCAAAATTATGCATTAATACTTGTAATAAATGAAAAATGATAATTACGCCGATAGGCTTTCCTTTTATAGCCAAGCACTGACCTCGACACCTTGGCAATAAAACAACAATTCCGAAAAAAATCCGCATGTGACGGGCACGAAATGCAATCGAACTGTGATTTTTGACAAGTGCATTGGTTAGTGCGGTCGTTAAATATGTTGATCAAGAGTTGGGACGATATACTAAGCCGTTTCGTATTTTCATTCTCCAGTAGTATGTGAAACCTGCTGGAACCGCCTCAAACATTAATATTATTCTCCACACCATGTCCCGATGCAAGCTCTTCGAGATCGAATATGCTTTTCTAAAACAAGCGGACACAATTATAGCCACGGCGATCCGCACCACAATTTCAAGACCCTACATAGCAAGTATGGTAGCAATAAAAGCCCCCGATTTTTGTATTTGTGTGTTCCGCCATGATTGTTGCAGAAAGTGGGTAATCCCCTCCGATGCAAAACGAGCTTAATCGAAAAACATAAGCACATAATTATAGACTCACGTGAGTGCCAAGTGAAAAGGCAGAAGCGTCGATGGAACTCGTGAGCTTCAACATAAGCGTAATTTTGTACAACTTCCGCCTCATTTTGTCTCCGAGCCATCCCAAGACTAGTTGGCCTCCAAATGCTCCGCATAAAGCAATTCTGTTAACCCAAGATTTTACATGAATGGGTAGCAAACCGTGGTGGTGGTTGTCATCGTAATAAATTTTGTCCAAAAGATTTGAAACAGGCGGGATGCAAACAAGGCGTACACATCCGTAAAAATCCCATGCTGCGATAATTAGCACACTTTGAAATGACTACGTACGCGCTCCATCAAGTGCAGACAAAGACACTTGAGCGCCATTTTCAATTGCTCCTCAAGCATTCCTCTAACATAGTCACTTATGCCTTTCATTTTTTTCTTCCTTCAAAACTATCGGACAAGTGCAGGTAGTTTTGGGACGGCTATTAGCATTGTAAAGCTATCTCCGTGTGCATGGTCGATTTAACCCATTATGGCACTTGGTTTTGGGATGGCTTTTAGCAATAGCTCCATTTCGCAGAGTTCCCCTAACGTCCTGTTTATTTAATTATGTGAGGACAAAACTTTGACCAACAACTATCTAATTATTGCTAAATTTACACGTTAATTTGTTTTCTATCGTCGCTTTGATAGGAACCGCAAGAGGGATGGGCAAGAAAGCACATGCCAAAGGGGTGATTGCCAAAAAAGAAAATAAAGTAGTCATTCTTAATATTATATTATTTTTTAATTTTAACATTTATTCTTAAAAAAATTATATATTATAATTTATAATAAAATAGATTTATTTGTAATAAACGAAATATTTTTATATTGTCTTTTTAAAATACAAAATAATGTTATTTATATATCATTAATAAAGAAATATAATATTATTATATATTTATTTATATACATGTGTGTATTGTAATATATTTTATATATAAATGATGATCATATTTAAAGTTTACATGTATATAAAACAATTATTTCAAGTATTTGCAAGTATTTTACAACTAGAATCATGAAAAATGTCTAGACAATTGTCAAATTTAACCCATAGTGGATATCGTATTACCCACTTCATTGATAACTTTCTAAAATAACTCTAATGTCGTGTTGTATAAGTTCAAACATTCTTTTATTCCCAAAATATTGCAATGAATGGACCTTATTATATTGTACTATTGTTGATGTTGACATGCACCCCCAAAAATTTGATGTTGACACTCTCATAACGCATTGCAGGACCTCAAACAAATCCATGAGATGTTGTGAATGGCCTCGCCAACATTCCCATCGATAAGCATAGGCCTTTGCACAATGCACAAGCCTCGTAGAGGAGGCAACATAGTTTCAAAAGTCTTATTTGAATCCGAACCTTAGCTCTACATAGGCCATTGAGGGACCGAAATGACCCCTATCTAAGGGGGCAAGCCTTGAGCCATTGTTTACGTTGTCCATATTCTCAATGACCTCAAAGGCTTCAACGAGTCTCCTTCACCAACGCCTACAGATAGGAAGCTTCATCATGTTTGAGTCTCTCATGTTTTTTCCCTTACTCGTCATGCCCTCCAACTCATCCTCGTCATCTAGCTTACCTTCTTCTTTAAGAGATAAAAAAACAACAAAAATAGTCAACATTGTCCTTGGAGTTGTGGATGTCCAGGCCCTTGAGTCAATGTTCCTATGCAATGAGATCTCCAAATTCAACTACTCCCCCATCTCACTGGCCAACATTCCCACTACAAATCATAACCAAGAACATGACCATAGGAAAGCAGGAGACTAAACTAACCATATTTTGATTCAATACTTGCTTCTCTCTTCGGATTGAATAGTTGTTGTTCCCTCCTTTTCAAAATACTACTCCTATGTGCTTCCTTCTATATATTCACTCAAGTACACTACATGGTGTATTTCCATCTCTCACTTCACTTTCATATCCTCCTTTGCACATGACACAATTGCTTCTTTTATGACTATCAACGTTTCCATTGCACCCTTTAGTGCGATTGCTAGTGATAGCTCAAATACACAAAAAGAGATGAAAAAGATATATTGGTTAGATTCCAAATATGAACGTTTATCTTAGCAAGGATACATCACAAACTTGGAATTGCAAAATAACAAGTTGTCAAATTTTAGCATCTACAATAACAAACATCATACAATGAACAAATCACCGTCGTATACTTTATCCCAATATTCATGGAAAAAATTTCATATCATTTCCTTACATCGGTAGCGTATGTAGTGTGACTTTCCATAAACTTTCGTTTTTCATCAAAGCCATCATTTCCCTTATTATTAATAATTATCCTCGTTGAGTAACTTTATTCTAATTACAGCCATTTTATACCCCTTAATATTTTCATATAGAAATTTTCTGATATTTTTCAAATTTTCCAATTAAAATATGTAAAACATTGAAAATACGTAAATATAACAGTCGTGTAAGTAAATAGAAACCCTAAAATACCTCCAAAAGTGCATCCAACCTGAAATCGCAATATATAAATATATATGTGAAAATGCCCTAATCTGATACACAGAAGAAGAAAAAAAAATCTATATATTTTCCCAATTTGCGGTTAAACCTTCAGGCTCAAAAAGTTTCATCAAAACTTTTGAGTCTTTGACCTATTAAATCTCAGTTTCAGAAAGAGACAAATCTAAGCAGAAGAGTCACACACGCCAATGGGGATAGCTCCAAAAGTTTGATCGGGAAGTTTGATAAGATGAATCACCTGGAGATGATGTGGAGATGACGGATTCTTCCCTAATGAAGCATGAAAGGGGATAGATGTATTCCAAGCAAAATGAAATAAACAAGCATCTTGAGAAATTAAATAAAAGACAAACTATTAGGGGTGTCGCCTTAAACCCCGTAAAAGAAACCAGTGGATGAAATTGATCCAAGACAATATTAAAATCAAATGAGTTGAAAGAACCAACAAAAAAATAGGATGAGAATAGCAACACCAACTTGAAGACTAGTTTTTGAAGTCAAAAATTTGCAATGGTAAGATGTTGGCTGTAACACGTTAAACAAAATGGTAAAATTGCTGGCATTTAGGTTTCTTTATCCCCCATCCCATCCACCTGTTGCCATTCCCACCCCCATGCTATTTTCCTATTCAAATGTCATTTCTAGAATTTTAGGGGTGCTTCTAGGCATTTTCCCTTTCGTGTTCCCATATGCTTTGCCGGAACCTAGATCCTACCACAAATCCGTTTAACCTATAGCTGCCCTGTATCTCATTTTTCACTACCTGGTGAATGGATACAGTGAGCTGAACTATAAAAGTGAAGTAGCCCTCTAAACATTCCATCCTTGGCATAATTGTGATGTAACATTACAAATATTTTGCACTAGCAGATATTAATATAAAGTACTTTGTATTTTTAAACTGAAAAGGCGGAATACAACTTAACAATATGTCAATAACAATAGCAACTTAGATTACAGATGAACATTGAAAAAATTAAGAAAGCTCCAGGACCAGACTCAAAACTTTTATACAAATTTACGATAGCTCCAGGACCAGACTCAAAACTTTTGTACAAATTTACAACGATAAAAAGGATAACATGGAATTGGCAAAGAAAGCACAAAAACTAAAATAATGGCATTTGAAAGCACCTCTCAATCATCTTCTTCAAAATACTTTTCCTCTGCATCCTGGGTGATTTCCCTTAACCAGTGATCATCCAATGTTACATTATTATCTATGTTAGCATAATCTACGTGCTCTGTGTCTTCTCCTGAGAGGAATTTCTCCTGCATCAGACGAGTAAAATGATTCATCTTCTCCCATAGTTCCTCATCTGACAGGATCTGTTTTAAGCGTTTTGTGTCTGATGGCAATTGTTCAGATGCTGGTCTTTTCTCCTGATCAGTACCAGCAACTCCTCCATCATTTGCATTGGTGTCTGTATCCATCATGTTCTGCACACAATGAAATCAAAGTGCTTTGTTTAAATGTAAAATCATTCCCACTATTGTCATAAATTTAAATGTTAATGTAAAAGCTGCACACTGAAACTTTACTTCAAAACAAGCTCAAAGCAAGACTTGATTTTTGAAAAAACAAATTATACAAGCATACCTCATCACTTTTAGAATCTTCCTCCTCTTTCTCCACCTCTTGTTCTTCCTCCTCTTCCTCATCCTCTTCCTCCACCACTTGTTCTTCTTCCTGTTCTTCCTCTTTAATGCCAAGTCGTTCTTGCTCCTCTTTAATCTTTGCAACTATCATTGCTTCTTCTGATTGTCGCATAAGTGTCTCTGACCACCGCTCCCCAGGTCGAGAGAAACCCTGATAGTTGGATCCTGATATTTACCAACATATTCATGATGTAAAAAGGGGCTCTAGATCTCATGGCATCTTCTGAGAAATACTGTCCATCATCAATAAGTCTGTTCATGTATGCAAGCCGACGGTTCTTGGCTGCAACAGCATGTAATCTACTCTCTTCTTTTGTCGGAACTAGGAAACTCTTAATATGTTTCAAATGCCAACTGATTTCATAATCATCTTTTAGAACCTCAAATTCCTGTAGCTCTTCCACCTTCAACTTACAACCATATCGTTCTGCAAAAGGTAGAATAAAGCACTTACAGCAGCAGATAAAGATAAAAATGCATATCAACAATGTACAGAAATACCCACCAAATAAACAGTCATCTAAGACAACCATAACCTCTATGCAATCTTTACATAAACAAGAAATATAGTCTAATAGCATGTGAGAGATGAAAATTAACCAACTCTAGGTACAACTCGAACTTATATATACACAACCACCAGAGAAGAAAACCATCCTGTGAGAAAATCCAATCGCTATATGTTGATCATAAGAGCCAAAAACTCCTATATTCTCAGTAGCCTAGAGCTTATGTTTTTCTGTATGCTGCAGTGCTAGTGCTGAAATCAGTAAATAAATTGGATACTCAGTAAGCAGCTAGAGTGTTTTCTGTGAGTATAAGCAATAACACTAAAATCAGTTAACACGCAATAGAACCAATCAAAGTTCAACATGTGACTTGGCACGAGTGCTCTGAAATAATTCTTAGATTATTAATTTGTGGAATTTTTACCTGTGTGTGTTTACTTAGCACAAAAGCACGGTACTTTGGAAGCATATGTTAATAGTGAGAAAAATGGTAAATGTAATCCATTGCTTTGAGCTCCTCAATCTCTAGCCTCTTTCCAGATTGGCAACACTTTTGGAGCATGTAATGCCTTATAACTTTTAGCCTATAAGTAACCCCTTTTCTTATAATTCTTACCAATGTGGGATTAAACCTATTACAACCCAATCGTGTATTTTTGCTTTGATTGAAGGTTTCCATGAACAATCTAATTGGATTATTAATTTTTGTGAGATTTTTACTCTTGTTTGTATAAGCCATCTCATGATGACCTCCAAGAGTAGTTGTTACTTCTAACTAATTACCATAATGACATTTTTCCCTCATATATTTTGGTAATAATCACAAGGAAATAGGACCCACTTTTCCCACAAGGAAAGTAAGCTTTTGTTAGTGGGGGTGAGGAAGGGTGAATGTAACCCACCGTTTTGTGCTTCACTTCCTTGTTGAAAATTATAATGGTATTTCACTACTTGATTTGAGAGATTTTTTCAATAGGTTCTCATTTTCAAAACATGTATCTGGATACATACCAACGTACTTCACTTTAGTATGTAATGGAGATTTTGGAACAGTACTACACACTGATATGGAGAGAAAATTCTGCTACCATACTTCAAATAGGAAAAATAATTCATGTCATAGAAACCATTACATGATACTTGGTTGAAGTTGCTATTTTTCACTAAGCATTTTCAAAAATATGATTCAGCAGTCAAAAAAATTCAATTAAACATGCCGCAAGTTCTCGTATAAAAATGTCTAATATGGAAAACATGTGTTAATTGTAAATCCTACGATTTTTCCTCGGAGCGGGAGTATGATACAGACATTTCTTATGGTTATGACGAAAGGGAGATTCATAGATCATGCTATGCTTGTAAAAACTTTTCTATCCCTTAAAATTTTCCCAGGGCAGCAACCATATGTAGTGCTTCACTTCATAGCAAATGAAGGATGAAAGGAAACGAGTATGAAATAAGGAAATGGGTGCCCCATGAACAGGCACCCACAAATGTGTATTTAAGTGGCAAATGTTGTAATTCTCGCATGTAAATAAACAAACCAACATATCTTCGTACAGCGAATTCTGTAAGAGTTTTTACCTGGCTACAACCGAATCGAGCTATTCTTTTAATGAAACCAAAATGATAGTGTTACAAATTCACACCTTTGACATGAACAGCAGCTAAGCTCTGTCCCAAAACTCAATTAGGGTTTTTTTCCCCCAAACCCTGATTTGCTGTAAGCATGTTCTTTACACTGACTTCAAAATGGGCAATTGAAGAAAAATGAAAGCATTTCATAGCAACACAAAATCATTACTAAAAACACAAAATTTGGAATCGATAAATAAAATACCTAAGAAAATGGCAGCATCCCTGGTAAGCAAATCGTTTAAGAGAGCTTCAATCTCAGAAGGGGCAATTGTGTCCTGCCTCGAGCGTATGTTGTGTGGTAAATAGATATCTCCGAGATTCGATAGCCTCTCTGCTATTCTCTTCACTACACTATCCTCTAATCGATCCATCTTCATTTCTCTGCCCATTTTGATTTTAATATTCAGACTGGCAAAGGTAAAACCCGTCAAATAATGTATCGAATATTCAAAACCCTTATGCTATCCGGGCTCTGTACTTAGTTAAATGTTCTCATATACCTCGTGGGTATTGAACATGGGACCTATGGTGGAAAATTTTATGAGAATTCAGAGCAATTTGAAGGTGCTCGCGTCCTTTGCATGGTCCCATAGAGGGACTTCAACTTCTATTTTCATTTTTAAGCCACTCACACGAAATAATAGAATTTAGGCCCAAAAACTAGGAGCTCAACTTTTTTGCCCCTCAAACTTGAGAGGTTGGTGGAGAGGGGGTGCCTAGGAGTATCCCATGTAGCTTAGGTTGATTTTTGTCTAGCTAATAATTATTGATGATTGTAGAGGGAAATATGATTTTTATTTACGTACGAGAATACCATAAAACTCCAATGGGATCCTATAATATCTGAGCGGGTATTGATAAGGAAAGTAATAAAAAACATGGGACCTTACAATCTGCTAAAATGCTCCTAAATTTTCTAAGAAACACTTGTTAAAATATTTATGGAGCCCTCCTCCATGGTACCATGGTTTTTAATTGAAGTATTTTAGTTTCAGTCACTGATTTTTTAATGTGAAAAGGATTTTAAAACTTATGTTCCATATGAGTGTAATTTGCGAGATAAATAAATTATGGTTTAATTATAAATACGATAAGTGTGTAAATAATGTTAGGATAAATATCTTAAATATATTTAAGCTACGAATAGTATGCGGGAGCACAATGGAGACATCGATAGGGAAGCTACAAGTGAAAGCAAGAAAAGATGGTGTGAAAAGGAGACGGTGAACGAGGACGGATACCAACAACCTTACGACATGTGTTTAAGTTTAGGAGTCGTGATGTGTTGTAGAGCAATAAGGCTTTTAAAAAATGGCCCGAGAGACATTTTAGACTAGCATTGGAATGAGAAAAATGGAAAAATGTGGAAGTCATTGAGGGGACAAACTATAAAGATTGTTGTGAAAGTAAGGCCTTTTGTTTTGTACCTTCAATATATAGTTGTTTTGTGCAATGTTAGGCCTTGAACTTTGTGGATTGTTAAAGCACATACCATTTTTATAAGGAGGTGCATGTGGTTTCCTCATGAAATAGGTGGGAGAGGAACATGGAGGGGGTGTTTGCCTCTCATGTTCACCAATGTACTATCAAATTTGATAACCACAAAACACGCTAGTTTTGGTGGTTTTTCTAAAGAACAATGTAAATGGTTACAATCACTTCATCGATTGCGAGATTTACAGACCAACTTCAACCCATAAGTTGGTATTAAACATTACATGTTAATGCTTGCAAAGTAGATTTTCATGTTGTAATGGGTCATCATTAGGGTCCCCAAATGCTTGTCATCGTGTATATTCAACATTAAATCTAATTTCAGAGTCACTACTATGATAATATACAACAGAATACAAATGTAAGCACTCTAAAGATGCAACCATATAAGAAAATAGAAGATATAGGGCACTTATCTGATTTTCGCTTATCCTGGAACATATTTGAATTGGGACACATGATGAAAGACCGGGGTAGATTGTCAAATGCTCGATATAAATTCTCGGAAGTTGCGAACAAAGTTGGACACAGCGCCAGGACGGGGTGAGGGTGTCAGGCGTCGAGACCCTCCTGTACACTAGTGATCGGGAAAATGTTCGAACCCGATTTTTCCTGTGTCGTTAGGGTTTCTCACTTATTCATTGTTGGCCACCTGTATGTTGTACTTGGATCGTTGAGGTACATGTAACCTACAACACAAACCCTAACTATTTGTACACGCTCACAAACACATCAAATTAGAATGAAAAATGTACTATGTGAAGTCGAGCTAACCCTAGTGGTCATCCAAAGGATGAACTTATGACCGAGTGTTGCACTACATTCCAGACTCCATGTAGTTCTTTGTGCTTATGTGTGAAATAGTGTCTTTAGGTTGCCCTCACACCAATGACACCAAGATAGCATGCTAAAGCTAGATAAAATGCAAATGTGTGGAATGGAATTCAGCACTTCCCCTTCCTATGTAGTGCATGTAGAGTAATCACCCAAAGATGCAATCCCTTTGATAGTATGTAGATATGATTGCCCTTTAGAATTTCCTACCCATATAATGGTATGTATGTTTTGTATATATAGGGATCTCTTGTTTGAATTTCGACACTAGTGACACAACATGCCGACTATGACCTCAAGATAAGGGTAAGAAAATTGAAAAGGCCAACCACAAATGTCAAAATAAGTGAAAAGAACAAAGGGGACATGAGCACCTAGAATGGACAGGAGTGCCTAGGTGCTAGTTTCTAGGGATAAATGATGAAAAATGTGAGAAGACTGACAAATAGGGATTCTGGACTGATCATAATTGGGTGCAAAAGTGACAGATGTGAGAGATAGAGAGATAAAAGAAATAACGAAAAGCAAGCAGATGGACTAGAGAGTGTGTCACCAATGAATACTTTTCTTACTTAAGATCCATGTATATAACAACATACTTGGCGGTATAGTAAAATAGTAATATGTGCATGATTTTGTGTCTACATTTGCCCCACCTTTATGTTATTTGAATGAAATTGTTATGCCCTTAGTCTTATAGCTTATATTGGATATGTAATGTCGAATTGTGGTTTACATAATCTATCTTCTTATCATTTGTTATTCATTTATGCTTTCATATGTTTAGTAGGTTGGCCTTGGTGTTGGTCATATCATAGGATTGGTATATATAGGTGGTAGTGTGGAGTAGGTAATCATCATATTGAGCATTTGATTCTTATGGTATGGTTTGAGGTTACTTCCTCGAAGTGGCTAATCTATTCCACTTGCATATTGAGATCATTTATCAACAATCTTATGTTCTTTGGTGTTCTATCGCTACTTAATAATCAGATTTATAATAGTAATTTCATTACAAGTGGTATTAGATCTTGATCTTGGCTAGCGCTACGTTAAACCCTAATTGTGAAGGTTCGGCCATATCTCAAAATTGGTAGTGAATTTTTTTGTAATTTTTTTTGGTGTGGAAAAATTAGTCAAGTAAGATCCTCTCCAAATTTTAAACATTTTTGACTTATTTTGCAAAATTTATAGCAGTTTTATGTTTTTTCATAATTCGGCTACCTAGGTTGCAATTTTTGAATTTTTCTAAGTTTCTTATATTTTCAAAAATATTTCCAAAAATTAGCTAGGGTTTCTTCTTTATGATTTCCTCTATTCGACCAATAAATTTACGAAACCCCAAACCCTAAAGTTTTTCCCTATTCCGTCTACCTCGAGTCCCAAACCTTACATCATGACCGGTAGATCAACTCGAGGCCAAGGGAAAGGTCAAGCAACTCCAGGAATGACCCCAAATAAGGAAGATATGGATTTATAATCTTCTAGTTCGGGAGTATCTGAGGTAGTCATCCAACTTCAAGAAAGGGTAAATAATATGGTAAGGATGACCTCAATAATAAGCTTATTCATCTGAAAGGTAGCCTTAGGGGTGAACTTCGGATGGATTTTCAATCAATGAAGCAAGAGTTGTTGCTCGCTCTTTCAAACAAAAATATCAGTTCCAGTTAATGGGTTCCTCTAGTAATACTCACACAAGTCCAAATCACTCCAATCAAGGAGGATCCTTTACACATTCAGGTAGATCTCCTCACCAATGGCGGGGCATTATTCCAAAAGTGGAAATGCATAAATTCAATGGAAAAGATTTGCTCAATTGGATAATTTCTTTGATCTCCATCATACCCCATCGGGACAAAAGGTGACCATGGCATCCTTATATCTAGAACTTGACCAATTTGTCTGGTATCATTGGTTATGTGCTCAAAGGAAGAAGAATGGTCTAAGTGTCACATGGACAATTTTCACTGAAGAGATTCAATTACACTATAGTTCTATTGTGTCAAATAATTACTTCAACCAATTAGCAAAGTTACGAAAAACAGGTTCAGTAAAGGAGTATGTCCATCAATTCCAAAATCTTTCCTTACGTGTGGAGGATATTACATAAGAGTATCTGAATGACCTATTTCTTTGGGATCTTAAGGACCACATTGAGCATGAGGTGTGCATGTTTAATCCACTAAAGTTTTTTATTCTATTATCATGGCACATGGACAGAGGAAATTTTTCTATCCAATAGAAGGCAGTCCTTCACTAACATAAAATATCACAACACCTTGCTTCCATCATACCCTCGGTTAGTTCGACTGACACCTCAAAAATTTGAAGAAAAAAGAGAAAAAGGGTTATGTTTTAACTGTGTCAAAGAAATATGGAACAAATCATAAATGTATTGAGAAAGCATTACTCTACATTGAAGGGATCGGTGATGAGGAAGAATATGAGGAAACATCAAGCGAGGAAGTGGAAAAATTAAAGGAAGAATATTAAGATCCCCAACTCACTATCTCATTCCATACTCTATCAGGTATTATTACTCCACAAACCCTTCAGATCTTGGGTTATCTTAAGAAGCGAAGGTGATAATATTGATTGATTCAAAGAGCACACATAATTTCATCAATCATAAGTTGACAACAAGGCTAAATTTTTGCATCTATACAACTCCCGAATTTCAAGTAATGATTGTAGATGGTGGCACAGTCTAATGTTTAGGTAAATTCCATAAAATCATACTCATGATGGTTGACTACACATTGGAATCTATGATGTTTGTTATTCTCATGGGCGGAGTTGATATTTTCTTAGGTGTTCAGTGGCTCACAATTGGGCACCATAGAGCTAAATTTTCAGGAATTGTTCATGAGCTTTCATTTTGAGGGTAAACATTTTGAACTTCGAGGACTACATGCAAAAACTCCTCAGGTGGTTAGTTCTCACCAAATGTAGAAGATTCCTAAAAGGGGGACTGAAGTTTTTGTAGCACAATTGTTCTCCATGGAGGTTCAACCGTTAATGATGGTAGTGCATCCTGATCTTTAAAAGGTTATTGATCAACATGCAATTGTCTTAAAGGATCCTAGAAGATTGCCTCTGAAATAGATCATGAACATGTCATTCTGTTAATTCCATGAAGCTAACCCCCAATATCAAGCCTTATAGATACCCATATGTGCAAAAGAGTGAGATCAAGAAGATGGTGGAGGAAATGTTGGAAATGGGTATTATTCGTCATAGTCATAGTGCTTATTCTTCTCCAATGGTGATGGTGTGCCACAAGGATGGAAAATGGCACATGTGTCTAGACTACAGAGAACTCAACAAGTACATTATCAAAGATAAGTTTCCTATTCATGTCATTGATGATTTATTAGATGAGTTGCATGGTGCACTTTATTTTACAAAACTAGATTTGTGTTCTGGGTATCACCAAATTAGAGTAAAGAAATAATATATTCATAAGACAACCTTCAAAACTCATCAAGGGCATTATGAATTCCTAGTGATGCCTTTTGGTCTTACTAATGCACCATCCACATTTCGAGTTTGATGAATTCAATATTTAGACCATTCCTATAAAATTTTGTCTTGGTATTTTTGATGATATCCTCATCTACAACAAATCCTGGGAGAAACATTTACATCATGTCAATACAATATTGGAAGCCCTAGAGAAACATCAACTATATGCCAAGCCTTCAAAGTGTTCTTTTGGGGTACATGAAGTGGAATACTTGGGCCATATTGTCTCTCATGAAGGTGTTAAGGTGGAACCTCACAAGATTTAGGCCATGGTGGAATGGGAAGTCCCAAAACTCTCAAACATTTATGAGGTTTCTTAGGTCTCATAGGGTACTATCGCATATTTGTAAAAACTATGGTAGTATAACAACACCACTTACAAAATTATTGAAGAAATACTCCTTTCATTTGAATGAGGAAGCTTCTAGGGAATTTGAAAAATTGAAGGTGACAATGTGCACCACTCCGGATTGGAAAGTCCAAACTTCTCCAAGACCTTCATAGTTGAATGTGATGCTTTAGGAAATGGGATCAGAGTATTAATTATGCAAGAAGGTAATCCCATAGCATTTGAGAGCCAGAAACTAAAAGGAAAGAATTTGTTGAATCCCATCTATGATAAGGAAATGATGGCAATATTACATACACTCAAACAATGGAGGACATACTTGATGGGTAGAGACTTCAAGGTAAAAACTGATCATGATAGTTTGAAGTACTTCTTAGAGCAACAACTATCTTCATAAGAGCATAAAAATGGGTCACTAAGATGTTGGGGCATGACTTTGAGATTATTTATAAGAAAGGGAAGGAAAATGTGGTTGTTGATGTTCTATCTAGGTGGGATGATGTAATGTCCCCATTTCTAAAGACCCTTAGCCTATATGTCCCTATGGGCTTTGAGATGTGCAAGGGGAAAACTTTTATTAAATAATTAAATATTATTGCCTGGAGTAATAATTATTTAATTATTTAATTTAATTCCCAAAAATATAAAAATTAAATGGGGAATTAATTAAATAAATATTTAAGTGGCTTTTATTGTTAAAATCACCCTTTGAAAAGGGGACGCCACACCTAGGGAAGAAATAAACTACTTTTATTTAATATTTTCCCTCTCCTAGGGTTTTCGAATTTTGTGCCTCCTTGCTTATAAAAGGAGTGCTAGGATCACTATTATTATTATGCTATGATGATTTCGATTTTGGCTCCATGCTTGGAGAAGGGATGTATGCCCTAATGTGATACTCTTGTTCTCTCTCTTCCATTGTTGAAGGATCTATTTGCATTGAAGTTGATTTGGAGAATCAAATTGAAGAACTTATTTGTGCAAACTCAAGTGAGATCTATGCTTTTGGTTTTAGCAAGTTCTTTTAGAAATCTGCCTTTTTCTACTGTAGCGACATCACTAGAAGCAACTGGTTGTGATAAAAAAAAAAAGTTTTTGGAGTACTTTTGGTAAATCAACCTTGGTGTATTGGTTTCCTATTCCAGCGATTCCATTTATTATATTTGTAAAGCTGTTTGTATGCAATTCTGAGTGTGGAGCGACCAACATTTAGTATAATTTCATGTCCACTATGGCAGCGATTTGCTTGGTTATGTGTGTGCACTGATTTGGGTGATTTTTCTAAGTGAAACGACCAAGATCCATGCATACTTGGTGCCCTTGCTAAAGCGGTTCCTTGTAAAACAAGTTGGTGCCAAACTTGGTGACTTCAATTGAATGTGTATGGTCTATACTGCTGTTGCTTCCCTCAAAATCAGCGACCTAGTCAGAGTGAGTTTTAATTATTTTAATGCATGGAATTGTAGGGTTTATGGTTTCTCTATAACAACGACTTCTCTTATATATATGTGGGTCGATTTAAATGTAGTATGTTGAGCTGGCTGTTGGGTATTGTTTCTTCCACTTCAGCGACTGGTTTTGGCAAGTTTGGATATTAACTCCAGGTGTTTAGCAAACTAAACTTCATCTAAATTGATTGCTGATCCATCCTTTATAACAGTGACTTCTTTGGAGTGAGCATTTGATATTTTGATGTATGTTTGGAGGGCTATATGCCCAGCAAACTAATTAATTTTCATTTGGTAGCTCTGCAACAATCTCATTGGAGTGAAACGGTATGGTTTGGGAGTGTGAAGTGAGCTGCTAAAATTAGCAATTTCATGTTATACTCTGGTTTGTTGATTTGTATGCATTCTTTATCATCTATCTTACATCAGATCATACATATGATCAGATTGTATAAGTGTTCCAATGGCTTCCATAGATGCAAAGGTGATTTATATTTTGTTTACATTTAGGAGAATATAGTGATCGGAAGTTGGTTGTTTGCCTAATTTCTATTGATCCCGAAAAGGGGTTTTACGAGATGAGTCCACATAAGCATTGTTATGTGCCATCTCTATACAAGGAAAGAATGATAGAAAGATGCAACAACTCATACTCTCATATTGTCTTAAGTGTTCAGTGGCTCACAACTTTGGGCACCATAGAGATAGATTTCTAGAAATTGTTCATGAGCTTTCATTATGAGGGTAAATAATTTGATTTTGAGGACTACAGGAAAAAATCCTCATGTGGTTAGTTCTCACCAAATGCAGAAGATTCTTAAAAGGGGGTTGAAGGTTTTGTATCACGATTGTTCTCCATGGAAGTTCAACCACTAACGATGGTAGTGCATCCTAATCTTAAAAAGTTTATTGATCAACATGCAATTATCTTCAAGGATCCTATAGGATTGCCTCCTGAAAGAGATCATGATCATGTCATTCACTAATTCTAGGAATCTAACCCCCAACATCAGGCCTTATAGATACCCATATGTGTAAAAGAGTGAGATCAAGAGATGGTGGATGAAATGTTAGAAATGTGTATTATGCATCACAATGAGTGCTTATTCTTCTCCAAGAGTGATGGTGCGCCGCAAGGATGGAAGATGGTCCATGTGTCTAGAATACAAAGAACTTAACAAGTACACTATCAAAGATAAGTTTCCTATTCCTATCATTGATGATTTATTAGATGAGTTGTATGGTGCAATTTATTTTACAAAACTAGATCTGTGTTCTAGGTATCACCAAATTAGAGTAAAGAAATAAGATATTCATAAGACAGCCTTCGAACTCATCAAGGGCATTATGAATTCCTAGTGACGCCTTTTGGTCTTACTAATGCACCATCCACGTTTCAAAGTTTGATGATCTCGATTTAGATCATTATTGTGCAAGTTTATCTTGGTATTTTTAATGATATCCTCATCTACAAAAATCTTGGAAAAAACATTTGCATCATGTCAATACATTAATGGAAGACCTAGAGAAATATTAACTATATGCCAAGCCTTTGAAGTTTTCTTTTGGAAGATCCAGGCCATGGTGGAATGGGAAGTCCTAAGAACCGATCCAGAGGATCCTCATGGAGAAACACCAATCTAATATCTTCTCAGAATCAGTTGTAGTTAGTTCCATGGCATGGAGAAAAATTAGACGATTCCGTCGATATCTTGTTTGCAGGAAACGAAGCTCGTATGCAAAAGTTATGGCTCGCTGAAATTTTTGGGTAATTGGCAAATTTTGGGGATTGTGCACAGGTTGAACACGTGCATGCTCATCAAGTGGACCAATGAAAATGTGACACGTGGCAATATGGAAAATAAATAAATAATAATATTAAAAATTTAGCCACACCCATTTATTACTCCACATTGGCCACATTATTTAATTTCCAATTAAATTTGCCAACTATTATCCTTATATTTCAACACACATTTTCCAAACAACCATTTATTAAAATATCCATGCACAAATACCTGCCATGTCACACCCCTTATCTCTCCAATCACCCACATTGAGTGCCCCATCCTTGGGGATAAGATAGCTCTTAAGCCAATAACAACATACACCAGCCACCTATATAAATGCCTTCCTATTTTCATGCCCAACAAATGTGGGATCTTATCCCTATGTAAAATGTGCCCCACATGGAGTGGGATTTGAACCTGGGCCACTTGGGTAAAAATATAGAGCCCAACCATTACACCCGGAGCTATGAAATGTTATAAAAGGAGCTATGTTTTACTAGTATAGACACGAGAAAGTGACTGTGTTATTGTTTTTCTCATAACTTGAGCTAGAGATGGAATTTTGAGGTGAAGTAAAAAGTGACTCCTATTATTTTTGGCAAAGGAAAGTGATGAGAAGATCATATTCTTGTATAAATCTTTGTAAATATTTATTTTCAAGATTTTAATAGATCGGTCCCATTCAATCGAACCTCGGAGACGTAGGCCACAAGTGCCAAACTCCATTATCAATTCTTGTGTCAAATTGTTGGTGATTCATCTCTTTATTTTCTAGTTTTACACAGTACTTTCAGTTTTAATTATTTTATTAAAAATACAAAAGGATATAATAGTCAATTTTTATATCAAAAATCAATACAAAGCAAAGTTAAGTGTGTGCACAATTGCTAGTTAAAATTGATTTTTAGATCATTGGTATCAGAGCTGGTTTTGACTGATTTTTGGTTTAGATTAACGGTTTTTGGATTGCAAGTTGTGTGTTGGATGTTAAAAAGGTCTCAATCTAAGAAGGGTGAAGGAGAGTTAGTTGAAGGAGATCCCAAAATTGGTACCAGACAATCTCGAAGTCCTACAATGGTAGATCGAGAGGAAGAAAAATTTTGTCAATCATTCCTACAGATGAAGGAAATGGTGGAAGAAATGTACCAAGATAGACAAAGGGAAAAGGGAACTAAAGAAGGTAAGAAAGAAGAAAGCTCTAGTTCTAATAATCCTAAAAGAGACCCTTTGAAATCTGATTTTCCTTCATTAAAGTTAGATATCAAGTTTGAATTGTCTATGTATATTGGAGAGCTAAATGCAGAGAAATTGGATAACTGGGTCAAGCAGATAGAAGTATATTGCAGGGTTCATAGAATTGTTGATGATGAAGAAAAGATTCATTTGGCAACTCTTCGGATGGCTGGCACAACACTTATTTGGTGGGAGAATAAGCCTTAGGAAGTGGAAGAAACCAAAGGTATAACAATCACTTCTTGGTCTAAATTTGTTTCAATGAGATATTTTAAAAAAATTGGCAAAATGTTTTGTGTATCAACGTAATAAGGGAAAGACAATTAAGACACCGTGTCTCCTCTAACCTTTTTCAATTCCTAGCGAGAGATGGGAAGAGGTATCGATGGATTTCATCACGGTATTGCCTAAATCAAAAGGGAAAAGTGTCATCACCGTCGTGGTGGATAGACTTACCAAGTATGATCATTTTTGTCTCATGGTTCATCTTTTCACAGCCTAATACGCTTTTATTATAGACATAGTTCAAAATCTCCATGGCATGCCCAAAACTATAATAAGTGATCATGATCTGATATTTACAAGAAATTTTTGGACTGATTTGTTCTCTTGTTTGGGTACCCAACTATCCCAGAGTTCATCTTATCATCCTCAATCAAATGGTAAAACTGAGGTGGTAAATAAATGTTTGGAGGGATATCTTAGATGATTTACTTCAGATAAACAAGAACGATGGGTGCAATGGTTTCCATTTGCGAATTAGGTGGTATGATAATTCATTTCATACCTCCTCCAAAATGTCTCCATTTCTAGCACTTTATAGTACCATCCTCCATCACTCATCTCTAGCTTGAAGGTCAAACCACAATCAAATATCACATTTAGCACCAACATGAGGTACTCTCTAGTATTGAGATAATTTGGCAAGGGCACAAAACCGCATGAAGAAATAGGCTTACCAACATTGTAGTGAGCAAAAATTTGAAGAGGGTGACTTTGTTTTTGTAAGGTTCAACCATATAAAAATGTATCACTAAAACAACAAAATAAGGATAATAAGCTTTCTACTAAATACTACGGTCCTTACTGAGTGTTACAGAAAATTGATAGTGTGGCATATAAGCTAGAGCTCCCTCTAGGAAGAAAAATGCATCTAGTCTTCCATGTTTCTTGCTTGATGAAATTTATTGGGTAGGACATTTCCACCTAATCAATGCTTCCTGAACTGGATGAGGAAGGAAGGATCATATTGGAACCTGAAGGTATTCTTTAGACATGCACCAAAAGATTGAGGACCAGAGTCATTACCGAGTACCTGATCAAGTGGAAGAATATGAATATTGAGGATCTATCATGAGAGGATGAATCATTTGTGCAATAATATTTAGGGCTTCCCAACATTGGGGAGAATGTTGCTTTGAAGGGAAGGGGCATGTTACACCCTTAGTTCTATAGCTTATATCAGATATGTGTAGTGCTAACTTGTGGCTTACATAATATCTCTTCTTGTCATATGTTATTAATTTATGCTTTCATATGTTTAGTAGGTTGGCCTTGGTGTTGGCCATAACATAGGATTGGTATATATAGGTGGTAGTGAGGAGTAGTTAATCATCATATTGAGAATTTGAGTCTTATTGTATGGTTTGGAGGTTGCCCCCTCAAAGTGGCTAAGATATTATACTTGCATATTGAGATAATTTATATGTAATCTTGTGTTCTTTGGTGTTCTATTTATGTTGGCAATCATATTTATACTAGTAATTTCATCATATAAATTTAAGTAGTGTAAAGGAAGTAAGGAACATACCATTGAGAAGTCTAGAGAAGCCCTGTTTGTAGAAACGCGTAGAATATAAGACCATATAGCGTGGTGAAACCATAGATCAATGTGTCAATCCATGTGACACAAAATAGAGACAACAAACTGTTGTAAGGAGCACTTGGAGATAATTGATGACTTGATTTGGAGAATTTGGAGATTTTGAATTGTTGCTAATGGATATTTGAAGGGATAGGGAGTGATCAATTCCCAACCCAATTTTGTAAATTTTGAACAAGGGAGGATTTTGGCGTCCTACCGCTAGAGGAAGAGTTTTGGGGAGAGAGGTATATTTTTACTCTCCATCCATGACTACATCCCCACAAGTTATAACCACTACTGACGGCCAGAGACAAAATTGTTTTTATGTTGAATAACCCATATAAAAGAGTATAGAAAAGGAAATTACGTCTCATTGCCCCCACTCCCATGGGTGTCATGATTTGTATAGTGTTATATGGTTCCCTTGTTAGGTCATCTGGAAGTGATAGAAAATGTAAAGTGACTCCCAAGTTAGGTCATCTAGGAGAGGTAGTGAAATGATATAGCTCCCAAGTTAGGTCACCTGGGAGAAATAGTAAATTATGTTATGTTGTATTGGTCGATTTGATTCGAATAGTAAGAGATTGCTTTGAGATATGATGTATGTGATAGATTACTCATGGAGATATTTTTTCTTTTTCCCCTAGATTAGGTCATTAGGGGAATAGATAGAAAGTATTCGAATATATTGATTTGTTCCTTCATTTGAATAACATGGAAAAAAATGATAATGATGTACTAGGAGTATCCAATGATCGTGTCGTAGCTCTGAGAGGGATTATAGGGTGATCTTAATTATTTTCCCCCTTTTGGAAAAAGGGTGAGGGTGGAGACAATGAGCACTTTGAGCTAAAAGTAGAGGTGAAATAGTGTAATAGTGAACAAGATGTAGTATAGAAGATGTGGAAAGAGTGTGTGTATGTTGAGTATTTATATGTGCAGTTGAATATAGTATTGTGCAATGTGGATAGTACATGTTAGAACTATAATATTAAGTGTATCATAATATTTAGTTTATATTTAAATAATATAGAATAATCTATATTCTTATTATTTAAATATAAACTCTATATTAGGTGGTTGGTTAATTTAATTAACTAACAAATTAAATTAAGGTGTGCCCCATCACTTAAGAAGGTCATAACCCTTCGGGTTATTTAAATATGACCATAGGTCATATTCAGGATATCGATCATAAAAATTAGATAATAATATTTGAATATCAAATATGAAGGTAAGTCCTAGTAAAAATAGGGAATAGAAGTGAGGAGGGAGTTACTAAACTAGTTGTGTAAAAAGTTTCTTGAATAGTGGAAAAATTCTTCTACCGCATCTCTAGGAGCCTTTCATCACACAAGGAATTAATTTATACAAAGATGCACACTGGACTATATTTTCCATAAACTCTATCAATTTACTTATAAACTCTATTAGTTTATATAGATCATACAAGATCTTTTTACAATGCTTTTAAACTATAATAGAAGTATAGAGGATAAGGAGTCAACAACTAGTTAACTGTTAGGAAGTGGAATTGTCATGCACACTCCCCCTCAATGGAAACTCTGAAAGGCCAAGCATTACAAACACTTGTAGTATTTTACAACACACAATGGCTCGTAAACATAACTACAATCTTGATCTTCAAACAAACATAATCGGGGATCTCTATCACCATAGGGAACCTTCTCTCACATAACATGCATTGATTCCAATTGATCCCAAGACTCACTTAGAATTTCTTGATCCTTGATATGAAATAGAAAATCATCTTGTATGCTTCACAAAATAATGGACATCGCTTCTTGTACTTTCTGTTGATATGTAACGACATTGTCAGTAGTTGATTGTCTTCTGGTATGAGATCTCTCAGTTCCATTCACAACTACCCATAATTTTTGAGCCATGAATTCTTCCTTTAATCGAATCTTCCAAATGTTGTAGTTGTTCCCATTCAACATCTAAGATTTATCAATTGAAAATTGATTAGACCCCATTTTTGCAAAAATAGAAATAATTAATAAACAAGGATTAAAATAAGAGTTTAATAGAAGTCCCCTGTCGTATTTTAATCCTCGCAATCGAACACGATCAATTTTCACCAAAAAGGAGGTCATGTTAATTGAATAATCTATACACGAATACGTTAGAATGATATCAAAAATAAATTAAAATGTAAGTGAATTTTTTTAGTTTTCTAACAAAATGATGACAAAAAAAATTGTCATCGTATCTTAAGAATATATCATTTAAAAATAAAATGATATTATTTTACTATTTTTCACAAAAGTAATTTTATAATTTGTTTATATTTTTGAAAAAATAAACAACTAATTCATATATAATTTTTTCAAAAAGAAAAAAATGATTTATATATATATATATATATATATATATATATATATATATATATATATTGAGCTCTTGCTCCTTTATTAGGTAAGAATTTCTATCAACTTGGCCGAGTTGGCTAGCCAACTCAATGAGTTATCCACCGAGTTACCATATAATTTCCAAATTATAACTATGCAATTTGAACCAAACTTTATTAACCACATAAGCCACATATATGCCAACCGAGCCACAATGTTACCATGGTCGAGCCGCACAGAAAGTGAACCAAATCATGCACCCACAACCGATCCATTATACAATCCAATCACCGAGTGATGACCGTAAGGGCTATAAGCAAATGGGATGGTGTGACCGTAGTCATATCACCAATCCCCATCACAGATTTTAAATCCTTATACACTCTGCTATCGTCCTAATGTGGGACTATTCATTTGCGAAAAGGGGGGTGTCCATAGTGAGGGTGGAGAGGAGGGTCCACGCGAGACATGTGACACATGGCATGAGGATGCAACAGGGGAAGAAAATGGAGCAACAAAGATCAAGATATTAACTATAGTAAATGTAAATTTGAAAATTTTCTATACATGGTAATAATAAAAAGTGAATGATAAGTTCATTTGTACCGTGGTTAAGTGAGAATTGGAGCTTTGACCTATGAGGATGCCGCGTGTTAGGGAAGTGAGTTTGATGAGATTTGAGAGAGTAGAGGCGGCCATAGTGGCATAAAAGACCTATGAATTGGTGAGTATGGTTATTTTTGAAAAATGTGTTGAAATTTGCACTTTTTGTTGATTTTTACAAATTTTGAACTTGTATTTTTAGGTGTTTCTAACTTTGGGAGGGAGTGGCGAAGGAATTGACATCCTTTGGGATGCCAACACCTAGTTATAGGTGCTAGTGACCTATTGATATGCGCTCGCGTCGTGCTCCTAGCCGTTGGCAACCCGTAAGAGTGATTTGATAGTGTAGGGTGAAATATTAGCATGTTAAATAATTTTTTGACTATGATTAATTAGTTTTGAATATGTATGAGGTATTAATGGCATATTTTTGTTGGTGTTTGTGTTACCCAAACAGATATACACTCAAGAGAGTTTCGTGAGGGCTGACAGTTGAGCATATTGTTGACTTTGGGATTATCATATGCTAAGTAGGACATACTAGACCGTGTTGGCCTACAACACATAGTGAGAATGGGGGAGGTTCCCATAACATGCATATGGTGATTGCATTATGTGATATATGGTGTGACAATACTTGTACCTTTTGGTTGTTTATTGGTGAGATGACGGTGACCCTAGAAGAATTTTATCAAATATTACGACTATCGATTGTGGGAGAGAGGGTGTAGGTTATGGGCATAGTGGATGCCTGAGACAGATGAGAGAAACGAGATGATGTTTTACCGGGACATGGGTAAGATAGAGACCTAAATTAGCCTAGATGTTATACTAAGATTAGGTGTTCCGTGGTTGCGGAAGTTTATTGCAATGGTTATAGCTTCATCGTGGCAGTAGAGGGTGGTAGAGTGGGCATATTGTATAAGATGCATAATATTTTTCAGCGCATAAAGGAGCATGAGATGATATTTGTATGGCTGCAATGTGTGTGTAGCCCATTTATACATGGATTTATATATGTTCATACAATAGGACCATGGGGTGGACTAGGAGCCACCACATTGTTACATGTATGGGCATATGAGCACATTGTGATATTAAGGCCACTCGGTGGGCCACGGGCTGAGTGGGTGAGGTCGGAGATTTTTGCAGTGAGGTGTGTGGGTACATGTAGTAGGAGACTAGACACAATGACCTATAGTTTGATGCTTGATCAGATGGGGCCAAGGGCCACCATATGGAGGCCATATAGAGATTATGGTGGTTGGTTAGAGGATGGAGTAGAGTTGTAGTGCATTCAACGTAGCATTTGGGTGGAGGGACCGATTTCCAAAATTTGCAAAGTTATTCTAGGAGGAACATGTATCAAATCAATTTAGTATGGCTTAGGACATGCCTCTAGAGCCATATGTATGGGTGAGAGCCACTAGAGCACTAAGGCGGCCTGAGCGAGCTTAGGTCGTACATGAGTGCAGATTAGTACCTCCTGGTCTAGATGAGGCCGATGCAGCCATATGGCCAAAATAAGTGGATGATGTGGGGCGTGCCCATGCCTCAGTAGTGAGTGGTGGGAATCACATCGATGGGTGATAATATTTCTATTTTTCCTAGTTGTGGCGGGTGGACCTCCTGTTGGAGGAGTAGGGACATGCACCTACCCCCGATGGAGATGGCATAACAACAACACTAGCGGAGTGTGAGTATTGTTCGTTATTAATTTTTGATTGTAGTGCGATTGTTGTATATCGTAAAATGTGTGTAGTAACTTATGTGGTGTGGTATGGTTACAAGTGATGCTTATTGGTCATTTATTATTGATTATTCAATACACACATTGATGCGGAATGTACCTCCATATGTACTCATAGGAGGCATGCTAGAAAAAGTGGATGTGATCACCGCGAGCATGCTCATTTATTTGAGTAGGTGGCTATAGTAATGTACCACATGTACCATGTTATTGAGTGAGCATGATGAGGCTCGAACGAGACAGAGAGCGGGCCAAGCAGGAAAAAGGAGGAGGGGCCCTAATTCAAGATATATTTATGAAATATGTGGAGCTACAAGGCCAATTTGTGGAGTATTCAATCGAGGTGGCCACACTATGAAAATAGGTAGAAAGGTATAGAGGTTGCGACCAACGAAATAGATTGAGCGGTGAAGCATCTAGTTCTAGAGATCTTGCAATTATTATGTATAGTGAAAATGATGATGTATGACATATATGGATATAGTGATTCAAGGGGCTTGCCCCGAATTGTAATTTTGTAACTATGATTTTTTATGAGATATATATACATACATGTATTGGGTGTCGATTGTTGTGTACATTTTTGGTATATGATGTGATGGTTTCCATTTGTGCTTTGATTTGAGAGATGTTTCATTCATATGATATGATTGTATTGGATATTTCGTTATGTGGATATAATAGATAAGTAGTGAATTGAAAATAATGTGTATGTGAATAAGTATTATAATGATATGATTAATATGTAATGTGATAGAGTAGTGATAGAGATGGTATAGGATATTAGAATAATGATATGTTGATAGTTGTATAATGAGGAGACTTAATCCCATGTTGATAATAGCATGTGATGAATGATGAATGAAGAGGGGGAGAAAAGAGAGATTCCCCCCAGCGTGATAATGAGGTTTGTTTTTGTAACAAATCCCTCAATAATCATGTAAGAACCTTAAGAACACAAGTGTGTCATCGTAACATGAGGTGATCATAAAGAAACCACCTACCAAATAAGGAGAGGCCTGTGAGGGGTGGTGGAGGCATGTGAAGCGGTAGTAGCATGAGTGTAAGAGATAAAGTGAATGTCAAATGAAATGGTGCCAATTATAGGATATGTAGTGGTAGAAATCACAAGTGTTGATGACTTAAACAACCAATGAGATGTAATAGCACAATGAGATGGATGAGATGATGAGCTAGGTGGAGAATGTATATGGATAATGATCTTAGGAGGTGGGAAAATAACAACCTTAGAAGTTGGTGGTATAGACACAGAACCACACACTTTGGGTAAATATCTAGTCTCGATCACATACTACTATTCATATGGTTCTTAAGTACAAAAAGTAATAATTAACCCAATCTTTGGCCATATTTCGTTGCTTTCTATTACCACTTTCATTATTGCACCTTTATTGTCCCATTCTTTCTTTTCATACTTCGCTTTTACCTTTTTGGACTGGAGTGCCCAGCCAGACACCCAGCGTCGGCGCCCTCGTCCCCTTTGGGTTCCCCATCCTCTTTGCACTTTGCTCACACTCTTTGGGTCCTTTCTAGTTGTTTGAGCATCTTATCTTTTTGGTAGTCAACCTTTTCAGGGTTAATTATGAAATTCAAGAAAAGGAATCATATAAATATAAAGTTATGTGATCATAATAAGGGAATAAGTACTAAACATTATCTAGTGTCACCTAAGGTTACATCCATAAAAGGAATCTATAGCTCTATTTGCATCCATCTCGATCCATCACAAGGAAAAAAAGTTTGGTTCATCTACATCACGCTTCATAGGAGGGGAGTTTATTCTATTCCATGCACACATTATTTATATTCTACATCTAGCTACTTGCTCGTTATCTCAAGTGCGACACACAAAGAGAACCCTAGCAAAAAATCCACACACACACACACACACACATAGAACTACATTGGGTATGAGATGTAGTGTAACACTTAGTGATAAGTCCATCCATTTAGTAGCCGAGGACATTCTCAAACCTTCATATGCATATTTTTTAGGGTTTTTATGTTTTTCTTGGGGTTTCGCATGTGATTCATTTATTACGAGTTTATGACGACATCTGGAAAAGTTCAACGACATACACGCGACAAGAAGTGAATAAGTGTAGACATCTCACAACCTTGAAAACTTAGGTTTTCTAACCATCTCGTGAAGACAAGAGTACCCATAATTCTAACCGAGACACCCTAGGTGCCCCTATCCCTCTCCGAGTAACCTAGTCCAGTCAAATCACATAGATATACAACTTTCCAAGCTTTTGTGTGACGGTTCTCCATTCTTGTTCAGCCAGTCTCTAGTGAAACACCATCATGTGACCTCTTCAAATCAGCTAAGACTCTTCTAACCCTCTTTTCACATTAGGGTTTCTACATTTCATTTCTTAGTTTGCTTGAGTTATTTCCTTTATTTATTTATTCATTATTTACTGCAAACTTGCATTAGATTAGGATAGGATATTACATTTTAGAATAATCATTTTATTGAACCCATGATCGATCATTACATTCCTATCATTGTGTTCCTAGGATCCTCATTACATTATTTTTCTAGCATATTCTTATCATGAGAATCTCAATTAATGATTTCTTGTTTGTTAACTATGACTTACAACATAGATTCCAACATCTCCTAGCTTCTACTCGATTCCCGCCGATAAGCATCCCGATTTAGTCTATCAATCATTTGTCGATGCTTTCTCTCAACATATTGCTTTTCTATCTAATCCTCCTATTGATCTTAATATTTTTGATAATGACCCAACTTTGCATATCATGATTCACATTTACAATGTGGGTATCAAGCGTACTTTAATTGACAATGGCTTTGAGCTCAACCTATGTCCTATGTCATTCCTTGAAAAGATAGGTCTTTCCACTTTGCTAATGTTAGTCCATCATGTCTTTCCCTTCGTGCATATGATGGTTCTATTCATCCATGCATAGGTCACATTACTCTACCTATCACTATAGGACTAAAACCCTTAACACAATATTCTTTTCATTGAATTTCTAGTCTCATATAACTATTTACTTGGTAGACCATGGCTCCATGTTATGCAAGTCGTTGCCTCTACAATACATCATTGTGTCAAATTCATACATGAAGGCATCGAATATATTGTTTTTCATGACCATCATCCATACAAATATTGTAACCATGATCATCATACCAAAATTCCTAACTACTATTGATAAACCTCAACCTATGGAAAAACTACCTCATCTACTACGACTCGAAGGTGTTATTTGCATGATAGATACAATTGCTTCCATACCACCGCATTCACCCAAGATTACTACTACTACAATTATTCATCAAGGGTGTTGGTTGGGAAATTTTAATTTTGATACGAGAAAATAGTTTAGGGGACAACAGTCCCTCCTCTTTATGGGATAGGTTCCCTTATTCCACACACACACAAGCAAACAAAACTACTTATTTACAAATATACAAATTATCAATATTGAAATGAGGATTTTTATGTTTGAATTACTTCCATATCAATAATGTTTTCAATAAAAAGGTGAGAAGAGAATAATAATTCATCGAGAGAAACAATAACATTAAATAAGAAAGACCGGTTGTAAGGAAATCCTAAGTTCACTTCTTTATCAAGAACATGAATGCTCTCCTTGGTTACTTTTGACGGACCCAAAATTGTAAGGTATCTGCTCATTTTAAGCAAAGTGTAACAAGCTCCCCAATGATGATACAGTCTCCTTGAAAGGTGTTTGGGATCCGAAAAGTCCTCGAGTATGTGTTAACATCCCGCATGCCCCGCTTAGCCCCCGTCCTTTGTCTTCCCTTTTTCCTCTTTTCTTGGCCTCTTGCGCTTGATTCTGAAACCGCCGCCCTACTCGGTGGCGATCTCGTGACCACCGCCCGATCAGCGAGCCCTATAACCGCCGCCCGCTTGAGCGGCGGTCTCGCACGCGTTTTCGAAAGCGTTTTGACGCTACTCATGTAAAATATCAACGTTTCACCAGCTTTCCTTGCCGACTTGGGCATGCATTTATGTTTTTGGTCCCCTGGAATAGTGTTTGGCCATTGTTTATGGTTTTTAGAGTTCAGTTTGGTTTTGATCTTTGGGTGAATGAAAGCTATAAATAAATGGTTTGTGCACAAACAAATGGGCCTGATCTTTTGCTCTCATCCTCTCATTTTCCATAGTTCAGTCTTTCATTTTGCTTAGAGGCCATAGTTTCAAGTTCATTTGCAGGCTTAGTTAGTATTGTGCAGCTGTTGGTAAGCCACATATCCAGCTTGTGCAAACAGTGTTGTTGTTTTACCCATTCCATTGAAGTAGAATAGCTTAGGAAGCCATTAAAGTTGCAGGTTTTGCTCTTCAAACAGGGTAGTTTCAAGGTTCTGGTCGCTTTATGTTGCATGACTCGCAGTAAAATCCCGCTAGGAATTGCATAAGCCAAGCTCTGTACTCTTGCGCTATCCCTCTCCTACTCGCATTTTCAGTCTGCATTCTGAGCCGTCCTTGTCCCAATATCTATTTCTGTCGATGCTGGCATTACACGCTTTTCTGGATCCACGTGAACATGAAAGAACGAGGAGATCATACTGAGGGGACAAGATCACATACACCATCGGATTCGCCACTGTTCTGCGGAATCCAGGTTCTAGCTTTCAAAGTTCTAGTTAGAATCATATCAAATAAAATAGTTAATTGCTTCATTTTAGTAAATTTCTATTCTCGATATTGCCAGGGAAGCTGTGAGGATTGATAGTTTCCGAGAAACTATGATTCACTCCTCACTTCTGAGGTAGGATCGAGAATCTTGCAGATAGATGAGCTATTTCTATACAAATTGCACAGAAAATAACTACACTCGGTTATTTTGTTTGTTTTTAAATTGTTATTCAGTTGTTATTTCTAGATATACCTAAAATAGCTGCTTTTCTTCTCATAAAGTTAAAATACAAAAATAGAAGTTATATATGTTTTAGTTTTACTCCATGTAGTTAGAATTTGCTTTATTACAGTTAGATTTACATTTTATTTTGTATGACAATCACGGGACCTCGAGGAGCCCGGGAATACATATTTGAGCCAATCGTGCCTCAACCAAACCTCGTCACAAAGAATAGTTGACATAGACCAAAATCTTAGAATACAAGTCTTCCAAACAACAATGCATTTACAATCGATCGGTTCTCGGTTGAGAGGGTTAAATATAGAAGACGACCAAGATATACATGTTTTGGTCAAATCAACCAAACTACAGATTACCCTAGGCAAACATTCGCATGACCAGAAGGGTTTGAAAGAGAAATAACCTTTGGTTGTGATCCTTTGGTCCCACAGCCATTCAGGAGACACTCTCACAGACATAGATACTAGTTTAAGGATCCAGGTTGCACGAACGCCTGTGAGATATTCTGAGAAAATCACACAGTTGTTGGTCCTAAACATAGAATCTGAGAAAGCATATGATTACCGGATACTAGGAATCGGACTTGATTTCGTATTTGACCATAACAGAACCACAACAACCAAGAGTCTATGGTCAGTGACCCACAAGTCCCACACCTAATGAATCCATAAGTCAATTGGATATAAACATTGGCCTACGCACACTAGTATTCCAATCCACTCCACTTCCACCCATCATCATCGAACAATTGTCCTTACTAGATATAGCGGCTAACAAAGCTAGAGAATTCTAGACTAGGCCAGAGAATCGTCCGTAGAGTCAATTATTTCCACCATCCACCATATGACCTTATCTGGAGATATACATGAAACTATCCCAGGTCATTTCCCACGTATTCCAACCCATAGATCGAATCACAATAGAGCTCGATATTGATTGAAGCCTTGAGCAGATCATCCGTGCCGATCAATCTATCACACTAGTCCAGGTTAGAAGGGCCTTCTTTGCCTTAGATTCGCAAATTCCACTAGTGCGTGTCGAAGACATTAGATTGCCTAACTAGTCTGTCTGCATCCCACGAATATTCCATCCCCACCGGCTGTCTCGGCACGACCTCAGGAGGTCGGGTACGCGGAAGAGTTACGTGTAGATTCCCACGCTCACTTGTCACTTTTTCGGCGTACAAAATTGGTGAACCCGACGTGAAACAAACAACTATTTCACCTTCTCTTTGAGAAGTTTTATCTTCTCTCATCCACCTTCGCCCCTTCCCATTATTCTGCGGGTATTCATATACCCCCCGAATATGTCGGGATTTGATGAATATGGCAGACCCCTCTTGGGTCTTGAGGCATACTACGCCCAAAGACAATGCATAATCATCAACCTCGCTCTCAATATGGGGTGACAAATATTCAACTAATCAGTTGTCAACACAAACCCCAAGAATCAGATATAATTCATCTTTTCAAATGGGGAGTTAGATCAACCTCCTCGAACGCAACAAACAGAGCCTTCAGGCTCAAACAATATGACGTTTACCGGAGAATCTGGTTCGTCTCCTCAGATGCTACTTAGACCACAAATTAGTAGACAATCAGACCCATATCTGGTCTTAGATGATGAACGGTCAATACGTTATCCTAGGAGTGAACAACATTCTCGGGGTATGTACCCACCTATAGGAGGTTTACAAATACAACCCGAGGTCTCTTTTCAAGAAAATACCTCTATGCCACTGCATATAGGAAATACTCTCGGAGAAACTTGGCAAGATAGCGATCAGTTTATAGCAGGATATCACATGCCTATACAACACCATGGTATACAACAAATGCCGCTCAGGCAAAAGCACCGTGACTTCACCAAATGAAGTCATTTCAACATTAGTAGAAAAAGTGAGAGGGTTAGAACTTGCTCAAGCAAGTCAAAATCCTCAGTTCATGCAAGCAGGAAGTTCCAATCCTCCATATCACTCTGGCCAAGTAGATCTCCTCACAGGAGTAGGCACGTTAGGCATGCCTCCTCAGTATCACAACAAACACCAACAAGGCCTGTCATCTCTAACACTATTCCTCCCGGTCTAGTATCAAACAATCCATTACTAGACAATACCCCGTCATACTTAAACATGTACTCCAAATCACCGCAAGGAGATATGTTCTCCTCTCCCGGCATGTTTTCTCAAACACAGGGACTTCCCTATGCCCCTACCAATGCATACGCTACCCCATACCAACAACCCATCCCACCACCACTCCCTCAGCAACCTCCATCAATGGTCGAAACCTATGCGATAGGGACTTATTCAGAATATCTGAAAGAGCCCTTAGACTTTTCCATACGAAGCGTCATGCTTCCAAGACCCCTTCCCGATTTACCCAAGTACAAAGGTGAGGGAGATCCAAACGCGCATATCAAAGCTTACGCTATAGCCATACGTGAACTACTCCCTTGGGATGGGGTTGTTGCTAAAATATTCCCCAAAACCTTGGAAGGCATCGCTCTTGACTGGTATTATAGAATACCAAACCTGCATCCATTCATTTAAACAACTCGTATCAAAGTTCATCAAGTTCTTCGACATGAACAAACTGTTAAGAACAGGAATCAGGGAATTCTTGCACATCAAACAAGAACACAATGAATCATGCCCATTTCATCCGAGGTGGCGTACGGTTCGTTATTCTTCTTGAAGTGCTCCAAACATGGATCGGATGGAACTATGTGATTTATTCCTTCATTCTCTCAAAGAAAGAGGTGAAGGAAGAAGTCCGTAAGTTCCCACTAAGAACTTACGATGAAGTACTTGAGAGCGCTCTTCGAATAGACCAAGCAACGATAGATAGTGGTCGTAATACATATGGAGCAAACGAGAGGTTAATCACCTCCAGCCAGAACACTACAACTACCACGAATGTCAACCAAGGACCCAAAATCCTTAACAAAAATCGGGGTGTAACAACGGATGGAGTAACCGACCAGCCCAAGAGGGTAAATGTTGTCAATACTCCATCACAAACAAACAACCAACAAAACAACAACTTTACCCCGATAATCAATACAGTGGATTTTAACCATCCACAACAACAACAACAATGGTGAAATCCTATACAAGGGCCAGACAAAACTCATTTGGTTATCAAAACCAAAGCCAGAAACAACAAATGCAAAATTTTAATCCTAATAGGCAACAGTTTGATCAGAATTTTAGGCCACAATATACACCAAACCAACAAAACAGGAATTACAATCCCAATTCTTATTGTGGTTTCCACAAAATTCGGGGTCATGATACTAGAACGTGTCGTGACTACAATAAATTCATGCAACGTTTACCAGAAGAACAAAGACAGTTCTTCACAGATTTGTTTTTGGCAGATCTCATGTCATCACCACCAAACACGCTAGCAGGAGCAGTTTCCCCTCAGAATGCTCCCCTTAAGATCTTTAACGATCCACTCCCAAATCATGATAATAACAGACTAAATCCAATTGGGACGAACAAGGGTGCAATACCGAGAAACAATGATCACGAAGCCTCGACTTCACTAAATCCATCAGTTGCGCCACAGTTAGGAAGTCAACCGAGACCTAAGATAGTCAGTTTGGTAGAATTAGATCTTTGAACTACCTATCGAAGCTATAACAAGAACACGAGAATATTTCTCTCAACCGAGCCCAAGTCATCTGCCAGAAACAGATAAGAGTCAACAAATAGTAGAAAAACCCATCGGTGCCTATGATTTAGTTAGTGACCTAACAAAGACCTTCTCGCACATTTCATTCTTGGATTTACTAAAGAACTCTCCTCCTCATAGAGCTGCTCTTTTAGAAGCATTAGGTCTAGGTCACCTAATTAACATCACTCCACCTCCTGAAACACAAGTAAATCACGTAGATTTTGATATCCACCCTCCGGGACAGCCGGACAAGGATGTCGAATTCATATTCAAAATAAGTAAAATGCCCACAGATGCTGAGATCGCACGCCGAGGTGATCCAGCCTTACACTTACAAGTATGGGTTTATAATAACTATGTAAAATGGGCAATGGTTGACGATGGGGCCGCAGTTAACATAGTCCCTTTCTCTTTCCTCCAAAAACTAGGATATGGGGAAACAAACTGTTCCACCACTCGAAATACATTGAGAGGCTATGATAGCCTTAAAGCCACTTCGATAGGAACTATAATACTTGCCGGTCACCTTAGGACCCAAAACAATCCTGACTGAGTTTTATATTATAGATCGGGAAACTAATTATAATATGATACTCGGCCGACCATGGATACACCGAATGAAGGCAATCCCTTCTACGTTATTCCAAGAAGTAAGATTCTTGCATCTAGGAAAGGTATTTGTAGCCAAAGGTGATCCAAAACCTTTCGATTTGCACCTAGCTGATTTAAAGAAAAGACCAGGTGTGCATTCAGAATTTGAACTTCCAACCAACCAACTTAATAAACCCACTGACCCAAAACCAGAGGAAAAGTTGGTACCTACGACGGATCTTGAAGCTATCAGCATAGCCAAAACAACCCCAACCCCCAAAAATAAAGCTAAAGAAACGGTATCATTAGGAACTACTGCAAAAATCATTGAGTTAATAGAACAAGATTCACCAATGTTCTTACCATTTGATTCAGTAGGCATAGGATGTTCCCTAGGTGTTGGTTCCCTTCCAGCGGAAGACCTCTGTATGGTAGAAGTAGAGTGTGCAAGCGCAGCAGATACCCCAACATCTATACTCCCGACTAGGTATTGGACTCTCCATTTCGACGGAGCTAAATGCCGTTACGGAGCGGGGGCAGGTATAATTCTTACTTCGCCCGAGGAGAAGGTCCTCCCATTCGCCTTTAAGTTAAATTTTGAATGCACAAACAACGGCACTGAGTACGAAGCCCTCCTCCTTGGCCTCACCTTAGCCAAAAGAATTGGTGTTGATAACATCAGAGTCTTAGGAGACTCGTAATTAGTGGCAAATCAAGTTTCTGAAGTATATGAAACTAAAGCCGAACACTTGCAGCTTTACAAAGAAGCCGTATTAAATTTAAGCAAGGCATTTAACTTCATATCCATTGAAGCAATCCCGCGAGAGAAAAATCTTCTCGCCGATTCAATAGCAACCTCAACATCACGTTTTACTCCAAGTAATGAGTTAGAAGATACCCAGTTCACGGTGTCCATTCGTGATGAACCCTTGATAAAAACAATGACAAATCCCCTTGCAAGCAGAAGTGAATCTACCACCCCAGACCATGTCGATAATGATATGGCCACTTTGGAATACTTAAACACCTATGCAGCATTACATCTCTCCTATCATATGCTAGATTTGTCCTTAATTCCACATTCGTCTTCCTATTTCGGGAATCCCATGATGGATCTCCCCTCACAAATAGAACCTAGCATATACGCAGTAGAAAATGGGGATGATTTGGATTTACCTCCAGCACCACCTGAGTTCGAAGAGGGTAACGCCTCTTTGATCGAAGAGACAATCGATGTCAACATCGGGACAGATGACGAACCAAAAATCTTGAAATTAGGATCATCCTTAACCCCAGAAGAAGTGGAAATACATACGCGGATCCTCAAAGAACATCAGAAGGTGTTTGCATTTAATTATAAGGAAATGACAGGAGTCGCACCCCACATTGCGGTGCACAACCTCGTCACTAAATCAGATGCAAAGCCAATTAAACAAAAGTCAAGACCCATGAAGCCCAAGGTAGCTCTCATGGTAAAGGAGGAGGTAATAAAACTCCTCCAGGTAGGATTCATCAAGCCAGTCGACTACTCCCAATGGGTATCTAACATCGTTCCCGTTCTCAAGAAGAATGGAAAGATACGCATCTGCATAGATTTTCGAGATATCAACAAAGCATGTCCTAAGGACGACTTCCCATTACCATCCATCGATGTTATTGTTGATGCAACAGCTGGTTTTGAACTTTTGTCTCTCATGGATGGA
Organism: Taxus wallichiana var. yunnanensis; assembly: GCA_018340775.1. NCBI lineage: Eukaryota > Viridiplantae > Streptophyta > Pinopsida > Cupressales > Taxaceae > Taxus > Taxus wallichiana. The sequence goes on along the minus strand of CM031239.1, from coordinate 920,461,410 downwards.
TTCTCGGGATACAATCAAATCAGAATATCTGAGCAAGATCAAGCTAAAACCACGTTTATAACTCCTTGGGAACCTATTGCTACTGTTGTTATGCCATTCGGTCTCAAGAACGCCGGTGCTACGTACCAGCGGGCCATGACATACATATTTCACGATCTAATTCATAAAATCATGGAATCTTACGTAGATGACTTATTGGCTAAAGCCAAGAAACGTTGTGACCATCCGGAAGTACTCCGCGTCATTCTTTCGCGCTTAATAGAATACGGAGTCACACTAAACCCAGAGAAATGCATCTTTGGTGTAACGGGAGGGAAGCTCTTAGGTTATATCATATCGTCACGAGGGATAGATGTCGACCCAACCAAAATCCGGGCTGTCCTCGAAATGGTTCCACCCTCAAATGAATCTGGAGTCAGATCATTTCTTGGAAAGCTGGGTGCAATCCAAAGATTCATCCCAAACTTAAGCTTCGCCGTTCATCCAATCAACAATTTACTCAAGAAAGACTATAGCATTGATTGGACCAAAGATTGCAATGAAGCCTTTGATGCAGTTAAGCGTTTCCTATTATCACCACCTACGCTAATGCCACCTAAGCTAGATCGCTGTTAATTCTATATTCATGAGCTACCAATGTCTCGTTGCACGTATGTTGGCCCAAGAAGACGATAACAAGAGAGAACGCGCAATTTATTTCATCGGCCCGAACGCTACTCGACTATGAAACACGCTATACACAAAGTAACAAGAATGTCTTGCCATAGTCTTTGCTACTAAACGCCTAAGACATTATATGTCAATCAAGAAACGAGGGTCATGGTAAAAACGGACCATTTACGACTTTCCTCACACAAGGGTCATGGACATTTTATAACCTTAATGGGAGAATTCAAATTAACATTTGTAAATCAGAAGTCGGTTAAAGGACAAATCATCGCAGATTGGTTAGCCGACAACCCATTAGATAGAGGCGATCTAGTAGATTTAGACTTCCCAGATGAGTGCGTATACTACATCGAAGCCCGACCCTCTATCTCTGAGTGTCTTTGGTACACTGATATCATTAATTATATCATGAACCATACGTACCCAGAAGGAGTTACACCTGCATGCAATGAGAAGGCGGTTACGCATAATCGTAGCTAAATACGTCATTATAGAAAGCAGTGCTCTATCAAAAATCATTCGATGGAATGCTCCTAAGATGTGTCGACACGAGAGGAATCCAAGAAGATTCTCCATGAATCTCACAACGGAATATGTGGAGGCCACTTCGGTGGCCACGCCACTACTCAAAAATACATCGAATGGGCTATTTCTGGCCCACTCTAGAACATGATGCAATAGAGTTTGTACGCAGGTGTCGTAAGTGCCAAGAATTTTCTCATGAGATCCACATGCTAGCACAAGCTCTACAACCAATCACTACTCCATGGCCCTTTTCTACATGGGGTCTAGACTTAATAGGGAAATTCTCTCCCTCATCCACAGACGGCCATAATTTTATAATCACGGCCACTGAATATTTTACCAAATGGGTGGAGGCCATGCCTCTTACTACTGTACCTGGTTCTGTGATCGCCAAGTTCATTTTGAACCAAATCATTTGCAGGTACGGTATCCCACAAATCATTATCTCTGATAATGGAACTTCTTTTAAGAATGAAGAGGTTCGCGAACTATGCAATAAATTTAAGATAAGCCATCATACGGCTTCCTTGTATTATCCCCAAGCCAACGGACAGGCTGAAGTGACAAACAAGACACTGAAAGCCATTCTCCTTAAAACGGTGAAAGAAAACAAACGAGATTGGCATTTGAAGTTATATCCGGCCTTGTGGGCCCACCGAACCTCAATAAGAACACCAAAGGAGCAACTCCTTTCTCGCTGGTATTTGGGGCAGAAGCAGTTCTCCCGCTTGAGGTCGAAATACCCAGTCTCTGCATTTCACTACAAGGGATTCTGGATGAAGACGCTTACAGAGAAGCACATCTTTCCCAACTAGAAAGCCTAGATGAAACTAGGTTAGATGCTGAATAGCGGCATAGAGCTTATGCTGACCGAATGTGCCGGCAGTATAACAATAAGGTCTATGAACGCGACATATACGAAGGTGATCTAGTTCTAAGGCTAGGCAGCCGGATCGACAAGAAGACTAGCGAAGGAAGGAAATTCCGGCCCAAATGGTTGGGCCCATACCAAGTCATGAAGGACTACGAAAATGGTGCTTACCTCTTATGTACGCTAGAAGGTGAGGAATTTGGCGAAACAGTCAATTCCCTCCACCTCAAGCGATTCTACGCATAAGCAACTAGCACTACTTGTATAATTATCTACATTGCATCTTCATATAGATTAAGATCATTCTGTCCACTTGTTTCTTACATAAATTGTGATAAAGGAATCTATTCTCAAAGCAATTCATTACAAACTCGTGATGTTGTTGGCATAAAGCTCTTTAATCATACCTCTCCATCTTCATATATCATCAAATCATCTCGGAATCTTTTATCAAATAAAGTCAAACATGACAAAGTCTTAACGGTAACCATACCAAGATCTGCAAGTTTATTCTTGCTTTGATTTCTTCTTAGGATAGGTGTCTTGCCTATGGTCTGTTCTAGAAGCTTCATGGTGTCACATCTATCCCATATATACATCTCTTTGGAAATAAGCACATACTGACATTTTACTCAAATAAGCAAGTCAATAACTGATTAAACAGAAAATTTTAAATTTACACATTTCCTTGCCCCACCAACCTTCGGTGATGAGCTTGCATCTCTTACTAGTGACATAGGGTTGGGAAAGGATGGAAATGCCCTTACTCGCCTATGCCTTGCCCACGGTGATAAACCCACGCTTCTTACTAGTAGCATGGGGAAAAGTACAGGGGGTCCTCTTGACAAAGCAAGCGTTAAAGGTCATAAACAAACAATTCAAACTTTGAGTCCAAAAACGGATGAATCAGATGTTCAAAATTCCAAAAGAATTAAAATCCTAAAAACCCAGATCTTGTCTACTATGTGGCCATCTACGGGTCTAAGTCTAGATAAACCGCAAAGCAAGTGCATTCTAAACTATGAAGTCATTCGGGTAGAGTAAGCTTGTAGCTTCCAATTTGGTTCCGCCAAAGCTTTGTCTGTCTTTCATCACTATCGTTTCACCACATTTCATAACTTGCACCCTTCTTAACTCTCGGTGATGAGCCCTCGCATCTTACTAGTTGCGTGGAGTTAGGAATGGGGCAAGTTAATCTGTTCATCGTACTGGTTATATTCATCACTTTGCAAAACAAACATGAGGTATCCAAATTGCTCACAGAAGCTAAGATTCAAAATCACAATATATCTGCAATATCATGTATCAACATCATGAAATACCAAAAGAAAGCAAACATTTGCATCATCTGTTCTCCATTGCATACATTCTAAAAAGCATATAAACATACATCGTAGTATACACAAGGAAACTAGAAATAGAAAGGAAAACATGAGTGCCAAGCTTTTGATCCAAAAACGAATGCATATATATAAATAATCAATGTTTATATACAATGCCATCATGCTCTAAGCATGGTCAAAATGCTCAAAGAGCCCGTGATATACAAAGAATATATAATACAAAATGCACGAGAGCCAAATGGCTTCTCAGTCCCTGCGTGACCCCTCCGAAGGTGCACGCCCACGCCTAGGACTCCGGCTGCGCCGGCGCTCAGAATGTACGGAGGGCTCAGGGTCCCGAGGGGCAGCCACGGTCTCACCACGAGAATGGCTCCTCATAAGGCGCTCAGCCGTCCTGTAGCCCGCTAACTTTGTGCGGAGGGTCGACACCATCCTGGCCACGTGCCAAATGGGAGCGAAGACATCGGTATGCCTACCGGCTGCTGAGGGCTCCCGGCATCTACAGATAGCTCCGCACGGGTCCTATCCATGGGGATCATCAGGGAATCGGTACATACCCTGCAGATCAAATCCCGCCACTCGTCAACAGTCTCTGTAAAAAAAGGAGAAAAATGAATCAGAAACCAAGCAAGAGGCTAAAAGATACAACAATAAAGAACTAAGTAGAGCCTACAAATAAACATTAAAAGGGAGGAATGGTAACTTACTCAGATCCCCAGGCATCCAAGATGGGTCGTTGGGACCGTCACCGCCACGGATGCCGCCGCGACCGAGGGGTGCTCTGTGGCAGGGGCAACATGTCGCCCTGCAACCGACTCATCCTCTCCACCATGGCCCTGAGAGAGTGGCTCCTCTGAAACTAGAGTGTCCTTCTCTGCGCTCTACTCAGCCCTCTCTGCATAATATCCTGAGTGTCATGCCACTCAGGATCGCTGTCCTCGGTCTCCTCCTCTGTCCCTCCCTCTGAAAACTCCTCAGAGTTGGAGTCAATATCTATGGGGTCATCACTGCTATGAGAAGGACCCGCAGCAATCTGAAGCAAAGGTGCCCGAGGCGCACCGGCTCTCCCTCTAGCATGAACTATCCTCCTAGCTACAATAGGAATGCCAGGAGTAATCACTATCCAACCTCGGCCTCTAGGCCCCCCTCTGGCCTCGCGAACTGATCTATAAACTGGTGCCACTGGGGGAAGCATGCCCGTATATGGAAGGCCAAACTGCTGAGGAACCCGGCCGAAAGGATGTACCTCCACTCGTCCCACTCGATCAATAAGCTGCCCTATGGTGGAGCAGGAGATCAGGGTAAGAGTCTCCTCGCCCCATATGCCGGCCATGCCGCACACGTGTCACCTCCATGTCTTCGATAGTAAGGAGGCACCGGGCCGATGAGGTGCTCTGAGCACCGACATGTCCGTCCATCTGGCTGCCCTCACAGGCCCCGTGATCTCGCCACCTCCACACCCCCGCCATAAGGGATAAAAGCTCATACACCCAACTCATGACTAGAGTTGGGTGGCTCAATGACTGTCCCCGTAAATGACCACCCTATATAGATCATGGTAGGTGGTCCCTGTAATATCTACACCCTGTGCGTATATCCGGCCATGCCCTCTATCTATGCAATGATGGGAGCCCAAAGAATATAACAATGTGTCCCCTCCCTTATCCCCAATCAATCTCGAGGCAAGGATCACCATGATGGCTCATCGAAATACGGGGATAGGCAAAGAAGGAATGGATCGAACTCTCACCCCTTCTTCGACCCCGTGGAGATGGCTGCATCTCCCATATACGCTGCCCATTGTGCAATCTGTGCCCGTGAGCCTGTTGTCTCTAGTGTAAGTCACCTCCCAATGATCGGGACCCCCAGAATGCGGTAAACATCCTCTAATGTGATGGTCCACTCACCACGGACCCCAGTAGTTGGAAGGTGTTCCGATCTGCATCCCAATAAGAAAATAGGTCACAAAGGATGTGACTAGATGGTGCAACGTGGGGCACGTGTGATATACGCAATATGCCACTTCTCCGTAATGTGTCCTCGTCCTGTGAGATGGCATCCAGTACCCCTGAGAGCCAATCACACTCTCTCTCTCTCGCTCCATCTAATGTACTCCTATCTCACCCGCATACACCTAAAAACACACAAAACAAAGCAAGTTAATATTCAAACAATACCGAGAGAATCATAAAAACACGTAGAAATGCAGAAAATACAAGTGCAATCTCAATTATAAGTTCCTTTTGCATTACTTCAGGCAAAACCGCCGCCCGAGCAGGAGGCGGTTTTGAACCGCCACCTTTAAGGCGGCGGTCGTGTAGAATCGCCGCCTGACAGGACAGGCGGTGGTCATGTAACCGCCGCCCAGCTAGGGCGGCGGCCGTGGTCCGAAAACCCACGCAGGTTTTTAATCTAAAAAGCCTAAAAACAAGCAAAAAAAGACCATTTAACCTAAAAACGGAGCCTACCCAGTAGGCGCCCCCCCTAGATGAACCTTTTAACACTAGCATTTTCAAAAATGACCCCCCCATTACAAAAAATTTAGCATTTCAAATTAAAGGGGGGAAAAACACAAAATTAAAGAAAACCAACCTGTGATCTAGCGGGGCGGTGTTCCGCACGTGGAGGCATGATCACGATCTCGCTGCGGACGTTTTGACTCTACTCACGCAAGAAACCATCACCGTGGGCCCAGAGCTCAAAAACAATCAAATCAACTCACGCAAATGAATAGGAAAATGGGCCCACTTTCATATATATAGCACCCTGATTCGTTTTAAAAGACTTTTTCGCAGGTTTGGAGTGCTGATGGAGGTAAGTCCCTATCCCCGCACGAATGGTACATTCTCATTCCCTATTATTTTAGTGTTTATTTTCCAAACTATTGTATCTATCTGCACTTGAGTTCTCTTTTCATTTTGCAGGTAGCGGGAATTTTGGATGGCGTCATTTCAACACATGGACGTGTAAGGTATAACTTCCAAACTTCCCATTTCGGGACTACCATACTCGGACCCACCGTTTTATGCCTCTTCATGGCTAAAATGCTTCTCTGAGGGGGCAATATGTACGTACCCAAAATTGTAAGGTACTGTACTTCCGGAACAATGTAACAAGCTCCCCAATGATGATACAGGTCTCCTCGCAAGGTGTTTGGGATCCGGAAAATCCCTCGGAGTATGTGTTAACATCCCGCATGCCCCGCTTAGCCCCCGTGTCCTTTGTTTTCCCCTTTTTCCCTCTTTTCTTGGCCTTTTGCCCTTCAGTGACGAAACCGCCACCCTGCCTGGGCGGTGGTCTCGTGACCGCCGCCCTGATCAGGGGTGGCGGTCCTGTAACCACCACCCTGCTCAAAGCGGCGGTCCTGCACGCATTTTCCAGAAAGTGTTTTGACGCGACTCACGTAAAATATCAACGTTTCACCAGCTTTCCTTGCCGACTTGGGCATGCATTTATGTTTTTGGTCCCCTGGAATAGTGTTTGGCCATTGTTTATGGTTTTTAGAGTTCAGTTTGGTTTTGATCTTTGGGTGAATGAAAGCTATAAATAAATGGTTTGTGCACAAACAAATGGGCCTGATCTTTTGCTCTCATCCTCTCATTTTCCATAGTTCAGTCTTTCATTTTGCTTAGAGGCCATAGTTTCAAGTTCATTTGCAGGCTTAGTTAGTATTATGCAGCTGTTGGTAAGCCACATATCCACCTTGTGTAAACAGTGTTGTTGTTTTATCCATTCCATTGAAGTAGAATAGCTTAGGAAGCCATTAAAGTTACAGGTTTTGCTCTTCAAACAGGGTAGTTTTAGGTTCTGGTCGCTTTATGTTGCATGACTCGCAGTAAAATCCCGCTAGGAATTGCATAAGCCAAGCTCTGTACTCTTGCGCTATCCCTCTCCTACTCGCATTTTCGGTCTGCATTCTGAGTTGTCCTTGTCCCAATATCTATTTCTGTCGATGCTGGCATTACACACTTTTCTGGATCCACGTGAACACGAAAGAACGAGGAGATCATACTGAGGGGACAAGATCACATACACCATCGGATTCGCCACTGTTCATGGAATCCAGGTTCTAGCTTTCAAAGTTCTAGTTAGAATCATATCAAATAAAATAGTTAATTGCTTCATTTTAGTAAATTTCTATTCTCGATATTGCCAGGGAAGCTGTGAGGATTGATAGTTTCCGAGAAACTATGATTCACTCCTCACTTCTGAGGTAGGATCGAGAATCTTGCAGATAGATGAGCTATTTCTTTTGTTTAGGATAAATCTACAAATTACACAGCAAATAACTACACTCGGTTATTTTGTTTGTTTTTAAATTGTTATTCAGTTGTTATTTCTAGATATACCTAAAATAGCTACTTTTCTTCTCATAAAGTTAAAATACAAAAATAGAAGTTATATATGTTTTAGTTTTACTCCATGTAGTTAGAATTTGCTTTATTACAGTTAGATTTACATTTTATTTTGTATGACAATCACGGGACCTCAGGAGCCCAGGGAATACATATTTGAGCCAATCGTGCCTCAACCAAACCTCGTCACAGCAATAGTTGACATAGACCAAAATCTCATAATACAAGTCTTCCAAACAACAACAGATTTACAACTGATCAGTTCTCAGTTGAGAGGGTTAAATATAGAAGATGACCAAGCACACACGTTTTGGTCAAATCAACCAAACTACAGATTACCCTAGGCAAACATTCGCATGACTGTAGAAGGGTTTGAAAGAGAACAAACCTTTGGTTGTGATCCTTTGGTCCCACAGCCAGGCGCAGGAGACACTCTCACAGACATAGATACTAGTTTAAGGATCCAGGTTGCACGAACGCCTGTGAGATATTCTGAGAAAATCACGCAGTTGTTGGTCCTAAACATAGAAGCTGAGAAAGCATATGATTACTGGATACTAGGAATCAGGACTTGATTTCGTATATGACCATAACAGAACCGCAACAACCAAGAGTCTACGGTTGTGACCCACAAGTCCCACAGCCTAACGAATCCATAAGTCAATCGGATATAAACATTGGCCTACGCACACTAGTATTCCAATCCACTCCACTTCCACCCATCATCATCGAACAATTGTCCTTACTAGATATAGCGGCTAACAAAGCTAGAGAATTCTGGACTAGGCCAGAGAATCGTCCGTAGAGTCAATTATTTCCACCATCCACCATATGACCTTATCTGGAGACATACACAAAACTATCCCAGGTCATTTCCCACGTATTCCACAACCCATAGATCGAATCACGCCAGAGCTCGATATTGATTGGAGCCTTCGAGCAGTCATCCTTGCCGATCGATCTATCACACCAGTCCAGGTTAGAAGGGCCTTCTTTTCCTTAGATTCGCAAATTCCACTAGTGCATGTCGAAGACATTAGATTGCCTAACTAGTTTGTCTGCATCCCATGAATATTCCATCCCCACCGGCTGTCTTGGCATGACCTCGGGAGGTCGGGTATGCGGAGGAGTTACCTGTAGATTCCCACGCTCGCTTGTCACTTTTCTCGCGTATAGTTACCCAATATCAATAGCTATTGCAATAAAAGAGAAGGGAAGAAAGAAACACTTTTAGGAAAATAGATGGCAAAGAAATGCCCTACTAATGCATGCATTAAGCTTTAAGAATTATATGAATTTGCATATATCCAAATAACCCATGAGATATAAATGTTTCAGACACAAAGTTCTTTGCACTACATCCAATAGGTTGAACACAAAGTTTCTCACTTGAATATAAAAACACATACACGGATCAAGGAATAGAACAAAAGAATATGAGAGACAAGGCAAGAGGAAATATCTTCTTCTATATTGATTAGAGTTCTGCTTATTACATTCCAATCATCAAAATACAACCCTTTTATAATGAAATGAAGTTCCTTTTATATCCACCGGGGAAGTTACAACTACAGTCTCTTCAGCTTTTCTTTTTTTTTGAATTAAATTAATACTTAATAAAAAGTATTATACTTTGAGTCGGCTATAATAAAAAATTACATTATTAAAACCATGCTAACTTTGAAAAACATATAAAATTAAAAGAAAGGCTTGTGCACTAGCTGAAGGGACATTTGAGGAAGAAGCTTCCAAAGTCTTCATTTTTAGAATCGGTTCATGAACCTTACAAGTGCTCCAAAATATTAATAGTGGTATTTGCATAGTAACATTTTCCCAAATGATAAGCAACCTTACATGTCTTTCCAAAAGTCTGCATTTTGTGAAAATCCTTTGTTTACTTCAATGACTATAGTTTGTAGTATACATACCTCTTTCATCTTCTCCTTGGTTATGATGTCATACTTGAACAATTTTTCTTTGATGAGTGCTTTGAATTCTTCCTTAATATCTTACATTGTATTTCTAATCACAGATTCTTCCTCAAGAACTGACAACAAAGGTCTTGAAATTCATCCAATACACAAGCTTTGAAGGCCTCACCTTTCTGGAACATGTTCTTTAATTCATCCATTGCCTCTTCTTGGACCTTTATTTTACAATCCACACTATACACCCATTTCTTTGAAAGATTATTCTTTGAGTTTGCAATGAGAATTTTCTCATCAATCGTGCTCATTTTCCCCGAGATCTTGTATACATTCTCATCCACAACTTGAGCTCCTTTTCTAGCTTGCAATAGTTGAGGTGAATCTTTGCTTTGGATTTAACAAATGTCATCACATGCTTTATATGCTTCCTCCATGAAATTCAGTCCGAAATCAACATCTCATCCACCATTGCCTTTATTTCTCTAATTTTCTACAAGGAGATTCTACTATAGAACCTTTTTATTGCTTCATAGTCATCTAAGAAATTTCCCCAATAATCTTCTAGATCATGGAGATGATAGAAAGACATCCTAAAATTGTTAGAAATGAAACCTTTGAGATCAAAGGAAGACCTCTTAGTGAATAAGTATAAATTGAAGGCAACAATAGTCCTCTCAATATTTTGTGTGTCCAAGGAAGTTTTGCAGGTATAATTACCCTAAGTAATTGGGAATTGAATTCCAATTTTTTTTTGTCTCTACAGGTTTAGTGCAACATATCAAGTTTTCTACAAATTTCTACAAGGGTAATCTTGTCACTACAAAACATTGGGAGTTTAAGGGATGCCCCTCAAATCCTACTAAATTGATGTAGGAGAACTTCCTAAATTGAATGAAATAGTTTCCATAGATGGAAATCAATTACTTAGCCTCAGCAGAAAACCTTTTAGCTGTGTTGCCTTCCAGAAGTCTGATAATATACATAGTGAAGGCATCATTGACTCTCTTGAAATGATGATTGTTGTTTTTCAAATTCAACTATGGATAGTATTCATACACTGGAGCATCCTTTTTATCTTCATCAGGAGTAATACCCAACCATATTCTATATGCTACAATAGTATACATCAAGTAAGAGGTCATGTGAAAGGTTTTGGTCCTCTACACATTAGCCAGTTGTTCATTGAGGTTGTCACAAATGATTTCCCCCCAATTTAGACTTTTCTTTCCCTCACAAATGATATTCAAGTATGGGCACATCCAAAAATGAAACTCATTAGTTGAAGGAAGACCCATTATTTTGGCTAGGAGGGTGATAATGCATAAGATTTCTTCCTTGAAATCAACTTTGTACGTAGTTTTGGGCAACTAGGATGCTCCTTTCTTTGGGCATTTAAACCAAGACTTTGCAACCATGTGCTTGTATTACTCACTTTCTTGATCAAATAGAGACTGGGCTTGAGCCAGCAGTAAGAACATTTGAGCCTTATATTATAGGGATCCTAAAATCAATCAAGTTATGCATCTAACATCCAACTTGGCAATTACCTCGCCTTATGGATATTTGATCTTCTTTGTGTTTGGATCATAATAGGAACCACAAGCCCAGATAGTATCCGCACATTGGACTGAAATTGGAAAGCCTCCAACATGAGATATTCCACAATCTTTGATAAGTTGGGCTATAGGGGTGGGATTATCACTGTTGATTCATGCCTAGAAATCATTGAAATTGAGATGTTACACATCACTATCCCCTATGTTAGGTATGGAAGTATCAAGAGAGGAGAGATGTTCATGGCCCTTAAAGTGGATTTTCATGATGGAAATTGGGATAAAAATAGAGGCTCATGTAGGAAAAGGGAAGCTTGGAAAGATATTTTGTGAAAACAACAATGCAATAGGGAACAAGATAAAATTAGTTCCAAATTCTCACAGAGGGCTTCTAAAAACACTAACCTTGATTATAAGATGAATGATGACCTTCCCAGAGCACAACACACTTTGAATTTATTAAAATGGTTGAGGAATGTCCTTGTTATGGCTAAAAATAGCTTAGGGAGTGCAGAACAGTAAAGTGCAATGCTTGATTTTAATTTATAGTGGTAAAATGACCAATTTACCCTATTATATATAACCCTGTTTAGAAAAGGTTGGTGGGGTGCATTAAATGGAGGGTTTTGATGCATTGTGGAAAATAGAGGTGTTTGCAACACACGATTTCATCTTGGCCTTTGGAATGTGGGTATGGTAGAAGAAATAATCATGAGAATCCCAAGATTATATGGGACATTCGAGACACAAGAAGTCGACATCTCTCGCAACACAAGGAAAACTATCTCAATGCAACAAAGGTGGATATGCAGAGAACCGAGAGTTGGGATGCACTTGGGACATATGGGAAAAGGAAGGCTGAAAATTCTGCACTACACCAATGTCTAATGGAAAGCAGTAAGTCGGGTGAAAAGCGCATAGAAGGCCCACAGACATAACAAAGTAAGTTCTTGGTCAGCCCGAAAAATCCCACGACACAAAGAGAACTTCGAAAATTTGAAGAGGACTTGTGGCTCAAAGGTGTGTGGGGGAATGCAAAGATGCAAGGAACATGCGATCAAGAGGCACAAGGGACATCAGTTCCTCAAAAGTCCAAAACACCCACAATTGAAAAGAAAGGTAAGTCTTTTGAGGAAAAGACGAGGTTGTGGGGAACAAGAAACCCATAAGAAATAAGTAAATGTGAGACAATAAAACCCAAATATACCACTAAACAAAGGAAAAGACCCCAAAACTAAATAGAAACCTTAAAATTGACTAACTCAAGTGAATTCATTTTCCTTCCTTAGACTTCACAAAGGCAAAAAAAGACATTATAAGAGATAACTTACTCAAAATTTTGAAAATTTTAACAAAAATACACATATTTTTGGGTAAGTGACAATAGGGGGCTGTTTAGTCTACTGACGCGATCTATCCCCTCCGCACCTTCACATGCACCATCTCCACCAGCCCTCCCACCATTTACATGCATGTTTTTCATGAATGATTCATATTGGGGGAATATTCCATTTGAGCCTACTTGCGATGTCATTATATGTTCACATGAGGGTTTGACTCGGCTCGGTTTCACTTTTGAGAAACTCTATCCTCCAACTCATGATCCTCATCTATATTATGGATTTGTCACTATCAGCACTACTTATGGTCTATGTGTATTCCATCTCATAGTTTACCTTGCACTCATTCCTCCCTCTACTCCACTCACACTAGGCGCCTTCGATTACTTATATAGGGGTACATTGGACCATAATCATGTTGATATCTCATTCTCTATGCCCTTTGGCCATCTATTCATTCGCAAATAGCTTACTTTTTGGGATATACACCAAATCTCACTCTATGGTATGCACATGGGTGTCCCTTACCACCCTTTATTGATGAGGAATATGCCATGGGTATGTACAACTTATGCCTCAATGGCTTATTACATGACCAACCCAACACCATTACTTACCGTGTCTCGATGCTTATCCATTCAACTTTGACCATGACAATGATGACCTCCTAGATGATATTACATAATTGAGTTCTTCATTTTACACACTTGGGGGCACGCCATCTATATCTCCCCTTAACATCACGTGAAATCTTATTCTCTCATCACCTCTTCCACATACTTTAACATACATCTTAGCACATGCATCTACATCGTCATTACCCGATGACACACTCTTGTACTTTGATTCACACTTGACTGTTAAGGGCATCTTGTACACATGAACCTCACACACTACATAATAGACACTACACAATACACATTACACATCCTCATGCATCCTACATCTTTGTCTATACACATCATCTTACATCTTATATCCTACATCTTGCACCTTACATCCATCATGTTCCATTCACATCTTGTGTTCTACATCATACACAATCTACACCTATAACATCTACACCTATTACATTACACACTATACATCCTACATTACACATTACATAGTACACATTGCATGATGAATTCTCCTCACTACAACTCATACATCTACTTATATGTGTTGCACTCATTACCCTATGACGCAATGTAGTCTCATGATCTATACCGGAATGTTGAGGGTACACATCTCCAATGGACCACACCACACTCACACATTAAAAAAATTCAACCTTTTTCTCATGTGACATCCCTAGAATTAGATATATACGCTTTAGGCTACAACGTCACTTTTTCTAGCATCATTTAGTGGTATACGTCATACACTACATCATTATTTCAGCTTGCATCATTTAGTGATATACGCCATAGGATAAATAATCACTCCTTCCATTATCTTGTTGTGATATACACTTTAGGCTAAATGATCACACACTCTCACATATCATCTATGTCGCATATCATCACTACACACTCATCGCATTACACTATACACAACACATAGTTCGACAATTTACCAATGACACACTTCGCTTACGGTTCATTCTTGATTGTTGAGGGGGCATAAATAAATGAACCTCACTACATACAATTCCATTCACTTAGGGGGCACGCAACCCCTATCATCTACATTGCATTCCATTCCATCCATCCACAACATGTTGCATTTCATGGTCGCATTTACTCTTGCTTTTATTTACTTGAACATGTTCACTTTATTACACATGCTAGCAAGATATCTAGTATGTCACTATTTTTATCATACACAAATGTACATTCACTTTTCTTCTAGTTTTGATCACAAATTATACAAAGTCAATTACACACAACATGGATGCTTGGCTCTAGTCCCACAAAGGGTTCCTAGGGGCATCCACATTTATACACTACAAGTGTTATTGTTTCATTTATGTTCATAGCACACTACTTTATCATTTTACACACGCTTTGACATATGTTTTATCTTTTAAACATGTTAATGGATGTTTCATGTGTAGCATTTTCTATGCAAGGATATTTTATTCCATACTTGTTTGTTACATTGTTTGTTATTGTTTTGCTCGTGTTTGCAGGCCTCACCTTTTGTCTTGTGTGCACACTTGTTTGTTTGCGGCCATTGTGGACTTGAGTGTCTTGTGACATTGTGAGTGGTGTACCATGTTTTCAACCTACTTTTCGTGGCCTACATTATCTTCTTATTTTTTACATTATTATCTTGGCCTTAACTTCTACATTGTTTGTGTAGATTATGTTTTGACTTATACATGCATGTTTGTATATACTAACACTTGTCTCCTAGCCACTTATTTGCATGTGCTTTGGTTTCTACCAAGCACATCCCCTCCCCCTGCAGGGAAAATTTTCAGTTTCAGTGGTTGGTCCTCTCTTTGGGGCCACATTCTCTTACAGTGACATCACATGCACCCCCAAAGATGGGGGCATAATTTGGGTGAATCACCACCCCATACAGAGTATAGACAACACGATACTGTACAATATAACACATTTCGGGGCTCAAAATCATAATTGGGTCCTTAGTACAGTGGTGCCTTTCCTGGAGCACGTATAACTAGGGGGCAGTTACATAGTGAGTGGGTTCAACACAGTCTACAAAACTCCATACACAATGAATTTTATAGGGCAGATTGTCCTTAGCATTATGGGGAACAATTATAGGTTAGAGGATAAACTATACCTTCCTCTCTATACTACTTCGACCATGGCATCAGATCAACCAACAAACCCGATAGTACAAAGATCTTTGTAGTTTTGGGAAGCGGTTACAAGTTGGAGGATAAATCAAAATTTCCTCCCTACACTTCTTCAGCTAGTGGCGTGAGATCACCCAAAAACTTACACTTCATCAATAGGATCCTTTCTACACCCTTTTCTCATCACAGATCAGGTGCACATGTTCCTTTTTCATTTTCATACATTCATTACATTTTTTTACATGTATACATGCATCTTTACAACATTTTTACACATACACATGCACTTTTGACTACTTGATCATCTTCTCTTTTGCGGGAGACTGTCCATATGGGAATCAAGTAGTCAACATCAACAAAAAATCACACACATCAACATTGACATGCAGTGTACTTCACACATCGGCATTCACATGCACTTCCTCCCTAGGTTCACTCTTATCACTTTTTACTCTTTTACATCTTTAATCTCCACGCTCCATATTTTTATTACTCCATGAATTTTCTAGTCCCTTGGCATGCTTTCTCGCATCAATCTACATGTATATCGGTACACATCTCTATCTACTTTATGTTACAAACATTCTTCTCACCAACATAAAGTGGGGAAAATGTAGACACAAAATCACACACTTTGGGTAAATATTTAGTCTCGATCACATACTACTATTCATATGGTTCCTAAGTACAAAAAGTAATAATTAACCCATGTCTTTGGCCATATTTTGTTGCTTTCTATTGCTACTTTCGGTCTTGCACCTTTATTAGCCCAATCTATCTTTTCATACTTCAGTTTTACCTTTTCTGGATTGGAGCACCCAGCCAAGACACTAGCGTCAGGTGCCCTCATCCCCTCTTAGCACCCTCATCCTCTTTGCACTTTGCTCAAACTCTTTGGATCCTTTCTAGCCATTTGAGCATCTTATATTTTTGTGGTTGGCCTTTTCGTGGTGTATTACAAAATTCAAGCGAAGGAATTATATAAATATAAAGTTATGTGATCATAAAAGGGACCAAACACTAAGCACTATCTAGCGTCGAGATAAGGTTACATCCATAAAAGGCATCTATAGCTCCATTTGCATCCATCTAGCTCCATCACAAGGGATAAATGTTGGTTCATCTACATCATAATTCATACAAGGGGAGTTTATTCTATTCCATGCACACATTATTTACATTCTACATCTAGCTATTTGCTCACTATTTCAAGTGCGACACGCACGAGAGCACCCTAGGGAAAAATTCTACACACACACACACAAAAAAAACTAAATTGGGTCTAAGATGTACTGCAACACTTAGTGATAAGTCCATCCATTTGGTAGTTAAGGACAATCTGACCCCTTCATATGCATCTTTCTTTTTAGGGTTTTGATGCTCTACTTAGGGTTATACATGTGATTCCTTTATCAGCAGGTTTACGAAGACATCCGGTGAAGTTCAATGATATACACGCGTCAAGAAGTGAATAAGTGCATACATATCGTGACCCTGAAAAATTAGGTTTCTAAACATTTGTGTAGACTAGGCACCTAGAATTCGCACCGAGGCGCCCAGGGCACCCCTATCCCTCTCCAGGTGCCCCAATCTAGTCAAATCACCTAGATCTCAGTAACTTTCCAGTGCTTCTATGTGATGGTTCTCCATTCTCGGTTAGCTAGTCTCCAATGTGACATAGTCTCGTGACCTCTTCGAATAAACTAAGACTCTTATAACCCTCTTTGCACATTTAATTATTTAGATTACTTGAGTTATTTCATTCATTATTTACTACAAACTTGCATTAGATTAGGCTAGGATATTACATTTTAGCATAATCGGGTGGAGGAAACAGAACAATGGTGGAAGCATGCTTATAGAGAATGGGAGAAAGAGACTACTCAAGATAGTAACAAAGGCAATGACACCCTTATCTTCTAATTGTTACAACTTATCATAAAGGGCACACCACCATTGTCGCGGTGGCCATTGATGTAGTGAAAATTTCAATAAGGGTGATCACATTGGTGATGCAAGTGATGATGAGGATGATGTTGATTAAAGGGTAAGTGAATTAATCACTTATCAAGCAAAACACAAAAAACATCATGAGGCTTAGAAACATGTGAGATATGCAATGAATTCCGAGTAGGAGATGAAGAAGACTTAGGTGGAGATCGACATGGTGGAGAAGATGGAGGACACTTATACGGTGGAGGGGATGAAACATGTTCACGAGATGGGGAGATGGAGACCATGGAGGAAACTTAATATATGGAAGATGAGAAGAATAAAAGATGATGAAGTAATAGAAGGAATAGAAGGGGGTTCTATAACATGTGAAATAATTAAATCTTATTCTAGATCAATGAATTTATAACATAAAATCATAAATGATTCACATGTATCATATTATAATCTTTCTTTCAATGTAGGAATCAAGCCACAAAAAAAGATAAATTACTTTTCTAGATCAATAGGCTGAAATAATAACTGATGCATGCAAGAATTGAAATGTAAAATGTAATCTAGAATGGGTTGTAACTTTAGGACCATTGTTAATTATAATTTTTCTAATAAAAACATCTTCCATTTCACAATATGTACTAATAGATCCATAAGGCAAATGAGTATACCATTGAAGAGCATCATAAACAAGACTATGACGAAAATCTTTTAGTAACAATCGATCATTAGAATAAGAAGCCATAGCTAAAAGATAATGCTTAAGATGCAAATAAGGATTGCACAAAGGTGGCATTGAAACATGAAAATGTAGGCATGATAAAATCCTTAGGAAAATTTGAATTATGAATTTTCCTGGGAATATGATTTCCATTAAGAGAGTTATTGTCAATGGAAGCATAGTAGGTTGTTCTTTAAGAGTAAGATATTTAACTTAAGATTGAAAATGGCCAACAACATGCATGAGTGATAAAATATCATGTGAAGGAATTGTATAAGAAGTGAGAGTTACTTGAAGAGGTTGAAGTTTTCCATTGTGAGTGATCATGGGAATGTGAGAAGAAGAAGCGAAGATGGAGGCTCGATGGGGATGATAGATGTAGACGTTGAAGAATTCAAAGGACATGTACTAAGAGGAATGGTAGAATCATCGTGAATATCATCTAGAGAAGAAGAAGAAGAAGAAGAAAGAGGTGGAAGAGGAGGATAGGAACATGGAATATTGATAGAAGTGCTAAAAGTAGAATCATAAGTAGTGATAAGAGGGGTATAATTATCATGCATAACATCTATAGAAGAAGAAGAAATAGGTGGAAGAGTAGGAGAGGAACATGGAATATCAACAGAAATGCTAGCAATAGAATCAAGAAACAATAAGAGGTGAACTAGTAGGAGTGGTAGAATCATCATGAATGTCATTGGAAACAACCTCAAAAGTAGAAGAAAGCGGAGTAGAAAATTCACTCTCGAAATCTTAAGAGAAGTAACATTCTCACTAACATGTTCATGATCTAAAATAGAATAAACATCACTATCAAAAAAAGTTTCTCATGCAAGGATTTCATCAAGATAGTTATTAGCATATAGAGAAGTAAGAGGAGAACTATCATAAGATATATTTTTGTAATCATTGGAAATATTTTCAGAAGTAGAAGAAACATGAGATATAACTTTACATTCATCTTGAATAGTATGAGAAACATCATCATGCACATGTACATTTTCAACATTGGAAATTACATTATTTGTATCTACAAAGTGGTACAATCAAGAAAAAACATGTGATCTATAAGAGTATCATCATGTGCTATAATAGGAGTAGAATAAGGTAGAGTAGGATGGGTGGCCCTAGAAGAATAAGGAAAACATAAAGTAAATTTTTGGTCGGGTAAAACAAAGGTGCTCATGCTAGAATTGCAAAAACTAGTGGGAATAGTGTTTACGTAAAGGTGAAGTTGTCTTTGAACATCATCATCAAATCACACATTATGATAAAGAGCATTAAGTTTAGCTTCAACAAAATCATCAAAGATATGATTCACACTAATATGATGCATAGATTTCCTAGGAAAGGAGGATCTATTTTTATCCATTAGGGTTTTGGGGATCCTAGGGCAAGGAGTTCTAAAAGAGGGGTTCACCAAATGATTTGATAAAATCTAAATACTAAATCTAATTTCAAAGTCACTACTATGATAATATACAATATAATACAAATTTTAAGCACTCTAAAGATGCAACCGTGTAAGAAAATAGGAGAGATATGGCACTTATTTAATTTTCTCTTATCCTAGAACATATATGAACTGGGACAACTGATGAACATACTGGGCAAAGTATCAGAAATGCTCAATATAAATTCTAGAAGTTGCAGATAGAGTTGTACATGGGCGCTTGGGACAGGATGAGGGAACTTGGGAACCGAGACCCTCTCTTGTGTACTCGGTGACTAGGAAAATGCTCAAAACTTGATTTTTCCCGTGTCATTAGGGTTTCATACTTATTCATTGTTGGTCGCCTATATGTCACACTTGGATCATCAAGGTACTTGTAACCTACAACATAAACCCTAGCTATCTACACAAGCTCACAAACACATCAAATTAGAATGAAAATGTAATATGTGAAGTCAAACTGACCCTAGTGGTCATCTCGAACGATGAACTTATGACTAAGCATTGCACTACATTCTAAAATCCATGTAGTTATTTGTGCTTGTATGTGAAATAGTGTCCTTAGGTTTCCCTCGTGCTAATGACACCAAGACAATAGGCTAAAGCTAGATAAAATGCAAATGTGTGGGATTAAATTTAGCACTTTCCCTTCCTATGCAAAGGTGTATACAGAGTAATCAAAGTGTAAAGATGTAGACCCTTTGATAGTATGTAGATATGATTTCCTTTTAATTTTCCACCCATATAATGGTATGTATGTTATGTATATATATGGATATCTAGTTTGAATTTTGACACTAGTGACATGACAAGTTGACTATGACCTTGGGATAAGGGTAATAAAACTAAAAATTCCAACCAATTTTTTTTTAAATGAGTGAAAAGAAAAAAGGGGACAGGAGCGCCTAGGTGCTACTATCCATAATGGGAACTAGTGCCTAGGGATAAATGATGACAAATGTGAGAAGACTGACAAACAAGGATCCCTATAACATGACCATAACTG
Organism: Taxus wallichiana var. yunnanensis; assembly: GCA_018340775.1. Taxonomy (NCBI): domain Eukaryota; kingdom Viridiplantae; phylum Streptophyta; class Pinopsida; order Cupressales; family Taxaceae; genus Taxus; species Taxus wallichiana. Next base: position 920,440,947 of record CM031239.1, on the reverse strand, counting down.
GGTGTAGAAGTGGCATATATGAGAGGCAAAAGAAATAAACAAAAACAAGTAGATGGATTAGAGAGTGTGTCACTAGTGAATAATTTTCTTACTTAGGATCCATATATATAACAACATACTTGGTAGTATAGTAAAATAGTAATATGTGCATTATTTTGTGTCTACAATCATGTATATTCAACATTACAATAAACAAAAAGAAGATTCAATGCCTTCACCAATTTTTGTGTGTTCATACTAAATTATCTAAACTATGCAAAAGAAACTAACACTTAGTAGTCTCTAAACAAAGTTAATTTACTATGTACATCATGATTAAAGCTTAATGGAAACTAGCTAATAAATTCAAGAACATGAAGTAAATAATCTAATTCCTAATCATTCCTAATAAAATGTATTATTACGCTACAACATGAGCCCCTTTAGATCGTGAGTAATCATTTGTGTGTTTGATCCCCAAAGAGAGGGAAGGATCTCACTAAAAATGGCTACAAGGCCATTCTTAGATCTTCCTTTCTACTCAAAAATGGTAGAATGGATGCAAAGATGAAGTAGCTATTCCAAAAATGGAGAAGGCTCTTATCATATGCTTATATGAAATACTATCAAAAGTATGGTGTAGGTGTGAGAGGAAGGAGCTTGGTCCTTTATATAGCTCTGCATTTGGGAGAAGCTTGAATCCTAATGAATGTAGCATAAAGGATAAAGTAGATTTAGACTTGTTAAGCTTGATTAGTGGAATTAACAAGTGATTAACAACTCATGGGAGTTGGAGATGATTTAATTAATCAACTAGGATTAATTAATAGACTAGAATAAGCTTTTTAGGCTATTTGGAGGTGATTTAGGAGGAATTTGATATTATTTGAAGCATTTGAAAGAGGGATTCAACCAATAAAAGGTTTTATTGATTAAATACATTGTTAAAAAGGCTTAATTAACTAATAATAGTTAATTAATTGATTTGAAAAGGATTATAACTAACGAAGTGTCATTAATTGGCACCTGTAATGTTATAAAGGCTAGTTAATTAACAATGTGTCATTAATTGACCAAAATAGAGGGAAACGTTAGTTAATTAGCATAAAATTACTAATTATAATGTAAATGATAGGAAAGAGCATAGTTAGTGAAATTTTATCAATAAAACTATGTAGGCAAATTTTAGGTGTCTACACTTTGTTGTGGTGCTCAACAAATTCATTTGTTGCAAACAAGTGGGGCGATGAAGGGAAATTATTTTCCATGTTTGAGAAGTAAAGAAACAATACAAGATGTGTGAGTCTCTTCCAATCTTCAAAAAGGTGTTAGGAATTTTTGTTAAGGAGATGGTGAAATGAGACTTGATGGGTTGGGATCCTTCTTGATGGAAGATTATTTGTAAAGTGAAAATTGTTTGAAAGCTCCTCCAAAGGAAATCCCCATATTGTTGAGATGTGGAGCTAAATTGCTTCACAAATAGCTTATTTACAACTTGCAAGTTTACATAGTAACCGGCATTGGTCACCTAGCAGACCAACTATATTTAGAACACGGGATTATATCTAACCTTTGATTAAAAGGTGATCTAAGGGTTGTAATTACATAGCTAAAGTGCCCTAAGTTTGTATATGCTTATATAAGCTAGAAAACTAGGGTTAGAATATAGAATTAAGAAGATTGAATGAATTGTAAGAAAGAATTCTTAGAGAGAGCTCAGAGAATCTTGTAAGAGGAAAAGTATTGTACATCGTGTGAGGTGTGGAAGATTGTAGATATTCAATTATATATCCTCTGGAATAATATATTGGTTGTTTCTTGGTGGACATAGCCCACACTGGGTGAACCACGTTATATCTTGTGTATTGTTTCTTTTGGTTTTATTTCCATGTTCATTGCTTGTATGCTTAGATCTGATTTATATCTATACAACATGTATGGTCTAACCCTAACAACTGGGTATCGAGCTTTATTTAAAGGTTTTATGTGTTTAAAATTTACTCACAGAGGGATTTCTGATTGAGTGGGAGAAAATTAATGACATAAGAGAGTAAATACAAAGTGGAGAAGTTTGACGGCCGTAATTATCAATTATGGAAGATGCAGGTGGAGGATTATCTAGTATCAAAGAGATTTATACTTACCATTGGATGAGAAGGCAAGGCCTACAAAGATGACTGATGAAGAATGGAAGATTCTTGACAGAAAGGCTCTGGGATCTATAAGATTGAGTTTGGAAGCATCTGTAGCTTCAAATATAATAGAAGCAACAACCATGGTAGATTTGATGAAAGCTTTAGCTAATTTATATGAAAAACCAAGTGCATCGAATAAGGTTTATTTGATGAAGAAATTATTTAATTCTAAAATTCTAGAAGGTGGATCTGTGTCTAATCATTTGAATGATTTCCATTCTATTGTAAATCAATTAAAATTGGTTAATATCCCTTTTGAGGATGAAGTGAAAGCATTGTTATTCTTGTGTTCTTTGCCAGATAGTTGGGATAATTTGGTAATGGTTGTTAGTAATACAACATCTACTACTAATATTTTGAAGTTTGATGATGTGATTGGTATAATCCTGAATGAAGAAATACATAGGAAAAGTACATGAGATTCATCATCTGGAAATGCTTTGAATGTAGAAAGCAGGGGGAGACAAAAGGAGAAATCCAAGAGCAAGAATAATGGGAGATCAAAGTCAAAGAATGGCAGATCTAAATCCAAAGGTAGAGGAATAACCTACTGGAATTGTGGAAAGAAAGGACATGCAAAGAAGGATTGTTGGTTCAAGGAAAACAAAGAGAATGTACCAAATAAAGGTAAAGAGGAAAATGTTGCATCTTCTGAGGTAATGCAAGATTCCCTTATTCTTTCCTTGGATAATAAAATAGAATCATGGGTTTTATATTTAAGAGCTTCTTTCCATGCTACCCCTAATAAGGGTTATTTCAAAAATTATGTCCAGGGTAATTTTGGGCATGTTTATTTAGGATATGATGAACCATGCATGATTATTGGTAAATGTGAAGTTCATCTTAAATTTTAGAATGGAAATACATGGATATTGAAAGATGTGAGGCATGTTCCAAGCCTCGGAGAAATATAATTTATGCATGACAACTAGGTGAAGATGGTTGCATGGTTACATTCACAGCTCAATTCTTAGAAAGTTTCCGAGGGAGATCTTGTTGTTGCAAGAGGAAAGAAGGTAGGAACATTGTGTTTGTTTGCTCAGTATTACTGATTCCTTTTCTACTTTATCTACTTCAGATTCAAATTCAAGCATGTGGCATAATTGGCTAGGCCATATGAGTAAAAAGGGAATGCAGATCTTAAAGGCTAAGGGTAAGTTATTAGATTTGAAAGATGTATATCTTGATTTCTGTGAGAATTTCATATTTGGAAAGAAAAATAAAGTGAGGTTTCTTAAAGTTAGGTCAACAAAGGAGTAGAAATTGGATCTTGTGCACTCAGATGTGTGGAGACCAGCCGGGTAGCTTCTCATGGAGGATCCCAATACTATGTGACTTTCATTGATGATGCCACAAGAAAGGTATGGGTTTATTGTATTAAGCGTAAATCTAATGTTTTTGAGACTTTTAAAAGATGGAAAGCCCTTGTGGAAAATGAAACAAATTTAAAGTTAAAGTGTCTTAGATCTGACAATGGTGGTGAGTACTGCAACAAGGTTTTCAATTATTACTGTTTAGTGAATGGAATATGCAAAGAAAGAATAGTTCCTAGAACTCCACAGGAGAATGGAGTGGTTGAAAGAATGAACAAAACTATCATGGAACGTGCAAGAAGCATGAGGATACATGTTGGTTTACCCTTACAATTTTGGGCAAAAGCAGTAGATACGATGATATATTTAATTAATTGTGGGCCTTCAAGTGCACTAGATGGTGGAATACCAAAAGAAGCTTGGACTAGAAAAGAGGTAGATATTTCTTTTCTTAGAGTATTTGGTTCAAAAGCTTTTTTGCATGTTGATAAAGAAAATAGGAAGAAATTGGATGCTAAATCCAAGATATGCACTTTCATTGGTTATGGTTCTAGTGATTTTGGATTTTGTTTTTGGGATTTAGAAGATTCTAAGATTGTTAGGAGTCATAACATTGATTGGAATGAAAAGAGAATGTACAAGGATTAGGTTTTGATACCCAAGAATGAACCGAGTGAAAATTTTGTTGAAGAAAATGCATTCTCAAATTTAAAACAATCACATACGATTGCACTGTGTGGTACTATAGGAACCAATATCGGTCGGTGGTAGCAGTGTCGGCAGGATTAGGACCGGCGTCGGTTATAGGGGAACCCATGTTGGCTACATGTGACAGACGTCGCTCCGTATCAAAAATTGATACAAATGTGCAACAAGCACAGATTGAGCCCCAAGCACCCTAGATTTCTATGAGAAGGTCCCAAAGGGTAAGTAAACCTCCATAAAGATTTACTCCTTCATTATTTTATTTATTATTGACTAATAATGGTGAACCCAAATTAAAGAAGCAATCCAACATGATACCCACGTGGAGTGGGAGCATGACATGAATGAGGAGATGGAATCCTTGGAAAAGAATTAGACATGGGATTTAGTCAAGTTGCCAGTAGGTAAGAGATCATTGTAGAATAAATGGGTTTATAGGATAAAGGAAGAAGAGTGTGGATAGAAAAGATACAAAGCAAGGCTTGTGGTAAAATGATTTACACAAAAAGTAGGTATTAACTTTGGTGAGATATTTTCTCTTGTAGTTAAGATGACTTCCATTCATATTGTTCTAAGTTTAGTTACAACAAAATATTTGCATTTAGAACAACTTAATGTCAAGACGACTTTCCTTCATGGTAATTTGGAGGAAAAGATCTATATGCAACAACCGTTTGGGTATGAAGTCAAGGGTAAGGAGAAATTTGTGTGCAGGTTGAAAAAGAGATTGTATGGGCTCAAGCAAGCTCTAAGGCAATGGTATATGAGGTTTGATAGTTTTATGCATGAGCATGGTTATATGAGATGTGAATCTGACCATTGTGTTTATTTCAAGAAGCTTGAAAATGGTAGATATATTATTTTTTTACTATATGTGGATGATATGATTATTATAAGATCCAGTATGCAGGGACATTGGTGAGCTTAAAGAAAAGTTAGCTCACACATTTGCAATGAAGGATTTGGGAGCTGCAAAGAAAATCCTTGGCATGCAAATTCATAGAGACAGGAAGAACATAAAATTGTATTTGTCTTAGGAAGATTATATCAATAAGGTGTTGAAAAGATTTAAAATGCAAGATGCAAAACCTGTAAGTACACCTATGGCTGGACACTTTAAATTGAGCAAATATTAGTTTCCTACATCACATGAGAAGGTTGAGTACATGGCACATGTTCCATATGCTTCAATATTTGGAAGTCTTATGTATGTTATGGTTTGTACTGCACTGACAGGACATTGCGCAATTATTAGGAGTTGTGAGTAGATTTATGGCCAATCCAGTAAAGAGAATTGAAAGCAGTCAATGGATTCTCGAGATATTTTAGAGGGAATTCCAACATGCGAGCTTATGCTATCGAGGATCGAGATACTTGTTTATGTGGATATGTTGATTCAAATATGGTTGGATATTTGGATGGTAGGAGGAGCACCACCGGATATGTTTACACAAAAGGTGGGATGATAGTTACTGGATTTTGAGATTGCAGAAGTTTGTGGCCTTGTATACTACAAAGGCCGAGTATGTTATAGATACAAAATTTAGAAAAGAGATGATATGGATGATAAGGTTCATGAAAGAGTTCAAAAATGAGTAAGAGGAATGCATATTGTATAGTGATAGTCAAAGTGTGATTCATCTGCAAAGAACTTAGAATTTCATTCAAGGATGAAACACGTTCAGTTGAGATATCACTTCATATGGTAGGTGTTGGGGATGTGCAACTGAAGTTGGAGAAAATGCATACAAATGAGAACCCTGCAGATATGCTAATGAAGTCGTTGGAAAAGGAGAAGTTGGAGCTACACTCCACTTCTATTGGTCTTCAAGTTTGAGACTTGAAGAGGGAGAAACAAATCCAAGGAAGAGGATCCAAGGATGGATTTGTACGTTACAGTGCAACAATTTATCTCCAAGTGGGAGATTGTTGAGATGTGGAGCTGAATTGCTTCACAAATAGCTTATTTACAACTTGCAAGTTTACACAATAACCGACGTTAGTCACTGGTCGCCAACCAACATTGGTTGGGACAAACCGTATTGTTGGGGTAGCCAAAGCATTGGTTACTTGTGTGTGAAATGTTTTATTTAGAACACAGGATTAGATCTAACCTTTGATTAAAAGGTGATATAAGGGTTGTAATTACATAGCTAAAGTGCCCTAAGTTTGTATATGCTTATATAAGATAGAAAACTAGGGTTAGAATAGAGAATTAAGAAGATTGAATGAATTATAAGAAAGAATTCTTGGAGAGAGCTCAGAGAATCTTGTAAGAGGAAAAATATTGTACATTGTGTGAGGTGTGGAAGATTAAAGATCTTCAATTGTATATCCTTTGGAATAATATATTGGTTGTTTCTTGGTGGACGTAGCCCACACTGGGTGAACCACGTTATATCTTGTGTATTGTTTCTTCTGGTTTTATTTCCATATTCATTGCTTGTATGCTTAGATATGATTTATATCAATACAACTCGTATGGTCTAACCCCAACACATATGAGTGTCTAGCATACATAGGTATATCCTTCACAAGTGGTAATTGTCCAATGTCACTAACAAGAATGATAGACATGTTACCAAAAGATGTTGTTTTATGATGGGGAAAGCCTCTCGACAGATTAAGTCAATAAGGAAAAGTAATTTGGGGCCAACGAAGCTCATTTCATCAATGAGAATATATTTAACATGTTTGAGAGAGTCTAAGAAACTTTATAGCGACTATCCTTCTAAGAAATTTCATTCCCTTGATAGGGATTCAAAGGCATGTTATATGGTGGATATGCTAATATTGAAGGTGGCAACACCGATTGACATCAACATGAGCAAAGGGAGTTATTTTAACTTTGTGGAAGAAAGTATGGTTTTCATAGTATTGATGAGATATGATTCCCATGTTTCAATAATAACCTTAATATTAATTTTCAAAAGTGATAGTTTCTACACATGAAGTGTCAAAGAATAATATTAAATACAAGTTGTTTCCCTAGCAATGAAGGGCTTGTAAGATGACCTGATATATTACAAGGATGAACAACAACATTTTTCCAACTATTATGGATGTTAAAGTCACTTGTGGCCCAACATTTCCAAGTCATCAAGCCTCATGTTGTTCTTTAAGATGGAGTTGTTATAAGAGTTGACATTTGTCCATTGAATAAGGCCAATGTTAGTTTCATGTTCATCAAATTATTCCTCATTTAAACTTTATTATAGTGTGGAGAGGGTACAAGTAACATGCCATGAACGCTAAGAGATATTCATGAATTCTCAATAAGAAATAATTTGTTCTATTGATGCCCCAATGTTAGTTAAAATGTTGTGAAATGGTTTGTATAACAAGAGTTTGATCTAAAAAAATCAAAAGAACTTGTCTCTAAGTGGGACCTCAAATAAATGGGGGTTATATGCACAATTGCCACCCCATATCTCTCTTTCCATTTATCGTCATATCGTTTTTTTCATAAGACAAAGTGTAACTTAATGTGCGATAGAGATTCTAGAATAGTAAGCCATGTATGCGTCCATAAAGATTGAGGTTTCAAGAGGCCCATATTCATTATTGGTGACATGGTGCAAAATTTTCTTCTTAATATTTAATAAAACAAATGAGTAGATGTAAAGAAAAAGGGTAGTTTTCACAACATGTGGCAAGACTCTAGTGCACTAATGTTATGCTCAACAAAACTCTTTGTCAAAAAACTTCAAGGGAACGTAGGATGAATTATCAGATTGGGAAACAAATGAAATCCTTGTAAGCATTTAATGATATGATTCATATCATTTCTCAACTTTGGATGTGTATTTTCAACGTATTTCAATACAATATGTCAGGAGAGCATCAACTAGTTGTCAACATTTACTCTCAAAATAGAAAGCATGTCTCAGTTATAGATATTTAGCCTATCATCATTACATGAGGGAAGGCACTTTATTTTCCCTTATTTCTTAATACATAGGGATTACTTTGGGGTTGCAATTCATAGGGGAATTATAACAACAATGGAACTTTGAGCCTTTCTTGCACAAACATGTTTCTTCAAAACATTTAGTGTGTCATTGAACATGGTTAAATAGTTCCTCAAAGTCAAGAAGACAAATAATTGAAAAAATGTACGTTGTGTCCAAGAGGAAAAGGTCATCTTAGATGGAGTGATGAACCAATTCCATTATGTGGAGGTTTTTAGTGGATTCCATGAAGAAACTTATTTTTCAAAGTAATCTTTTGTTATTTCCACAACAATAATGTCTTCCAATTCCAATGCTTGAAATTCAATGCATTCTCTAGCCATAAGAAATTGTGAACATGTGTGGCTTCTCTATATCATCATTCGTGTTTGATAGAAAATAAAAACTTAGCATATTAGAAGGTTTTTGGAATTTCAAAATAAAAACCAAGGATATTGTCATGGCACTTATATTAATAGTCCTTGTTCCCTAAGTACTTCTCTAAAACTTCTTCATAAAATATTGTGAATCTTTGGTGCAAATAAGAAGAAACATGGCGTGGATTGGTAATAATATGTATGATCCTTGAATAGTATGATTCAAATGATTATAGTGGAGGAATGTCAAGGATAAATTTGTGTAGGTTGAGCCATTTAGTGTCAACAACATGAAGAGTGGAGAGCAAAGTGGGGAGCCTATTTTCTCAATTATGTCAAATAGTTCACATTTGCTTTTTTATAATTAAGATTGTATCCTTCATAGTGTGGTGTTAACTCTCATCAAGCTATATTGAAGGCCATCATTTGGAAATTCATGAATTCATTGGGTAAGGTCCCTTGTATTTTCTAGAAAGGTGTCTTCAATATTTCACTTCATTAAAAATTTAATTGTTGCTTAGATCTAGTAACACGTCATAAGGTTAAGTAAAAAGTATTAAAAATGTGGATGGTGCCCAAACCTAATATAGTGGTAATGCATAAAATAAAGAGTATATTCATGTATATGAACATATGTTATACTAGGTTGTTTAAGCATGGCTTGCCCAATAGGAAACAAAGTTACAAATGTCATAGTGAACAACCCTTTTGTGTTGTATTCATCTATTGGTGAAAGACCTAGTTATATACAAGCGGGGAAAATTTTAGTGGCGATTCTTCACTAATTCACAAATATTTAAAATTTTTTAATTTAGATTGGGTGATTTTGAGGAGTCATAAAAAGAAGTGTTTCACCTCAAATTTCCAGGTGCAAGTTACTTTTACGGGTTAGATCGCCTAGTGTCTAAAATAAATCTCAAATTTATGCATGTATATTGTTGATGCCTAAAAGAAAATTAGGTACATTCGCCAACATATAATAGTAAAAACTCAAGCATCTATGAAATTAAAATTCCATAGGGCTCTTTCAACCACTTTCCAAACTCCCATGTGCATATTCTAGACACACGAGAGTAGGAACATGGCTGCATATTCCGCACGCTCAACCGTAAAACTTCCAGATGACCCAATGACATAGTCTAGATGCATGACCATAAATTATAGACATGCATGTGTAGACACCGATTTTTGGTATAATGCCCCTCCGTCATCTCACTTCCCCTCTCGTCTTCTTTTTCTTAAATTTAAATAATTCTCATCCATTTACTTACCCAAATTTAATTAAATATCAAATGGGATCTATATAAAACCATTTAATAATTGATTTTTGGCATCTCTCAAAAATTATTCAATTCATGGGTATTAATGTACCCATCCGACACCCCTTTCTTAAATTCAAAAGATGGAATCTATTATCTCATCTACCATGTCAATCATGCTCCCCACTCCATCTAATAAGTCAAACCGTGGGGCCCACATGATCACAAAGATGCCTCTTAACTCGGTTTATTTTACCCAACCTCGGTTACTCATTAACATGTAGTCTAACCTCGCAATTGGGCTATAAATATGGGCTTTCCCCCCTTCAGAAATTTAAGTTGGAAACTCTGGGAAAATTTTGTTTTGAATTCTAAGCTTCTTATTTATCATTATATCCTCATGGTGCCCTTGTAACGACAACTGCAATCCCCATAATACTCTGCTCATGATTTGTTAGTTCACATAGCATGGTTCTTATTGCACGTTGTGTTTGGATCAAATCAACAACATCATCTACATACCCACAGCGTTAAGTTCCTTTTTTCATCAAATTGCATGTTATTTGTTTATCTTGTATTTTATCATTATTCTTTATCACACGGGATTGACATCCTCCAAGGGAGTTAACATCCTCTTGGAACCAGGATTGTCCGGGCAACCCCCACATATTTTTATCTAATCACATTTGTTTCAGTTTTACAAATCTAGCTTCTTTTATCACGATCTATCTTCTTTGCTACTGTAGATTCACACCCGCATCTAAGGTCCTAAGCCCTCCATCATTCAAAATTTCGGTGGCTTCCAGTATTGGCTTTCACCTATGCGAGAATGAGGTTTCCTATACAACAATGTGGTCTCATTCGGATGCTGGTTGTTTGCTTCAAATGCCCGGTTGTTTTCTCCAAATTCTTGGCTATATAGCTCAAACACCCATCTATAGACTTTAGACACCTGTTGTGTGCTTCAGATGCATGACAATGCGGATGCCTAACTTGCCATCCAAATGATCATTGGTGCCTCACCGAGGTCCAATCTGGTACTCAAAATGTGATGGGAAAATCATAAAAAGGAATCTTTTATCTTATTTTAGCCATCCACAAAAATGGGTCATGCAGATGCAACCGCCATACACACCAAATACATGTATTATGTATTAACTAAATAATTAAGCCTTCTTATTTATTTTCAAATTACAAATTGCAATAATATACTTAATAATACAAATTTCAAAAATCCCTTTTTATGCGAACCCACTGATGATGACATGCCTCCACTTGAGGACAATCCTCATTATGTGCCTACATTAGACAACATTCATGATTACAATATGCAACAAGTAGAAGATATGCCTCCACTTGAGGAAAATCTTGATTATGTGCCTACACTTGATGGAAATTGCATTCATGATTATGATATGCAACAAGGAGAAGACATTTCTAGTCATCAAACACCAACTTCAACTAGAAATTCTACTGTCAATTCTTTAAAAAGGAAGAGAATAGATAACATTCCCAATGATGAGATCCACCAAACTGAAGATATTTCTACACATAGTGATCAAACACCTATTACAGGTGATAATACAACCCAAAAATATGTGCAAAGAAAGAGAAGTAGATGGACCATTGGAAGGTCTTTTAAGTTCGACTAGGAAGCTAAGTATCCATTCATTGAACCAATATAACCAAAAAAGGTAATGATACTCTAACAAAATGTAAATGTAGGCTGAAATTTAACGGTAACCCCTACTTGTCAAAAGGAAAATTCATGACGGTTTGGTCATATATCTACATTTCAATTTACGTTTTTAGTAATATTCTAAATATAATTGATATACATCATTTTTAAAGAACTTTAGAATGATGAAATTATTACTTGTTTACATTTCAACCTTATGTATATGAAGTTATTACTGGTTTAAAATGTATATTGCTAATTTTATAACTAAAATCGGTGCTTTGTGTCGTGGCAATTTTCAACTTGTATTTAACAAAACTTCTATTTTTGTAATCTTGTTTTATTTTTCAAAAAATAGAAATTATAATATGCAATGTTTCTATGTTATCCAAAATAATTAATGTCCCTATATTGATGTTTGTATCAAGCTTCTTCTTTGATGTTTGTAGAAAGATTCTTCAAATTTTGTTTGAAAATTTATAATTATCAGTTAACAACACTAAAAACATGAATTGAAATCTGCATATTACAATGGGAAAAATGAAATAAAACACATTCACAATATCTAGTATTTTTTTTGAGAAAAATAAAGAGATGGTGTGCGTTCAATAAATTCATAAAAAAATCTAAATTTAAACTTGGAGTTATTACACCAAGTTACTAAATAGATAAAAATTTCAATCTAAAATATTTATTACTTTCACTTCAAAAAAAATAAAGCTAATTGTTGAATATTGTATTTGGTTATTTCTAAAAAAATTAAACAAAAAAATCACTATCAAAGTCATATATATAATATTTCAAAAATGAATAAAAATAAATTTAATTTCTTATATATATATATATATATATATATTTATATTTGACTATTAGAAAATTTTACGAGTTTGTAAATAATATAAACTTTCAAAATTACAGTTTGAATAAAAATTTACTGTCTAAATTTCTTGTTTGTTTTTATTTATTTGTAATTAACAATTGAAATATGAAAAAATGGTCCACAAACCATCAAATTCTAGGCCTATGTAAATGTATTATTTGTAGCTGGAAACTTGGAAAGGAACACAAAATGCAACTCAAGCTAGACACAATTGAGAAACATTATGGTAAAATATATGTATCAGTTAAACAAAAATATGGTCAAATAAAACAAACACACAAATGGAAAAATGCAAAAGAATGCATGCATGTAAGATATGCAACAGAGTCTATTTGACAATATTTTGAAAGGAAAAAGGATCTAAAGCAAAATATTCATGAGCTTGAATCTCAAATCTTTACAAATGGTATGGCCTTAGAGGATCAACTTGTAGAAAAGAAACTACTATTTAAGCCGCATACGGTTTGTAGTAGGGAAGAAAATTTTTGGAGACTCAAATCCATGGCCATTTGGCTGAAAGAGGGGATAGAAACAAAAACAATTCCATATGACCGGTATGAAGCACAAAGCATGCAATAGGATAATGGAGGTCTCAAAAGGAAGCGGTATTGTTATCAAACATCCTAAGGACATCAAAGTTGAAGTTCTTAGATTCTATGAAAATTTTCTTAAGGAAAATAGTGCTTATAATGGAGAGGCAACCTCTTTTCTTTTAGAGGCCATTCCAGGAGACAACATAGATGAACAAAGATTCAAAAACATTACCAAATTAGTCACTATAGAGGAGCTTCAAAAAGATGTATTTTCTCTTTAAGGTGATAAGGCACCGGGTCCTGATGGGTTCTCTGCTAATTTCTTTCAAAACTTCTAGGAAATACATTCGGAAGACCTTTTCAAGGCAATAAATAAGTTCTACGAGACATGATACCTCCTCAAGGAGCTGAATAACACTCACATTGTGTTTTCTCCAAAAACATGAATGTTAAAGACTTTAAGGACTTCCATCCTATAAGTCTGGTAAATGTGATTTATAGAATCTTTACTAAGATTATTGCCATAAGAATCCAGTCCATTCTTTTTGATATAATCTCAAAGCAACAAAGTGGCTTTATTAAAGGGAGGATAATACAAGATGGGGTGATCATGGTGCATGAAATTTTTCATTCAATGGATAAAAATAAAAAATATGGTATAGTAATGAAACTTGACATGAACAAGGCTTTTGATAGAGTTTCTTGGCACTTCCTTGATAAGGTTCTAGCCAAATTTGGCTTTCAAAATAAATTCTGGAAGATCATCCAGGCTTGCATTTCTACGGCTAGATTTTCGTGAGTGGTCAATGGTGAGTGATGGGCTTCTTTTCCATAAGAGGGTTTAAGGCAGGGGATATCCTATATCCCCTCTTCTCTTCATTCTCATGGCTGATAGCCTTAGCAGATCCATTACCAAAGCTATTAATGAAGGCCTTTTAAAAGGAGTTAGACCTACTTTTGCTAACCAAACTACCTCACATCAGCAATTTGTTGATGATACAATTCTACTTTTGATGGCCTCCATCCTTGAAGCTAAGGCTATTAAGTCTATTCTAAAATTCTATGAGTCTGCCTCAGGTCAAGAGGTTAATTTTGATAAGAGTTCCATCTTCTTTTTCAATACTCCTCTGGAACGGAAAAAATAATCACTCATATTTTGGGTTGTAAAATTAGTTCACTACCTACAACCTATCTAGGACTACCTCTTGGAACTAATAAAGTTCCCATAACAGTTTGGAATGGTTTACTTGACAGGTTTCATAGGAAAATGGCTGGATGGAAAGGGATTATTCTCTCCAGTGCTAGAAAATGTCTCCTTATTAAAAGCACATTTCAGAATTTACCTATCTACATTATGTCTCTGTACAACACCCTACAGTAATTATGGACAAAATAGAAAGGATCCAAAAAAATTCTATGGCAAGGAACAAAAGAAAAATTTAGGTATCACTTGGTGGCATGGGATCAAGTTTGTACACCTAGAAGAATAGGTGGGATGGATATTAAGGACATCAAAAAAATGAACATGGCTTTAATTGTAAAAATGGAATGGAGAATGCTAATAGAGGAGAAATCTTGGATTGAATTAATCAAATTTAAATACCTAGCTCAACAAAACATGAATTCTTTCCTTTATGATGATCAACTACCTCATGGATCTATTTTCTAGAATAACTTGACTCAAATGAGGAACTTTATCAAGCAAGGATGTAAATGGAAAGTGGGAAATGGTAGTGATATTCAATTTTGGAGTGATAACTAGACTAACTTCATTCTAAATGATAGCTTTAGCTCTATTAAGGATATCTTAGTTCAAAAGTATGGAACTAAAGTCAAATACTACATTGAAATGGAGGGAAATAGAAGAAGATGGAAGTAGCTTAGTGTGGAGGTGAATGAGCCAAATCCCATGGTTTCCTCTCTCCAAGAGTAGTTAGATATCATACCTCTTAATCAAATTGATGTCAAGGATGAGCTTGTTTGGAGTAACTCATTTGATGGTGAATATACAATCAAATCAGGATACAATTCTTTTTTGAAAATATTCATTGTGATTTCAAGTGGAGTAGAATTTGGTTGCCTGAACTAACTCCCAAAGTCAATTTATTTTTTGGCTTGTCCTCAGAGGTCAAATTCTCATGAATGATAATTTAATCAAAAGAGGATTTATCATGCCAAACATGTGTTGCATATGTAAAAAGGAGGTGAGGACATTAAACACCTTTTTCTACACTATGAGTTTGCTTTAAAGATATGGAGTTTTTCTTTTTCAAGATTCAATATTTGTTGGACCTTGCCAAAGGAATTTTCACAAACTTGGGAAAAATGGGACCCCCTATATAAACATTGTTGATTAATCGAATCTCACATTTAGTGAAGGAAATACGAAAGGTTCACGTGGAAGAGAAAAGCACATTCAAAGGCGTGGAAGTATCGAAAAGGATCACGCGTGAAGAAGAGAGATAGATTCGGGACTTAGCCATTTTCACGATGAGGATCTATTTTGGAGATAGCATGTGGAGCACACAAACTAGTCAAAGACTTGCGCGACACGCATTGGCTATTTTTGGAGGATCAGCTATGAAGTGCTTTACATGGACACAGTGAGAATAGATCTACTATTGTCAGTTAACTAAAAGTAGTCTATTGTTAGCACACTTGCATGTGTGGTTATTTTTGTAATGGTGCGTGGCTAATAATAGCATGCGACCTATTTTGGGATTAGATAAGTAGTGAAGGAAAATATCCACCCTTATAAATATGTAGTGAATTGTGTAGCATAAGATATACGTGTGATAACTAGGTTATAGTGAGATTATGCTGAAAATTTTGTTACACGCATGAGCATATACTATTGTTATTATAAGGAAGCTTATGTGTATTATTGCATTTAATATAATGGAGATTATGGATTGAATCAAGGTGTTATCATGGTTATAGTTCAAGTATTACATGATTGATTTCATCATGGTTATCTTTTAAGTATGTTATTCTCTAGATCTAGATCTAAACATGCATTGTAGAATGATATATTAGTCATATATTTGAATACTTAAAGTATTCATCATGCTAACATCCTACAACAAAAACCCTAAAGAGGGGCCTAGTACCTTTGTGCGCTTTGAGTGAGCGCTTAGTCTAGGCTTAGTAATGTGCCAGCACATCCTGGGATTGTATTGGTGAATTCTAGGCTGCATCATTAGTTACATTCTTTCCGCTAGGACCTCTTTTTTAGTTTTTAGGATGGTTCACAAGAAAGACATATTGGTTGACCTTAGCAAGTGTTGAGGAGTGGATACATGATCTAGAAGAAGAATACGCACGGCTTTTCAACACTAGATTTGAGTTTAACGCACACGTGTGGCTAGAACATAATCTGTATGATAGTTTATATGAGAGATTTTTTGCTATCTTTCCAGTAGAATTGTACGAGTGGCTGATTTCTTATACATCTAAGAAGAATTGGAGGTATCACACACATGTCTAGATGCATGAAGAATTTTAGGCCCTTTATGATGCTGATCTGATTTGGAATCACGTTGTGGATACGTGGTTCTATGGTTTTTTGGTAGTTATATCTTGGAGTACTTAGTTTCCACTTATTCGTACTAGAGGCAACTGAATTCCAGTTTTACGATATCCAAGGGGAACTTACGTATAAGGCATTCCACTGGTGATCAAGATCTTGATGGTAACTTTTAATTTAGAGAGTAAATCGATGGCTAACTAAACCCCACCACACATGGGGGCAGGAGCAGGGTTGGTGAAAGATGGCATACCTAGTGGCAGAAAGGAAGAGAGAGGAAAGGTGGCTTAAGTATAATGAGGCACGTGAGAGGGAGGTAGAGAAGTAGCGTGACATTACAAAGTGGATGGCATTGAGGAGAGAGATGGCTCATGAAGGATTTAGAGCTCACATAGGAGACGTGGAGCCAAAGCATCAGGAACTCCCCCATCTGGGAAAGCATGATAGGGATCCCTCCTCTTCCTCATGTAGAAGTGTGCTACCAAAGACAACTTGGGCCACAGGCGCGCATCTGAATCCACCTGGCAACCTTGCCCTTGCGCTTGGTTTTCCAGTATCTAGTACAACAAACAATCAACAAGATAACTCAAGCAGTGGGAGAGTATGATCAAGTATTATAAGAGGCACAACGATGGTAGCGCAAAAATGGCTTTGTTGTTATATGGGAGTACCTTTTTGGGTGTATCATCAGCGTAGAATTTAGGTGCGCAAATTTTTGGACTATCTCTTGGGAGTGGTAACGCTTCACAGACTATCAAAGTATAGTTCAGTTCTACTATTGGGACACATGGAATTACATCTTTTGGTCCAACCCCAGCTACAAGTTTGGGATCAGGAGGCATAGGTAGCTCTAGTTCTAACAGATCTGGTGGTTCTGGAGGTAGAGGAAACACATGATGTTCTAGATCAGGTGGGCAAGGTCCGCACCAACCCCAGAATATTTACATGGAGATGTCTCTTCATCTCCCAGAATATAGGGGCATAGAAGATGCTGCTGAACATGTGCATATGTGTGAAATAATGTGGTGTGTAAAAGGAGTCATGGATTCGAGCGTAGGGCAAGTCGGTTTTTACTACTAGGTTATAAGGGCACACACACGGCTAGTAAGTATGACCTTTATCAGACTTGCGTAGACTATACAGCTTTAAAAGATGCATTCCTTAAAGAGTTTCACATCCCTGAGTTTGAATAGAAGAGTATAAGTGCACTCAAGGATATTAAGAAAGGCACTACTAAAAGTGTCAGAGAGTATGATGCCCATTTTAAAACATTGTTATCTAAGATTTATTATGACATACACGCAAGCCAACATGCACAATGGTTCATTGGGGGCTGATTACCCCTTTTAGGAGGGAATTATCATATAAGACATACAATGATCTTTGCGAAGCACTCAGAAGCACCTTACTTACATTGAGGAAATTGGAAGCATAGACATTGGGGTGAGCCCATTTTTAGAAGCACAAATCACAGCTATGGCAAAATAATTGGAGAAACTATCAACAAATTCAACACATGAGATGCACATAGGGATTTGGTGCACATATTGTGAAGTAGAAGGTCACACAAAGGATAGTTTTCCTCACAGATTAGTGTGCTCATTGCTTTTGGATTGTGAGATATGCCATTTAAACCATATTGCTAGCTACTGCCCATTATTACAACGCACGATAAGGAAGAACATTTCAAGCTATTGTAAAATCTATAGGTCTACGACTCATGACATGGAATATTTTTGGCTGATTGATCGATCCATGATGCTATAGATATTTATGTATGAAAAACAAGAGTCTCGAGATAACTCCAAAGGAAAGAATGAGCATCGGGACTGGATCACAATCGGGCGTGCTATGATCGAAATGAAGGGCATTTTGAAGGTGGTCATGGCATAGGTCGAGGATACCTCGGTGGATTTGGGAGATGAGGTCGTGGTGCTAGAAGAAGTGAGTTCCCTCGAGGAACATGTTATACATACTGAGATCTCCCGACCAATACATGCGTGAATGTCCTCAGAATATTACATGTTATTTTTTTGGAAAGAACCATAGCTATGAGGAGTGCCTGAATTTGTATGAGCATCGTAGTAAGAAACATAAACAAGAAAACAAAGGTGCAGGGATGGTTAGGATACAAAACATTGTGGAAAATCAATGGATGCCTAAGTTGGAAGTAGAATCTAAGGCGTTGCAAAGTAAAGCTCATGACCCATGCGTTGTGGCGACACACACCAGAGAAGCATTGCAGCAGAGGCCTACCATCACTAAGGAGGAGGTTCTACATGCACGGTACCCAGATCCTACCCATCAGAAGGAGGTATACCAGGAAACCATTGAAGTTCTTAGGAATCTTTAGGGTGAGATACAATACTTAAAAGAGCAATCACAAAAGATGGAGCAAAATAAAACATTAGAGACGATCCAAACTAATATGGATGATTTGAGAGAAGTTTGTAAATTGTTGTGCTAGGAACATATATTCCACTTTATTAGGGAATTGGTTAAAAGGAAGGAAACACTCCATGCGTAAGTCTTTGAGACCGGATGGCGAGATATTGCATGCAAATCTTCCCCCTCATAGCCTAGACTATGACAAGGAAATAACTCGAATGTTGTTGTGGATGGGTGGCTCTTGATTAATATATTGATTGATACAGGGCACAAAATTTAATGTTCTTACCTTAGATGCATGGGTACAAATGGGGAGATCTCATTACAACCATCCTCTAATGTATTGTTCATGGATAATTGGACTAAGGCCACTCCCATCGAGTTTTGAAAGATGCATCGATTACCATTAAAGGAGCCATGTTCACTAGAGATTTTGAGGTTTTAGCGATGGTAGATTCGGATAGATTCCCAACTCTATTGGGGCAACCTTGGTGCTATGAAAATAATGTTGATCTTTGGTTCAACAAGGGTTGTATCGAGTTTTGAAAATAAGGAGGAAAGATTTATCATCCCTCTAATAGATGGAAAATTTGCACCCAATATTGAGCCCGTAAGTGAAGAAGATCTGAATAGGATTTATGTATGCACCATCGAGATCCAGAGATGCTTGAGCTAGCTAAAGAATGAATAATTCAGTAGGAGGATGCACAGTCTATTAGCGATACTACAAGTGTTGTTTGTGATAATTAGGCTCATAGAACTTATGAGTTGGTAGGGCGCGAAGTCAAGAACATATTTCCTAAGTGAAGAAAACTATGTTATGTCAGAAGGATAGGTAACAACTCGGTAAATTGTTACACCGGAGAAGGAGATCTTATGGTATTCCTACACGCCATGGAGGAACAGTGGATAGACCCGTTGGAAAGAAGAAATATGCTATCATATACTCTACATGGGAAAACAACACACTGGTGTGTGGCCCACAAGGATAATATTATAATATGGAATGAAATTAAGATTGCTCTTGCTAGTAGGTTCTTCAAGAGTAATGCACCTACCCAAATCTGCACTTATCATGGTAATCAACCTTTCAGCACCACGTTCATAAGTGTGAGAGACTCGGAAGAGGGGCATGAAGCTTTACCACCTTTGTTATGGGTGCACAAGTTTTATTCCACTTTACAAGGATGCATGCATGCTTGGTATGTTTATACAAAACTCCATAGAGAGAATGGAAATTGGTAGGATTTAATTGCGGGAATGGACTAGACTTCTTCTCTACAAATCCTCCAGGTGGAAGAAGCATTAAGATTCATAAAGCATTTAATTATGGGAGATAGTGCCAAGGCGAAAGAACTCCTTCAAGAGTTATTGGAAGAAGGAAACTCATGAGCATGTCTTGTTAAAGAGATAAATACCGATGCCACACTACTTCAACGCACTTGCCTTGAGAAAAAAAATGAAAAATGGTCTACTTAGTGGATGACAAAGGAGTAGAAAATCTGGATGTAAACCATTCAACAGTAGGCGTGAGGTATTAGACAAGTGCGAGATAAGACCACATGTGCTTATCATGAACCCGTGAAGACAAAGAAGGTGAATATTGGATCAAATGCTTGAGCCTAAGGAAGCCATAATTAGAGACTATTGGTCAGACTCTGAAGTGGCAAAAATTATAGAGTTACTAAGGGATTATTAGGACTTATTCCCTAGGGGGTACCATGAACTTAAAGGCATGCATGAATCGTTAGGGGAGATGAAGATAAAGCTTAAAGAGGGTGCATGCCCAGTTAGAAAGAGACCCTATAAGATGAACCCCAACTTGCGCGAAAAGGTCAAAGAAGAGATTAAAAAAATGTTGAAGTCTGGAATTATCAAGCCCCTTGATGAGTCAGAATGGGTTAGTCCAATGGTGATTAGTATCAAGAAGGATGGATGGATTAGGATCTGCGTGGACTACATGGAGCTGAATGTTACATGTGTAATTGATCCCTTTCCCATGCCATTCACTAAGGAAATACTAGAAGGTGTTGCAGGGCGCGAGATCTATTTGGTTACAAATGGGTTCTCTGGTTTCATCAGGTTAGGATTGCCCAAGAGGATTAGGAAAAGACTACTTTTACTACTAAATGGGGTAGCTTCGCCTATACTATAATGCCTTTTGGTCTGAAAAATGTGCCTGCTATATTTTCACACATAGTTGTTCAAGCATTCAAGGAATTTATTCACAACTTCTTACATGTTTATTTAGATGATTGGATAGTGTATGGATTAGTTAAGGATCATTGTGACAATCTACGCTTAATGTTTGAAATATGTAGACAGTTGAGTATCTATTTGAACATCAAGAAGTGCATATTTTCTACATCGTTTGGAATACTATTAGGACACATAATCTACAAGGAAGGTTTGTTGGTTGATCCAACCAAGGTTGCAATCATTATAGGCCTAAGAGAGCCTACCAATCAGAGTGAGGTGCATGGATTTTTGGGTCATACAAGATATTACAAAAAGTTTATCAAAGGATATGCCAAAGTTTCCACACCGTTAGAGGAGTTACTAAAAGGGAAAGGTATGTTCTATTGGGAGAACCGCAACAACACACATTCGAGACATTAAAGGAGAAACTTACTACCACGCCTATTCTCGCATTTTCCTTCGTGGGACCAACCATTTCATGTACATGTTAACGCCTCTAAGCACGACCATTGGCGCAATGTTGGATCAACTCTCGGAGAAGGTATTGTAGATCATTCTATCTGTTTTAGTAGTAGAAAGATGACTCTATAGAACATAATTACACAACTACAGAGCGCAAAGATTTATCAATTATCTATGCACTACATAAGTTCGATAATACCTACTAGCTACACCATTCATCTTTTATATAGATCATGTTGCATTGAAGAATTTGGTAAATAATCCCATTTCTACAAGGGCACATATGCGAGATGGGTACTCTTATTTCAGAATTCAATTTCATAGTTGTGGTAAAACCAGGGAAAAGTAATTCTAGACCAGACCATTTATCCAGAATACAGTTAGGAGAAGAAGCATAGGAAATTGAAGATACCATGCCGATGCATTGTTATACCGTATAAAACGAGTGCCATCGAACTAGAGAGGACATTGTTGTCTTTCTACGAATAGGTATGACACCAAAAGGAATGAAATCCTTGGAGAAGAAATAACTTGCTATACACGCAGCCCCCTATATGTTTATTAGTGGTGACCTGTACAAATTAGGTCAGGATGAAGTATTACGCCGTTATGTATTGGAACATGAGTGCACGGATATTATGGAAGAAGCTCATGGTGGTATTGTAGGTGGCCACTATGCAGGTGATGCCACTACACACAAGATTCTACTTGCTGGATTATGGTGGGAGAACCTATATAAATATTGTAAGGAATTTTCTAAGGCATGTGATCATTGCCAGTGTCTTGGGAAACTAGGTCAATGAGATGAAATGCCTTTAAGACCCATTACTAGTGCATAACCATTTGAGAAATGGGATATAGATATTGTGAGTCCTATTTCACCAGTTGTGCACATGAACTAGATCGCACTACATCATAACTTGCACTGACTATCTGAAAATGTGGGTAGAAGTAACACCTACAAAGGATTGTACAACAACTACATTAGCCATGTTTCTTTGGGAAAATATTATTACAAGGTATGGATGTCATTTAAGTTTGACCAGTGATAGGGGCACACATTTTCTTAATGAGACAATAAGAATTTTATTGGATGGATTCATGATTGCACACCATAAGAATACACCCTATCATCCTTAGGAAAATGGGACTGTTGAGGCTTTTAACAAAATTTTGAGCTAGACATTGACAAAAATTTGTGATGGTGGAAGAAAGGATTAAGATGATAAAGTATCTGTAGTACTTTGGGCATATCAAACAACATATAAAAGGTTAAACAAAGACACACCATTTCAGTTATTGTTTGGCGCAGAAGCAGTTCTTCCGATGGAATTTATGTTACCTTCTTTGCGTATTGTACGCCTTTGGAGGTCTAGGCGATGAGAAAGCATTAGAAGAATGGATTGAAAAGTTAATAAAGTTGGATGATTAATGAGTCATAGCATGTTGGAGTAAAAAAAAGAAGGCCGGGCATAAAGCATGGCATGACAGTACACATCAGGGATAAAAATCTTGAGATAAGACAGATGGTGCTCCTTTATGATTCTAAATTTTTATTCCATCTAGGAAAACTCAAGGTACATTGGTTGGGGCCGTATGTTATCACTCACATACTCGAATCAGGTGCGTGTTAGTTAGAGGCACTTGATGGAATACGATTACTGGTTACTTCAATGAGAGTAGGTTGAAGTTCTACTATAAATAAGTCTTCTTGGTGTTTGTAATAAGGCAGTGTTGCCATTTAGATTAGGTTTTCAATTCTACATTTCTTTAATATGTTTCCTTCTTTATTGCTATGCTTTGGAAATTTAGTTGGTGTGTTTGTAAATAAGTGCATTTACACACCAGAAGCTAATTACTATTTAAAGAGTTTTTATGTGTAGAGGACTTTGCACATACCCTTAGTGTGTGGTAGGTTGTTAATATCCGTGCACAGGACTGATGGAAATAAGTACACATGAAAGGAACTATCTACAAGTTCTATTCAAGGTTGGATAATTGAAAAACAAAAGATATTACTTCTGACATGGGTACCATAGATAGAGATGAATGAAGAAACAAGTATAACGTGATGTTAGCGAGAGGTTGGGAAGACTACCGGTGGAAGGCGCGGTGATGAGGTACTCAGGCATATGGAAGCGTCTTTGAAGAGAAGTTTGCGCCAAAAGGTATGAGGGTGCTAGAAGGTTATAGCTTGGCGTGAAGATGTACCGCATAGAAATAATGAAAATGGTCGATTAATGAGAGGATTGTTGGTAGGTGAAGGAACAATAAATGTACTAAATTTTTGAAATTCTATATAAGGATGGGATGTGAGTTCATTTTTACCATTACAATTGAGAGAATTTGAAAAGTTTTAAGTGCAAATGAGCCGAGAAATTGTGTTGAGGTGCGAAGAGTGTGAAACTAGACATGGAGAGAAGGGTTGTGCATAGGAGAAGCTTACATTCCCATAGGTGAAGGGTTTGAGCAAAAGTAGACACATTACAAATGAGCTAGGGCATGCGATTTCCACTAGGGCACAAAGATTTAAACTAGGGTTTCAACTGTTATGTTTGTGGATCCTATTTTCATGTTAGAGTGTGGTACACCTTCTATGTGTTATATTGTAGTATATGCTTCGTCTGGAGTGGATATCACTTCATTAGGATAGCTTTGGAGGAAGTTAAGTTGAAGTTGGAGAAGATTCATACCAGTCAGAATCCTGCAAACATGATGACCAAGGTGGTCACAAGGGATAAACTAAATCTATGTTTAGCTTTGGTTGGCCTTCGCGGATGATAGTGAAGGGTTGAGAAGCTTTCTCAGTGGAAATCAGTCTCCAAGTGGGAGATTTTTATGTTTGTGGAGCCTATTTTCATGTTAGAGTGTGGTACACCTTCATGTGTTACCTTCTTTCTCGTGTTGTGTTATTTATTCGCACTTTTATTTGAGATCTGTAATATTTTCTGCATATTAGTTTCTACTATTGCGATTCTGTAAGGGATTATTCTACATATTTTATCTCTTATTTCCTAACATCAACTTGCTTGATTACAGAGGGAAGAAAAGAGAGATTTTTCAAATGGCACCAAAGAAAGCACCCACAATAGGAGATAAAGGGAAGAAGAAGGTTAAAGTGGAAGAAGAAATTGCTCCCGCCGAGAGTAATTTCTCAGAAATGCAGTATCCAAAGGGCGTGATTTTGGGACAAGAATGGGATTCCCATATCAGCCAATGTAAAATCAACGATTACTATTTAACCTAATTCTTGAGCGTTTCTAAGAATGTTGACGAAACAAATAGGGTAACGGGCATAGGAGGAACACACTCATTGAAATTTTGGTTACAGGTTATTGTGTGCGTATGACTTCTAGATCCACAACTGATCGTGAGAGATTCCTTTTTGCTTGGAGGAACTACCTGAAATGGAACACAAGACCACCAAATAAAAGCTAAACAATATATGCAGTGGACTACCTAGCGTGTGCTAGATCTGGGAAGTGTGATACTTCCTAGACGGTTGTTAATCCACTATTTTAAAACAACTTAATGCAGATAATAGAGTAAATCCTACTGTAGTCAAAATGATTTAGGTATCTTATTCATCTACAATAAGAAAATTTGTTCACAACAAGCTAGGCTATGATTGAATCTGAAGGTCAAGGTCACTGTCGAGGTACTGGTACTAGTCAAGGTCAGGTTCTGGGTGGTTTTAGGTATTTGGTGGAGGTTTTAGGCTTTATATAGGTTTCTAGTAAAATACATAGAGACCAACGTCATTTTAGGTTAACCGGCGATGATTTAGGATAACGGCGGCATGATTGTGGGTGGCCGCATCGGTATGGTCGGGTTCAAGAAATTCAATAACACTTGGTTGGGTGATAGGTCTGAGGTTGGATGAAGATATAAGGGCAATGGCAAGATCCGTATGGATCCTGGATATGCACAAGAATGATGAAAGTCTGGATATGGGTAGTTCAATGGTGTGGGTAAAGAGATGGTCAAGTTTGCATGGAGATAAAATGGTGGGGAATGGAAATGGGAATGAAACTAATAAAAAAGTGAAAGGATCTACTAAAACGATAAGGAACCAATGCGATTAACAAAACTTACTATTTGTACAAGCTTGATGCCTAGTTGGTAATGGTGGGTGATCAAATGAACTTGGTGTAGTGTTGGTGCTTCCTGGATGCTCCCGTGAAGGTAGGTGGCTATGTGATTGCTTCAGGTACTAGCTATGGATGTTCTGATGCTTGTACGGATGCTAGTTCTACTTGCATGCAACTCTGGTTTCATCACTTGTTCTCAAAAGATGTCCCTCTCTCTCAAAAAAATGCCAACCTCGAAATAAGGTTATTTTGGGAGTTACATGGTAAGCGAACTAGCTTAACCGGGTGGTTAAGGGTAACCGACATCGGTTAGGGCAGATTTCCTAGGTTTACTAAACTAGGTAGATCCCCTTGATTTTCTAGGATCTCATTTTTTTACTCCATGGATTAGCATGGAAGCTTCCTTCTAATGGGCGGGAATGTGGTTAGAGGGAATGTAGGCATTGATTTTTAGGGTTTGGGTAGGTCTTAGTTAGTTATGACAACTTACTAAGAATAGGTCTTAGGGTGAGGTGGCTTGATGAGGTGTTTAGGTGAGGTGGATATGTGGGCATTATCCCAATTAGGATATTTAAATAATAAATATGGTGAGGATAATGAATTAATTTAATTAAAATAATTAAATTAATATTATAGTGGGGTGAAGAGGGCCATGGCTAGGTGGATGTGTTCAAGGTATTTATTTATCGAGGGACCAAAGGGGAGTGTGACCCAATTTTGGTGTCTACATTTTGCCCCTTTTTGTTGTGTAGCTTGTATTGGTAAGCGATGCTGACAAAAATAAGATGTGGTTGCCCCATGTATGGGTAAAGGTGATCCCCCTCAAACCAGGAACTAATGAGGCAGAAGGAAGAATCGGTGAGTGGTTTGATTAAAAGGTGAATGTGATGAAGAGGAAGGTGGGGTAACGGGGAAAGAAGGAAAAAGGTCCACTCGGGTAATCTAGGTAATGGGTCAGGGTCAAAGGTAGTAACAGTCAAAACACACACACGTATAAACTGCAGCATTGTACTAGGGATGAAGAGCAGGTAAACTCCACATTGTCTAAGGTCGATAGGTTTATCTAAACAAGGTTGCAGTGATTCCGGTATCCAAGGTATAGGATATGGTCAGGAAACACAACGCAGGTTAGGTGTAGAATGTTTAGGTATGTTCCGGTACACTGAGGGTTGGGTTAGGATAAATGGTCATGACAAGAGGCAAGGTAAGGTCATTAGGTCAATCAACATAGGTAATATGTTGCCACAAGGTATAGTGAACACATGAGGTCAAAGGGCACTAGCGATGTTCTAGGTCCAAGAATCTAGGTCACGACATGGGTAGGGCCAAGGTATGGGTAAAATAACGAGTCCCCAAATGAGGATGAGGTTAGGTAGTAAATGATGAGGTCAAGAGGGTGAGGTGAATGGTTAAGGTAAGCGTTGGGTGAGGGAAAGAAAAAAAAAAAGAGTGACGGGTAGGGTAATAGGGTGGAATTGTGGGCAATGTGGAAGAGAGGCTTGATGCCGATCAAGGGTAACCGATGCCGATATAGGGTAACTGACCACGGTAAAGTAAGTAGGGCACGTGATCATGCCATGAAGGTAAAACCAGCATCGGTGAGGTCGAGGGTGTTATAAAAAGAAAAATCCATGTTTTTGCAAATCATTTGTGTTTTAGCAAATTGGGAAAATGACAAGAGAGAGAGAGAGAGAGAGAAAAGGTGGAAAGTGACAGAGTGAGGCTAAGGATTGAGTTGGCGAGCCACATGGCTAGTGAGAGTTGGTTGATAGGTGGATCCATGAGCTAGGTTGGATCAATTTGATTGGATTGAGTGATTGGAGAGCGAGCGGTCATTTGGTGATGGCAGAGGCAGGAGAGGGATCGGGGGACCACCAGTGTAGTGGCCAGAGGTGCCACCATGCAGATGACAATGTGATGAGGTAAGATTCAATCCTACGCTTTGTTTGGTTTAATAGATTGAATTAAAAGTCAGGTAGTGGAAAAAGGGTTTTTCTTTTTGGGGGGAAAATGAATTTTGAATTGTGGTAGGGCGAATCGATGAAAATAGGAATGGGGAGGGAGGTGATTGGGTGAAGAAGGGGTGGGGAAGGGTGTAGGTGAGATTTGGGTAGGATTAAGTGGGTGGATAGGAGCAAAAAGGGGATTTTGAGGAAAAATAGGGGTTGGGCATCACGGTTTTTTGACATGATAGTGACCGGCATCGGTTAGAAGTTAGCCGATGTTGGTGTCAATGCACCAACATTGTATCACACGGTCACACATGTGGTGACCAATGCCAGTTGAAGGGGGACCAGGATCGGTTAGTTAGGGGTAACCGATGCACTGGTCGGAATTGGAGTAAAATGGAAGTATAGGGAAGGGGTCGGGGTGTGTGTAAATAGGTAAGGTGATATTGGGTTAGGTAGGTTCAGTAGGTAGGTCAGTAGGTTAGGGTTGGGTAGGATCGGGTAGGTAGGTTAGGTAGGTTAGGGTTGGGTTGGGTAAGTAGGGAGGTGCAAGTTAGTTTGTGGTGGAGGGTAGGCCATGGGATAAACGGGTAAGTAATGAAGTAGAGGTGGTAGGGTAATGGGAGTGGGTATGGTTGAATGAAAATATGGTCATGTTTGAAGAATGTAATTGTTTGTTGGATGTAGGTGAGAGATCAGCTGAGGATGCGAGATAGGGTGCCACCCCTTCTCGTGATAGTTTGAGGTGCAGTGACAGTGAGGAGTTGTGGCATGTTGAGGAGGTGGGTCTGATTGGGGTCTGACTCTACCAACATGAAGTCTGGAAGTTGAGTCTGATGGTATCCCTCATCAATAGATGGGATGCCGTGACCAACACATTCCACCTACCGATGGGTGAGATGACAGTCACCCTAGGGACGTGTTCAGGATCCTGTGCAGTTACCCATACTAGGGACGCAGTATATTCGATCTCCTCAGAGGCATCTGAGGAGTTGATGCTGATAGTATTTGGGGAGGGGATGGTAGAGCTGACATTCCACAATGACTAGTCTTAGCTATGGAGAGATGTACCTAGCCCGTCTAGAGGAGACGAGGCTAGTAGTATTACTAATGGAGGTAGTCTGCTATTTTGCACTGCCGGATGCAGAGGGTGGGAGATTCCCATGATCACTGATGGGAGTGTTACATGACATGATGATGATGAGGACCCAATTTACCTGGGCGCCAGCATTCCTAGTATAGCTATATAGAGAGCTATGGGTGTATGGGTGGCTCCACAGGTTTAGTCTGTGCTACACTTTCATTCTACATTGTTGGGCTTACGAGCACATTGTCTATGTGCGTCCAGTGGGTATGCCCCAGGAAGATGCTTTTGAGCTAGGTTTTGTGTGGGTGGGATACAGGCGATGGGTACCTGTGATTGGAGAGCGGCGATCAGATAGGGTGAGACATGATGTGGCCCATTACAGGAAGTTACTGGAGGGATTATCTAGGGTAGACATTATATGGAGACCGTATGTGGGTTATCCCTCATATAGACAGATGGCGGAGGAGTTAGCTTGGCCTTCAACTACTCAGATGGATAGAGGGGCACCGTGTAGGAGAGCACGAGATGATCCCCATTGATAGGGTTAGACATAGTTTGGGCTACGACAAGATATACCTCCGGCCTTCCCACAGTACAGGAGAGATGATGTGGAGAGGCCATTGCCTCTACCACAGCCGACAGATCCAACAGGTAGGAGGAGCAATGATAGACCAAGATTGATGATGCCGTGTGACCGAAAGGTATAGACAGTGGTGGGTGGCTCATTTATGAGTAGTACCACCCAGGTCAAGGCAGCTAGATTTAGCCACGATCACAGGCAGTAGAGATGCCCTACAGGGGCAGGTGGCGACCTTGATTACCTAGTTAGGTATGGTGTAGGGACAGATTAGCCACTCGAGAGATAGAGAGGTGGTGAGTTACATGCATAGTGGCTCATCTTCGTGCCCAGATGGCCCATGATGGGGATGGAGATGGAGATGGTGATGATGGTCAGATGGTCGCCCTACATGCACAGGTGACAGGGTTATAGGGCCAGTTAGCCACGACGCAGGCACAAATTGGGTCCTTACATGCCCAAATACAGCACATGAGCAGAAGGCGATGACACCACCACAAGCACTCATAGGGTCCCAGTTCATAGGCAGGGGTGGGAAGGGTCCCACAAGGCAGTGCAGGTCGAGGCCGATGGGGCCACCATAACAATACCTATCCAAACTGGGAGGCGAGAGATGAGGCCCATTATTATCAGGACCAGATGATGGTGGTAGGGATAGATTGTCTATCATATGCCAAGTACAGGGCATAGCAGGCCTCTAGTGAGAGGACCCGATCACGCACCCATAGTGTGGAGAGCACAGGGGGCATCGAGCCCCAAGACATGGTCAAGGTGAGGCCACCAATTCCGTAGGCTAGTTCCAGTTGATGTACCAACAGGGACCCAGCCACCACCTATGATGGGTGGGGAGATGTTAGCAGTCACCAGATAAGGGCCAAGGAGGCAAAGGGGACAAGCAGATAGATATGGAGGATGTCCACCACGATGACACCTGATATATGGCTCCTGATTTTGATGTAGTTTTGATTTTGATATATACCGGCTGCGTGTTGAGTGTTGTTATATTTTTTATCACATACCGACATGTGTGTGCCAAGAGAGTGAGGATGTATGAGAGTTTTTTATTTTTGAGCATATATCGCCTGCATGCCGAAGATGGTGAGGCTGTATATGAGAGTTTTGGAGAGATACACTTTATTTGATATTCATGTATATTGTATGGACATCCAGATTTATATGATGAGATGGATGATTTGATGATTTGCGGATGATGCTTTGATGTTGATAGACTGTGATTGTTTATGCATAGATGGATGAGTGATAGGTGTGTTAGGCATGGTTGAGTTAGGTTGGTGTTAGGCATGATGGAGTCAGGTCATAGGCATGGTTGAGTTAGGTTTTAGGCATGGTTAAGTCAGGTTGTAGGCATGATTGAGTTAGGTTTGTAGGCATGGTTGAGTTAGGTTGGTGTTAGGCATGATGGAGTCAAGTTTTAGGCATGGATTGAGTTAGGTTTAGGCATGGTGGAGTCAGGTCATAGGCATGGTTGAGTTAAAAGTGGGTGAGTTTGTAATTCATTAATGTGTGTGGTTAATGATGATATAGTCACTTGTGAGATGTTTTATAATATATGCATGATGATGGTAAATAAATGGTAGTCAAAATAAATGTATGTTGTAATGATGATAAAAATGTGAAGCAACTTGTTGTTTGTTTGGTTTAATTTCCAATTTTGGATATAAAAAGGAAACTAAGTAGGGTCAAATGTGATTTAGGAAAATGAAAGATGAATTGGTTAGGGTAGAGAGTGGCCGAGCTAACCTTCAAGGGCCCATGCCCTCGGAGTGTTGCTACATAGTCCCAGTGAAAAGGGACCTCAGGCCGATGTAGTTCTCCCATAAGCTAGGGAAGAATATGAGGCGGTATGAGAATGAGATGGTAGGTCATAGGCATAATTTGGGTTTAGGTCTATTAGGTGTGGGTGAGTTGTGGGTAACTTGGTATAGGTGATTTCGATGGTGGTAGAAGAAGAAGGTTACCCCAAAGGTAAGTGTCGAGGACTAAGTCTTGTATAAGGTAATCAATACGTAATAAAGAAGGTTAAAAGATAAGAGGGGCACGAAAGCCACCTGATTGGTGAGGATCATGACAAGTAGGTCATACCTTAGAAGAGGTGATGAATGTAAGACCCTAAAGACATTGCATGATTGATTGTTCTAAGGGTGAAAAGTAGTCACATGATCACCAAATGGCATGGTTCCGAGAGGTCCCTTGAGGTGGTAGGAAATGGGAGTGTGAATGGTGAGAGGGGTGAAAGGTGGTTAATTTTTATATGGTATGAGGTAGCATGCTCTTTGGGCAAGAGATCCAAGGTCACAATGGGCAAGTCCATGACTAAAAGGCTTTCTGTGTTGACTTGTATTTGAGATAGACTAATCGATCGATGTGGGAATTCTATATGGGATGAAGAAATTAACTCCTTGAGGTCTTCATGAAGTTGATCGATGCGGAAGCTTTAGATTCTCTCACTTTTTTTTTTGAAAGAGATTTACATAGTTGTCCTTCGAGGGAGCAATCTATTTATAGTAGTGATTGCGAGAGAGGAAGATGTCCTTTTGAGGGAGTCATCTTTTTATTAGAAGTTTGACTCAAGGAGTTGGGTCCCATGTGAGGGATTTGAAGTCATGGACAAGACCAAGGTGAAGAATAGGATTCTTGTTCAAAAAGCAGGTGAAATGACCATGGGATCTCATCTAAAGGTAGACAAAAAGTATCCATGAGAATCATGCTATGTGCAACGCCATGGTACACATATTCAAGAGAAGATAACAAGTGATGGGTACACACATGATTCTTGTTTAATCATTGGTGAGGTGTAAGAAGTGGATAGCACTCAAGGGATGAGCATGGAAAGAGGAAAAAGGTGAGGTAGGACTAAAAGTCAATAGTAGAATGGTCGAAGATGCAAGGCATTAAGGGGCTTAGGTTTGGGTTTACCATCGAGTGAAGATAAACGATAAGCACCTGATCCGTAAGTATGGGTCACGATGTATGGTCCAAGCCAATTAGGAGAAAATTTTCCCGTTTACTTTTTTTCTACTTTGGTTACGTGTTGATTTTCTTTCAGGACAAGATCACCAACGTGAAAGGTTCGTTCATGGACACATTTATCATAGGCATGTTTGATACATTTTTGGTAAACTTGAAGGTGGTCAAGAGCGTTAAGATGATGTTCATCTAATAACTCAAGTTGTGTTAAATGGTCTTGATGAAAGTCATCATCATTGAGCATGTCATGGAGAGAAATGTAGAGTGAGGGAATCTAGACTTCGAGAGGTAGAACAGCCTCTGTACCATAGACCAGAGAAAAGGGTGTGGCAGCAATGGAAGTACGGATACTAGTGCGGTATGCCCATAGGGTGAAAGGAATGTGCATATGTCAGTCCTTCCCAGTATCATTAACCACTTTCATGAGAATTTTTTTAAGGTTTTGTTAGTGGATTCAGCTTGGCCGTTTAGTCTGTGGGTAATAAGGTGATGAGAAACTTAGCTGAATACCGAAGGCGTCGTAAAGTTTTCGCAATGTTTTGTTTTTGAATTGTTTTCCATTGTCAGTGATGAGGCGATGAGGAACACCAAAGTGAAAAATGATGTGATGATTGATGAACTCACATATTTTCTCAGCTTTCGTGGAGATAAGTGGTATGGCTTTAACCCATTTTTGTAGTATTCGGTAGCGGTGATGATCCATTGATGGCGTTGGGAAGAATGGGGATTGATTTCTCCAACAAGATCCAAACCCCACTGAGAGAAGGGCCAAAGGTCATGGGTGACTTATAAGGCATGACTGGGTGTATGATGAAGGTTGGCATGTTGTTGGCATTTTACACAATACTTGATGTAGTCGCAACAATCATGGTTAAGGGTCAGCTAGTAATAGCCTAGGCAAAGAATATGCTTAGCAACAACAAGGCCACTGAAGTGACCTCCACATATGCCATCATGAACTTCCTTAATGGTATAAGGAATTTCAGAACTCGTGAGGCATCGTAAGAGAATACCATCAAATCTGCACTTATAGAGGAGGCCCCCATGATGACGTAATGAGAGACCTTTTTAAGGAAGGCACATTGTCCATTACAGGTGAGATTAGGAGGTAAGATGGAGAGAGAAAGATAGTCAGAGTATTGTTTATACCAAAGGTTTCTCGGTCAGGGGTAGTGGTTCCGATAGAGTAAACATCATGAGGTAAATAAGAGGGTGAATGGAGTCATTGTATGGTGACAAAGATTTTAGAATCGGCAAGCGAAGTGGGTATTTGAGAAGCTTAAGCAAAAGGCCATGGTATCTACAAATTTGTTGGTTGAACGTGGAACGGTTTGAAGGGTGTAATGGTCAAAGGTAGTCAAAAGTATGTCTACATGATGTTTGTACTTTTGAAGTATCTCATTACAACATTGGTATATACCATTGACTTGGTTTATGACCAATTGAGAATCACCAAAGATGTTGATTGATTTGACATCTAGGGCGTAGGTGGCTTGGAGACCTAGTACGAGCGCTTCATATTCAGAAATATTGTTTGTACAATCAAAATCGAGTTTGAAAGACAAAGGCATGGGTTCACCATCAAGTGGAATGAGGATAACACCAGCCCCACCCCCACGTTGAACACTTGAACCATCAAAGAAGAGTGTCATTTGGTAAGCGGGTTCATCTAGGGAAAGGGTAGTAATTGACTCATCTAGAAAGTCAAAATTAGAGGGTTGATCCCGAAATAGGTGCATCAGCCAATTGGTCGGCTGATAGCTTGGCCTTGATGGAATTTTGATGAATGAATTCGAGGTTGAGGTCAGCTAAAAGCATAAGCCATCATGTAACACACTGATTTTGATAAGGTTTGGCATACATGAAGTGTAAGGGGTCGGTGTTGGTCACAACATAGGTTTTGTGGTTGAGTAGATAATGGCGGAGTTTTGTGGCAATGAAAACTAAGGCTAAGCAAATTTTTTTGGGATGGGTGTATCAAGTTTCATAATCCAAAAGAGTATGGCTTATGTAATAAACCACTTGCTCCTTGTGTTATTCATCATTATGAGCGAGCATGGCCCTCAAGGAGTGATTGGTAGCTGAGATATACAGGTAGAAGGGTTTATCGTCCTTAGGTGGAATGAGCATGGGTGGTTGAAGAAGGTATTGTTTTGAGGCCTCAAAAGCTTTGTGGTAGTCATCATCCCATTTAAAGGAGACATCCTTCTTGAGTAGATGATGAAATGGTTGACACCGATCAGACAATTGTGAAATGAAATGGCGAATAGATTGAAATTACCTTGCATGCTATGGAGTTTTCCTAAGGTTAGTGGGTGGAGGCATTTCGAGAATGGCCTTGACTTTAGCAGGTCAACTTCTATACCACATAAGGAAATGATAAATCCCAGGAGCTTTCTGAGAGAACCATGAAGACACACTTCTTGGGCTGAAGGCAAACACAATATTTAATGAGGTGGTCAAAGATGGTTTTGAGGATGGTGAGATGCTCATAGCGTGTTTGATTTGGCAAGGAGATCATCCACGTAATCTTCCAATATATGATGCATGATGTCATGGAAGATATAAGTCATAGCCCGTTGATATGTGGCACCAACGTGTTTTAAGGCCAAAAGGCATGACTCGATAGCAGAAGGTCCCCCAAGGGGTGATGAATGTAGTTTTGTGTTGATCCTCTGGGGCAAGTAAGATTTGGTTATAACCCGAGAAGCCATCCATGAGTGATAGCATCTCGTGACCAGCGGTAAGGTCAACTAGTTGGTCAATACCGGGTAGAGGGAAGTCATCTTTTGGGTAAGCTAGGTTGAGGTCATGGAAATTTGTGCAAATGCGAGTCCCCCTATCACCTTAGTGACAGGGAAAATGTTAGAAATCCAACAAGGATAATCAATGGGTAATATGAAGGAAATAGAAAGAAGGTGTTGAAGTTCTTCTTTGAACGAGAAGGGCAATGCGAGGGTGCATTTTCCTTAGTTTTTGTTTAACGGGTTTGGCATCTGAATGGTTATGATATTATGGACCACTATGGTGGGGTCAATACCGGGCATGTCTGCGTAAGACCAAGTGAAAGCATGGTTATGGTCTTTGAGAAAAGAGGTGATGGCTTCTTGTTCAACAACATCTAAAGATTGACCGATCTTTAGGATATGCGGGTCATCCTGAGTATGAATGTTGATTTTGATAGTTGATTCATTCAACATGGTTTGTGTCTCAGAAGGTAATGACTGATGAATATATGAGTCTTCTACACCAAGGTATGTGAGTATAGATTCATCATCCTGACATTGAACGACATTAATCGAAGGTGTATCATCATCGATCATTTTAGGATATAAGAAGGGAAGAGAGGAGGGAGCCTCACCTCGCATTGATAAGTCAAGGCCCCAAGGAAATGGTGTTTATGAAAAAAAAAAATTAGGAGGGATGGATTCTGGATCCATCGAATCCATCGGCGAAGGCGGTGATGGTGGTGAAGAAGGTGGAGAAGGGCTGATGTCCTCAATGAGTTCAATGCGGGCCTTCTTGGTAGGTGGTTCAACAAAGCCAATACCACTACTGGTCATTATGCTTATGGGTAGTACATGGAATAATAGTATGATGGCCTTGCTCATAAAATCCAAAACCAAAACCCTTCCATGCACATCGGTGTAGGAAGGTGTGGGTGAAACGGCAATTGGTGAGTGATTGGAGGTCAGCAGAAAATGGGTGGGTTTATGACGGTGGTTCAGGTGTGTAAGTTGTAGTATCAAGTCCCCCATAGGTGAGATTGGTACAAAGGGGAGGACCATAAAGGAGGTGCTCTCCTATATGGTGATCATAATGAGGGTGTTGGTGAAGACTTCCATACTCTTGTGGAGTAAGGAATGTGTTGACACTATATAGGCGATACTCCCCCAGAGTGAGGCATTGAAAAATTCCCTCCAAGGGATCGGTGGTTGGTATGTGGGTAGCTGGAATAGATATGTGTCAGAGGTCAGATTGGAGGTGGAGCTAAAAATTAGGGGAGGCCAATGGTTCAGCTTGTGGAGGTTGTGGCAGTGGTAGGAATGGAGGATGTAGGTGTGGTTAAAGTAGCGGTTGCACTGGTGAGGGAGGTAGAGTGACATGGTAGTGGTTGTGTAGGTAGATGATTTGATGGGTATGAGCACGTCATTGGGTCGGTAAAGCATGTTCCAAGTTTTGAAAGGTGATGGGTCAGCTGGAATGGTATAGGTGTGTCCTTCATGCTCAAATTTCACACAACGATGCAAAGTGGAAGGGACACAACCCATGACACGAATCTAGGGTCTACCAAGCAATAGGTTATATTGAAATTCCCCCTCCAAGACATAAAATAACTCTAATAGTACGGGGGCCCACGTGAATGGAGGATGATGGTGCCTAGTGTAGAGGTGATAGCATCATTGAATGAATGCAACATGACATGATGTTTATGCATGTAATTATCAGGTATGTGCATTTGAGTGAATGCATGGGATGAAATGATATTAATGTTAGTGCCCCCATCGATCATAACATGATGTACACGTATATCATCGATGTGGACAGAGATGAAGAGAGCTGGGTCTAGGTCATCAGTTTGGTGTGGTGTGATCTCTTCCTCTGAGAAGCTAAGGGAGGCTACTTGGTGAGTAGGTTGAGGTGTGGATAAAGGTGGCAATTTGGTGAGAGAGGCTACATGATGTGGTGTGATAATGGAGGCTATGGGTGTAGGGTCATTGGGTAAAACCTCAATAGATTACAGGACCTCCATGAGAGCTTGATGATGGGATTCAGGTTTGGATGAGATCATATAGGGACATTTTGAGGGGGATTGGTGTAGTTGTTTGAGCATCGCGCGGTGTGTGACCCCATTAGAAATAGGATACATGTGGGTCGTGGATAGTGATTTTAGGTGTGGGTGTAGATGGTATGTTGGGTATGGGATTGGTTGGTGAGTCAGTTGCCTTTTCCTTGCCTTTTTCCTTCTGAGCATGGGTAGCAACGTGGATCATGTTGATTTGAGGGGAGTTGGTAAATGGAGAAGGTGTAGGATGAGTGGTATAATGACATGACGAGAAAAAACCTACCGGGGAGAAAATCCTTGTGAAGTGAGCTAGGTGCAACAACATTTAGGTGATGGTATGGAAAGTTCTTTGATGTGAACCATGTTAATTTTGAATCTTGGGGTGGCTCTAAGAGTTGAGGGGGTGGAGGTCATGGTTGTTGAGTAGGCAGTGAGGGAAGGACTGTGGAAATGGGTGTAGGTGAAATGAGGTCCTCATCAAGAAGGTCGTCATCGTCAAAGTTTGATTCTTTAGGAGGACACAACTAGATAAGGATGGTTTTCAAAGCCTTGCAGTTCTCCACATCATGCCCTAACACATGATGGTAGGAACAAATTTTAGTGTCATCAAACCCTTTTGGCTTGGGTTTGAGGGGGTCATAAGGTCTAAGCACGGTAATGTGATGACAGAAGTCTCAAGGAGGTTGGTTAAGATTTTGGCATAGGACCCTGCTAGTGGGTCGCAATGGGAAGTGAAAGTGGGTTTGGGCATAGATGTGGCTGATTGTTGAGGAATGGTCTTTACAGGAGGGGGAGTGGGTCGAGCTATGGTTTTGGGTGTTGGCGTGGTCTTGGGTGTTGGTCGTATGTGTTTGGGTGGGGGTATGGTAGATGAACTAGGTAGGAGGGTGTGTGGTTGTTTTGACTACCTTGTTGAGGGTAGCAGATTTTTGTCCTTGGGCTGCACCTTCTTGGGTAAAGGTGATACAGGCACACGAGATCTAGAGGGAAAGGTAGATGGTGGAAGAGGGCATGTACCCATGGGGATAATAGAGGTGCTGTGAAGGTAGATGATGTAGGTCGTGCCGGAGGTGTGAGGGAAAGAGACTGAATTGTCATGGGTAGTGAAGGGGTGATCGATGGTATTGGAGGTATGGGTGGTAAAGATGCTACAGGTGCGGGTGTAAGTCATGTCAAGTGCTTGGGTATGTTAGAGGTTTTCGAGGAAGGAATGGGCTATTGTGTTTTTGGTTTACTAACGGGTGGAGGTTTCTTAACCGTGCTGGGAGGTTGAGGTCCTAAGATGGATGGAAGGGGTGAAGGTGATGAAGGTGTGATTGGTGCAAGCTAGGGTGTGAGTTCTATGGGCTTGGTTTTTCTGTTTGGGTGCCAGAGTAGGTTTGGTGTTGACTTTGGAGGATGTAGCTAAATCTAGTTTGATAGGTGGATGAGTAAGGCTAGTGGTTGGGTGACCCCTAAGGTAATAATAGGTTTAGTCGAGGAAGATGATGTAGGTGTAGGTTTGGATTTAGATGTATGTTGGGTTATGGGTAAGGGTGTGTGTTGAGCTATGATGGGTGTCATGGAAGAAGTTGTGATAGAGGTGGTTGTGCTCGGTTTGATTGGTTAAAATATCTTTGGGTAGATAGTGGAAGTGTCAACAAGTTGCATCTGCATTTGCGTTGAGACAGAAGTAAAAGGCGCCCCCAAAGTAAGGCTCTATCCACATAATCTAGCGTGATCGGCTAAGCGTGAGAATGGCATGGCTGTAGGTGAGGTTGATGAAGACCTAATGGCAATTCTTGTAAAATTTTCCTTAGAAATAGGGAATTTGCTAGCTTCGGCTTTCGTGGGTAAGAGAGTCGAAAGTAAGTCTGTAGGATCTTGGGTAGCTGATGGAGAATGATCACCTAGAGGCAAAGGTATCTCTACTAGATCTTTGATAGGTGGAGGAGAAAATGGGTGCTCCTCTATAGGTGGAGGAGATGATGGGTGCTCCTCTGTGGGTGGAGGAGATAAACAAGTATCCTCCATGGACTGAAGAAGTACTGTGGGTGATGGTTCCCTAGGTGGAGAAGCCAAAGGTGAAATAGCCTCGATATTAGTGGAAGGTTCCTCCACGGGTGAGGAAGGAGGTGAAAGGTGTTCCTCTGTGGGTGGAGGAATAGGTGAGGTGGGTTCCAATGCAGAAGGAGGACTTTGGGCTAGGATTTCCTCTATGGAAGGAATATGTGGTAATTGGGAAGCAATGGGTGCATCGCTGAAAATAGCGTGGACCTCATGGTATGGCTATCATGAGTTGAGGTCTCACCGGTTTGATCAAATGAAGGGGCATGATTAGGAAAGGGTTTCTTGAATATGTGTAGGTTTTGATTAGTAGGTGCGTTAGGATTATCCATGGTTAACTCACCTTTCTCGAGCATTTCTTGGACAATGTTTTTGAAAGTGATGTAATTGCCATCACTATGACCCTTTACTCGATGATAGTTACAAAATTCATGTTCTTTATACCATGCGGGTGTGGGCGAGTAGGTCAAAACCAGTGTGTGGTTTTATAGGAGGAAGGGTGATGGCCCCAGATTTGATGAGCTTTTCTAAGATAGAAGAATAAGGTTCCCCAATTGGGGTATATTTCCATTGTTCCCGTTTGAATTGAAAAGTCTAAATGGGTGAGAGATTAGATGAGGGAATAGCCTGATTTGATGGATGAGTTGGGCGGCTTTAAGTACCACTACGTTAGCGATTCCCTTAGCTTTTGAATAATTGTTCTGTGGTTTTGAAGAAGAAGAGGTATCATTTGACTTGAATGCCGAGTTCTTATTACGTAGTTGAATTTTCTTCTCTTGAATGGCCCGAATCTCTAGCTTTCATGCCATGGTGAATGCTTCATCAAAGGTTTGGAAAGTTTTGGACCTACAGAGATATGTCTAGCACAAGCCCATGTGAAGAGTTCGATGATTTTGGTTTGTGGTAGTTGGAATGTGAGTTGATTGATTAGGCTATGCTAACGAGCAACAAAATCGATAGATTCATCATCATACTGATGCGTGGAGTATAGGTCAATCATGGTAACCTTCTTAATGATATTAATGGAGAAGTGATCCTAGAAGGCTTGGGCTACCTGATTAAATGAAAATATAGAGTGTCTAGGTAACCCACTATACCAATATAACGTGGGTCCAGTTAGAGACATGGGAAAGGTCCTCAGGAGCAAAGCATCATTGTGGGCGATTAGGTAGCACCCATGTTTGAAAGACCACAAATGTTGTTGCGGGTCTTCTTTGCTATTGAAACGGTTGAATTTAGGCATTTCCCAATGCATGGGATATGGATAGATATGAATGGAGGGGTGGATAGGCTCGTTATAAATCTCGTCGTAGGTGAGAGTGTTGCAGGAGCTAGAAACCGATGCCTCCAATGTCTGCATCTTGTCCATCATTAACTTGATTAGGTCATTGGTAGGTTGTGATGGATGGGTGCCTCTTATAGCATAAGAGGGTTGGTGTTGGGCATATAACGGGGTGGCATTCCAAAGATATGGTGTTGTCATATAGGTAGATTGAGAAGAAGGTAGTGAAATAGGGGGTACGTACCCAGAGTGAATAATAGATGAAACATGAGGCTACTGATAGTATGTATATGGAGGTGGAAGGGTCGTGGTGACCCTAGTGGTAATGGGGGCTAAAGATTACGGAATAGAAAGGATGAAATTTTGAAAAGGGGTAGGGGTCACCGATACCGGGGGTGGTTGTGTAGCTATGGGTATATGCGAGATAATAGGGGCGGATGAGGTTGTGTTCTAGGTGGTTGGTGAAGGTATAGTGGACGTGGCGGGTGCAACGAATGTGACAGAGGTGGCGGTCATAACGGGTATAGGGCCTAGTTGTGAAATGATTGGGGATAAGGTAGATGCGGGTAGCATGGAGCTAGATGGGGCTAACGCAGGAGTGGGAATGAGAGTTGGGGGATAGATACGGGCATGTCGTATATCAACTAACCCGAGGCATCTTGAGTGGATGAGTGGGAAAGGTAAAACTACAAGGTGACAGGATTTTGGTCAAGGAGTCATGTGAACTCCTCGTCTCCGGTAGCGATAGTGATAGGTTGGGTAGGATCCATGGGTGATAAAATAAAAGGTGGTGAAGGACTAGGTGGGAGTGGTTGATAACTGGCGTGGAATATGAGGGCATTCGCTTGGCTTTGGGTCAGCACCATGTGAATAGGTATTGATCAAGTTGGACTTTTTCTATAAATGACACTGAAATACAAAGAAGTAGGAGAGAAAGGCGGTAATAAGTGGATTAGGTACCAAATGTCAGCTAGAAAATGACATAGGCTAACCGATGTTGGTTAGGGTAAACCGATATCGCTTAGGTAAACCAACACCGTCACAGTAATCGTGGTCGTCATGTGGAAAGTGGACAGTTGGTCAAAACAAGGTAAAAGGCCAATAATCTACCAAGTATGCAAGATGTTAATGGGATTTACCAATAAAGTGAATATGATGATAGTGATAGAGACTTTGAAAAGAAAAGAATGTGAATAGGTGTCCTTTTGGGTAGGTTGACCAAAAGAATCTGTAACCGATGCCGGTTAGGTAAAACCGATGATGATGGTTAGAGGGTAACCAATGATGGTTGCTAGACCGACACCGAGTTACT
Source organism: Taxus wallichiana var. yunnanensis (assembly GCA_018340775.1). Taxonomy (NCBI): domain Eukaryota; kingdom Viridiplantae; phylum Streptophyta; class Pinopsida; order Cupressales; family Taxaceae; genus Taxus; species Taxus wallichiana. Next base: position 920,399,385 of record CM031239.1, on the reverse strand, counting down.
ATGAAATTGAGACAACGATGAAGAAAATGTGGTTGTGAGTTAAAATTTGATGTGGAATCAAACCCAAAATTTTGGAAATGATAAGAAGATGGTCCAGAACACTCAGATGAAGCTAGAATACACCAACTGTGATGAGGAGCGTGCAAGGAGAAATAGGAAAAATGAAGAGCGTGACCTCTCACCTCAAATGCAAGCCAAGCATAAACACTAAGAAAAATATGATCCTAAGAGTGCCTTTTCTATTATGTTTGTTTAGCTTATGCTATTTTAAGGACTGACTCATGAACTGTAGAATAGAGTTTTTTTGGTGAGGATGGCTTCCTACGAAGAAGGAGATCTATAAGGAGAGGTTTCAGGTATGTTATGGCGGGGGTGGGCTTTGCTCTGAAGTATGACTCGACAGAGCAACGAGCTGGGTGCCCACTATACCGTGATCGTGTGATCACCTACAACTTCTTCCAGGAAAGATGTTGTTTAAGAATGTGTGTATTTTAAATTTGTGATGTTTGGATAAGACTCAGAGAAAGAGAAAGAGAAAGAAGTGATTTTCTACTGATTCGTTTGTCAACCATCAGCTGGGCATGACTTTCAACGATATAGGTTGCCCTCAATTAATGTGAGCTAATGTAGAAAAGTAGAATGAAATGAAGTTAATTTTAAGCCCAAATCAAAATATGGAATTTGATGACACAATAAGAGGAATAGGAGAGAGTATGATCTTTCACTAATGCGATACTAATGAAAGGGAAGAAGTGTTCTTTTTAAGCACCAAAACACGATTTCTTTGAGACAATAGAAAGAAGAGAAGATTCCAAGGGAGAAATTTTAATGTGAGAACCTTTTAGAAAGGAAACAAACATACAATTTTTCACCTAGAAATGAAGAAAAATGCAAGGAACCCCGAATGGGTCCCACCAGGCATGCCAAAATGTTTCACTTGATTTTGGATCATTTCTAAGAATGTTGACGAAACAAATAGGGTAATGGGCGTAGGAGGAATACTTGTTAAAATGTTGGTTGTAGTTTGTTGTGTGCGTATGACTTCTGGATCCACAGCTGATCGTGAGAGCTTCCTTTTTACTTGGAGGAACTACCTGAAATGGAACACAAGACCACCAAATAAAAGTTAAACAATGTATGCTATGGACTATTTATGTGTGCTAGATCCGGGAAGTGTGATACTTCCTAGACGACTATCAATCCACTGTTTTAAAACAACTTAATGTTGATAATAGAGTAAATCCTATTGTATTCAAAATGATTTAGGTATCTCATTCATCTACAATAAGCAAATTCATTCACAACAAAGCTAGGCTATGATTAAATCAAGGTCAAGATCACTATCAAGGTACTTGAGTGCTTGGTCAGGTCGGTTCGGTGGTTTTAGGTATTTGGTGGAGGTTTTAGGCTCTTATACGGGTTTTTGGTAAAAGACACAGAGACCGACGTCGATTTAGGTTAACCGGTATGGTTTAGGCTAACCGAAGAAACAATTGTGGGTGACCGACATTGGTATGGTCGGGGTTTAGGAAATTCAATAAAACTTGGCTAGGTGATAGGTTTGAGGTTGGATGAAGATAGAAGGGCAATGGCAAGATCCGTATGGATCCTGGATATGCACAGGAATGATGAAAGTCTGGATATGGATAGTTCAATGGTGTGGGTAAAGAGATGGTCAAGTTTTCATGGAGATAAAATGGTGGGGAATGGAAATGGGAATAGAAACTAACAACAAAAGTGAAAGGATCTGCTAAAACGATAAGGAACCAATGCAGGTTAACAAAACTTACTATTTGTACGAGCTTGATGTCTGGTTGGTAATGGTGGGTGATCAAATGAACTTGGTGTAGTGTTGGCACTTCCCGGATTCTCCCGTGAAGGTAGGTGGCTATGTGATTGCTTCAGGTACTGGCTATGGATGTTCTGATGCTTGTACGAATGTTGGTTCTGCTTGCATATAGCTCTGGTTTCGTCACTTGTTCTTAGAAGATGTCCCTTTCTCTCAAAAAAATGCCAACCTCGAAATAAGGTTATTTTGGGAGTTAAATGGTAACCGACGGCGGTTCCGGCTTAACCAGCGGTGGTTAAGGGTAACCGGCATCGGTTAGGGTGGGATTTCCTAGGTTTACTAAACTGGGTAGATCCCCTTGATTTTCTAGGATCTCATTTCGTTTACTCCAGTAGATTAGCATGGAAGCTTCCTTCTAACATGCAAGAATGTGGTTAGAGGGAATGTAGGCATTGATTTTTAGGGTTTGGGTAGGTCTTAGTTAGTTATGGCAACTTACTAAGAATAGGTCTTAGGGTGAGGTGGCTTGATGAGGTGTCTAGGTGAGGTGGATATGTGGGCATTATCCCAATTAGGATATTTAAATAATAAATATGGTGAGGATAATGAATTAATTTAATTAAAATAATTAAATTAATATTATAGTGGGGTGAAGAGGGCCATGGCTAGGTGGATGTGTTCAAGGTATTTATTTATCGAGGGACCAAAGGGGAGTGTGACCCAATTTTGGTGTCTATAATTACAACCATCGAACATCATATAATAAGAAGGAGCTCGATGCATTGTTGAGCAGAAAAATGAACAAGCACACAACAAAAGATATGACAAAGATATGATGACGTGGGTGAGAAGTTATCAAGCATAATGGAGTCTACCGGTTGTACAGACAAGATGCCATACTTTGGAAAGTATGAACCATTGTATCGGTGGTTGATGAGAAAAGTCCATGAGGAATTCTTTTACTTCACCGGATGGAGAGTTAGAATCATAGCTACTTTGATTTCAATAGTAACATGACTAAGGGCCTCGGGAGTGGATCTGGATAATGATTTAACTAATAAGGTTGTAATCCCGGAAATGAGGAAGGAGCTGGGGTATACCAAAGTTCCGTGTGGCATGGACATTAAAAATTTGAAAAACTACCCTGTAGTGTAGGTAGCTGCACATCTTGTAACAAAGTTGAATGACCAAGGAAGGTGGTCATAGGTAAACACAATGTGGTACCGCATCGCCGTCAAAGAAGATGTCTCAAGGGGTGGTCTACAACATTGCAGATCACATAGCAAAGACAATCATTAATGAAGTGCGGATAGGTGATAAAATAATTTTTGGTGATGTGTTATTGTCCTTAGTTTATATGGAGATTGGGGTGCTTGATGTGCCAAAGGAGAAGATTTGAGAGTACCTGCAGAACACAAGTCACTGTAGAAATATTTGGCAAGTACTTGTGTAATGGATCAATGAGTGGACCATTCAAGCAGAGGGCAGAGATGTGGTATGATAGACTCGCACGGTGTTCAAAGAAGAGTGACACATACCCAAGGATTTTCTTTCAATGGTGGGTAAGGTAGTTCGGTTAGCCTACTAACATTTTTGATCGCACAATTTATGATGAAAAATAGGGCTTGGAGCCCGTGGTGTAAAATTTCGTATGCCTTCGTGAGCGAGGTATTTCTAGGCATCAGTTCATTGGTTTTCAGATGCACACCACTTAACCTTCAATGCAGACAAGGTAGATTGTGACTACCACACTCTAAGAAATAAATATGTATATCCATGGCGGAATTCCTACATTGAGAGGCTTATTTCAGATATTATAAGCATGAATCCTGTAAGCTTAGTAGTTGGGGACACTGGAGCAATGCTTGTGTACCTACAACTCAAACCTAAGATGGAGAACACTAAGTATGTGGAGAATGAGTTCACACTCCCAGGGCCGCCAAAAGGTAAGCATACAATGGAAAATGTTCCAACACCTAAGTCCACAAAAACAATTCAGGTAAATGATGAAAAAGAAGAGCATGAAGATAGTGGTGGTTTGGAACACAGGGGTAGAAGATAGCCTCCAAATAAGGAAGAAGCTGAGTGCATGACTACACCACCTCAGCCACAAGAAGGATATGATGAGGAATTGGAAGCAGTCCAAGGAGAGTGTCGTTTCAAGAGAGTATTCAAGAGAACAAGGACCCAAGGTGCTACTCTGTAAATAGTGCGCAGATCACCTCGACTCTCTCCACAGAAGGAGACAACTGAGAAAAGAAGAAGGAAATTGAAGTTGAATGAGGAAGTAGAAGATTCTGAGGAAAGTGCACCCAATTCTCCTACACCTCTAGAGAACGTGGAAGAACAAAAATACGAAGAAATGAAGGATGGAGAAGAGGGAGAAAAAGGGGCAGATGAGATAAAGAACCGAGACTTCTCGGACATTGTAACACAAGTTCCAAATCTTGAAGCCCAAGTTCCTAAGCAACCTATATCAAGAATAAAAAGTGGGGAATATATTCCACCAACCATGGGCTACACCGAGGACATAGGTAAAATTGTATGCGCTCGTTTCTAGAGCACAATGACACAAAAGGAGTTATATGGTTGGGAGTTGATGGATGAAGATATGGCAACCGTGCGCATAAGGAAGCAATTTTCATGGTTGATGCACACACACATGGATGAACCAGACTTTGATGTGTGTGAGGATTCATGCGTATCAAGGAGGTTGAAAAAGACACCTCAGGCTAGGCACATAACAATAAAGCCTATTGTTATGTCAAATGAACAAGTGAGCAATGCTTTGGTGAAAGTCTTAATAGAATTGGCATGACAAAATACGATAAGGCTGCCATAATTAGGGCACTGAGGGAGGAGATCAAGACCAAGGATGAGGAAATAGCACACCTAAAGCAAGAAATATACTTGGCAATACGAAAAAGAATGTTGTGTTTATCAAAGCATGGCGTAAGAGATTGGAGATAATATCATGAAGGCTAGGCCACACTTAGAGCCAAAGGTACCCAAAACATTTCCTTCAGAAATACACTATGTAAGTACATTGGTGGACTTAGTGCTTGAAGATGAACCTTTGCACATGTCAGAACCAAAGGATCTATCACAAGAAGCAGAGCGGGAAAAGGCTTCAATGATGTGGAAGATTGCATCATATGAGGGATTGTTTCATAGCTTTTAGGAGAAACTAAAGAAGGTAGATCAAGCATTAAACATTTATACCTTGTTAGAAGTCGTTATAAGGACCAGGACCATTTTGGAAGACAATGAGGTCCTGAAGGCAATGAAAGATGAAACATTGGGCCGCGTAGAATGATTAGCGCTTGTTAAACAAAGCATGAGGCCCTTACAAAGAACTTAAGAACCACACAGGGAAAGGTTGGATGAGCTTGGAAAACTCATCGCTCAAAAGATGGATCTTCTAGAAGGAAGAATGACTGCCATGTCCAACATTGTATTGGTCTTGCAAAATGAGAAGGGAGATATTGCAAGGGATGAGTTAGAGTCAATTGCAGTGGATATTCCGAAAGGTAGAGGTTGCGCTCAATGATTGGAAAAATCTAGAGGTAGAAATAAAAGAAGAATATCTTGAATTGATTATTCAGGTTGAAGTAGAAGATTCTACAAGGATAAAGACATTTTTATTCATCAAAATTCTTTCTATTCTTCTATTCATATTCTTTGATTCATTTTGGAGACAACCATTGTCGTAGGCGGCAATGCAACTAGTGTGGGGTAATGTTGATCACGACTCTAGCATTTAGCGAAGGAAATACGAAGGTTCGTGTGAAAGAGTAGAGTGCATTAAAAGGTGTGGAAGTATAAAAAAGGATCATGCACTAATAAGAGAGACAGATTTAGGACTTAACCATTTTCACGATAAGGATCTATTTTTGGAGATAGCGTGCAAAGCACACAAACCGATTAACTACTTGTGCGACACACATTGGCTATTTTTGGAGGATTAGCTACAAAGTGCTTTACATGGACATAGGCCAGAATAGATCTACTATTGTTAGTTAACTAAAAGTAGTCTATTGTTAGCGCACTTGCATGTGTGGCTATTTTTGTAATGGTGTGTGGCTAATAATAACATGCGACCTATTTTGGGATTAGATAAGTGGTGAAGGGCAAGTCCCACCCTCATAAATATGTAGTGAATTGTGTAGTATAAGAGATATGTGTGTGAGAACTAAGTTATAGTGAGATTATTTAGAAAAATTTGTTACGCGCATGAGCGTATACTACTATTATTGTAAGGAAGCTTCTGTGTATTATTACATTTAATATAATGGAGATTATGGATTGAATCAAGGTGTTATCATCATTATAGTTTAGTATTGCATGCCTAATTTCATCATGGTTATCTTATAAGTCTTTTATTCTCTAGATCTAGATCTAAACATGCACTTTAATAGAATGATATATTAGTAATAGATCTGAATGCTTAAATTCTTCATCATGTTAACATCCTGTAATAAAGAACCCTAAAGAGGGCACAGTACCTTTGCACACTTCGGTGAGCACTCGGTGTAGGATAAGTGATGTGTCGGCGTGCACAGGCTTGTATTGGTGAATTCTAGGATGCATCAAACATTGCATGGTTAGGAGACTATGGAAACTAACCTTGCCTCATAAAATCTGGAGAATCTGGAAAGTCAAGAATGATATAATATTCGAAATAGTAGGAATATTTGTAAAATAATATTTAATAAGATTGGTAATGTTGTCAAAGATAATATTTAAATATTTAAACCACCTAAGAATAAGCAATATCCTAAAAATGAAGAGGTTATCCTTTCAAATTGGAAGATTGATATTGAAAATCTTCAAGATAACAAAGAACTTCAACCATTGATAGGTATTAAATACATTAGATCCCTCATCCTAATTCTTGGTATAAGCTCAATTTTTATGGAGCCTCTAAGGGAAATCCAAGTGTTGTTTATGGTGGAGGAACCATACGGGATCACAAAGGTTGTCTAATTGATGCTTATGCAGGCATAATGGGACACCAGACCAACCATTATGTTGAAGCCTTATCAGCTTTATGGGGACTAAGACTTCCTAAAGAATGCCATATTTTGAACATTTTTGTAGAAGGAGACTCCTTGAATGTCATAAATCATTTAAATCAAATTCATCCTCCTAGTTGGACAATCAAGGCATTTATATAAGGATCTATAAATATTTGTCACATATTCAATAACTTTAAAATTGGCCACACTTATAGAGAGGGTAATAGTGTGGCGGATACCTTGGAAAATTATGGAATTAGTAACAACTTCACCTCTTAGTACTATGAAGAAAATACCCTATTAAAGTACAAAACTCTATCATCAAAGATAAATGTTATAGATCACATCCCAAGTAGAATCTCTTATAAGATTTCATTCGCTTCATTGGAAATGTGTTGGCGAGGAAATTTTTTGGGTGGGAAAACTTGTGGACTCCTTTCCAACGCTCTGGGAATCTAAGTCCCTCTACTTGACCGATGCAGTACCATATATATGTATGCACGAGAAAACATGGATTTCTACGGTGGCCTTTCGCCGAGGATCCAGCAGGGCACTCCACCACCTGTGTGGCAAAGCTTGCAGATATTTGCAAAACAGAAATTTTTTCTAAAAGTGGGAAATGGAGTGAGAAAAGAGGTAGGAGAAATAATGTTGTAGGTAGGAAATCAGATTCTTGCACACACTAATTAGAAAATTCATCACACACATTTATGAGAAGAAACAACCATACAAATGGTAACAAGATGAGATAAGATTGTGAACTCAAAGTTTCTAAAATCTCCTCGTTGAAGAGGCTACAAAATCCTTCTTTTTGTATTGATGCTTAAACAAAAGTTGTACATAATGTGGGAATGGAAGAAATTTGAGAATGAAGGGAATTAGAAGAAAAATTGGCTAACTCCTTCACTTTCTTTGAGTATAATGCACTCGTGATTTTTTTCCCGAGAAATTTCCAGCCCTTACAATGACTTTTAGAGTCCATCATATAGCCCATAAGAAACGGTTACAATCTACTCGGTGAGCAAGAAATAGTTACAACCTATTCTAACTGTTCGCACCCCTTTAATTTCTTGATTCACAGAGAAATGCTTATGGCGGAAAGAAACAGTTTTTAAAATATTCGGTCGTTACATTATTTTGCCAGTTAAAACATGGGTCGTTTGATTTTCCTTTACAATTTAAATCTGGGCCGCCCACGTGGAAGGAATTGATTGGAACAAGCCCACGATGCTTTGACTATTTACCTTTTGTTTGGTAGGGCCGTATATATGACCACGACGCACAGGCGAGCCGCTCATTTGGAACCTACCTCTATATTTTGTCTTTGAAGTTGCACCATGCTGATACTTGGAGATCTCCGCGGCTTCTTTCATACTTATCCAATCTAGGGTCAAGTCCTGTTTAACTCATGTTGACCCCTAGACACGTGGAGAGCTAGCGCTGATTTGAGTTTCTACTTTAGAAGCACCTTCTAAAATTACATCATCCGACACATGTCTCCTTCTCATTGGGGTTAGACTTTTCAATGGCCATCTATGTCTCCTTAGCTACGTGGCGAGCTGGCACTACTTGGAGACTAACTCTTGGGTTTTCCTTTTAAAATGGCACTATTGTGGCACGTGGAGACCTCTACCGACCCACACATACTTAGCCAATTTTTAGCGATCGGATCCATCCCTTTTGGACCTAGAACACGTGGAGGATTGGTGCAAGTTTGAGGACTACACCCAGCTTTGAATCTTGAAACTACATCGATGAGGCATGTGGAGCCATCCATTGAGCCTTCCATACTTAGCCAATTTTATCCTGTTTTACCTTCGCTTTGTTCCTGTAGACACCAAATTTTGGTATCACCCCGTGTTTTGGTCTCCTTTAGTAGGCTTACTCAAATCTCGTTTCCCACCGACAATTCATATTCAGTTAATTAATCTTATAACTTAATTAATCTCTTATTACATGCCAAAACTATATTATGTTAAATAATTTTTTTAATAAATCATATCATCCTATTTAATAATTAAATAATTCAAAAATGTATATACAAATCAACAACCGCACATGTTCCCCACTTAAGTCAAAATCACTTCTCACCTAAAAATCAATTCCCACCTAAAAATTCAATTCCCTCAAATTATTAACCCCACCCATGAAATCAATAATTCAAAATCCTCCTATCCAACAACAAATCCAAAAATCAATAGTGTAAAGTGAGCACATGACTTCACTATTACACCTAACCATGTCCCCACTCCACATCACACCTTTTCCTTTTCTCACATCATGAACCCCACCATCAAATCAACTCTTCATCATGTCCTCTCAATCAAGATTTATTCTGTAAGTTATAATTATTTGTTAATCCTTTATTTTAATCCCAATTCAAGTTATAAATAGAACTCTTTCTCCCCCTCTAGAGGAGAGGTAGAAAATTCTTGAAATTCTCAAGCTTAAATTCATAATATTTGTTTGTGAAGCTTTGAATCATATTGTGGAGTGTTTGGAGGTGAAGCTCTATTGGTCTCATATCGTCACTCTAACGATCAATTTGTTGTTATATCAAAACACTGGCTTGGTATCATATTTATATTGTTTATTCGACATATTGCAAATCTCTATAGTTTTGGCATGTCATCTTATCATTGGATATCTATTATTTTCTTGTGAACATGGGGGTTGAAAACCACTAAGGAAGTTAACGCTTCTCGGATCTGCTTTGTCAAGCAACCCTCGCATATCGTTATCTAATCTTATCTATTTCCACTTGCGATCTATAGTCTTTCTCACATATCTATTTTCTCCGCACTCGTATCTAGAATCCATATCTGCATCTGAGGTCCTAATCCATCTATCATTCAGAGTTGTTGGTGGTTTGCAGTCTCAGTTTTCACCCGCACGAGAATGAGTTTTCCAGATCAACAGTTCCATGGGACACTGGAGAACCTGTGCCTATTTGAAGACTATCCCTTAGACCACTGAGTGTTGGAGTTGCGTCATTTGGACATGTGGAGACTTTCGTTGGACCTTGAAATTTGACCTAATCGTATCTAATCGAGATACCCACGTATTACCCATGGATACCGAGGAAAAATTTAACAGGGAAGATCTATCTTTCATTCACGACTCGTGGAAAAATACGGAGAAGAAGAAAATTCCACCATTTTGCACCCGATTTTCAAATTTCTTTTGCGAACTAAAGAATTGAAAAAAATACAAGGTTTGATGATCCATGGTCATAAAAAGATTGAAATTTTCATTCAAATGAGGACAACAATAAAATTTTCACGCGCCTGCACAGAAAATGGGAAATTTATCAAACAAGCAGACTAGGGACTCGGGATTTGAAACAGCTCTCGGGCATGGAATTTTCTATCTCTTCATATTTTCAACTTGGCTTAAATATTTTAGGAGGGTGACAACTTGAAATCTTGAGTTTAACTTGGAAAACAAAAATTGTTTTCAGGAGACAACAATTGGCTCTAGCTTGGGGACATGACATGGACCGAGCATAGTAAGGATGTGGTATGAGGATCCGTAATCTCAATTTTTAAATCAGTATAACATTGACCAAAGGCCTTATCCATTGGGCCTTGTAGAGTCATGTACAATTTTTATAAAGAAATATTAGGAGAAGGAAACACACAAGCACACAATGTAAGGGGAAAAAAACCACACAAAGGAAAGGAAACACACCAAGAAAACACCTATGGTACAAGGCGGGGACAACCCACTTTCACTGATGATATAATTTCAAATATTGCCCACTTCGAGGCAATTCCAATGGTGTTCCATCCAAGTATGAGAGGAGAAAAACATTCTCACCACAAGCTCCATGAATTTGGAATGGGCTGAGCCACAATGAATCAAACTTTCCATGGCTGCCCTTTGGTTCTTTTCTCTTGTCCCACAGCAGGAAAAAGTCTCCAACCTTGAATTCTCTTGCCTTGGCCCTCTTGTCAAAGATCTTCTTCACTTTCAATTGGTGTTTTTTGATTCGATCCACCACCTGGAATCTATTTTCTTCCAGCTTCTCCAGAAATAGGATCCTTTTGTCTATGGAATCTTTGTATTGACCATCTTCTATTTCCTATAGCAACTTGAGAGCTGGCATCTCAATTGTGAGGGGAATTTCTGCTTCAACTCCATACAATAGTTGGAATGGAGACATACCTATCACCTTCTTGGGAGTGATCCTATCTACCCACAATGCGTCGTACAACCTTTTGTGCCAATTCCTTTGATTCTCGTCCACAAGCTTGGAAAATGGTCACAATGTTCTTGTTGCTTGATTTGGCCTGTCTGTTTCCTTATGGATAGTAGTCAAAAGAATGAGCTAGGGAGATTCCGTAGCTATAGAAAAACTTAGTCAACTCTCTTGAAGAGAAATAGGTAGCATTATCTGCTACAATCTTCTATGGCACTCCAAAATGGACTATGATATTCTCCTTGATGAAGTTGCATATTGTTTCAGTGTTGGCTTGTTTGGATAGAATGGCTTCCACCCATTTGGTGAAGTAGTCTATTGTTATGAGTACATAGGTGTGCCCCGCACTTGAGTGAGGGTTCAAAACACCAATGAATTCCAGCCCCCATTGTTGAAATGGTTCTTTAATAACCACATGCCTGAGTGGTAATGCAAAGTTGATCGTGGTCTTCCAACAAACTATTGGCATGCTTTGCATTTAGAAACCCAATCTTGAGTGTCTGCAAGGATGGTGGACCAATAATACCTTCTTCGTAGGATCTTGTGTGTCGTGACCATTAGTGAAAAATTTCACCACATGCTTGGTCATGATATGCTTCAAGAAACTTTTCTTGTTGCTCCTTATCTACACATTTGAGGAAACAACCGTCCATACTTCTTTTGTAAAGTGCATGATTCCAGATTATAAATTTATTTGCCTTCAGCTTGAGTGTTCTCCTTTACTTGTAATCAAGATGGGGAGGGCATTCTCCATAAGTCAAGTAGTAGGCAATATCAGCATACCACTCATCGGTAGTGGTGACAAAGAGAACCTATGGGTTGTCTTCTGAACAAGTTGAGTAGGCACAATTTTCTTCACCATGTTGAACTTTGAGAGTTTCATCTTCAACAATCAACTTGCACAAGCTATTTCCCCTTACCAGATTGGAGGGTTGAATCTCCAAGTCATATTCTTGATTCTTTGCAATCCAATTTCATATTTTAGATCCGGGATCTTGCTTTGAGTCAAAATGGATTTGATTGCACTTGCCAGGACCAACACCACAATATGGGAATTAAGAATGTAAAACCTAAATTTTTAACAACCTTGACCACTGCATAGGCATGTTTCTCCAATTGACTATACTTTAGCTCATGCTTCTTCAAAGGAAAACTCATGAAAGCAATAGGTGCTTCCACACCTTCACCATTTTTCCTAAAAGAGAATAAAGAAAAGAGTGTATGTTATAATGCATAACAATACATGATGAACTCTTTTTTGAAATCTTGAGATATAAGAGTTGGAGCTTTGGTAATGGATTTCTTGATCTCTTCAAATGTTGCCTTCCCTTCATTATTCCATTTAAAACTTACTTGTGGTTTCATCAAGGAAGTGATTTGCTTTGTCAATTCAACAAACTCATGCACAAAACAACGAAAAATTTTACCTTTCCAAAGAAAGAATGAACTCCTTTCTTGCTTGTGGGTAGGGCTGATGCTTGAATGGCTCTATTCCTCTCGGGATCAATGTGTACTCTATGTTTTTTCAGAATGTGCCCCAACAATTTGCCTTCTATGTCTCCAAAAATGCACTTCTTTGGAGTTAGCGATATGCCATGTTTTCTACACCTTGCCATAACTCTCCAAGTGACGAGATATGATCTCCCCTCTTCTTTGAAAATACTATGAGGTCATCAAGATATATGACAATGTGATGTTTCAAATATTTTAAGGCCAAGTCCATTGCCCTTTAGAAAGTAGCTCTTGCATTGATTAGGCCAAAAGGCATTCTGTTGTAAGCAAAAGTGCCCCAAGGTGTTGTGAAGGTTATCTTGTTGCAATCCTCTTCTACCTCTTTGATTTGATTATACCCTGAGAATCCATCCAGCAATGAGAGCATTTCAGATCTAGTGACTGCTTGCAAAATGTGGTCCATGATTGGAAGAGGGTAATTTTCCTTTAGGGATGCTTGATTCAGATTTCAAAAATCTACACATATCCTTATTTTGTCATTCTTCTTGCTCACTGACATAATGTTGGCTACCCACATCGAATGGTGGATGGGAAGGATTATTCTTGCATTGAGCATATTTTTCACCTCCTCCTTGATGGTATCAGCAATCTTTGGGTTGTAAGGCCTATGTTTCTCCTGAAGGGCCTAATACCCCCGCTTCAAAGGAATTTAATGGTGCATTTCTTTTGGCTGGAAGGATTTGAGTTCATCATAAGAGTAGGTCAAGACATCTGAGTATTTCTTAAGTAAAGCAACAAACCTTCTTTTTTCTTCAAGTGAGCAACATTTCCCAATATTGACCATCCTTGGCTCCTCCGAAGTACCAATGTTTTCTTTATCAAAATCAACTGGGCACCAAGAAGATTGTTTTTCTTTCTCTTGAATAAATCTTTCATGTTTGTCAAAGAGATATTCTAAAGAGACTAGGCCTTTGGGAATTTTATTCCCTTTCAATTTGATTACTCCCTCATCATCAATCCCTTCAATTCCTTTTTTCTCTTCTTTGGGGGCTGCTTCATGGTGTGGATTTTCACCTCCTTCGAAGAAGAGACTATTGAAATTATCCCTTTGCTCCAAAAAGGATAGAATTTGGTTATCATCATTGAAGACTTTCCAATTATTTTCATTATCCGTACGCTAGGCCTCGCATACCATTTCAATGGTCACTTTGTCTTTAGCAAAAGAAGGATGAGGTGTCACTAGGAAGTTGACACTTTGCAAGAGAGAGTCAACCTTTTCATTTTTTTCCCTTGGAATAGCTTCTATGGAGAATGCATTAAAAGATTCAATGCAGTCCCACACTCTATTTACGAAATCTTTGAGTCTTGGATTCTTCACACGATATTGTTGGCGGACTCTGCTTTACTACGACCTTTGCATCACCTCAACATCTCATTTTCTTGATTCCCATGTCCTCTGTTGTGCTCATTCCTAAGAGTAGTGCTTCATACTCTGTGATGTTATTTGTATTATCAAATTGTAACTTGTAGGCAAAGGGGTACAACTCATTGGAAGGAGAGTACAATACTACACTAGCTCCCAAGCCCGCTCTAGAGTGACTACCATAAAATTCCATTGTCCAAATTTGATCTTCCTCTTCCTCCATGAGAAGTGGCAGGTTCTCCTCTTTTTCTGATGTGAGGAAGTAGTTTCCTAGCCCATAATCTTGAAAGAGAATGTTAGCTCTTCGATCATCAGACTTTCCCACTGTGAATCTCATCTTTCTTACTAGCAATAAATTCTTCATCTCTCCTTTTACTGGGATAGTTGTAGATGACCAATCCATTTTTATTTCTCCACCCAAGTCTCTACAGAAACTCCTACTCAATAGCATACCAAAGGATGTTGGTATGTTTGCTACCAGTATGGTTAGGAGCACCTTCTTGTCTAGAAAATCGACTAGTGCTACTGTTCATCTTTGATTCTTCCTACCAATGGAACTTGTTTGGATTCCATTGAGTATCGTGTGCCATTTACCCGTGTCAAGGTGAGGCCTAGAGCATTTATAAATTTGATTGGCATCACATTGTCGAGGCTCCGAATCTATGATGCAATTATTTAGTTGAAGCCTTTAATGAGAAGTGACATGTAGAAAGGTTCAACCTCTTTGGTTTTGGAGGCAATAAGGCTAGCATGTTTTGGGAAGGTGGTGTGGATGGTGTGATCATTTAGCCTTTAGAATTAGGATTTGAGGATAGAGGGTTACCACTACAAATTGTATTAATGAACCTATTAAATTGGGCTGGGTGTGTTTATAGGTATTCTATTTCGGAGAGATAGACTTTGGTTTTTCTTGCATGTTCCACAAAGTCAAATGGGGTTATGGTGAGTGAGGAAGAGGCTCTTGAAATGGAGGAAGATATACATGGTAGAGAATTTGCTACTTTTGGTGTTGGGTTCTCTTTTTAGATGTAACAATTAGCTTGGAAGGGGGTGAGGGTGTAGCCTTTGACTAAACTTTAGATGTTTTTGCTCTACTATTGTACCTCACCGTACCAACACATCCACCTAAATCAAATAAATATGCTTTACCTTCTCCCTCTAAAAATCATCTCTTTCCATGCCCAAATTGAAACAATCCACATCTCACATAGATATCATTAATCACATCATACAAACACCTATCTCTTCATTAACATATTCATCTTGTTTTAGGAAAATTTCTCTATTAATAACCACACCACCACTATCAGATCCTCTCGGTTGAAATTATTGTCATCCCTACTAGAGTTAAATCTTCTCGGTTGAAGTCTAAGGCTCGGGGAAAACATCCCCGATAGTCCCCTATGCATCCTCATAAACATTCAGGTTTTCCCTCTTCTCAACAATCTAATGCCACAACATCCATGTCAGGATCAGTTTTTCCATCTATGACATCTTGCAATAATCAATCCACATCCAAACAATACCATCCTTCAATCAAATTTTATTTGTCCTGCAAAACATAAAATTCACCCATCCAATCTACATCTACTTTTTCTCCCAACTCCAAGATGAGACATCCTATCAAAACCCTACCTTCCCCATGACACTTCAATGGGGTCATACGTAGATATCTTTCAACATTTAACTCAAACATCTACCATCAAACTTCCTCCTATTAAAGCCTTTAATCCCTATGGTCCCAAGCCATCATGGTTCAATCCTAATTACAATTGCGCTTATCATCGTACCCCAGGTCATGACATCAAACATTGTAAGGCCTTTCGGTCAATCGTCCACAACCTTATTGAGAAATATGATTTCCTCATTCAGGGAAAGTTCCTTCTCCATCTACCTTGAATCCAATCCATATCCCATCTGGCAGATCTCCCATGATTCCTCCATCCACATCATCCCTTAATATTCATCTAGCCCATGTCATTCTTCCTAAGAAATTCCCTCCATTCTTCATCAATGTTGCTTATCTTACTAAGCACACTTGTGGTCTTCGATCGTTTACCCCATCCAAATCTAAAACAATCTCATCTAATTTCTTTCGACATCCTTTACCTCCTTCACATTTAACTTATTGGGGGAATAACCTTCCCTCGCCCTTGAACACATCATCCGTACAAATCCCTTGTTACTAGGGGACTTCACTCTTTGACATTGTTTAGTTTACTTTCTTCACATCCATCCAATCTAAATTAATTATATCCAGATCCTCATCTCATTCTAAGTCCTCCTTTGAGGCCATATTTGTTCTTTTATGTTTATGCTCCTTTTGGGAGTATCATCTTTTTCATTGAAGCCCTCCTTTGAGGCCATGTTTGTCTCTCCATTGAGGGATCTCTTTTCTCCAAGTCCACCTTTGTGGCTATATTTATGTCTCTTCTGAGGCACCATCTATTCTAAGTCCACCATTGTGGCTATATGTATGTCTCTTTTGGGACACTTTGTTTATTTCATCAAGCCCTCCTTTGAGGCCATGATTGTCCTTCTATGTTTATGTCTCTCTTGGGGCATCATCATTTATTTTCATCTAAATCCACCATTGTGGTCATATGTTTGTTTCCTTCAGGACATAGTTTTTGTTTCTTGCTTAGCTATCATCTCATCTTATTGCAACTACATTGTCTTCTCTCTCATGGTGGTAAACTAAAAATGGAACCTCTTAATGCATTGCACTTGCGACCAATCTACTATTAGCATATTTACCAATGAGAACTTAGTTACATCCTTAGATTGTTCTGCCATCTTTAGCCCCTTCCATTTATCATTGTAATAATTTGAATTATGTGGTCTCGCCTTCACTACTTTGATGTGATCCCGTAACCATTACATCCATTACCTTCTCGTTCTCCTATTGCAGCCATGTGAAGGGTCCAAGATGTCTCTTGTACATTCCTTATCCCCTCTTAAGTGGTTTACTTAGCTATTCCCAGCTCTCCCCCATGTGAAGCTCAAACTCAAGTATGCAAAAGGCAAAATCAAAGTTATAAAAAATAGACTGATCCCTCGAAGGACAGTTGTTCATGCAAATATAAAAGAAAAAAAAAAGTATACAAATCAAAATCCAAGAAAAATCAAAAGAAATAGACCGATCCCTTGAAGGATGGCTATCATATTATTCTTGTCATCTATATTATGTATAAAGTAGACCATACCCTCGAAGGATGGCTACTCTATTATTATGGCATCTGGAAGGTTTTCCGCATTGATCAACCTTATTTTATCAACATTTTCTGAAAGCTTCCCGCATTGATCACTTTTGCTATTTTTATTTTCCTTTCCCAGAGCTGGGGCATAGACTTAAGGAACACCACCTTTAGAGATCCCTCTTCCCGCGTACAAGTCACATCTTTGATCCCTTTGTCATGTCAACATTAGGATTACAAGCATCTTTCATCCATATTTCCCTCATGATCTTTTGGTATAACTAACTATCATTGGTTATGTATTAACACATGCTATCGGCAGTAGAAGTGCAATGCCTTGAGTGGTAACCCTTTCTTGTTTATATCCAATCTAGTTCAAAACATAGTTTCCTTGTATGCCCTTGCTACAACTATGTTCCATTCATCTCATCCAAATCATATTTTATAAAAATCATATCAAATTGCACACTATGAATTCTATATCTATCCATCATCTCCATGAATGCATTTGCAAATACACTTTTCAGTTTTGAATTCTACTTGATCACCGTTGCAGTTTGCGAATCCTACTTGAGGGTCCTTCTCAAGGAAATTTCATTATCCTCGCAGCTCCTTATCTCTCAACATGTTCAACACTTGTCTTTGATCCATTTCTCCTCGCTCTCCATGTCCACTCATCACCATTTGTCTCCACATCATCCTTCTCACCTTTTTGTCCCCTTGCATGATGCCAGATATCTTACTTGTCTTTCCTCTTGAGTTTCTCTTTTACTCTTCCGCTTTCAGTTTGACAATCTTGCTTAACCATCCATATAGCTAGAGAACCTTAGTTAAGGTATATCTTCTTCCTTGGATCCTCCCACTGTAGAAGCTTCTCCACCATTTCCTCTTTCAACAAACAATAATCACCACCACAAACATCTTTCCACTCCTCCTTTTCCACTTAACACTCTTGCATCATCACTACCACCACGTGGGCATCCTAGTTAAGGATTGCCCTTACACTCTCCATCTACACTGCATATGTTCCTCCATCCATTCATGTCACACTCCTTTGTTTCCTTGTTATCACTTTAATATCACCTCCTTTCATCTCTTGTTCCATTTTGGTATACACTACTTAGTATTTTCATCATTCTTCTTCTTCTTCGGTTTGGCAATCCTACTTAACCATCTCCGTCAGCAGGAAATATTACTTAAGAGTTTCTCTTAAGAATGGTTGGCCATCTGATCCTTCCATCTCCCATCATATCTTCCTCATCTTCTATCTCCCACCTCTCATCATATCCATTCACTCCAACCAATCATTCCACACCTGCATCCAATACAATGTTGTCTTTCTCTTTCCATATCGTCACTGCCGGTTTGGTGATCTTACTTAAATCCTCTTGTGGCATGGCGATCTTACTTAAGATTCCCTCTTAAGCATGATTTGTCATCCTGCACTCCCCCACTACCCCACATTCTCTCCATCTACATTTTCTCAGCATTCCCCATCATCACATCCTCTCACCTCCTCTTCCATTCACGCAAACACCACTTCTTACTAGTCCCTTTTTCATCTCCATCATCCGTCGTTGGGTAATCTTACTTAACATTGCTTCTCCATTCATTTCATGTCTTGTTTCTTCATTTATCTCTCATTCATTCTCATCCTCTCCTCACCTTCATCTTCCTACACATCGTTATCCCTCCTTTCTTTACTCTTTCCACTTTGTCTTCTAGAGTTCTCCCACATATCTACTCCCATGTTTACCCATCATTGTCATTGATATTCCAATTATTTCATCATCATCTTCTATTTCCATGCTAGAATTATCGGTGGACTTCTCCTAAAAATCACTCATCCCTATTTCGCATAGCCTGAATCCTTTTCTTTGACCTCTTCCATTCTATCTTCATTCCTTCCTTCCTTTGTGTCCTCTGATCATTATCGAGGACTTCTCCTAACGTCCCTTCATTGGAATTCCCCCTCCCGTTCTTCATTTACTTTCTTCCTTGTCTTATCTTTTTCTACTGATCATTATTGGTGGATTTCTCCTAACATCCATTCACTAACATTGCCTTTCCTATCCCTTCCTTTCTTTTTCCTTGCCACCTCTCTATCTTCCATTCTTCCTTGCCAATTTCTTCACTGTCTTCATCATACACCTTCTCTCTATTTTCTCGTCATCGCATATCCTCATCTCATGCATCTTCATTTCTTTTCCAATTGATGTCATTCCTTCCCTCAAGTTTCTCTTTATGTTCCTTATGCTTCTCACTCTTTACCAAATATATTCATTCTTGGTTCCCTTCCTTCTACATAATTTTCTTCATTGTCTTCTCCTCCTTTCTGATCTTCATCTTATTTCACTTCCTCTACATCGTCCTTCTTCCCATTTTACCTCACCCTTCCTCCTTACTTCCCGTCGAAAACCTGACTCTTCAACATTATCCCATTTCCTTTATCATCTCATCATCCACATGCATTTCCATGCGGTCAATTCCATATTCTTTTCCTTGGATTTCCTCACTATGATTTGTTTCCCTCAATTTTATTTGCTCTATCATCTCTTTCATTTTCCATTACCTCTTTGTTTTCCTCTGCTCCAACCTTCATCATGCCTTTCATCTTGAATAACTCTCTCCCTTTTTCATAATTTCATCCTCTACTATGTTCTTTTCTTGTCTTCTCTTTGTTTTTCCTTCTTCCTTCCCCCTTTCTCTATAATCCTTCTTTGTTATCTTCTTCCTCCCCTTTCATTCCTTATTTTATCCTCTTCTGTCTCTATCCCTCTATTCCATATCCTTTTCACCTTCATATTCAATCTTTCTTGCTCTTCTCATAATCAACCAATCCTCATGTATAATCCCTTTTCTCTTTCTCAACATCCCTTACATCGGCATTCTGACAATAATGTCAATGTTTCTCTGTTTATGTATCACCATCTATCCCTTTCCATTCTTGTTCTTCTCTTTTGAGAACCTTGTCACATCTTTTATCTTCATCAGGTCCTCTCACAGGAATATCATCATATCCATTTATAAGAATCTCTTCCCATCTTCTTTTGACATTTTTGTCTTGGAAGATACCATAATAGCCATCACCTATCTAATCTTGTTCTCTTCCTTGAATATTTGCTCTACTTTTGTTTTGTCGCAAAATTATCTCTATCACACTTACCGAAAAAAAATAAGACTTCTTTGTCTTCTTCACCTTCTAATTTGCTAACACTTATGCATATTTCTTATGAAACATGATTGCCATCATATTTATCACACCTTTAGGGCACTCTATCTCACTCTTTTATCCTATCTTCTCATCATATGCACATTTATGGTTATTCCCCCTAGGGCATTTTATTTACATATCCATCTCCCATTATGTCATCTTCGTGCCCTATCATGGGGCACCTTTTTCATTCTTGTACTTGTCGGCATATATAACTCACTTTGTGTCTTTCTCGTGCCCTATGTTGGGGCATCATTTTCTTCATCCACGTCCCTTTTGTGGACGCATGATTTTTCACATGATTCCTTGCAAACAAAAGGATTTCACACATCTTTCACATTCATTTGCACATATTTTGATGTTTTCCCATGACCCATTGGTCATCTTGGTTTACATCCATACTGCAGTGGTCTTCACCCACTCACTGGTCTATAGAATGTTGTCATCTGTCTCTGTTGAGACCGCAATTGTCCTCTACCAATGTGATATTAGAGTCACCGCCATAATTTTTCAATTGTTATTATGATCCTTTTTACCTAGGGCATCTTGCCTTTGGTCATGTCTTCATCCATCCTCGGACACATCTTTCATCTAACCCTTTTTGTTTTTGTCTCATGGATTGCTATCGCAAACCACTCAACAAAAAGGGGCAAATGTAGACACCAAATTTTGGTATCACCCCGTGTTCGATCTCCTTCAAAGATGCTTACTCAAATCTTGTTTCCCACCAACAATTCATATTCAGTTAATTAATCTTATAACTTAATTAATCTCTTATTACATGCCAAAACTATATTATGCTAAATAATTTTTTTTTAATAAGTCATGCCATCCTATTTAATAATTAAATAATTAAAAATGTATATACAAATCAACAACCCCACATGTTCCCCACTTAAGTCAAAATCACTTCTCACCTAAAAATCAATTCCCACCTAAAAATTCAATTCCCTCAAATTATTAAATTATTAACCCCACCCATGAAATCAATAATTCAAAAATCTCCCTATCCGACAACAAAATCCAAAATCAATAGTGTAAAGAGAGCACATGACTTCACTATTACACCTAACCATGTCCCCACTCCACATCACACCATTTCCTTTTCTCACATCATGAACCCCACCATCAAATCAACTCTTCATCATGTCCTCTTAATCAGGATTTATTTTACAAATTATAATTATTTATTAATCCTTTATTTTAATCCCAATTCAAGTTATAAATAGAACTTTTTCTCCCCCTCTAGAGGAGAGGTAGAAAATTCTTGAAATTCTCAAGCTTAAATTCATAATATTTGTTTGTGAAGCTTTGAATCATATTGTGGAGTGTTTGGAGGCAAAGCTCTATCGGTCTCATATTGTCACTCTAACAATCAATTTGTTGTTATATCGAAACACTGGCTTGGTATCATATTTATATTGTTTATTCAACATATTGCAAATCTCTGTAGTTTTGGCATGTCATCTTATCATTGGATATCAAATATTTTCTTGTGAACACGGGGTTAATGCCACCAAGGAAGTTAATGCTTCTCGATTTTCTTTGTCAAGAAACCCCCGCATATCGTTATCTAATCTTATCTGTTTCCATCTTGTAGATCTATCGTCTTTCTCACATATCTATTTTCTCTGCACCCGTATCCAGAATCCATATATGCATATGAGTTCCTAAGCCCTCTATCATTCAGATTTGCTTTGGTGGCTTTTAGTCTTGGTGTTCACCCATACGAGAATGAGTTTTCTAGATCAACAATTCCATGGGACACGTGGAGAACTCCGTGCCTATTTGAAGATTGTCCCTTGGACCCTTCCCCGAGTTACATCGTTTGGACACGTGGAGGCTTCTAGACCTTGAAATATGACCAAACCACATCTAATCAGAGAGACCCACGTATTACCCGTGGATGCTGAGGAAAAATTTAACAGGGGAAGATCTACCTATCATTCCTGACTGTGGAAAAATGTAGAGAAGAAGAAAACTCCACCATTTTGCACTTGATTTTCAAATTTCTTTCACGAGCCGAGGAATTGAAAACAATACAAGGTTCAATGATCTAGTGGCATAGAAAGATTGACAATTTCATTCAAATGAGGACAACAATGAAATTTTCACGCGCCTGGAGACAGAAAATGGGAAATTTATCAAAAGAATCAAATTGGGGATTTGAAACAACTCTAGGGCATGGAATTTTCTATCTCTTTGTATTTTCAACTTGGCTTAAATATTTTAGGAGGGTGAGAGCTTGAAATCTTGAATTTAACTTGGAAAACAAAAAAATGTTTTCGGGAGATAACAACTGGCTCTAGCTTGGGGACATGACATAGATTGAGCATAACAAAGATGTGGTATGAGGATCCAGAATGTCAATTTTTAAACTATATAACGCTTGACCGAAAGCCTTATCCATTGGGCCTTGCGGTGTCACGTACAATTGAGAAAGAAAGATCGGAAGAAGGAAACACACAAGCACACAATAGAAGGGGAAATAAAACCACACAACTGAAAGGGAAACATACCAAGAAAATACCTATGGTACAAGGTGGGGGACAACCCACTTTCACTGATGATACAATTTCAAATATTTCACACTTTGAGGAAATTCAAATATCGTTCCATCCAAGTATGAGAGTAGAAAAAAATTCTCACCACAAGCTCCATGAATTTGGAATGGGCCGAGCCACAATGAATCAAATTTTCTATGGCTGCCCTTTGGTTCTTTTCTCTTGTCCCATAGCAGGAAAAAGTCTCCAACCTTGAATTCTCTTGCCTTGGCCCTCTTGTCAAAAATCTTCTTCACTTTCAATTGGTGTTCTTTGATTCGATCCACCACCGGAATATATTTTCTTCCAACTTCTCCGAAATAGAATCCTTTTGTCTATGGAATCTTTGTATTTACCATCTTCTATTTCATGTAGCAACTTGATAGCTAGCATCTCAATTGTGACGGAAATTTCTTCTTCAACTCCATACAAAGCCAGCTTAGATTGGAGACATACCTATTGCCTTCTTGGGAGTGATCCTATCTACCCATAATGCGTTTTACAACCTTTTGTACCAATTCCTTTAATTCTCATCCACAAGCTTACGAGAAAATGGCCACAATGTTCTTGTTGCTTCATTTGGCTTGTCTGTTTCCTTGTGGATAGTAATCAGAAGAATGAGCTAGGGAGATTCCGTAGCTATAGCAAAACTCGGTCAGCTCTCTTGAAGAGAAATAGGTAGCATTATTTGCTACAATCTTCTGTGGCACTCCGAAATGGACTATGATATTCTCCTTGATGAAGTTGCATATTGTTTCAGTGTTGGCTTGTTTGGTCGGAATGGCTTCCACCCATTTGGTGAAGTATTCATTGTTGTGAGTACATAGGTGTGCCCGCACTTTAGTGAGGGCTCGGAACACCAATGATGTCCAGCCCCATTATTGAAATGGTTCTTCAATAACCACAGGCCCGAGTAGTAATGTAGTGATTCATGGTCTTCTCGACGAACTGTTGGCATGATTTGCATTTAGAAACCTAATCTTAAGTGTCCGCAAAGATGGTGGGCCAATAATACCTTCCTCGGAGGATCTTGTGTGTGGTGACCATCACTAAAAAATTTCCACCACATGATTGGTCATGATATGCTTAAATTAACTTTTGTTGATGCTCCTTATCTACACATCTAAGGAAACAACCATCCAGACTTCTTTTGTAAAGTGCATGATTCCATATTACAAATTTAGCTACCTTCGATTGAGTGCTTTCCTTTGCTTGTAATCAATATGAGGAGGGCATTATCCATAAGTCAAGTAGTAGGCAATATCAACGTACCACTCATCGTTAGTGGTGATAAAGATAACCTTTGGGTTGTCTTATGAACAAGTTGAAGCAGCAAAATTTTCTTCACCATGTTGAACTTTGAGTGTTTCATCTTCAAAGAATCAACTTGCACAAGCCATTTCCCTTAACAGATTGGAGGGTCGAATCTCCAATTCATATTCTTGAGTCTTTGCAATCCAATTTCCTCTTTTAGTTCTAGGATCTTGTTGAGTCAAAATGGATTTGATTGCATTGTTAGGGACCAACACCATAGTATGGGAATTGAGAATGTAAAACCTAAAGTTTTTAACAGCCTTGACCACTACATAGGCATGTTTCTCCAATTGATTATACTTTAGCTCGTGCTTCTTCAAATGACAACTCATGAAAACAATAGGTTTTTCCACACCTTCATCATTTTTCTGAAAAAGAACAACAGAGAGTGTATGTTCTGATGCATAACAATACATGATGAACTATTTGTTGAAATCATGAGATACAAGAGGTTGAGATTTTGTAATGGATTTCTTGATCTCTTCAAATTTTTCCTTCCCTTCATTGTTCCATTTGAAACTTTCTTGTGGTTTCATCATGGAAGTGATGTGCTTTGTCAATTCAGCAAACTCATGCATAAAACATCGAAGAAAGTTTACCTTTCCAAAGAAATAATGAACTCCTTTCTTTCTTGTGGGTAGGGCTGATGCTTGAATGGCTCTATTCCTCTCAGGATCAATGTGCACTCCATGTTTGTTCGAATGTGCCCCAAAATTTTTCCTTCTATGTCTCCAAAAATGCACTTCTTTGGATTTAGTGATATGCCATGTTTTCTACACCTTGCGTAAACTTGCTCCAAGTGACAGATATGATCTCCCCTCTTCTTTGAGAATACTATGAGGTCATCAAGATATATGACAATGCAATGTTTCAAATATTTTAAGGTCAAGTCCATTTCCTTTGGAAAGTATCTCTTGCATTGATTAGGCCAAAGGCATTCTCGTTATAGGCAAAAGTGCCCCAAGGTGTTGTGAAGGTTATCTTGTTGCAATCCTCTTCTACCTCTTTGATTTGATTATACCACGAGAATCCATCCAGCAATGAGAGCATTTCGGATCCAAAGATGGCGCTTGCAAAATGTGGTCCATGATTGGAAGAGGATAATTTTCCCTTAGGGATGCTTGATTGATTTCAAAAATATACACATATCCTTATTTTGTCATTCTTCTTCCTCATTGACATAATGTTGGCTACCCACGTTGAATGGTGGATGGGAAAGGTTATTCTTGCATTGAGCATATTTTTTATCTCCTCCTTGATGGTATCAACAATCTTTGGGTTGTAAGGCCTATGTTTCTCCCCTGAAGGGCCTAATACCACGCTTCAAAGGAATTTAGTGGTGCATTTCTTTTGGATGGAAGGATTTGAGTTCATCATAAGAGTAGGTCAAGACATCCGAGTATTTCTTAAGTAAAAGCAACAAACCTTCTTTTTCTTCAAGTGAGCAACATTTCCCAATATTTACCATCCTTGGCTCCTCCGAAGTACTAATGGTTTCTTTATCAAAATCAATTGGGCACCAAGAAGATTACTTTTCTTTCTCTTGAATGAATCTTTCATGTTTTTCAAAGAGATATTCTAAAGAGACTAGACCTTTGGGAATTTTATTCCATTTCAATTTGATTACTCCTCATCATCAATCCCTTCAATTCCCTTTTTCTCTTCTTTGGGGGGCTGCTTCATGGTGTGGATTTTCACCTCCTTCGAAGAAGAGACTATTGAAATTATCCCTTTGCTCAAAAAGGATAGAATTTGGTTATCATCATTGAAGACTTGCCAATGATTTGCATTGTCTGGTACGCTAGGCCTGAATACCATTTCAATGGTCACTTTGTCTTTAGCAAAAGAAGGATGAGGTGTCACTAGGGACACTGACACTGCAAGAGAGCCAGTTTTTTCATTCTTTTCCCTTGGAATAGATTCTATGGAGAATGCATCAAAAGATTCAATGCAGTCCCACACTTTGTTTTTGTAATGCCGGAGTCTTGGATTCTTCACCTGATATTGTTGGTGTACCTGCTTTACTAAATCCTTTTCATCACCTCAGCATCTCATTTTCTTGATTCCCATGTCCTCTAATGCACTCATTGCTAAGAGTAGTGCTTCATACTCTGCGGTGTTATTTGTATTATCAAATTGTAGCTTGTAGGCAAAGGGTTACAACTCATTACAAGGAGAGTACAATACTACACTAGCTCCCGAGCCTACTTTGGAGTGACTACCATCAAATTCCATTGTCCAAATTTTATCTTCCTCTTCCTCCATGAGAAGTGGTAGGTTCTCCTATTTTTCGATGTGAGGAAGTAGTTTCCTAGCCCACAATCTTGAAAGAGAATGTTAGCTCTTGGATCATCAGACTTTCCCACTATGAATCTCATCTTTCTTACTGGTAGCAACTTCTTCATCTCTCCTTTTACTGGGATAGTTATAGATGACCAATCCATTTTTATTTCTCCACCTAGGTCTCTGCGAAACTCGTACTCAACAAAGATACCAAAGGATGTTGGAATGTCTCTACTACCAATATGGTTAAGAGCACCTTCTTGTCTAGAAAATCGACTAGTGCTACCTATGCATCTTTGATTCTTCCTACCAATGGCACTTGTTTGGATTTCATTGAGTAATAGGTACCATTTACCCGGTTCAAGGTGATGCCTAAAGCACTTACAACTTTGACTTGCATCACATTGTTTGAGGCTCCAGAATTTATGATTTAATTATTTAGTTGGAAGCCTTTAATGAGGAGTGATAGGTAGAAAGGTTCAACCCTGCTAGTTTTGGAGGTACTCGAGGGCTATCATGTTTTGGGAAGGTAGTATGGAATGTGTGGGCGTAAGCCTTTAGAATTAGGATTCGAGGACAAAGGGTTACCACTACAAACTGTATTAATGAACTGTCAAATTGGGCGGGATGTGTTTGTAGGTATTCTATTTCGTAGAGCTGGACTTTTGTTTTTCTTACATTGTCCACAAAGTCAAATGGACTTATGGTGAGTGAGGAAGAGGCTCCTAAAATAGAGGAAGATCTACATGGTAGAGACTTTGCTACTTTTGGTATTGGGTTATCTTTTCATATGAACAATTGGCTTGGAAGGGGGTGAGGTGTAGCCTTTGACTAAAATTTAGATGTTTTTACAGGGCCAACATTTAGAAGAGAATTATTCTTGGCAAATTTTGAGCTGGAAGAAGGATCAAATTACTTACTTGGTATAGTAGCATGCTCTTTGGCAACCAAAGTGAGTCCAGCTTTTCCTTTGGCTGATTCCATGGAAGGTGGTAATGGTGATCCTCTATTGATTATTTTATTTTGTGTAACATCCGGAGGAAAATCTTCTTTAATCTTCTTCTTATTCTTTCTTTTGCAATTGTTGGAGTTGAAATCCATTTCTTATATTAATCACAAGTGAAAATAGCACATGAGAAACTCGAACTTCTTCATCACCTTCATCTTCATCATCAACATACTCAATCAAGCCATTATGCATATCAACTTCCTCAATCTCAAGAAATTTTTCGTAATCTTCCATGTTTTCTTCTTCAATTTCATCAATTTCTACTTCTTCCTCTGGCTCTTTGGTGTCATAGATGGGATTGACTAGTGGTGCTTCAAGAGAAAGCTGATGAGGAGGTGGAGCAATCTTTGGCCTATCTGGAGGGTTTGGTCTCCTTGAAGCATTCCGTATTGTGATCTAAGATAGTTGCTTCTTCAAGGAAACCAAGTCAATTTCCATTTTTGGAACATCATATATTTGGTGACGAGTTTGAATTCTCGACCCTTTTGCTTTCCATTGGGACCTTTCACCTTTCCGGAAAGGATCAGGTCATCATCAATTTCTATTGCAAAGTTTTGGGCTTGCCTCAATGTTCTTGGTTGGGTTCTTCTAAGGAAGAAACCTATTTCTGATGGTAAAGTACTGATGAAAAACCTCTTCAAATTATTTTTAGAAGGCACCACATCTTCAGGGATCCTTCTTATCACTCTATTGTATCTTCTTCTACGAAGTCCGTCATTAACTTAGAGGTTTCTTTATTCATTTGTACCAATTGGACCAAAAGATCCTGACAATCTTCCATGGTCTTGAACCTGTGTTCGAATGCACTTCTTATATCTTCCCAACAGGTGATAGAACATGGGGGTAGTATGTAGAACCATTCGGCATCCTTCTCTTGGAGTAATCGCACAAAGATTTGGACTGACACATCTTCATCCTCAACACCCAGCACACTGCAAGTAGTGATAAATGTTGCTACATGTTCTTTAGGGAGTTGAAAACCATCCCCTCTGAATTTTGGGAAGATTTTTCTTGAGCCTCTTGGTAGCTCATGGAGTGGTTGAGTGAGAGACAATGGACATTTGTTTCATCCCCATGGTACGTTAGGCCTTCGGGCCTCACAATCACGTTCACACTCACGACCGCAATTACCCATTCTATATTGGTTTCTATCTTCCAACCTTGCTCGGTTGTGGCTTCTACTTCGCTCTTTCATCTGCCTTAGCTTGAAGTCTCTCGATTTCTTCAAGTTGAGCTCTTATTTCCTCTTCCACTCTTGCTTCTCTTTCTCTAGCTTCTTCTTCGGTCTCTACGTCGGTGAAATCTTCAAGGTTCTCGTTAATGTATGGAAATTCACTGTCCAAAGGATTGGAAACACTCAAGTTCCCAACGTGACCAATTACTTGAGAAGGAAGCCTCTGGATTCTAAGTAGCTCTTGTCTCCTTTGAAGTTCCTCAAAATGGAATCAATTTTTCCTCCTTGTCTCTGTTGCCAAGTGTATCTTTTATCCACCAGCTTGAAAATCTATGTTGTTATTCACGGTGCTGGAATTTATCTTTGCCTCTCCAATTCAGCATCACATTCCTCTTCAAGTTTCAAAATTCTCGTGGCAATGAAGTAGTGATTAACACTTTACCTATTATGCCAAATAACTTCCCTCAAATCTGAAGCAAGGTCTTCTTAGATGTGGAAGAGAAATTTGGGTCTTTCAAGAGGAGGGTTTCCTGGAGTAGCTATGATTTGAATCCATGTGGCTCATATAGCCATTCAAATTCTGGGAATTTTCTAAAAAAAATTTGAATTTCTTGACCTTGCGGTTGCATCCAGTGCAGATGCTACTAAATCGCCCCATGGTGGGTGCCAAAACTATTGGTGAGGAAATTTGTCAGGTGGGAAAACTTGTGGAATCCTTGCCAACACTCTAGAAATATGAGTCCCTCTACTTGACCGGTGTAGCTACCGTATATGCATGCGCAAGAAAACATGGATTTCTGTGGTGGCCTTTCACCCGGGATCCAACAGGGGCTCTCCATTGACCCTGTGGCAAAGCTTGCAGATACTTGAAAGAGAGAAATTTTTTTCTAAAAGTGGGAAAGGGAGTGAGAAAAGAGGTAGGATAACCAATGTTACAAGTAGGAAATCAGATTCTTGCACACACTAATTAGAAAATTCATCATATGCAGTTATGAGAAGAAACAACCCTGCAAATGGCAACAAGACGAGATATGATTGTGAACTCAAATTTTCTAAAATATCCTCATTGAAGAGGCTACAAAATCCTTCTTCATGTATTGATGCTTAAACAGAAGTTGTACATAATGTGGGAATGGAAGAAATTTGAGAATGGAGGGAATTAGAAGAAAAAATGGCTAACTCCTTCGCTTTCTCTAAGTATAATGCACTTGTGATTTTTTTCTTGAGAAACTGCCAACCCTTACAATGACTTTTAGAGTCCATGATATAGCCTGTAAGAAATGGTTACAATCTACTCGGGTGAGCAAGAAATAGTTACAACCTATTCTAACTGTTCACCCCTTCAATTTCTTGATTCACAGAGAAACGCTTATGGTAGAAAGAAACAATTTTTAAAATATTCAGCCGTTACATTATTTTTCTAGTTAAAACATAGGTCATTCAATTTTCCTTTACACTTTGAATCTGGGCCACCCACGTGGAAGGAATTGATTGGAACGGGCCCGCAGATGCTTTGACTATTTACCTTTTGTTTGGCAGGGCCGTATATCTGACCCTAGACGCGTGGTGGGCCAACGCTCATTTGGAACCTACCTCTAGATTTTATCTTTGAAGTTGTGCCAGGCTAACACATGGAGAGCTCCGTGGGTTCTTTCATACTTAGCCGATCTGGGGTTTGTTCCTGTTTGACTCATGTTGACCCCTAGACATGTGGAGAGCCAAGCACTTGATTTGAGTTTCCGCTTTGGAAGCACCTTCTGAAATTACACCAAGCTGACGCGTGTCTCCTTCTACTAGGGTTAGAATTTTCAACGGCCAACTTTGTCTCCTTATCTATGTGGTGAGCTGGTGCTACTTGGAGACTGAATCTTGGGTTTTACTTTTGAAATGGCACTTGTTGTGGCACGTGGAGACCTCTACCGACCCACCCATACTTAGCCAATTTTTAGTGATCGGTTTCGTCCCTTTTGGACCTGGGACACATGGAGGACTGGCGCAAGTTTGAGGACTACCCCCAACTTTCAATATTGAAACTGTGTCGATGAGGCACGTGAAGCCATCTACTGAGCCTTCATACTTAGCTGATTTTAGCCCATTTTACCTTCGTTTTTTCCATGGGACATGTGGAGAACTGCGCCTATTTGAAGACTGTCCCTTGGACCCTACCCCTGGAAAAATGTGGGGAGCTCCTTGCCAAATCAAACCTAATTATGATCCTACATGAAAATAAAACATAGATATGTGGAACTACCCTCAGTTGTAGGGGGTCACTAATTTCATTAAGAAGCTACAAGGGCATGATCATGACATTTCCTTATATTTTTCTGTTGATTGGAAAGAACGAAAGGTAAAATATGGTGGTCAAAATGTGTTCATAAAAAAGGAGCTTATTGCAGAGGTGACAGGACTCACTTTGGATGGAATAACATTTTTTAGTAAGAGATTGGATAAAATTTTGGAAGCTAAAAATTTTGTTGAAATAGGGGAGGAACTTCAATTCGCAATGGCGGGTATAAAGGTAAGTTCCATCCTTGACCCATTTGATAAAATTGCTAAGATGATGGTTCACTTTATTTCACTTGAGGGTAGATACATCACTGTACCCACAACATATTTGGTTTTTCTTAACCATTTTAGGTGAAACCTTCTTATTTTCTTCCCGCACTATCTCCTAAATTCAATGGAGCATTCCATACTTGATTTCCAAAACCACACCCAGGAAATTCCCCTACATCATGGACCGATCTTCCTCCTTCACAAACATTGCCTTGCCCATCACCCTTTCATACACCATTACTCCGTTTTCCCGCCCATGACCATTAACCCTATTCCTACTGTCACCCCAACCACCATCTTTGGCCAAAGGAAAATCAGAACTAAAAATCCTTCCTTCTCCAAACTGTAACCCTCTCCCTCCATAAGAGTTCTTAGGAGTAGTAAGGACATTGAAATTGCCCAAAATTTATTGCACATTAGTATTATAGGAAAATTCAACACCACTCAACAGAGAAGGAGAATCTTCTTCTAGGATGAAAAGCAAGGGAAAAGAGATGGAGAATCTCAAAAAGGACATGCAGCGATTGATTAAGCAAAGGGGTAAAAGAAAATTGAATGATGATATTAAAATTGGTGAAGAATAGGTAAATGGAATTTATAAGAAATTGAATTCCTTGGACAATAGACTAGGTAATTATAAGGAACGACATGATCATAACATCTCAATTTTTTAGAGGAATCCATGATTCTATGGAACAACAGTCGAAGCATTACCATGCTCAATTAGTGGTATCTCGGTTGTCATTTGGGGTACTACTGCTGAAAGGGACCAGGTCATCTCCTAATTGAATGTCAATGACCCTACGCATATCACTACTCTGGTGTTATTCACCTCACTTCTAACTGTGAAATCAAGAATCGATAGGGCTTCTAGGAGATAAAATTCTTCAAAGCAGTCTTGATGCAGTTTGGTTTTTGTTTGTTTTTTAGGTTGATGTTTAACTGTTGTTTTTAGTAGTTCTATACTTATTCTACTCTTTCTTGGTAGTTCCTTTTTTTACTATTGCTTGGCTTATTATAATATCTGGATCTTGATCCTTTTTTGCTACTTACTCATGTTTATTTGGCTTTTGAGACTTTTTGTATTAGGGTATAGTCCCTTCAAAACCATTTACCATTAATAAAAAGATATGCAATAGAGTATGAAAATGAACAGAAATGGATAGAAAATCTTGTTGAGAAAGGAGGAACAATTACAACTCAGCTAGGAAAATTTGTTTAGTCTAATCTACGTGCCAAAAATATACAGTTCTCAACTATTTACCACATTCTGAAAAAGGGTAGACCTATTTCTAATTTTTAGGATTATAAAATTTTATTTCAACATAATGGATTCCTAATATTCCACAATCACATTGGTCAGACAACAATTGCTTGGGAAATGGTGAAATGTCTAGCGATGATTGAGAAGGAGGATTTGAAAGAAAAAGTAAAAATACATGATTTATCTCACTGTCTATTGATGAGGTCACAACAATTGACAACACATCATGGGTTTATATTCATGTTTATACTTTTGAGAACCATCTAAGGACACCTCAT
Source organism: Taxus wallichiana var. yunnanensis (assembly GCA_018340775.1). Lineage (NCBI taxonomy): Eukaryota > Viridiplantae > Streptophyta > Pinopsida > Cupressales > Taxaceae > Taxus > Taxus wallichiana. The sequence goes on along the minus strand of CM031239.1, from coordinate 920,366,670 downwards.
TTATTAACAATCCATAAAATGATAGAAAATTGTAATGTAGAGAACATTTACAAGTTGGTTATTTCAAGTTTGAGGGATATAACGGGAATGGATGATTATAGTATCGCTACTAAGTTGGTGTGCATTGGTACATATGGTGCATCAAATGCAGGGGCACATAAATGGTCTTTGTATTCAACTACAAACCACTATTTCCCCATATATGATTCCAATCCATTACACAATGCATAGAATGAATCTTTTATATAAAATAGTTAGCACATTTGAGAGTGTTACAAAAGTTGAAGAGCTTATTAGCAACCTATATACATATATGTCTAGCAATCAAAATATTTTTAGAATTCCATAAGTTTGCAATTAGAGTGAATGATGGTAAAAATATTCTAAAATATTTTGATACAACGTGGATTTCCATGTATGAACTTGCATGCATAGTTTTTCAAGAATACCCATCGTTGGCAAGTTTTATGTATAAATATCATAGAGAAGTTGACAAGGAAAAATATTTGTTGTATCATTTAACAGATTTGGAAATGTTACTAACATTAAGTGGAATTCTCCCCATGTTGAAGGAAATCAATTGTTTGAGTAAACATGCTCAAGAGAGGTCCATATATATTATTGATTTCATACAGTTGAGGAAACGTGTATGTCAAACTTTAGATATTTTATACGTGTCCCAAGTGATTTAATCTAATTTGAATTAAATCTTATTTCATAGTAACTTATTGTAACTAATGATATTCAGTAACTATGTACAATAAGGCACAAGAAATAAGCATTTAAGAATGTAAAACCCTAAGCAAATGAGAGAGTAAGAGGACTTAGCTAATTATGTACAATCTAGGAGTGACCAAAACTGAGTATCTACTGGATCTGACTAGAAATAGTGTCTAACAAGCTTAATGAGGGTTCAGAACCCTAAGAATGTAAGGGAAAAAAGCTCTTGTAGGAGGACTGAGCACATGTGTCTACTCAGATGCTTGGAACCCGGTTTTCTAGGTCGAACAACATCATTGTTATTCTCTCTTTGTCACTCTAGTTTTTCTCTCTTGATCTCCTATCGTACTGTAACCTATAAAATATATGTCTACCTACGCAAGCCTCTGCAAACCACATTAAATATAATAAAAATATGTAAAATGGGAGTCGAACTAACCCCGATGGTTACCCAAAGAGTGAAATTATGGCCAAGTGTTTCAATACATCTCAAACTCTATGTAGTTATATGTGTTTGTGTGTGAAATGATGACCTAGTTTACCCTTGTGAAAGTTGCATGATGATAGCGGGTTGGATCTAGATTGCACCAAGTATGCAAAGATGTGTGTGAATGAATAGAATGAACTTCCTCTTATATTGTGTATGCGTATTAATGCAACCCTTACCCCCTTGTATGAATGTGTTAGATGTATGCTTTGTAGTGCTCTAATGCCCCTATGCAAGCTTATGTGATGATAGATAATGCTTATAGTGCATGGTCCCTTATTTGAGAGAAGTAAATAAGTATATATATATATATATATATATATATATATATATATAATAATTCCTTTGTTTGAATTTTATAATTGACAACTAAAATTCTGACCCAAAGTATTAAAATTTGACCAAGAAGTGAAAAGGACCCAAAAGAATAATAAAAATAAAGTAAGGTCACCCAGAGGGACATGAGCACCTAGGTGCTTCTGTCCTAATTGGGCACTAGTGTCTGAGGCCATCAAAAGATAAATCATTCAAGTGCCAACAGAGCTATAAGATGTGTAAAGCTAGTAAAGTGTAAGATAAAGCAACCAAAAGGCCAAAAGGAGTTGTCAACCACTAGTTTTCTTGCTTAGGAATCATGTATACATTAGTATGCTTTAGAACCTAGAAATGTACCTAAGTGCATAGATTTTATCTACATTTCCCCACTTTATGTTGTTGAGTGAATACTCGATAGCATAAAGTAGATAGAATATGTGTACCTTGTAAGTTGAAGAGAAGCGTAGCCAATAACATGCTTTGAGTGGGCAAGTAGCCATGTGAAGCGTAATGTGAAGCATGGAAACTAGGAAAGGGAGGTAGACCCTAGGGGTGAAGTGTATGCATAGTATCCTACTTTGCTAGAGCTTGTGCTTGTTGATGTGAGTTGCTTTTTGTTTCCTATAAGGATGGACATGCAAAAGAAAAGAAAAAGAGTAGTCAAAGTCACATATGTGAAAAATCATAGTAAGGTGTGCATAAGTAAGTAAAAGTGTGTAAAATGTAATAGTAGGAAAGAATGCACTTGATATATAAGAGAGTATGGGATAGAAAGTTGTCATGTTTTCTTTGGATATCTTACTTGGATTTGATTGTCTTGTTGCCAAGGGTGAGCATTTTGGGCAATGTATCATGTCACACCAAGAGCAATTTTTGGGTGATCTCACACTAAGGATGAGTTTTTTGGGCTATCTCATGCCAAGGACAATTTTTTTGGGTGATCTCACACCAAGATAAGAATTTTGGGGAGAGAGGTATGTTTTTCTCTCCTTCCATGATGCTTCTCAATTGATAAGTGCCACTGCAGATTGGAACATCTCGATTTATAACCAGATTATAGCTGAATTGCAACCAAATTATAACTAAATTGTAGCCGATTGAATGAATTTTGTAACTAAAGGTAAGTGTCTAATACTATGGATCCCTTTTGTAACCTGCTAGAAATTGTGTTGAATTGAGAAACTATATGTTTTTCACCGGGACACTGGCACCCAAGTGGGACATAAGTGCCAACCATTCATGTCTAATAATATTAGGCGCTAGTGTACGCAACGCCTTTGTGATCCAAGTTTGATTCTGGGCCACTTCTTAACCGTATGCCTTTGTCAATTATGTACGGTGTTATTCTATTATGGAGCTTTGAGTTGTTTAAAGGTTGATTTTTTCACCCAATAGATGCCCCCTCATTAGGGGTACATGTGACGAATGTAGGAGGAAGCAAATTAACCGAGATGACCTGAATTTGATATGCATATAATAGAGTGATTAACTACAAGGGGTAGGGGATGTGTGTGGTAAACTAAGGAATGTGCAAAAATATAGGCTTTAAACAAGTGTTAGTGTAAAGGAGATAACATGTAATAAAAGACAATGTAACCGTAGTTGTGAAGAATGCAGAGAGGTGCTTTGTGAAAATTGGGTTGCATTCATGGGACATCACTCAACATTTCACAAGATAATCAAGGATGAAGTGGCCAATAACAAATAATGATCAAGTAAGACATAGTGCATAGCCCGCAAAAAAGTGGAAAAAATAGCAATAGCAAACAAGAGGTAACATATAACCATGGTTGTATAGAGTCCTACACGGTAAATTCTACACATGAAGCACTCGTTAGCATGTTAGAAAGATAAATAGTACAAAAAATCATGTATAGATTAGTGAAAAGTAAGTGACAAAGTGATAAGAATTAGTAAATGTTGTAATAATGGGACATGTGAGTGTGGATTATGATATTAACAAAGGTATATGCCCCCAAGAGACTCGGTGGGGTTGATAAAGAGTAGTGTCGAGCATAATGCATCGTGTAAGAATTTGTAAAATTCATGCATTCACCTCAAGATACCAAGTGAACATGCATGTGTGTATAGAAATACATAGTAACATACTGAGTATCTAACTAGCATAGGAAACAAAGTGCAACATGTAAGTAGTATAAGCTAACAAGAGTAAATACAACCAAGATGTGTAGATGTTGTGTGAAAGTGATGGTGTGCTACGATATGTAAGATGAGTAAAGGAGAGGGGGCCATGTTGACCCCCAAGGTGAATGGGTGTGATATGATGTTCATTTAGGAGGGCTCCTCAACAGTCAAGTATGAACCATAGAACAAGAGTGCATCATTGGGTAGCAAATATGTTGTATGTGATAGTTATTAAATGTTCATTTCCATGAAGCATAGAGTGTGAATTATAGTAGATGATAGAAACATCAAATAGTGATGGAGGGGGTAGATAGTATGATGCCCTCATAATGTGTATATTAAGAGTTGCTAGCAAATATATGTGTTCATTATGAGCAATAATAGCCGTACCAGTATGTATAGTGAATGAAACGGTGTATACCATATATAGAAAGTAGTATGTGTAAGAAGGATCCATAAGTAATCATGATGAGAAAAGTGTGTATGGAGTGGCATAGGAGTGGAAAGGGAATCCATAAGCATATATAGATGTAACAAGGTGTTCTCATAGTGTAGATAAGAGAAAGTGTTGCTAGAAATATTGACTTGAAGTGTAAAGAAAAAGTAAGGTATGGGTGTGTATGTGAGTAGTACATATAGGCAACTATTGATTAGAATGTGTGACTATGAGAGGGGGAAATTTTGATGCCCCCAAAGTGTGTAAGTGATGGAGATATATCCAATGAGAGGAGATATGTCATGCCATGGTGGTAGATGTGGAAATGGGTTAGGAGTATCAGTATTAGTGTTAGGAGGATCATATTTGCCAAAGTAAGTTGTAGCATTAAGAACAAATGGAAAACACTTTTGGTAATGGTAAGGGGGGAAATGGTTGTAAGTTCCCATGTATTATAATAGAGAATCATCAATAAGGAATGTATCCAATTCAAGCCAAGTGGGAGAAGTGGGATCACCAATAAGCTCAAGGTATAGTAAAGGAATATTATGAGTATGTGAAGTAGTGTAAACCTTGGGAGAATATGTGGTGGGAATAAAAGGATCAAGTGGAGGGAGATATCTGATGTCGATTTTGGTGGATTGTGTGGGAATGGAAAGAGGATTTGTGACTCCCTTTCCATATTTTCCTAATTTGGTGCCAGTGAAACCATAACGAAGCATATACTAATACCCAAGACCATACTTTGTGAAATTAGGAGGAGATGTGGCAGAAGTAGGGGTTTTAGGTGAATGATCAATAGTGTTGCAAAAGGAAAATGGGGAGGGATATGTTAAGGCCTCATATACCACACCTTGGTATAATAATTTAAGATGCACATGAAGGGTTGAAGGGACCACATGCATGACATGGATCCAAGGTCATCCGAGAAGAATATTATAATTAAGATTATTAGGCATTACATGGCATGGGACGGGAAAAGTGCATGGCCCAACAATAATGGGAAGTGTGATTGTACCTAAGACCCTTTTAGGAATATTATCAAAGCCATGAATAAAAATAGATGAGGGAGTTAAGGAGGCTTCGAGAAAGGCCAATTTTCTAAAGGAATGATAGATTACAAATGTTAAGACCAGATCCATTATCAACTAAAGCTCATTTAACCCCTATATTATGGATGCAAACTTGAATATAAAGGGGTGGATCATTATCTAAAATAAATTGAGAAGAAATTTCAATAGATGTAAAGGTAATATTCTCTTCATTAAAAGATGATTCCATAGTGAATCTATGATAGACATATTCGGGAGAAGTGTTAGGATGAATGTAAGTGTTAGATAAAAAGATTGTATTTTTACTCACATTTGGGATTGGCCTACAAGAAAGCGGGAGAAATACACTCATGTTGGTAAAAATGGAAGGATCCAAGGGTATCTAGGGTTATAAGAAATATGGAGGTAATTTGTATAATAAGGATCTCGAGTGTTTGATCACAAGTTGTGGTTCACCTTTTGATTTAATCTAATTTGAATTAAATCTTATTTCAGAGTAACTTATTATAACTAATGATATTCATGTAACTATGTATAGTAGTGCACAAGCAATAAGAATTTAACAATGTAAAACCCTAAGTAAATGAGAGATGGAGAGGACTTAGCTGATTTTGTACAATCTAGAGTGACTAACACTAAGTATATGATGGATTCGGCTGGAAAAAGTGTATAATAGGCTCGATGACGATTCATAACCATAAGAATGTAAGGGATAGAAGAAATTGTAGGAGGATAGGAGCGCCTGTGCACTAGTGAATGATCTAGGTGCATGTGTCTCGCTCATATGCTTAGAACCCGGTCTTTCTCGGGTCGAATAATTTTGATGTTAGTCTCTCTTTCTCACTCTAGTTTTCTCTTATATCACTAGTCGTACTGTAACTCACAAAATAGATGTCTATTTACACATGTCCAAAAACCACATCAAATATAATAAAAAATATGTATAATGGGAGGTAAACTGACCCCAATGATCATCCAAAGAGTAAACTTACAACCTAGCGTTGTACTACATCTCGAGACTCTATGTAGTTCTTTATGTTTGTGTGTGAAATGATGCCATAGTTTTCCCTTGTGCAAGTTACACAATGATAGTGAGATAGATCTAGATTATACCAAGTATGTAGTATGTGTGTGATGGAATTGAATGAACTCCCATCTTATGTTGTGTATGTATATTGATGCAGCACGTGTCCCTTGTATGAATGTGCTAGATGTATGCTTTGTAGTGCTCTTGTGCCTTTACACAAGCTTGGGTGATGATAGATAATTCTTATAGTGTTTGGCCCCTTGTTTGAGAGAAGTAACTAAGCATATTTATGATTCCCTTGTTTGAATTTTGTAATTAACAACTGAAAGGCTGACCTAAAGTGTTAAAAGGTGACAAAGAAGCAAAAATGACCCAAAAGAGTAAGAAAAAGAAAGAGAGGGATAGGGGCGCCTTGAGAGGGACATGAGTGTCTGGGTGTTATGTCCTAACTAGGTGCTAGTGTCTGAGGCCATCAAAAGATAAATCAATTAAGTGTCGACATAGCCGTAGGATGTGTAAATCCAGTAAAGTGTGAGATAAAGCTACCAAAATGCCAAAAAGAGTTGTCAACCACTAGTTTTCCCGCTTATGAATCATGTATACATTAGTATTCTATACCAAGCGCAGCTTTTAAAGGGCATGTATTTGAGAATTGGCAAATGTTAACATACATCAAAGATCCTAATTGCTATTTGAAATTCAATATTAAGGATTATCTTTGTATAGTTATTAATGAGAAGGAGATACCAATGCATACATTTCAAAAAAGAGTTGATTTGATGGGAGCAAAAATTGAAGAAGTTCTTATAATGCGTGTTTTATATGACATTTTTATTTCTGATACACGGATGAAATTGAGAAATATTTCATAAATCTTATCCACATAAATTCGTGATCATTTTAAAAGGGATGATCTTCTAGAGGCCATGGGAGTAGTGAATCCCATATTTTGGAACATCGTTGATGGTCATAGTGAAGAACTTGTAAGTAATTTATTTCTCAAATATATGACTATTCTGATAAAGCATTTCAGCAAGTCCGTATAGATAAATGGAGTTGAAATTAAAGGAATTTTGAAAAAAATATTCACTGACATCTCAGTCAACACATTTTTCACTTACAATGATTGATCAATATTGGTATCTAAATGAACCAATGGAAAATGGAGCTATCACAAGGCTATGGAAAAAATTGTATCCAAGCAACATCCTGTAGGAAAATATTAGTGAATATTTTTGGTTATATGAGCTTTTCCAAACGATGATTTTGGGATCAATAGAAGATGAACAAGTCTTTAGTGCATTATCTTTTGTTAAATCAAAGCTTCAAAACAGGTTGGATAAAAATTTGGAGACATGTTTGAGATTGTATGTTTCACATTATCCCATGGATGCATTTCCTTATGAAAGGGAACTTGCCACTTGGACTTCACTTACTGAAAGAAGAGGAGTCACTAATACAATGAACAACAAAGATGATCTTAATATTGACCTAGAGGTGGATGCTCTGCTGACACAATAGATACAAATGTCTCTAAGGAAAAGGGCTTTCTCAAAGATTGTTTCAAGCCTGATTTTTAGGCTTTTACCTTGGTAAGAGGCATATTTTATAAATATTTATTCCTATCTAAAAATTCATATGAAATTGTTATAGTTATGTATGTTTTTGGATAAATGATTTTAGTATCCTTATTTCTTATGATTTTTTATACAATGCAAGAATAAGATATGAAAACATTAATTATGAATAGAATGTCAAATCTAAGGTGTGAAGATTAATTAACCACATTAAATTATTATTTATAACATTTACCAAAAACATTAATGTAAAACAATAGTAAATACATCACATAGTAAAAACACGAGAACACTTTGTAGCTAACGTGGAAAAGCCTCAAGGGAAAAAACCACGGAGAAAAGAATTTCCATTAATGAGAAACATTACAGTCTGCACTATCTCCCTCCTCACTTCTCTCCTTATCTAAGTTACCTCACATGAATAATCCAAATATGGCTCGCGACCATATTTAAATGACCCCAAGAGTCATGCACAATTAAGTGACGGATTTTGTACCCCGGTTTAAATTAATTAGTTATTAATTAACTAATAAAAAAATCTAAAGTTTATATTAAATAATTAAGAATATTAAATCTATTCTAAATTATTTAATTATAAACTAAACATTATAAACACTTAATATTATGTTCTAACACTCCCCCTTAATATTAAGTGGGGAACCATATGCCAACATTACATGTTTGTACAACAAGATTTACAAATCCATAAACCATTAGTGAAGGTTTAGGCTAGCATATCACTTTTGAAGGATTTATAACACCTTCATCATGCTCAACTTACCTTTTGGTACAAAAGGATTTGGAATCCATAAATAAGAAGTTATGATTTAGGCTAAACATGATTTGTGAGACTACATCTCACGGTTTCTCATGGAAAATTCTCAAACCGCATCTTTAGGATCCTTTTATAACATAAGGACCTCCTTTACAAATAGATGCAACACACTGAGATTGTACATTGTAAACTTAGAGTTATAAGTTTACAAATATCATAAAGATATTTTTACAATGCTTTACAAATGGAGAAAAAGTATAGAGGAGAAGGAGATATCAATTGACCGACCATTAGGAGGTGACATTTTCATGCACACTCCCCTCAATGGAAACTTTAAAAGGCCAAACATTACATGAAACTTGTAGAATTTTATAACACACAATGGCTTCATAAACATGTCTACAACTTGATCTTCAATAGGGAAGTACTGGATATATATATATATCACTGCAAAGAACCTTCTCTCAGATAAAGTGCATATGTATCTCTATATTATTTTTCCTTTGATGTTGAACTGATTCTTAGAAAGATAAATGTAACTCGGATATCATATAGAAGATGAGTAATTCCTTTAGCTTCCATGCGTATCTCTTTCAACAACCAATTCATCCACATGACTCCTTTTTCTACTTCCATTTCACTTCTATACTCTACATCAAGAAGAAATGTAGACTGTCGGTTGTTTTTTTTACTGCTCCAAGTAATGACATCTACACCAAACTTGAACACATATCCAATTGTAGACTTGTGATACATCACATCACTAGCATGGTTAGAATCACAATATCCATATAAATATGCATTGTTAGAAGTATAATGTAAACCAAAATTAATTTTGCCTTTAATATAACACAATATTATTTTGGCTAACTTCTAGTGATCCTGATATGGCTCTTGCATAAACCTTGAAGCAATCCCTACTACATAAGCAATGTCAGTCTAGTAATAGTTAGATAAATCAAACTACCTACAAGTTGCATGTACAAAGTAGGATTAAATTTTTCACATGCAGGTTTAGGATCAAGTTTACATCTAACTTCTATAGGATGCAATAATCCTAAATCAACCATTTGAAAAATATTACTTTAATTTGTCTTTAATTTTCATAATTAAACTCGCTAGAGTTACTAGTAATAAGTAAATCATCAACATACAATATAATGAGAATAATATTATTTTCTTCAATTTTAACAAATAAATCATTATCAAAAGAACAGTTAGAAAATCCAACTTCATTGAAAAAACTGTTAATCTTTGCATACCAAGCTCTAGGAGCTTGTTTTAAACCATATAAATATTTTTTTCAATTTACAAACATACATTTCTTTACCTGGTTCTTCAAAGCCTTTAGGTTGGGTCATATAGATTTCCTCTTTTAAGTCACCATTCGAAAAGCATTCTTGACATCCATTTGATGGATTTCCCAACCATATTGAGCAGCTAAGGCAATCGAATCCTTATTGTGCTCATTTTTTCAACTGGTGAAAATGTTTCAACGTAGTCAATACCAAGTTTTTGAGTAAACCCTTGAGCTACTAACTTGGATTTTAATCTTGTATAACCATCTAGATCCGACTATACTTCATTTTTCAGGAGGAGGGACTAAATCCAAAGTTTGATTTTTAATTAAGGAATTATATTCATATTTCATTGTATTTACTCATCTTTCATCAGAAGAAGCTTCTTCAAAAGGTCAGGGTTTAGGTTCATACATTGTCATCAAAGGATGATATGTATGTTAGCTTCTAGTCATTTTCTGAAGGTTTTCAGGATTAGAGTCTTGAATAATAGACTCATCCCATCTAGGTCTTTTGATTATAGAGGAAACAAGTACTAACTCTTGTTCAACTATAGGTTCATTACTAATTTCATCATCACATACATAATTTTCATTGTTATTTTCATTTTTTTCAATTTCACCTTAACAATAGAAACAGAAGATGAAGATGATGATAAAAAAAGGTTTTTCTAATACTTTTACTTTCTCGTTTTCTATAACTTATCTTTTTTAAGGATTGTAGATCATAAGGCCTTGTAGTCACAAAATCACGCACTTGTTATTACATTAATATCGCTGGGAATGTTATTTTATATATCGATCTTGTGTAATAAAAGTATTCACTAGTGACCCATCCTTTGGTCTTGTTGTTAGTTAGTCAAGCATCATTATTGTTTTTGTATTTTAGTCGTCATTTGTCTCTACAGTTTTGGGCATCTTTTAGGGTGTCTCAAGTGTCGTAATTTGTTTAGTTGACATCTTTAGGTCTATCTTTGGGTGTGTATGGTTGCACAGGTGCCCCAGTCTCAGGATTTTAGGTGCCCATGTCATCATACTTTATGGTTGTAATTTATTTGTTCAAGGTCATTCCTAACGGTTACCCCATGCATTCCCTTAGGTCATAGTCGGCAGTTTCAAGTCACTAGTGTCAAAATTTGAACAAGAGATCCCTATATAAACATAGCATACTCACTATATTATGGGTGAACATATTACTATCAAGGGAAGCTATCTATTAAGGAAAGGGACTGCATTTGGGCATCTTCTACATCTGCATCACACACTACATAGGGGAAATGGTTGTATTCTTTCTATTCCATCCACCATTTGCATTTTTACATCTAGTTATTGCCCCTACTACCGTGTCATTGGTGCTAGGGCATCCTAGGCACAAAATTACACACACACGCACATAGAACTGCATTGGGTCCAAAATACAATGCAATGCTCAATCATAAGACCACTAGTTTAGAAGTTGAGGTCAGTCCGACCTATTCATATGCTTTTTTATTTTTAGGAATTGATGTTTTGGATAGGATTTTGTACGTATATCTTCATACGACATTTATAGTGACATAGAGAACATTATTGTGACACCAGTGTGACATGAGCAAAGGTGTTACAGAGATATTATGACACTATCAAACTCATGTTCTAAGCTTTCCTGCAATCTACAACACCCAAATTATAGACTAGGGCACCCCAAGATGCCCCAGTACCCTCCCAGGTGCCTCAGTACAGACAAACACTTAAATCCTACCCTTCCCGAATCCATTCAGTTATAGCATGCCTAGTCTATTATAGTTCAAATACACAAGGTAAGTTATTTTACTAGTTAGTTTCATATCCCTCTTAGTTCCATTATTTTGATATATTAAAATATTGAAAATAAAATAGGTCTTGCATTCCAATATAGAATTTAATTTCTATTTAGATTAACTTATAAAATAAATTAAAAACCCCATAAATTTCTATTTTTAGTTAATCATTTTGGTGAACCCTACATTTCGAACATTTTTCTTTTGGATCCTCTTTCCTACCTTTTTCATCATGTCTCATTTTAGTGTCAACCCTATTTATGATGAGGTTGTCATATTTGAGCTTTGGGATTTATATAGTGCTCCTATGATCTTACCTAATGATACTCAACAAGCCCTCTTGGAAGGCCAACAACGTGTGTCACTAATCTTGTCAATTCTCCTATAGGTATATGCCTTGTTGATGACCCTATTACTTTCACTTGTTGTATGCCATGTCATCTGGTTGCATATGACCCTCTTATCTTTCTTCGATACGTCACCCGATATTTTAGATCCCTTTATCATTGATTATCTATTAGGCATTTATTCCTAATCCGGTGTACCTCCTACCTCTCTCCTCCACCACTCTTCTTATAGCTACCGCCATGTCTTATATCAATTCCAATAGTCCTTCCCCCACATCTCCTTTGAACTTGCATTCTCCTTCCTATTACATTGATGATCCTATTGATTCTTATGATGATCATAGCATTATTTCTGGAACCCCATCTTCTACTAATCAACATCATGGATCTCCTTCTTTCCATACTACTACATGTGACTCTCCCACTCCATTGTTATCCTCTCCTAAATTTGTATCTACTATTACACACATGTCACCCCCCATCGATGCTTCTTCTTCTTCTATTCCCACATCCTCTACCCCTCTTATTGTATCTTCACCTATTGATGTTTCTTCCTTGCTCACCACACCTACTAGGGTTTGTGTTGATACTAGTCCTACTACCACTCCTACATCCACATCTACCACTTTGGAAATTTAACATTTGATTCCACTATATCACCTCTTAACATTCCCATGATCACCCATAATGGAAAACTTCAACCACTTAATACATTATTTCCATCTCCTACCATCCCCTCATAGGATACTCTCTCTCTCTCTCTCATGTATGTTATAGGACAGATATAATCACAAGTTCATACTCTTACTTTAGAAAGTAGGGCCTATTATGCCTCTATTGACAACAAATCTTTACATGATAATCCCATTCCTAAAAATATTCATAATTATACCTTCCCAAAATATGTTTTCATGCCTACTTTCACATGCTTCAACAATACCGATGATCCTCACACTCATATCCTACATTACCACATACTTATGGCTGAATTCCCTAATGATTGTTTGTTGCTTAAGGAAGTCTGCCATAGTCTTACTGATGAGGCACTACATTGGTACACCCACTTACCCTTTGGGTCCATTATCAATTTCTATCACATGGAAGATGTTTTCCTCTGTCACTTTATTCTTAACAATGGCCTTAGGGTTACATATGACCACCTTTTGAAATTACATCAAGGCTCCTCTAAACCTATAAGGGATTATATCTTACGATTCAATGCTTGTATACACCAACTCATTTTCCAGCTTAATGACTTAGAAAAACAATTCATATTTTGTCATGGCCTTATTCCTCCACTTAAACAGAGGCTCCAATACGATACTTGTGAGTATTTCATTCTCTTATGCTATAAGGTTATCGATCTCGAGAAATATCTTTCATCCTCACATGACATTGTACCCACACTAGTTTCTCCACCAATTCCACATGATGTTCCTCACCCCTCACCATCTGTTGATCATCCACATCCACCTCCACCGTTGCTAAGGTGCCTTCTAAACATGCTCAACTCTCTTCTTCCCCACCATTACATTCTCATCCTACTCCACATCCGGCTCCCACCTCCACTACTCCACCCCCTTCACACGAGCCTTTGTACTTCTCTTCTCATGCTTGGCCACATGATGTGCTTCACATATTACTCAATGAGTAATTGATTCGGTTACCCTCTAACCAACACCATCCTCCACACCACTTGCAACATCAGTGTGACCAACATTATTGCAATTATCATCGCATTTCTGGCCATAGGGACAATGATTTCCTTGTCTTACGTGAAAATATACAACTAGTGGATTATGACATCATCTCCTTTACCTCTCATGAGCATTCCTTGTCTCCTTCACCTCATCAGCATAGGCATACCCCACTAACGCCATCTCCATTAGGTACTCGGTTTTCTCATCATGCTCCATCACCACATGGTTGCTTTACACCACATCTATCATTTCCACCATCCCATCCACTACATCCATTCCATTCACATTATCCACCACTTCATGTTGTTGCATCTCATGGTTTTCAACCTGGTTCCTACATACCACATTATCACTACACATGATATCTTGTTCGGTTCATACACTCATGCTCCATCCATTCCACATGTCTCCACCGCCACCCGCCATCTTGGTCTTTGGTAGGTGATTTATATCACCTTACCCCCGATGACGCACTTGTGTTCTTACGGTTCTTACACAACTGTTGAGGTATTTAGTTCTAATAACCTTTCATCACATGCTTTTTCATTCCATCTAGCACATTCAATAATTTCCCAATGACACATTTTTTCTTACATGGCTCATACTTTCTTTGTTGAGGGTCTTTATTACATGAGCCTATTCATTCACACGTTGGGGGCATTGTTAATCTCCCCTCTTATTTTCATCACCTTATCCTATTACAATTATATTACATTCTTACATATTCATCATGATAGATTTATTGTATTATCACCATTACATTACCTACAAGCTACATACTTTATTCATCTCTTTAATCACATTACAATAGTCCTCTACATTATCATTTACCATGGCTATTCTATCTACCATTACTAACATCATCATACAAATTTATATTCATCACATACAATATAATACATATGCTAGAGAGAATAACCATAAACCATACGATATCCACTACATCACAATAGAAAAACATCTCAAATATTGATCTCACATATATCAAAAATAGGTGTCCATACATATATCATTCAGACAATCATCATCCCAAAATCATGTTTCATCATTGGGGGGAAAATCCCCTATAACATATACAATAAACACTATCAAACCTCATCATCGCTATCACTCTCGTGTACCACGAGAGCCCTAGAACTGGATGCCTCTCCACCAATATGATGTTGCATTTTGCGGCCCCAAAACTTCTCCACCTACCCGTAACATAGAAATATCCATATTCTCCTCTGAGAACTGATGTTGCAAATCTACATATCATGTGAACATGTCCTTGGCCAAGGGACCACCACCTACGCCTCTCAAGCATGTTGAGTCTCCTCACCTGCCTCATCCCTCTTGCCAAACATCAATGTACATGTTTTCGCTGCTATGGCCACTGGCTCAAACAGGTGGACATGCTCACCTGCAATATTTTCCACACACTCTAATATCCCTCTACATAACACATCACTCAAAGCACATTCCACATCAATGTGTAGATCGATGTGTCTACTATCAATGACCAATATGCATCTCCTGTATATACACCATACCACCCCATGTTAGTCAAACATATACAACACAACATCCATAATTCATTAGTCACACTATAAACATACAAAAATACTTACGCTTTACCACAGTTTCCACTACAGGTTCGGACACCTCCCTCACCCGCTCCTCTTAGCGGAAACTCCACAACACCCACGAATATTGGGTATAGTAATACCCACCAATGTGCTTCCCACCACGCTCAATAATCCTCTGTCCACCCCAAGCTATCTCAATCTACAACTTCTATCATTGGGTCTACCACATCTGGCCCTGGTGGTATCAGCTACTTTGTTGTGGGCCCTGACCTAGCACCTTCCCTCTTAGGGGATCTAATAGCTTGCAACCATATGTATGGCTCTAAGGGAACATCTTGCTCCATACCAAACTACCGTGATACTCTCTCTATCTCGAAATAACTCTGCCACACTTGGAAAGTGATCATCTAGCCACATAGTCCTCTAATTGCACCACAACTCTGTGGCATCCTCATGTCATCCCCATAATCACGATATGGCCTCCATATAACTAACTTCGACCCCATCCTATCTATCAGAGATTGAAACTATTTGTGTCCATCTTCCTACTGCGAATATCAACCCAATGTCAAGCATATATCTCAAGTCGAGCCCACTCTCCTCGTGGCCCTGCAACTGGTCTCAATATGGCTATGTGCTCATATGCCCATACATGTAGTAGTGTGGTGGCCCCTATACCCCCACCATGTTCATCATGCGTAAACCGATACAAGTCCTTGTATAAATGGGCCAACACACACCTTGTGCCCATGCATATCTCATCCCATCCTCTATCCGTTGACATATATTGTGCATCTTATATAAGATGCCAACACCTACTCCTCCACTACTATACATGATACTATCACCACTGCGATGAATTTCCACAACCGTGGAACCCTAGACTACAATATTACATCCAAACTGATATGGGCCTTGGTAGGTACTTGGGCCCCTACAAAATATCATCTATCGGATTGCATCTCGCCGCTCCATATCCACTACCGCCATCACTCATACCCTCTCCCCAACAACTGGTAATCGCAATATGTGATATACATCCTCCAACGTCATTGTCATCTCCCCGTAGGAAACCAAAATGTGCATGTATTGACACACCACCTCTCACATAATGCATTCAACATAGGCATATTATGGGGCACATCCCCATTCATGCTATATACCATAGGCCAACATGGTCCATCACATCCCACTCATCATCTAACAAACCCAATCCCAATAATGTACTCAAGTGACAACCACCGCAGAACTTCCTCAAGTGTATATCCCTCTGCACAACACCAAACAACCAAAATGCAATGTTACAACACCTTACGTACTTAAATACAATCCTTCAACATACTAAAAACATTTTCTCTAGCATTATTCACAAAAACAAAAAAATGGACTAGGGCACTTAGATGTAGGACTGGGGTGCCCCAGAGTAGGACACTAGCCCCTGGTTCTAGGCGCTCCAGTCCTAAGGGCCACTAGCACCTTCACCGCTCTTATCCGGGTCCCAAATGCCGAGAAAATCAAAAACCCTAAATTTTCAAATTTTCAACTCAAATGCCTATCACTTCCTACATTTTCGCAAAAATACTACACTTACCAACTCTCTGTAGTAAGACGCAACGTCCACACGGCGGTCACCACTCTCTCAAACCGGCTAGGACGTAATGGTCTTGCTTGAGGCATCTCTACTCACTCCGTATACACTCTCACACTCACGTAAAATACAAATGAAGTGATAAGTTACCTTTTCACTTTACTATTTATAATCACATTTCAAATGCCACCTTTATTATGGGCTATATCTTGTGCTTATCACCACAACTAATACACACTACACCATTTCACTCATATCTTGAGCATTTTTACTCTGATTTACACCCCATTTGTGGCACTCTTTTTAGAATTCCACCTACTACTATATTACACATGTTTCACTCCGCATTATATATCCTTGTCGATGTCTCCTATTTACAACATACATGGTTTAACCTTTTAACCATTACTTTCGGCTTAGAGTTTGTTCCTTTCATCACTCCCTCTTTCACCAAAAGGGGGCATATTATTAGGGGTCCCCTATAATCCCCCTTATGTCACCACACATTCAAACATCA
Source organism: Taxus wallichiana var. yunnanensis (assembly GCA_018340775.1). NCBI lineage: Eukaryota > Viridiplantae > Streptophyta > Pinopsida > Cupressales > Taxaceae > Taxus > Taxus wallichiana. The sequence continues at coordinate 920,349,320 of CM031239.1, read as the reverse complement.
TGAATCTAACACCTAGAAATTTATACCATGACATTTCACCATCAATCCCCCTAATGACCTAATATGGGGGAAATAATCATTTAACACCTCCCAAACATGATCACACACTATAACCTATCAATTCCCCCTAATGACCTAACTTGGGGCAACAAGTGACTAAAAATATTTTTACGTGACATCTCATCAATTTTATAGAAAATTTCCCCTAATGACCTAACTTGGGGGCAATAAGTGACTAAAAATATTTTTACGCGACATCTCATCAATTTTCTAGCAAATTTCCCTAATGACCTAACCTAGGGGCAATTAGCAAAAAACCTCTCCATGAGTAACCAATAAAAAAATCAATCAACCAATCAAAATCAACACATTCAAATCAAATCAAATCATTCAAATCTACAAGCGGTCTCCCAGATGACCTAACTTGGGAGTTATATTCACCACTTCTTTCCTAGATGACATAACTTGGGATTTTATTCTATATTCCACATTCGCTTCCAGATGACCCAACTTGGAATTTATCTCTTTCATCTCGTATTTGTTTCCTAATGACCTAACTAGGAAGCTATATATTTCTATTTTGTTCACTTCCAGATGACCTAACTTTGAATTTGTCTCATTCTCTATCGAATTTACTTCCAGATGACCTAACTTGGAAGCCTTCACATTTTGGTGACACCCATGGAGTTGGGGCAAGAGTGCCCTTCCTTTATCACTCAAATAGATCTTGAGGATGTAGTTAAAGCTTGGAGAATAACACATTTTTCTCCCTACACTCTTCCTTTGGTGGAAGGATGCCCAAATCCTCCAATTATTCCATTCATATACAAGCATTCGGGTTGGGAATTGATCACTCCCTACCCACCTATTCGTTATTAAACCACATTCAAAATCATCCAAAATCCTAATCATCATTTTCATTTCCCACACTTCATCGCAACACTTACATTTTTATGTTGCATGGATCAACTTGTTGATCCATGGTTTGACACGCTTTTATAGTTCTATTGGCATGCTTCTACTACACATCTGCATGTTCTTCTACAGCATGGGATTCTCCACTTTTTCTCAGGTACGCATCTCTATCTACTTTATGTTACCAAGCTTTCCACTCACCAACATAAAGTGGGGGAAAATGTAGTCACAAAATCACGCACTTAATATTACATTAATACCATCGGGTATGTTATTTTATATATGGATCTTGTATGATAAAAGTATTCACTAGTGACCCATCCTTTAGTCTTGTTGTCACTTAGTCAGGTGCCATTGTTTTTTGTCTAGTTCAGTCATCATTTGTCTTTGTAGTTTTGGGCATCTTTTAGGGTGTCTCGGTGTCGTAATTTTCTCATTTATTGTCTTTAGGTCTATACTAGGGCACCTAGGGTTATACTTGAGGTGCCCTAGTCTATGATTTTAGGTGCCCATGTCATCGTAATTTGTGGTCTTAATTTATTTGTTCAAGGTCGGTCCTAATGGCTACCCTATGCATTCTCATAGGTCATAGTCGGCGATTCGGGTCACTAGTGTCAAAATTTGAACAAGATATCCCTATATAAACATAGCATACTCACTACATTATGGGTGGACATCTTACTATCAAGGGAAACTATCTACTAAGGCAAGGGACTACATTTGGGCATCTTCTACATCTACATCACACACTGTATAGGGGAAAGGGTTGTATTCTTTATATTCCATCCACCATTTGCATTTTTACATCTAGTTATTGCCCCATACTAACACATCATTGGCGCTAGGGCATCCTAGGCACAAACTTACACACACACATTGGGTCCGAAATGTAGCGCTTAGTTATAAGACCACTAGTTTGGCAGCTGAGGTCAGTCCGACCTATTCATATGCATTTTTATTTTTAGGAATTGATGCTTTAGATAGGGTTTTGCAGGTATATCTTCATACTACATTTACAATGACATAAAGAACATTATTGTGACACCAATGTGACAAGAGTGAAGTTGTTACAGAGATATTGCAACACTATCAAACTCAAGTTCTAAGCTTTCCTCTATAATCTACAAGCTACTCCCGATTATAGACTAGGGCACCTCGGGGCACCCCAAGTTCCCTCTGGCACCTCAAGACAGACAAATACTCAAATCCCGCCCTTCCCCGAAGTCATTCGGTTATAGCTCACCTGATCTGCATACCAATATGCTATAGTCCAATACAGAGTGAGGTAAGTTATTTTATAGGTTAGTACCATATCCATTTTAGTTCCATTATTTTGATACATTCAAATATTGAAAATAAACTAGGTCTTGCATTCTAATATAGTATTTAGTTTCTATTTAGATTAACTTATAAAATAGATTAAAAACTCCATAAATTTCTATTTTTTTATTATTGGCAAATAGTTTTTTGAAAGGGACTATACCCTTGTACACCAAGGCTCAGAAGCCAAAATTGATAGTTAAAGCACAAGAGATGGATCAAAATCTAGATAGAACAATTAAGCCCGACAGCAGAAAATAGACTGCAAAGCAAAAACCAACAACCTACAAAGCAACAGTAAAAAAAAACAACAGAAGTACAGCAAACAAACAAAGCAATGGCATATCAACACCATTGGAAGCAATCTACTATCCGGCTAAGAAAAATGAGACCAATGAAACCCAGCCAGCCAATAGCAGAGATGAGAATCATCAAGGCGAAGTGTTACCCTTCAGAGTGGTAGATTTTTTCTTTTTGTTGACCGTAACCCACCCTGATGGAGCCTTCACGGTTGGAGAAGAAGACAAAGGAGGATTATTTTCCTTAGTCACATTTGTCCCATTTAGAACAGCCATGTTGTTATCCTGAGAGAGATATTTATCATTTTCCATGCTGCCCTCAACAGCTTGTGTATTTTTCATGTTGCTAACAATCTGAGTTTCGGATAAAGGGGTTTTCGTTGACTCTGGTTCATCTACTGCTTTAGATTCAAGATCCTTTCTATCCACAAAAATCAGGTGCTCCGGGAGTGCGTCTTTCCACCATTGCGCTTCTCATGTTGACATTTTTCCATCCCACAAGCAGAGGTGTGTCCTAATCCAAAACACCTTCTACATCGGAAAGGTAGACCTTCATAATCAAGACTTTGTGACCATGCCTTTAGTTTTAATCATAGTAGGTGAGACCTTCATAAATTTCTATTTTTAGTTAATCATGCCTTTAGTTTTACCTCCATAAACTACAAATATACAGGATAGGAGGCTTGATCAAGCTTCTTCTATTTTCATTTTGGAATGAAGAGAGAAGCAGGGATACCAAAGATTATCAAATGAGACACATTTGGTTTTTGACTTGGCCATTTTTCTAAAGGATTGGAATTAACTAAGGATTTAGTGGGTACTCTGTTCAAAATGTGAACAACAATGTTCATTACTTCACCAAGAGAATTTTAGGGACTTTTGTTGAATGCGTCATGGTTCTAGCCATTTCCGAGAATGGTTTGGTTTTTCCCATCTGCAATCCCATTATGTTGAGGGGAACAGAGAGTAGTAAGCTCTCTTTGAGTACCACATTCAACATAAAATGAGTCAAATTCTGACCGACGTATTCTTCCCCATTATCGCTTCTACACCTCTTAATTTTATAACTAGAATTATTTTCAACTAAAGCTTTAAATTTCTTAAATTTTAACAAGAAATAAAATTTATTTTTGATAAAATAAGACCCAATCATACGAGAGAAATCATCATCAATAAACATTGCAAAGATAAAAAGAACCATTAAGGGGAGGAACTTATAGGGGTCCTTGGACATCACTATGGACAAGTTCCAAAGGTTTAGAAGAATTTGCATCATGATGATTATGGAAGGGGTTAGCAGATTGCTTACCACATAAGAATCCTTCACACGTTTCATGATTTTAGGAAATAGGTGGCAGACTAGACACTAGGTTCAGTCAAGACATGTTGTACATGCTCCTAAAGTTGACATGACCTAGTCTCTCATGCCACAATTTCATGTCACTTCTTTGAGATGTCAAACAAGAAGCGAGAGGAAAGCCATTAAACACATAAAGACCATATCTTTGTATGCCTTCAACTATAGTAACATCATGTTCATTTTTAATAAACCATTTATCTTTTAACAAAGTTACACTATAGTTATTTTGAGTCAATTGAGAACAAGAAATAAAATTCATTTTAAGTTTAGGAACTAACAAAACATTGTTAATAAAACCATTTGATACTTTTGCTTTACCTTGTCCCTGAACGTCGAGAATGGAATGATCACCCAAATAGATCTGATCATTACACTCTCTAAGGTCAGATAGGATATCAGATCTAAAGGTCATGTTCCTAGAGGCACCACTGTCCAATATCCACTCATTTTCCTTTATAGTGAAAAAGTCAACATACAAAGTAATTACATTAAATTTTTTATTATTGTGTTTATTCTTGTTTTGGTTTATATTTTGATATGATTTGTTTCCCTTTTGGTTTTTGAAATTTGACTTGTTTCTTGATTTACACTCTTCTTTCTTATGGACAAATTTTCCACAGTAATGACATTTACCATCAAAACTAACTCTTAAGTTTCCTAGTTTCTTATCTTTACTAAGAGGTTTAAAAGTTGATTTTTTATTCTTGTTGAACCTAGAAGGTTTACTTTTGATTTTTGAGCGAGAAGTGTCTGAGTGACATTCTCTTTTGAATCAAATTTTTCATCACTTGCTCTTCCTAAATCAGAGATCACTAAGGGTTTGCAAATTAGGGATTTCTTGTTTAGTTTGATATTTCGTATTCAAAGATTGAAATGAAATTTTTAACATAAATATCCAACTGAATAATAAAGTAAATAATTTGTCCTGAATTAAGTTATAGTTACATCCATCTAACTGAGGCTTAATATTTTTAATTTTAGCCAAATAATTTACTACTTTTTCATCTCCCTTCATGGGAGTTTTCATTAGTTTTAGAATCAATTTAATGATTTTCGATAACTACATACCTTCGTGCATTGATTCTAGTTGTTTCCAAGCCTCACTTGGAATTTCTTGATTCCCGATATGAAGGAGAAAATCATCATGCACGATCCACAAAATGATGGACATAGCTTCCTACACCTTTTTTGATATGCAACGACATTGTTCGTAATTTCTTGTCTTTCGGTCAAGCCTTCTCGCCGTTCACTACCACCTAGAGATCATGAGCCGTGAATTCCACCATCAATCATATTTTCTAGATGCTATAATTGTTTCCATTCAACATCTGAGATTTATCAATAGTAAAGTGGTTAGACCCCATTTTCACATAAATAAATTTTGAATAATTAAGAACAAAGATTATTAGTAATCAAGGTTCAAAAAAATCCCCATGTCATTGTTCAAGCCTCGCAATCAAATTTCAATGAATTTACGATGAAGAAAGGACTGTGATACAAATAATTTATACATACAATATATTAGTTTGACAATAATAGTATTTAATCAAAATGTGTGTGAATTGTTTTTAGTTTTTCATACAAAGATGATGACGACGACTTTTGTCGTCGTGTCGTACAATACTTTTTTAGATTAAAAATAATTCATCTAATATTTAACTAATTTTATCAATTTAAAATAATAAATTAATTAACTTAAATTAAAATGAGAAATAGTCAAAAATTGCATATACAAAAAAATGGATATATAAAAATAATTTTAAAATGGGAAGCATTTCTCCTATAGAACATTTTATAATTTCTCATGAGCTCGGCCGAGTTGGTTTACCCAACTCGGCGAGTCGAATTGATTAACCACCAATGTTTATTATATGCCAAACTGAATAATGCGAATGCATTTCATTCATTTATAATTCCAATTGTTATATTAAACCAACTCGCCACCATACACCATGAATTATTCAACTCTTAACAATGCCAATGCATGCCAATGTCGATCTCGTGACCGAGCCACTTGTCATTTAAACAAAAGGAGCTATTGTGTGACTATAGTCACACCACCCTAATAGAATGCAATACTTTTAAATCCTTACGAAGACTTCTAACATCCCCATGTGGGACTAAACTCTTGAAAATAATACCGACAGCCTTTGACCGTGGGGAGGAGACTGGGGTGTTGTGTGTCAAGAGGCAATTAGAAGTAGGTTTGTCAGCCCACAGGGGGCATCAAGGATGCGTGGAAAGTAAGAGTCATGTGGGGATGGAAGTACCAAGGCCCACCACATGTCAGTTGTCAAGATGTGTTTGAAGGAGGGGGCATCCCACCCATATGTCCTAAGGTTTAAAAATTATCATGCATAGTTTTAGATTAAAAATATTAATTATAAGTCGTATAGTTTAAATAGTTTTGCACCATTCCGATGGAGCAACCTAATTCAAACCGGTCCATTTTTTATTTCCAAAAACTTTCATATTTTAATCTTGGAAGAAGAGTTGCAAAGATGGGCAATGGCTAGAACTGGTCATGTCTGACCTTTCATGAATTGTCTCTCATGGAATGTTAGAGGTCTCATAGAATCCTCTCAAAAATATTATGTGAAGCATGTTTTTCAATTAATTGGTAATTTAGATGTTATTTTCTTATAAGAGGTTAAAATTACAGGTTTCCTTCTTCATACTTCTTTAATGTGCATTGCGCCGAATTATATGCATTATTTTTCCTCTCACTCGGAAGGCAAAGGTGGTGTTTCTATTTCTGTGTCTCCTAGATTTTCTGCCATGATCTCTGCCATGGGTCACGATCCTGACAATCAATTCGTGTGGGTTATTTTGAATATTAATGGATTTTCACTTGGTGTGTTAAATATTTATGCCCCTAATGATGGTCCGGAAAGGTCAGCTTTATGGCGTTGGTTAGGAGATAATTTACCTCTTTCATATTGGGTTTTTGTGGTGATTTTAATATGGTTGAGCATCTCGAGGATAAGTTGGGGGCCCTTCATATGTGCATTGGTGCATTGGAGAGTGGGAAGCTTGGTTTTATTTAAAAAATAGATGGAGTATTAAAGACCCACTTTATAAAAGGTGATGAGACTTTACTTCTTAAAATTGGTTTACTTGGTCCAATTTTTGAGAAGGTCTGGCGCGTGTTCTCAAAAAGCTCGATCATGTCATGATCTCTCAAAGAACAAGCATTTGAGTTGGAAGCTAATGTTCACTCTCCAGTCACCACCTAGCCAAACATTCTCTTTTCAAATCATACCCCCATCTCTTTTAGTGTTATAAGGGGGGGTCACTCTCAAGGTGCCAAGTACTGAATTTTATTTGAATGTTTCTTTGTTGAGTCACTCGGGAGTTTTGTCTCTGATTTCTAAAGTTTGGAACATGGCTCCACATCATTTGTTTGTTGTCATCTAGATATCTTGGTGGAATGAAGTAATTAAGTGAACTATTAAATTTCTTTGCTACTTTGGCAAATAGGTTGCTGAAGTCTGGAAAACAGCGGATGCCACTCTTCAGCAGGAATTTCAAAGGATGACTTTTCTCTTGGAGCCCCAACCTTTTGATGTTCCAAATCAAGTTCGAGCCACACAGATAAAACATCAATTGAAGATTATTGAACATCACAGGGCTAAGGGGGCTCGGATTCGTGCTCGATCCACTTGCTAAAAATTGATGATCGAGCTTCTAAGAGTTTCTTCAAATTTCTCATATCCAAGCATGTCAAGAAGCAAATCAAGGCTATTCAACTTGCTTGTTCCAGAGTCACCACTCTCCCAGAGATTTCCTCGGCTTTTATGGATCATTATACCTTGGATTTTCAGGCCCATAATCCTTCATCTGAAAGTAAAGTATCTCTTCAATAATGTATTGAGGGGATCCCATGCAAGATGACTCAACAAGAACGAAAACATTGTGATGCTTCCCTCTATGTGGAAGAACTTCATAATGCCCTTTTGTGTCTTGCTAATGATAAATCTCTGGGATTAGATGGATTCTCTTGCAAATTTTATAAAGATGTTTGGCCTTTTATTTGCCAGGATTTGTTTAAATTTTATCGGGAAGCCTTACGTAACTAGTCCCTAGGAAAGGTTATCAACAAAGGAAATATCAAGTTTATTCATAAACCTGGGAACCCAGAGGTTATCACCAATTGGAGACCCATTACTCTTCTAAATGTCTCATTAAATATTTTGGCTAAGGATCTTGCCTTACACATTGCTTCTCTGCTTCCTAAGATTGTGCGACTTGAACAATCTAGATTTGTTAAAGGCCATTATATTTTGGATAATCTTATAGCAGTTTGGGAAGGCATGGAATGGGCTCAAACTTCTTTGTAAAGGGTGATTTTTTTTTAAATGATTTTGAAAATGATTATGATTGCATTGAATGGTCGTTCATCCTTGTTATGCTTCATGATTTGGGTTTTGCGATTTTTTCTCAATGTTGTTCAAACTATTTTTGTTGATGCCTCCTCTTATCTTACTATTAATGGTCACCAGTCTTCTGTTATTGGGTTGTTTCGATCTATAAGACAGGATGTCCTCTTGCTCTTAATCTTTTTTTTTTAGTTGTTGATGCGCTTGGTTATCTTATTGTCGGTAAAGCTAAGAAAGGGCGTATTCATGGTATCTATCTCCACAATCACAGGGACTCAACTCATCAATGGACACTTTGTCGATGATTCTTTCCTCACTCTAGCTGAATCGGAGCAAAACATCCAGGAGACCTTTTCTTGCCTTGACATTTTTTGCAAAGCATCCGGGTCTAATGTGGAACTTGCTAAGTCTTTAGGCTTCGCCAAAGTTCCTAGCCTATGTCGGATTGGTTGGTGGCTTACCCATGGAAATGGATTCAACGAGGAGAAATATTTTGATTTTTGGGGATTCCATTTTTTTACAAAGTGAGTCTTTCACTCTTTCGTAGTTTTTATGATCGGGTTGAATAGAAAGTGAAAAAGTGGGTCTCTTGACCTTTTTGTTGGCTGGAAAAATTCAAGTGTGCACCAAGATCTTGGCAGGTGACTCAAGTCTACTATGTTGCGTGTTGGTGTCCGTCTCAGGAATCCTTTGACAAATTGGCAAATATTTTAAGGTATTTTCTTTAGTTGAGTTATGGGCATGGAGGATTCCATAGGGTTGTCTAGGAGGTTTGCACACTTCCAAGGAATCAGGGTGGCATGGGCATCATTGATGTTTATAGACAGAGCATATCCCTTTGTGCTAAATGGGTTATTCTTTGTATTCATGGTAACAAAGCTTGGAAAATTATTTTAAGGCATTGCATTTCTTCTGGATCTCTTTATGGTAAGAAATTTTGGAAGAATATTGATTTCATACTCTATTAATTACTAAAGTGACAGTTAAAATACCCGGTATGTTTGTAGTGAAGAGTATATGGAAATATTTTGAGGTAGTTAAGCATTTGATGTGGTTGGTTGGTGATGGCTTCCACTGGACTTTCCTTCAATGATCATAATATCTAGTGGTCACCTATTTTCTCTTGATAGTCTGCTTTTGGCAGAGCTTCCTAATATCAATGTTGTGTGGCTAGCTCAAAAAGGCATTTCTACTATAATGGATTTTGTTTCCAACAGAGATTAGCTTCATTTTCCAGAGCTGAAACAAAAATTCCTATTAGCTAACTCTGATATGCCTTTTGTCCTTAAAATTCAATCTCTTATGCCAGATGTTATGTTGCATAATTTTTGGCTTCAACCACCTCTTTCCTGGTGGAAAGACTGGAGATGGAATCTAGATATTCCCTTATTGAATTATGATTATGGATTAATTTATTCTTTGCTTTCTCTTGTTTTTCCTACTCTTGACAAGCTTAATTTCAGATGCAGTCTGCACTCTTCCCCTTCCACCTAGATTCAATGGATTCATTAGGCCCGGAATCCTTTATTTGACCCCAAGTTGAATTTTTTTCTTTGTTGCCTCATTTACCAAGGCCTTCCGCTGGGGGAATGATTAAGCCACGTTGGCATTCCTAACCCCAAATGCCTTTGTTGTAGTCATCCCGAATATTTCAAACATATTTTTGGTCTTTCCCTCATGACCAAAGTGTTTGGTGTTGATTCACTCTCTCTTTCACCCTATCATCCTAGATTTTTTAATTGGAAAATCACTTTTTTGGGGAACTATACTAATTGGCCTTCTTATATTGCTTCTAGTTAGAAAATTTTCCATTTCGTTATCCTCTACCACTCGGAAATCTAGGCATATTGCTTTGTTTCAACATTGTGAGCTCACTACGGAGATATCTATTAATGAGAAGGTGGAATTTATGTCTTATGTGTCTATAAAAATCGAGGCCCAATCTCGTAAAGTGGTGCTAAAATTTTCTCACCTCCATAATTGCTTGACCACTAGGGTAACGCAGTCGTGCACCATGAGTCGAGTCCTCCTTGATGATGATCGCCTTCCTCCTCCTCTTGCTTTACCACTTAGACAACGCGGATGTTCATGCATCCATTTTCACACCGCTCTAGGAGTGACCACCTTCTCCTCTCGCCGGCTTGCCTTGGTCCTTCTTCTCACATTGAGCCCGGTTAGAGCCCTCCCGCACGATGAAAATTAGTTGCGCCTTGAACCGGGGTCTCTACTTGGGGATATTCTCGCTTTGGCGGGTCACCTCCACCTGGTTGGGGGATCATGGTTCCGCTCATTTTTCAGCTATTGGACTAGGATGGCTAGATAATCAACCCCACACGAGCATCACACACTTGGATTCTTTCCACCAAGAAATGATCCACCTCCACCTCCAAGTGTTGTTGCTCAATGTACCTAATAGTGCCTCCTTTTAATGTATTTTGACTGATTTTGATCATCCTGACGGCCATTTCTGTTGCCTTCAAGGATTTTTGTTGCTGCGCATGGCATATGTTGTATTTCCCTTTGGGCCTTATTCTTTTGGGTCATGTCCTTTGTTTGTCGCCCCCTTACTATGTAACACTTTGTATTATTTTGTTTATAATATAAAGGTTGTTCCAATAGTAAATAAACTATATGATATTTTTAAAGATTTAAGACTATAGTTTGGCTACTTTAATAGGTATATGATATAGGCCACATTTTTAGTTATATAAACTATAGGATATTTTAAATATTTTTAAACTATATTAAATTTTTATTTTTATTTTTTTATTATATTAGAGGAAAGATGTTGTAAACTTATAGTATTTAAAAAAATCAAAATGTAACCCTTATTAAAGGGGGTCCAAAGGACAAGGGATAAATATTTTCAAAAACGCAATAAGGTTAAAGTAGAAGTGGATTTTTACCAAGGGTAAGAATATTTCGATTTCACATGAAAATTAACTGGACATTTATAGAGGGGACAAACAATTTAACCCTTCCAATGAAATAATTTGAAAACCCTATTTTTATGAAACTTGTCTCCTCCCTTCATTTACTCTTGAATTTACCTTTGAAAACATTTAACCTACACACATTTGAAACTATAGAAAACTAGAAAATGTTTTATATAAACTAACACTTACATGTGATTTCACACATAGGTAAATGATATCGAAGTCCTTTCACCTATGCACACACAATGTTCACCAATCTATGTCTTAGAGGAAAGGGGGTTTTAAATTAAATTTTTTACCGAACTAACCACCCGAATAGACACGTCCATTGGTTAATTAAAATATAATTAAATACACACGCTCTGGTACCATGTCAAATCCGAGGTGTGAAGATTAATTAACCACATTAAATTATGATTTATAACATTTACCAAAACATTAATGTAAAACAAAAATAAATACATCACACAATAAAAACATGAGAACATTTTAATTAACATGGAAAACCCTTTAAGGAAAAAAATCACGAAGAAAAGAATTTCCATTAATGAGAAACATTACAGTCTAGAATTATCTCCCTCCTCACTTCTCTCCCTGTCTAATTCACCTCACGTGAATAATCCAAATATGGCCCACGACCATATTTAAATGACCCCAAGGGTCATGAACAATTAAGTGATGGGGTGTGTACCTAGTTTAAATTAATTAGTTATTAAATAACTAATAAAACATAATATAAAGTTTATATTAAATAATTAAGAATATTAAATATATTCTAAATTATTTAATTATAAACTAAACATTATAAGCACTTAATATTATGTTCTAATATAGAACTCGTATATTATACTTTACATTGTTATGAAAAATAAAACACCAGAGATGTTATGAAAACAATATATTAATAAAGTGTCGATTCATATTGTTTCAAAACAATTTACAAAAGTGCAAAACATCTCAATTGATATTTGAGATTTATATTTCAATTCTCAGTATTACAATTAGTCATACAATATAAGGAAATACAGTCTCATTCTATGATGTTCCTCCGATCTTTTATCATCTGTGAAGAGTCGTCAAAGCATATAAGTGTGTCCCACTTAGTGGCCAAAAATATTTTAAAATCTGATTAGTAAATAAATATTTAAAAATACTATAAAAACTTTAAAAATCAGGTAAATTTTGGATGCCCTACACCTTAGTATTTATAAGCTCTTAAAAATACATGTTTGGTCATTTTATATGTTTTTGGTCATGTTTTGGTTGTTGGACATATTTTTTTGAAGGTACACAAACCGTTAAAAAAATGGGACACGCTTATATGCTTTGACAAGATCCCGATTTAATTAGATCATCAATTGTGGCATTGATACTAGTGAGATTTTCCCTATCTTGTTTGGCCGCATCACCTGCTGAAAGTAAACTAGGATCCACATTTGATTTTTTCTTGACAATATTTCTGGATCCATGTCATGCTCCTTAATTATTTTCTTCAATGTGTTGTTTTGTTTATTAAGGAGCACAAGTTTTTCCTTCAGTGAAAAATAGCAACATTTAAACTTTTTTGTGCATTCTTCAGATGAAGATCCAAGACCAATACTTCATTCTTCAAATTTTCATATTTTGACTACATTTGAACAAAGAAATATTATTAGTTAAAAAGTTTAAATATATGTAAAACTAAAATTTCAATGCAAAGAAAGAGTTAAACTTACAACAACTTTATATTTTTCCACATTTGCAATGACAACCAGGTTTTTGTCTCTAGCCCATTTGTTATAGTAAGCTTGGGCTTCACCATTTAAATTTTCCAACATGTTTAACATTACATCCAAAACATTATCATTGTAGTCATTGCCTACTGTAATGGCACATGAGAGAGCTTGATTCAACAATACATCTATCTTTTCTAGCTCATTTTGAACTAAAGAAAATAAATATTTCTTTGGGAATGGTTGTGATAATGGGAATTTATTTCCTTCATCAAATATTTGGCCCATAATTCCCATGTTTTCAATGTCTCTATATCCATCATAACATCATTAATATTAGCATAACATTTATCTACCAACAAATTATGCAATGGAAAATTTGTTAATTGATCATCAAATTATGGTACTAGTATTTGTGTTGGAGAGGGTGTGTCGTATGGCGAACTAGGTGTTTGTGCCTGTAAAACAAGATCTATTTGGGTCTGGCCCTGAATCATATTATGTGGATTAAAAGTAGTTGGATCCCCAAGTACCACTCAATACCCAATAAATCATCATCAAGATCATTTTTGTAAAATGGTGGTGCCCATTGCACTAGGGAGACCACCAAAGGAGAAATTTGGAAACTTTGTTCTGTCAAATGAAATGTGCCACCACTTTGAGCTAGAAAATATATTCATTTCCCCTTATCTGAACTTGTTTTTGTAGTGGTGGTGGTGGCATCTTTTTTGTTTTAGAAGTGGGAAAAGGAACTACAAAATTAAAATGTGAAAAAACACATAAGAATTCAATGTTTAGTAAATTTAGCATAAAATTTAAAGTTTGAAATGATACTAATAATGTACATTATACCTACCTTGTAAAGTATGTCTAGGTGTAGTTTCTTCCACTGTCAATGGTTGAATCCTTGTGGATTCCGTTGGTTCATGTTGATGTTGGGAAGTTTGATGAATACTATCGAGGAATATGTAAATATGTAGTAATGTTTAAAAATAAGCATAGTTTGATTTTAAAAATTTAAATAATGTATGTTCCATTATTCATAGCTTGATAGACTGATAGTAATACCTGGAATAATTGATGAAGTTTCTTAAAGCACTTGCAATTGAGTGGGTGTAATAGAACTCCTCATGCATTTTTGTCTCAAAACTAAAGGAGTCGGAGATACTTGTACATCCATGTATGAATCTATAGAATCCTCGGAGGTTGATGACCTCTTACTATAACTTGTCTTCTTGCATGTAATGCAATTGCTTTCTTCTGAAAGAAAATTGAAAATTAGTTGTATTTTCCAAATAAATACATGAAGCTATTTTGCAATAATTTAAAATTACCTCTTGCTCATCATTTGAAAGACAATTTACTCTCATTTTTTCATCAAGTGCAGTCAAAATATTAGTATTTTATGAGTTCAACTCAAGAAAGGCTTCATAATATAATGCAATTATATAATTACAAGATGAAAATGTTGTAGCCTCATTACAAATAGTATATGTCAAATCATGTCATATCATATTGGATATATTTGTACACCAATCAAATTGTTGGCAACTTAGGGAACAAAGGATGTAGACAAGAGCCCAATATGGGATGTCAGATTGTCTTCCTTGCAAGACTATCCTAGCCTGAAAAAATTCAATCATGGTCTATAAAATGTGTGTTGAACAACTTGCACAAATAACCCCCTTCTTGATTTAGAGGTGTTAGTAATACCTACACATTCAGAAAAGGAAAAATCATGTTATTAGCTTATTGTGATAATAATAGAAAGAAAAAAATGTAAAAAACATATTATTACCTTTAACTTGTACACCGTGGGACTCCAAATACTTTTATCCGAGTCGAGAGTAAGGATTTTGTTGTCACAGGGTTAACATTCATGTGTGGAATCCTTGTTAAGTGGTGGATATCTTCTGGAGATGTCCCAAAAGAAAATTCTCATGATGGCAGCTTGACTGTGAAGACATATGTGGATTTGTCAAAATTGGATAAAAGAAATTGTAGTAAACTAGTATCAGTGTGATATTGAGGCATGTAAATTATCCCTCAAAACAACATTTATCTACCTAATCACTGAATGTTCCCTTTAGTTTGAGCAATGTGGAAATTTTTGAGAATATAAGGTTATAGAGAGGATGTCGAATGACATGTCAATTTTGGATTGCAGATGCAAACGTGTGTACTCTAGAGCCTGATTTGATGAATCGATGTCCGTATGAGCTTAGAGCCCGAGGTAAAGACTAGAGTGAAGCTTGGAGTTGGAGGAGCAAGTGAGGACAAATGAGAGAATGAATGAGGGCCCAAGGCTATATATAAGAGAGGGAGAGGTCGGGGCACATAGCGGAAAATGGTTCACTCAACCAAGTGGCTAAATATACATGGTTGGTTGCACGGTAAGTTAAGTAACTAGTTACATGAGTAATCGAGCGATTATGGACACAACCACTTTGTTATATATGCAACCAGATGCTTGCACATGTAGTTACCTAGTTGTATATGAAGTCAGGCATATGCATATGTAGATGCCCGGTTACACATGCAACTAGGAAGTTACAAGTGTAGGTTCCCAAGTGCATATGCAATCGGGAGTTTATGTATGCAATCACTCGGTTGTGTATGCAACTGTGTGGCTACATATGCAACCGGGTGGCTACATATGCAACTAGGTGATTCCAAATGCAACCAGGTGGGGAATTTATACATGCAATTTATATATAATCACCCGATTACATATGCAACTACCCCATTGTATACACAAATGCCCAATTCTATATGCAATTGAGCATCTATACGTTTACCTATACATTATTTTTGGGTTGACCCTCGTGTGCCGCTTTCTCGTGTTCCTTTTCCTAGATACATTATTTTCCCATATCACTATATATATTTTTCTCATATTCACCATCAACACGAAATCCATTTTTTACAATTAAATCAAAAACAATCAAGGTTTGATTCGATAAGGGGTCTTAAAATTTACCCCGCTTCAAATCAAGCAAAAATCCACTTTCCAATGTGCTTTAATGGCATCCATACACTATCATAAGGATCTTGTTTTATCAAAATCTATGTGATTTAATAAATTCTAAATTAAATCTATATTGTAGAGTAACTATTGAAATAAATAATGTATAAATACTAAAGCACAATATGACACAAGTAAAATAGCATGTAAAGTATGAAACCCTAAGCAAGAAGGAGAGATAAGGGAACTTTGTTGGTTTTTGAATGAACAAGAAGTTATCTGAGTAGGTGCGAGTGCTGAAAAGAATGAAAACAATGTTGTAAATGCTCACTGTGAAATCTGGAACCTGATAATAATGTTGGATAAGGGTGCCCACGAAGGATAGAGGCACCTGAGAACTAATGGCTGCATAGGAGCTCAAGATCTACTTTATTTTATGTTACAAGGTCTTCGCTGTTGGTCCTTGTTGATCACCTGATATTCACTCCTTGATCGTCGAAGTTACATGTAACATGCAAAAGGAAATTTCACATGCACAATCCCACAAACAACATCAAACCTAAAAAGTAAAATGTAGAATGGGGAGTCGATCGACCCCAACGGTCACCCTGAGAGTGAACTTATGATCGAGCATTGCACTACATCTCAAAATCCATGTAGTTCTTGTGTGTGTGTGTGTGTAAGAATGATGCCCTTGTGTAAATTTCACTTGATTACAAGTTGTAGCTAGAATGAAGAAATGTATAACATGTGTGAATGGAATAGAATAGACTTCCCCTTCCTATGTAGTGTATGTAAAAGTATATATCCCTTGTCCCTTGAATGGATGCTAGATGGATTCCTTTGAAGTGCTTTAGTGCCTTTGGAATGTGTTATCAACTAATTTTGATTTGGAAAAATTATTAAAAGTTTTGAAAATATTTAAATTTTTGAATCATCTTTCATTTTTCAAGAGTTTCCTCATTTTGTTTGTCTTGACATCCTGAGAAAATCCCTTTTCGTTTCATCCCATTCCGATGAACAGTTCATTTTTATGCTCAATTCAAGTTCAGGATTAATTAATTAATATTTTAATTAATTTCCTCCTATTTTCCAAAAACAAATGAATTAATTTAATTTGGGGAAAATTAATTATTTATTTATTTAAAATATTAATTAATATTTTAAAAACCAAAAAGGGAAAAGCTTCCTGGATTTTTTTCGTGAATGCCAAATTGGCTCTCCGCTTCCTTTTTCTCCCTTTTCTAAGAAAAAGCTTTCATTTTCCCCACTTGTGGGAAATTCCCTTGCTATTTTCCAGCACAACCAGATATCATACAGAAAAATATCTCCCATTTTCCCATGTGGATAAATGGAGGGGAATTGCCAGCCTACTTTGCCATTGTCATGGGCAAACGGTTAAATTCTCCCCCTATTCCTCGCAATTAATGCCCACTACCTGAAGAAATTGGAGATTGGTTATTAATGGGAAGAAGGAAGAAGCAATTACAAATCAAGAAAGCTTCTGGGATATTCATAACCTCTCTCTCGAGAAAATCTACGGCAAAAGACATGCAAGATCAATATTGACAGAGAAGAAGTTTTAAAGCTTTCATTTCCAACTCTCTTATTTCCTGTGAAGCCACGCACAAGGAAAACAACATAAAAAACACACAATACAAGGAAAAATAGCATTCCTTAACATCCAAAGATAAGAAAACAAACCAGTCCATGCACTCACCTTGGAAAGCCATACAGGTCAAAGGAAATGGCCACGCAAGGGAGGTAATACATACAATCCAAAATGGTCTAGGCATAGCTCATGCATGTAAGGATATGACATAGGTTAAGTCGAGAACAAAGGCCACGTAGATAAGAAAGAATAGCCATGCAGGCCACAAACATTTGGTGAATTGTTTCTACGTATCAAGAAAGAATAAAACAAAGGCCACACAGGCCAAAAGGAAACAAAAGTCACTCAAGGGATAAGACAACAAAGGCCACACAATTAGACAAACCATTCCATGCATAATTGTCAAAGAAAATCCATACATATGCCCACGCATCCATTATGAACAAATGTCAAAGATTAACATAGCCCATGTAAGACAAAGATAACATGCCACGCAAGTAAAGGCCACACATAAACTCACAACGTAAAACAAGCTAAGATTGCATAGAGTAAAATGAACCAAGAATCCGCTTCAGTAGAGACGAACACGTGATATTTCTCCCTAAAGACAGTTGAACACTCACTCCTTCCTCCCGAGCGCATAGAACCAAAATGAGCCAAGCACTTACTCCTCCAATTATTGTAATAGCTGGTAATTGTTCAAACCCATGTTCAAAGCCCATGAGTCAATACGAGAAAATGTGATGTTTCTTATGCTCATGCGAGTATGAAATGGATGGAGACTTGCATGTAACTCGATTTTTGGATCATAGGCTCTTGCATGGTTCTCAAAATTTGAATTCAAGTTTGAAACTTGAGTATTTTGAAGTCTTGTTTGTTTGTGTTCATATCTACCTATTCATGGGAAACCCCACTAGAGCATTCCCAAGCTCAAGCCAAGCTCTATTGTGTTCATGAGTGTTCGTGGAAACCCCACTATTTCTCATCTCCATTAACTTGACTCGAGCTAGTCCTTGAACACAAACTTGAACTCGCACGTATCGTGCATTCACGAACACACTCAAGTTTCCCAAACACCTTTTCCAGTAACTCAAGAAACTTTTCACCCGCACACAAGTTTAAACTCAAATTCAAACCCGTTCTTGCGTAAGTTATTTTTTAAGCCCGACATTCCATGGATATTGTGTTAAGAAGGCTTGAGAAATATAAATCTCATAATTCTCAACTCAAGGTCGAAAAGAATCAGTTGGTGAATTATGTTCAACATTTGATAAATCCAATATCCTCCACTTTTCCAGTACCTGATGTAGTGGCTTCCCCGATGAAGAAACACTCAATCTATCAAAGGAGGTAAACACTTTGGGCCATGTCACTAAATCTTGGCTTTTGGAAATTCTCATCTTTGGGAGAAAGACAATCGAAGTGGTCGTAAAGCTCCATGAAGACATTAGTGCATACCTAGATCCAATCCTTTCTTTTAAGGAATCTTTTTCTTCTAGCATATCAAATTTGGATGAGATATTGCCTAGTCTGCAAGAAATGAAGAGCATTGAATCTATAATTCTAGCCATTGAAGGGATCCTTGAATTCAAATGCTAAGGGACACGCTTTCTATGGTGTTTACATCTCAAGTCACGAAGACAGCTTCTCAAATATTCCATGATTCATTGCGAGAGGATATGCAAAGGACTCCTTCACTTCACTCACCTCAATTCATGAGTTCATAGCTAAAATCCTTGTGATCTTATGGACGAGCATAATCGAGGCACTCATCATAATGGGTTGAGGAAAAATTCTCACAATTGTTTAAGGACATGTATATTCCTACCATCAACTTCTCCTCTCGCTTCAATATAACATTGTATCAAATTGAGAAATATGTTTGAGGATACTCAATCAAAAATGATCAACCTAAATAATATGTCGTAGGATTTTGATATTCAAGGGTGTTCTATGAGGTTGTGCTTTAACCGAGTGAACCTCCTAAAGAAGACAAGATGTTCGAGACATTATAAAGGTTCAAATCTTTTCAATTGGAAAAGGCGGCAAATCCTAATTTAGCCAATGGGTTGAGGAGATGGCATTCTAGTATCTAATGAAGTGGGAGAGTCCATTTCTCATGTGATTGAGATAGGTAGACCCCACTTTAATGGATAAGGCACTGGGTCTTGTTTTATGTTTTAAAATTATATTTTAAAGTGATGTTATTGTTAAACTCATTTTTAGCAAACTTTTGATCACTTAAGTGATTTCTAATTTCAAGTTAATTTTTAAAAGTTAGTTGAAAAGTCAAAGTCACTTAAGGTGTCCTAAATTAACGTTCACGTAAACCCTAACTACCATGTAGCCAACTTTTGGGTTATAAAACTAAGTTAGGGGCTCATTTGTAAGGGGGATTTGAGAGAGGAGAAGAAATACTTTTTTGCAAGCTTTGTTTCAA
The DNA here is from genome assembly GCA_018340775.1 of Taxus wallichiana var. yunnanensis. Taxonomy (NCBI): domain Eukaryota; kingdom Viridiplantae; phylum Streptophyta; class Pinopsida; order Cupressales; family Taxaceae; genus Taxus; species Taxus wallichiana. The sequence continues at coordinate 920,329,382 of CM031239.1, read as the reverse complement.
GAAAAGAAACTTTGTGTTCTTTTGTGAAGATATTTTGAAGAGTTAATGAAATATGAACTTTGTGTCCCATTCATTATATCTTATAAGATTTGATGTTCGTATGTGAATACTATCTTTGATCTTATTATCAACATTATTAATCTATTGTTCTGGTTCACAAAGTGATCAAGCTCGATATCTACTTGCTCATGTGTATTCCTTTCATTTATTCTTGTTTAGCTAATTCAAAATTTGTTTTATTTGAGTTAATTATTCATTGTTCTCCTTCTTCTATATGTAATATTAGGATTTGTTTTTACCTACCTATTGTGTGTTCCTTCCATCCATTCCTTTCCATTTATTTCCTTTAGTCCATTTCATCTCCCTCATTCACACTTCTTTCCATTTGATGTCCCGAAACACCCCCACATACGGTTTTGAATGTATAGATGTAAATACAATTTTGGTTTTCAATAAAGGCAACCTCATCTTCATTGAGGAGGGAATTTTTCCTTAACTGCATGCATGTCATTTACATGCATGTGAATCTATTTGCTAACAGCTTTCGGTGACTCCACCGGGGATTAAAGAATCGTTAACTAGTGCTTGGTTAAATCTTTATGATTATCCCCTCTACACAAGCTCCATTTCTTCAACTGAATCTTGTGCCCAATGAATATTTTCAAGGAGACATTGTTTCCAAAATTTGGATAATAGATTTGGAAAACCGCAAAAGTTTGCAGAAATTTATGGTTGTTGATAGAGCCATTTATAGATAAATCTACACCGAAGACCTTATAAGAAGAGCACCCACACTTGTGGCCAGAAGACCTCCTAGACATGTGTTGATCGTTGTTCATCAACGCGGCCCTCTTCCACCAAGGTAATAATTTGTATGACTATTACAAGTAACTCACCTATCTTACAACCAAATCTTATTTTTACAAATACTCAAGAAGACATATCATCATATTTGAGGCAAGTTATTTGGGATAAGCACATGAACGACTATCATTTTCATTTTGTCACGTCAATATTCAATAATGAATAAAATCAAGTTATGAGAGTTTCTAGAGTCATTCAGGTGCAAAGAGATCAAGAAAGAGAGAAAAGATAAAAGGCTAGAGCTGATCGGAACGTGTCAATGATCCTTTCATAGTAAAGATTTCAAATTGGCAGGAAGGAGGTTTACATGAGGAGAAAAAGCAAAAGGTCAATTTGATCCAATTTTTTATTTTCAAGGAAATTTTGGTTTCAAGTTATCTCCTCCAAGGAGGAACACTCTTCGTAAATTCATAAGCCTTACATCAAGTCCTAAAAACAAGGGAGGAATCACTACAAGTTAAGCACTTGTTCTTTCTCACATTGTTTTACCCTCACATACAACCTTTCCTAGGATGGTTGTTAACATACCATGGGAAATTTCATAGGCCCATTGGCCTTACCACTCAACATGACCTTCCACAAGGATTGATGAAGATTCTTCCCAAGTTCAATGGAGATGGGAATACTTCACCTGATGACCACATTTCCACCTTTTTTATTGCATGTGTAGTTTTATCGATGGAATATGAAGATGTTGTTGTTTACCTTTTCATTTAAAAATTATAGAACATTTCTATGGATTGGTTTCATCATTTCCTAAATGGATGCATTACAAACTAGAATGATATGAAAAGTAAGTTTGAAGACAGTTCAAAATGGTAGAAGATGAACATGCCCTTCTAGTCCAACTATCTTAGGCAAAGAAAGAGCCAATAGAACCCATGAGGAATTTCGTGGCTAAGTTCAATAAAATGGTGAACAAAGTTTCGCTTAATTCGCCCGAACCCCGACAAACAAATTTTTTTCTTTATTAATGCACAACAACCAAAAGTGTGTTATCAACTGAGAAGGGCTAGAGTGGCTAATTTGGAACTTTCTCAATCCATGGCAATATAAATTAAATATGACCTAATCATGGTGGGAAAATTCAAGAAAACTTCCCAAGGGAAAGAGTCAAGAAAACCCCCAATACTTTTGAGACCATACTCACTAAGTTGGCTAATGATATGCTAGCTTTGAAAAAGGAAGTTACTCAAAGTGGTAAACCTACTATTTACAAAGGCATCCCAAGAAAATGTTACGTTCCCAACAAAGCCATAATTGCGTGCACTCCAACGAGGCTTGTTATTAAAGCAGCTCCGTAACTAACTTGAAGTGTGATGTCATTGAGGAAAGTGATGATGAAGTTGAGATCATTAAGGTTGATGAAGAAGAGCCGGACTGGGAAATCTGAACTCAAGTCAAAGAGCCTCGAAGGAGAAATTAATAATCATTTCTTCGAGTACCGTTCAAAAGAAGAAGATGAATACGAAGAAATTGTAGAAGATATGAATAGTCAATCCTTCGCAGCCTTCACACGCTCTCATAAAAGGAGCAGTACCACTAAGGTGAAGATAAGAATTGCTCTAGGTAAGTTCCTAAAGAATCTAAAACTAAGGAAACTTCCAAAGAATCTAAAACAACTAATATTCCTAAAGAGTCCAAGATGACCGAGGTTTCCAAGGGGTAAGTGCACCAAGATGGTGGACAAAAAAGGGGTCATGAGTGGATGTCATATTACAAAAACATAAAAATCTCAACTTGTAGGGATTATTAGCAATACGCGCACTCAAAATTAGAAACATTTATATAAATATGAATCGTATTATCTGAATCTAGTTTCTAAAATACTAATTTTTAAAAAAATGGACAAGTTTAGCTATATTAAACACTTAAAATTATATGAATTGGTTTTTGTTTTTGAAAAAACCTATAAGATTGTAGTCCATTTGCCCATGATTTGGATGACCAAATCTTTTTTTTTTTTTTTCCTTTGGTGAAAAGTTAGATGTAGTTGTCTATCTTGGGATGGATTTTATTTTGTATTTTTTTGAGCAATATTTTTTTATGATTTTTTCCATGAAAGTGGTCTAAAAATATTTAGAAAATGGAGCGCTTTCTGTTTGCCTGCCATAACTATGTCAAAAATATCGAAATCAATTTTTTTAACATGTATAGAATTTCTCCACGCTTGGGATGGTATAAGTTTTATCATATTTTGATAAGTGAAACAAAAGTTACAGTCTTAAACGTAGACATGAACATTCGCGAGAAAAATGTCTTAAAGACCTATTATTAGTAAAAAAAAATTAAAATGATATTTATCTTATTTTATTCACTTTAAAATCAATATTACTACGAATCTAACTGTCTCCCCTACGCGATGGCACCATTTTTTTGAAATGTTTTCAGTTTTTTAGCATGGTTCAATTCCGTGGAAGAGCAAATTTGAAGTGGTTTCACCCTTTACACTTCATAATGACCTTCCATAGCTTTGGTTGGGGCAAAACAAAGATTTCCCGAGCCTTAGGGTCATATTTGATAATACAGATAGAACCGTGATCGCGGTTCATAAATCATATTTATACGCATCCCAATGTTCTAATTACCATGTGATTTTTACTGTTTGACTTTACCGCATTTAATTATTATCAGTGAAATTTGTCATTTTCTACATGTTTTTCTTATCACAGAAGTAAAACATCATGGGAGACAAGAAACAAAGTCAAAAAGGAAGTCATTAAGTAAAAAAACACCAAATGAATTAGAGGCAAACAAATTTCAAAATGCTAAGTGAATGCGGAATTTTTGTGAATCAAGAAGAGGTTCATCTTCAACCCTTACTATTGTAAGCAATGGGGCACCAGGTAATGTTTCTACTGTCAATATTGAAGTTGAATCAAATACTTGTGATGAAGATGTTTTTATCACAATGTTGAAGAAGAATTAAATACTCTTGATGTAGCAAACGTTGAAATCAAGGAGACAATGAAAATTTGAATAAAGAAATTTATGTTGAAACCGTAGAAACAGGAAAAAATTGACAAAAACACCTCCTAGGATATTCCGTAAGAAACCTAATTATTTTATTGAAATTGATGAAAACATTTTGAAACCAATGTGTGACAAAGTTCCTAAAAGGTAAATCAAGAAAAGCCATTGAAATTGGGATAATCATTTTGAAATTTTAAATGAATCCCAAAGATGTTAGTTATTGATTAGTTTGATGAAATTGAATAAAATGAGACCTACATTAAACACCTTAGAATTGACAACATCTAATATACGTGGTCAAACCTCTACAATTGTTAAAAACCTTCATGATGCATATCACATTGTTGGTGTCAAGAGACGCACTAGGGATAGTAATATTGTGTGTCGTGTACTTGCTACTAGTGTTGTAAGTGAATCAATAAAAACAATGTGTGATTACACAAATAAGTCGAATGTTGCAAGTTAATCGAAAACTCTAATGAAAGTAATTGAAAGACGTAATATCCTTCAATCACTCAATAACACCAATTTTTGGGCATTTTCTGCTAGAGCACCGCGTAAGGACAAATATAATATTGATGCTATAAGAGAATTTGTTATTCAATTTTGGCATGATAACACTAGAGTTTCACCTAATACAAGAGATGTTGTAAAACAAAGAGTTGGTTCTATTAATCGTGAACCACATCCAAAGCATTTCTTAGATATGAATCAAACTCAATTTTTTTGTAAGTTTGAACAAGAGCATCTGGAAATTAAAATTAGTCAATGTTTTTTTTAAATGTTAAAACCATTCTATGTGAAAATCAACCACGCTCGCACCACTTGTTGTAGGTAACATGTTGAATTTGCTATGCATTATGATAAATTTTTATGTATTCATTCTATTTTACATTCTGAAACTATGTTATCGGAATGTGGTGTTCAAGTTCCACCAATATCTTCCAGGGATTTCATTCCTACGATATTTTGTGAAAAAGAAGTTGGAAAAAAATTTTATAGTCAGGATTGTTTAGATGGAAGTTATGGTACATGTGCCGGATTACCTAAATTGGAAAGTCATCCATGAGCAAATCAAGGTGCAATAGAAATAATTTAGTTGAGTTTGATAAATATAAATCAGTTGCATACCAAATTGAAAGATGGAAAAGAGTCTAAACAAAGGTGTGAGCTAGTTACAAAACATATGCCTGATTTTCAATTTGTGAGAAAATTTAAGGATGAAATTATTTATGAGTATGCTAGGCATACACATAGAGCTCAATGTTTGGATGAACAATTCAAGATATGCAAAGACACATTTCTTATTTGTACTATTGTTTTAGTGGTCAATTTTACAGAGAATTACACATTACAACCACAAATGGAGGTTCAATCACAATATTACAACTCAGTACAAGTTGCCATTTTGTGCATATAGCATTTATACATTCTCCTGACAGTAAAGAGAATGATCAAAAAAATTTAAGAGAGTACCACTTTTATATCAGTGATGATCGTACTCATTCTATTGAATTTTTGCAAGGGTGTTTCTAGTTATTTTATGGAAACTTGTCTGATAGAGACATCCACTTCAAACAATATTATATATGGCCGGATAATTACATGTCTCAGTTTAAGAATGCACAAATGTTTTATTAGATGAGTAGGATGCATGTCAAGATGGGTGTGCAACATATTTGGAGTTTCACTGAGGCTGACATGGAAAAGGAGATCATGACGGTGCAGGGGCATGTGTGAAAAGATCTCTTGCAAGAGAAGAGTTGAAGTATAAAGATGGTGCTAAATTGAAAGATGCAAAGAGCATAGTGGAATGGTGTATTGACAACATGGCCCGAGGTTCTCAAGAAATTTCCATGGTTCGCAGATATTTTTGGTTGATAGAGGAACAACAAATTGCTAACTACGAGGATTATATGACACTCACTGGGTCCAATGATATGCACTCATTTTGTAGCTCAAACGCTACTTCATGGGCCACATGGACAAGAAAGTTGACATTTTTTGCATCTTGTATCAAATTTTTATTGTTGAGTGTGATTCACAAGAATGGGTGGATGGATGGATTTGTAGGCCTCTAACTCCGCTTTCTAGTTATCAACCTCCACAAGCATTACGACTTATTTTTGCAGAGATGAAGTTGCAACATCCAAGTACTTTGACAAAATTTTGATTTTGGTGCGACAAGGTATTTATGGTTATTTACAATTTTTTATTAAGTTATGTCCATTGAAATTTTAATATGTACAATTTAAATTTGAGTTGAAACCTTTTTGTAGGACATGTGTTTGTAGTTATTGCAATAGAAGACAATGAAGAAGGAACAAACTATTTCTTATGTCATTGCATCGAGGAAAGAAAGAAGTTGACTTCTCTTGTTATAGATGGTGAAGATATTGAGTACCCTATAGGGTCAGTGGTAGTTACTGAGAACTTGGCTTCGACGGTATCCATTAAAAACTCCTTTATATGGGTGTTTGAAGGCTTTGAGACACAGAAAATATTCTTATATTCGCATCTAGTTCTAGCGACAAATATTCAAATTGTATAAATATCGAGGAAGGCCTAATAAAAGAATCTTTGGAAGGTTCGAGAGTCGAGCATGAAGCAATCATGTCCGCTATTCGTGAGTAGATCCGATCCTGATGGTTCATTGGAATGAATTTACAATGCTCATGTTTGTATATATAATTTCTTTGATAGATATAAATTTTTAGTTAGATAAATTTAAGTTCATATATTTTATTAAATTTGTGTATTTTGTATATATCTAGTATGGTTTTGATTTGAAACTTAAATTTCTTTGATTAACACTTTTATATGCAGGTTAGTGGTGCGTAAAAGCTTCCACCTTCACGTGGTTGGCAAGATCATTAGTAGAGAATTATAAATTCTCGAAGCCAAGAGAATATTTCATTGTTTTACAAGAAAAGAGAAGCAATTAACAATGATTTATGTACTGGAGGGGGTTCTTGGCTCCGGAGGAGGTAGCCTAGAAGGACCTGGAGCTTAGAGAACCGAAATGACGCCACCCGTCGAAGTTGAAAGATTTTTTGGTCTCAGGGTTCTTAAGGGACTACGCCCGAATGAGGTAGCCTGGAAGCAACGACATTGTCACACACCAAAACAAAGCCTCCTCTAGTGTTCACCTAGCCACCCGGACATGCTCAAGCATAGTTAATTCAAAGGCCACGACCCACCGTTTGCAAAATATATCGTTTGACAGAGACTTACATTGTCTCAAACTACACTATTCTGATGTGTTTGCAAAACAATAAGGCAAAGCAAGAGCACCGATTGGAGAAATAAAAACCCGAGATATGATATTGTAGAGGGTCCCTATGCCAAGGTGTAGGATCAGACGAGACATCTCTAGGTACCACGGAGTCTGCGTAGCCACCCGTCGAAGTTGAACAATTTTTTGGTCTCAGGGCTCTTAAGGGACTACGCCCAAACGAGGTAGCCCAAAGCAACGAAGTTGTCATGCACCAAAACAATACCTCCTCTAGTGTTCACCGGCCACTTGTGTGTGTATGCGCATTCGGTTTGGTGCCACGACCCAAGCGTTTACAAAAATATATCATTTGACAAATTTTAAACCGGCTCAAACTACACTATTTGACGCATTTGCAAAACAATAGGGCAGCGAGAACACCGATTGGAGAAGGAAAAAAATGAGACATAATATTGTAGAGGTCCCTACGTAGAGGTGTAGGATCGACGAGATGTCTCTAGGTTCCACGGAGTCTGTGCCAGCCACCGTTGAAGTTGAATGATTTTTGGTCTTAGGGCTCTTAAGGGACTACGCTTAAGCGAGGTAGCCTAAAAGCAACGATGTTGTCACGCACAAAAATTATACCTCCTCTAGCATTCACCGGCTATCCAGATGTGTCTACATAGTCGGTTTGGTGCCACAACCCACCGTTGGTAAAATATACCATTTGACAAATTCCTTTACACCTGCCTCAAACTACACTATTCGGCGCGTTTGCAAACAATAGGACAGTGAGAGCATCGATTATAGAAGGAAAAAACTAAGACATGTTATTGTAGAGGGTCCCTATGCCAAGGTGTAGAATCAAATGATACGTCCTTAGGTGCCATGGAGTCTATGTAGCAACCCATCGAATTTGAATGATTTTTTGGTCTTAGGGATCTTAAGGGACTACGCACAAACGAGGTAGCCCTAAGCAATGACATTGTTGCACAGATCAAACAATGCCTCCTCTAGTATTCACCTAGCCACCGACATGTTCACGCATTCGCTTTGGTGCCACGACCCACCGTTAGCAAAATATACCATTTGATGACCTTTTATACCACTTCAAACTACACTATTTTGCGATTTGTAAACAATAGTGCAACGAGAGCACCGATTAGAGAAGGAAAAAACTGAGATAGGCTATTGTAGAGAGTCCCTACACCAAGGTGTAGGATCTAAAGAGACATCTCTAGGTGTCACTAAGTTTGCGTTGCACCCACAAAGCTGAATTTTTTTTTGGTCTCAGAGCTCTTAAGGGACTATGCCCGAACGAGGTAGCCCAGAAGCAACGACATTGTCACGCACAAAAAAAAAGCCTCCTCTAGTGTTCACCTGGCCACTTGGACATGTCAACGTAGTCGATTCGGTGCCATGACCCATCGCTTGCAAAATATACCGCTTGACAAATTTATGTTGTCTCAAACTACATTATTCGACGTTTACAAACAATAGGGCAGCAAGAGCACCGATTGGAGAAGGAAAAAATGAGAAAGGTTATCAGTAGAGGTCCCTATACCAAGGTGTAAGATTAGACAAGATGTCTCTAGGTGCCACGGATTCTGTGTAGCCACCCGTCGAAGTTGAACGATTTTTTGGTCTCAAGTTTCTTAAGGGACTATGCTTGAACGAGGTAGCCCGAAAGCAACGACATTGTCGTGCACCAAAATGATGCCTCCTCTAGCATTAACTTGGCCACCCAGATGTGTTGAGAAGTCGGTTCGGTGCCACAACCCACCGTTTGCAAAATATATCATTTGACAGCCTTACACTATCTCAAACTACACTATTCGGCGTTTACAAACAATAGGGCAGTGAGAGAACCAATTGGAGAAGGAAAAAAATGGGACATGCTATTGTATAGGGTCCCTATGTTGAGGTGTAGGATTAGATGAGACATCTCTAGGTGCCACAGAGTCTACGTAGCCACCCGTTGAAGTTGAATGATTTTTGGTCTCAAGGCTCTTAAGGAACTCGCCCAAATGAGCTAGCCCGTATAACGATGTTGTCACGCAGTGAAACGACACATCCTCTAGCATTCACCTAGCCACCCAGATGTGTCCACGTAGTCGGTTTGGTGCCACGACCCACCGTTTGCAAAATATATCATTTAACAACCTTACATTGTCTCAAACTACACTATTCGACGCATTTGTAAAAAATAGGGCAGCGAGAGCACCGATTGAGAAGAAAAAAACCGAGACAAGATATTGTAGAGGGTCCCTACACCGAGGTGTAGGATCAAATGAGATTTCCTTAGGTGCCACGGAGTGCACATAGCCACCCGTCAAAGTTGAACAATTTTTTGGTCTCATGGCTCTTAAGGGACTACGCCTGAACGAGGTAGCCCAGAAGCAACGACGTTGTCACACACCAAAACAATGCCTCCTTTAGTATTCACCTAGCCACTTTGACATTTCCATGCATTCGGTTCAAAGTGCCATGACCCACCATTTACAAATATACCGTTTGACCTTTTTACACTGTCTTAAACTACACCATTCGCTAGCGCCATTTGCAAACAATAGGCAACGAGAGCACCGATTGGAGAAGGGAAAAATTGAGATGGGCTATTATAGAGGGTCCTTACACTGAGGTGTAGGATCAAATGAGATGTCCTTATGTGCCATGAAGTCTACGTAGTCACCCGTCGAAGTTGAATGATTTTTTGGTCTCAAGGCTCTTAAGGGACTATGCTCAAACTAGGTAGCCCGGAAGCAACGACGTTTTCGCGCACCAAAACAATGCCTCCTCTACTGTTCACCTAGCCACCTAGATGTGTCTACACAGTTGGTTTGGTTGCATGACCCACCACTTTCAAATTTTTCAACAATCACAACTTTTTTAACTTTTTCAACAATTACAACTTTTTCAAATTTTTCAACAATTACAACTTTTTCAGGAAATTGTTGAATCAGAAATTGAAAGAGAAGAAGAAGATGGTTATGAAATTATTGGTTATTGTGAATACTCACCTAAAAAAAATCATGAATAATCTAGATAGATGATATGAATAGTTACTCTTGTTTAGTGTCCACCCACTCATAAAAAAATAAACCTCTTCTTCTACTTCCCAAGCAAAACACTTTAATCCTCATCTAGTTTATCAAAGGAAGTAGTAAAAATACATGTTCCAAGAATCCTAACAACACTAAAGAATCACTTCCCATTCCTAGAACCTTCTTTCCTTAAAATCCTCAGGCTTCTAGGAAATAAGAACCTTTCTATCTTTCCTTGTTTGTCAATGGACCTATAAATTGAATAATTGCATTATTGACTTCGCGCCTCTGACAATGTCATGCTTATAATTTTTCTAACTCTATTGGTATTACTCTCATCCTTGCTATTGGCCATTGTTACTACATGAAAACAAAATAATTACCTCTTTTCAGCCAGGTGAAAGATTCTCAAGCCAGAATTTGTAGACTTCCCTGACAAGAAAATCAAGATGGAAATACTTGTGGAAGACATGCTAGCTACGTATGGTATATTGTTGAGCCAAAGTTTCTATCACAATATTGGTGGGGATATAAATATGGATTGGTCATACACCACCATACTTATCAATGGTAAAATGAATAATATATTTCTGATAAATAAAATTAAATACACAGTTCAAAAACCAAATGATCCAAGGGAAGACATCTTATTTCAAGATTCAAGGTATGAAATATTTTTTCATGACTTAAGAGGAAAATGATAAGTTGCCCATGCTGATAGAGGACTACACATGCTTCCCTTAATTTCTTAACAATTGTACCATGCAATGTTGCACCATAGTAATGTTATACTCATATATGTTGCACCAAAGTTTTTTAATTTTAAATCAAACATACATATAGAATTAATATACATAGAAGGATATCATGTGCAATGAATTCAAATCAAACAAATAAGTAATATCGTTATGAAAACCAACACATGGATATATAATGTATCAAACTAAGTGTGTTCCCGCACGTCTTTGAAAATATAAGTTCATAACATGTGTACATGTCGAACCAAGTGTGTCATACATACAGGACCACATGTGGTCGCATAAGGCTATATATATTATGTCCTATGAAGAATCATGAACTAGGATCAACTGCCCATATGTGTGTGTGTACATCCACGTCCTATTAATCTAATCATGAAACATCTTCCCTCTCTTCACCCTACTAGAAGTAGCATGTCCATGACCTAGAGATGTAGTGGCGGAGAGATATTTCATCCATGTGGTCCTAGGCGTCTCTAAGTAGGCCTGCAACCTAACCTGCACATTCATAAACAACAAGTTTTTAACACCCATATTTTTAAAATACATTCAAAATTTAGAAACTTAGAATTTAGTTAAAATGCATGTGAAATCTTACCATGCAATTTCATGATCCCTATCAATTTGTCATTGACGCATGACAGGGATAATAGTAGACTCATGAGAGGTAAGTTATATACAAATAATTAAATTTCAAATTAAATATTTCATGTGTACAAAATTTGATATTGTAGATTTAAGTAATAAAAATAATTCTTAAATAAATTTAACAAATTTGAAAAATTGTACCTCGCTTAATGGGTCTACAAATGCTATGGAAATATCTACAAGAAATTTCCACAGTCTCCATATATGGAGGAGTCTCTCTGGCAATCATAAGCTATACAAAAAACATGTACAAATTAGTATTAATCTACACGATTGCCACATAACAGAGCCAAAGCATAATCCACATGAACTTCCACAATTAGAAACAAAGTGTAAAGAGAAACTAACCTATGTAAAAGTCACATGAGGTGTGCCAATAGCCTCAGTTCCCAGAGCAGATGATGACCCGTCAGGCTCCTACACATATAAAAGACAAACATATATTAATATGTACATGTACAGTGAAACATTATAATAATAAAAGTGCACAATCAAATGAAATTTAAAATTTAAGTACAACTTGAAACTTACGTTTGTAACATGCCCAACATAGATAGCATGTCGACGCCGGATGTTTCCTTCACTGCTCTTGCTATTTAAAATAAAATAAAAAATTAGTTTTTACATGTATGTACATAACGTACAATGAAATACATATATATTAAAATCTCAAACATGAATTAAACTATTGTATATATATATTAAATATTTATTTGACATTTACCTGTGAAAGACCAAGATCCTTTGCACTAGTTCCAAAAACATTTGTCATCATCTCATCTAGAGAAAAGAAATCATGTGATCCAGCAAATGATGTCTCGCCCGCAGTGTATACAGCACCACATGATCCACAGTGGTTTGGTGCGCTAGAACTGGCACCCCCACCAACATCATCAGATGCAATCTGCTCACTATGTTGGGTTAGAGTGTCAGTGAGCTCCCTCAATACATGTAGTGTGTCAATCTCCATAACCTCCTTCACTGTAGGAGGGATAACTGAAGGCAATGGGGGTTTTGGGGCATGGGGATCCTTGGTTGACCTACACGTGCACTAGGTCTACTCTGTGCAGAGCCACCACCTCACCCATAAAAATCAGAAAAGTCAAAATAATTTGGGACCTCATTAAGCACAAACTCACAATATAATTTCTTTAAAAAATAGAGGGGAACCTCATTGTTGTTGCATGGTGGATAATCAAAAACCATCCACCATCGGTCCCAAAAATTGTTCTTGATTTGGTCATCGTGGCACCAATGGATTGGGAACCATTTGCAAGTAATCGTGGGGGCATTGGTTCTTGGGTTAGTAAATAATGCACAAATGCGGTCTTTTCCAAAAAAATTATTACGGCCGCATGGGATAATTTATTTGCATACCACCGCCTACAATCACCTCTAAAGGTATTCCATCTATCTATTTGGTTGGTTATGGAGTCAACTTCGCCAATCAATGTTTGCAATGTGTTGGCTAAAGTCATGCAGGATGGATTTGTGGCATGATTTTGTCTTATATTTTGAATAAGGTTCTCAATGGCAATTTTATTTTGTCAGATTTTTCCAACGATATCAGCTTGTGTTCCTATTGGTTCCGTGGGGATAAAAGGAGCCACAGAGGTGGATCTATGTTTGGAGGAGGGTTTTGCGGAATGTTTGGAGGGTTTTGAGGATTGTTTGGAGGGTTTAGAGGAATATTTTGATGGTTTGCAGGATTATGAGCTTGCCGAGCAATTGAAAAAACAAAAAAATTGTATACATAAACAAAAAATTGAAAAACCCATGAAAATCACAAAAATAACCTAAAATGCAAACAAATTGATCAAAATCGAGGGCTTACCTCTTTGTCTTGGTGGCATGGTTGAAACTATCATGATCCACAAGTCCGAAGAGTAATTTTTAGGGGGTATTCAAAGCGTGAGTGCCAAAGGTCTAGGAGAAATCACGGTTGGAAAGGAAAAATGAGGGAAAATGAGGAGTTTTTTTGTCTCGAGAGACCAGGATCACGGTTTGAAATCGTGATTGTGGTTTTAAACCATGCTCACAGTTTTAGGTTCGAAATCACCGAGCCTATAAAAATAGTTGTGTGAGCATGGTTTATAAACCGCACTCATGGTACCTAAATTTCAAGTTTTTATGTCCACTTAATTGTCCACCATCTTGGTGCACTTACCCCAAGGTCAAATCTATCTCAAAGAAAGGATAACCTTTGCGAAGTCAATCGCTTGATAAATCGTCTATGAATAAAGTTTCTTCTTCCACATCGTATCAACTAAGCCCGAAGTAAAGGTTAAAAGTGAGCCATCACCAAGTTCGAAAGAACATGTATTTGAAACATCAAGTACAATCATTTTTCCCAAATTTTATATTATTGATCAAATCAATAAAACAAAATTCCCATGTCACAAGTTGAGTACTTGAATTCCAATAAGAATCAACTTGAGAAATTGGTCCAAATTTATCAAAGGCGGCTCTACTATTCATTCCTCAAAAGAAATTTTGAAAACTCTCAAAGACGGGAAGACTCAAAATAATGTGGTAGTAACTACACCTTCAAATAAAAAGATTGGACCTTTCTTTGTGTCCTTTCTAATTAATAGATGCAAATTAAGTAATTACATTATAGATTTTGGAGCTTTGGATAATGTGATGCCTACAAAAGTAGCACATGCTCTTGGTTTGACTTGTATGAAAACACTCAACGCTTTTTACTCTATGGAGATAAAACAAGTTCCTCTGATTGGGCAGATTAAAGACACTCAAATGGCTTTAGCTCAATTTCCTCAATAGTGAGTTAAGGTAACCATTCTAGATGATGACATTCCCGCTTCATATGGTATGTTGTTAAGAAAGAAATTTTGCAAAGATCTAGGTGGTGAGATTCAAATGGACTGGTCTCATGTTATGATCCCTATCAAGGAGAAATGGAGAAGCTAATGTCGAGACTTTGGAAAAGTTCACAAGAATAAAGCCGAAGATCCTCGCGCACAGGTCTTGTTTCAAAATTTTAGTATGAGTAATTATATGATGACTATAGTGGTTCATGTACCCGAGGTCACTTACCAAGATCCCAATGAGATCTGGACTCTTAAGTTCAATGGAAATTGTTTCTCAATAGGTTTCGGCATAGGAGTGGTGTTTATATCTCTCCGAATGGTAAAATATTTCCTTTTTCTTACAAACTCTAATTTTAAATACTAACAACACTGTAGAATATGATGCGTTAATCCTTGGCCTCCAAGTTGTAGAAGAAAAAGGGATCAAATTTTTGAAAGCCTTGGGAGATGCAGAGTTTATTGTGAAGCAAGTTAAAAACCAGTTTCAAGTAAAAAATGATCACTTGAGACACTACATAAATCAAGTGTGTGATGCAATTGAAGTCTTCAACATTTTTTCTATGAAATTTGTCCCTCGTGAAAAGAATGACAACCCGCATTCTCTACCGCAGTCTCAACTTCATTGATGATCCCTCATTCAGAGTTTGATCAAGAAAAATACACCATTGAAATGGTTTTTAGGCCAAGCATTCCCGATAATGCAGAAAATTGGCAAGTCTTTAATGATGATCAACAAATTATTGCCTTCTTAGAAAAAAGGGATAATTTTGAATAGTTTTACTTTGAAGGAAGTGATTATGCATTTCATGAATTGACAAACTGATCCATTCAAGAAAGATTTGAGATCGAGGATCTTGCGATGGCATCATTCGGTCAAAGGAATAAAATTCCAAAAGGATTGGTTTCACTTGAAGAACTTTTTGATAAACATGACAGTTTATCAAAGAGAAAGAGCAGCAGGACCTATGAATTCTGTTGACTATGAGGAAGTTGACATTGGTACCAAGGACAAACCTTACTTGGTCAACATTGGTAAGTGTTTCTCACCTAAGGAGCGCAAGAAATTTATAATCCTCCTTACCAAATATTTTGATGTCTTGGCTTACTCATATGAAGACTTGAAGTCTTTTCAACCTAGGGAAATGGAGCATGCCATACCTTTGAAACTGGTGCAGCTCCATTCGGTAGAAGCAAAGAAAATGTAAATCCAAGATAGTAGGGACAATATTCCACGAGGTTTAAAATATTTGGATGCATGAATAATGTTTCCTATTTGACATTCAACTTGGATAGCTAATAATGTCCTGGTTCACAATAAAATTAGAGAAATTAGGATTTGCATGGATTTCTACAATCTTAATCAAGCTTCCTAAAAGGATAACTATCCACCGCAGTCATGGACCATGATCTGCAGTGGTAACTAGATCAGAAATGCTATCCATGCTAGATGGTTTCTCTGGTTATAATCAGATTAAAGTAGCCAAGGAAGATCAACATAAAACCACTTTCACCACCTTTTGGGGTACATTCACATATAGAAGAATGCCTTTTGGTTTGATCAATGTTGGTGTAACCTTTCAAAGGGATATGGACATGGCATTCACAGATTATAAAAACAAGATCATCATAATATACCTAGATGACTTGACGGTTTTCTCAAAGAAGCGAGAATATCATCTAAGAGATTTGGAGAAAATATTACAAAGGTGCAGACTTCATAGAATCTCCCTAAATCCAAAGAAATTTGTGCTCATATTTATGGAAGGGAAACTCCTAGGTCATATTATTTCTAAATAAGAAACCAAGATGGATCTTGAACACATTCAAGCTATCAAGAATCTTTCCTTACCTACAAGTAAGCCTAGAGTCCACTCATTCTTTGGGAAGGTGAAATTTTTTAGGAGGTTCATGCCAAATTTTACTAAAAGAAATTGTTAACATGATGAAGGGAAAATAATCCTTCAAATGGTTAAAGGAAGGTAAGGAGCATTTAAACAAATCAAAGATGTTATTGCAAAAGATCCTACATTGGTGTGTCCCGATTTTAAAAAGGATTTCATAGTCTATTGTTATGCTTCCCTGCACATGATCTCTACCATCCTAACTAAACATAATCAAGAGAGAATTGAATCTCCTATTACATTCATGAGTTCTAGATTCAAGAAATATGAACTGAATTACACTTCCCTTGAGAAACATATGTACACGGTGGTTAGAGCCTTGAAACATTTCAAATACTATGTTTTAAATTCTCACACCAAATTCCTAGTTCTAGACACTATGGTTAAATCAATGTTGAGACAACATGAACCAAGATCTAAAAGAGGTAATTGGGTCTCCAAGATCTAGAAATATGACTTAGACATCAATCCTGCCAAGTTGGTTCAAGGAAGAGGACTTTTCCAACTCATCACAGAGAATGACCCAAGAAATGACCTTGAGGAAGAACTAGTTGAAGAAAGTTTACCACTGGAAGTTTTTGTTAGTACCACGGACAAGTGATATTCCTATATAGCTTACTTTCTCACATATGGTGAATGTCTTAAGAATCGACAACTAAAGAAAAAAGAGCTATCAAATTAAGAGTTGGCCAAGTACATCATTTGGGACAACACCTTGTTTAAGAAAGGTAATGATGGCATGTTCCTCAAATGTGTTGATAAATAACAATAACCCGTGTTGCTTGAAACCTTTCAAAATCATGATTGTGGTGGTCATTTCTTTGGACCAAAGGTGACAACTCATAATATTTTCCGATCACATTATTATTGGTCCACTATGTTTTCGATGCTCAAAAATGGGTAGCCAAATGCGAAGCTTATCAACAATTTGTTGGAAGACCTAAATGGGTAGATTTTCCTTTAAATATAGTTGTTATTGAAGAACCCTTTCAAAATGGGGTTTAGACTTCATCAAGGTCTTGAACCTAAATTCCAGTGTTAGTCATACTCACATGCTCATTGTTTCACCTTTTTCTTAGGTCGTTTCTTAGAAGCGTTGACGAAATAGATACGGTAACAGGCGTAGGAGGAATACCTGTTCAAATGTCGGTTGATGGGTTGTTACACGCATATGACTTTTGAATCCACACTGATCATGAGAGCTTCCTTTGGCTAGAAGGAACTACTTGAAATGAAAACAAGACCACCGAAGGAATTAAACAATATGGGTAGTGAACTGCCTAGCATGTGCTAGATCTGGGAAGTGTCATACTTCCTGAGATTTACTATTAGTCCACTTTGTTTAAACACTTCAATGTTATAAACAAAGTAAATCCTATTATTATTTTAAAATCATTTAGGTATCTCACTTTAAAACATAATAAGAAATAGATCTACTCTAACAAACTAACCTAGAATAGAATCGAAAGGTCAAATGATTGGTTCTGGGTCTCTGCGAGGTTTGTGAGAGGTCTCAAATAGATCACGAGTGAAAGAGGGTGAGATAAAGTTAGGTGGGTAGGTCTCTATTCAAGGCTACATGGGTAAACATAGAGACCAGGTGTCGCTTAGGGGTGATGATCGGTGGTTAGGTGTAACCGTGCCGATTCTTGTCGAGATCTGAAATGTCACAAAACAAGTTGGGGTCTCCTTTGTGATTGTCACAAAGGACTTTGGTTGGGTGGGATGATGTATTGGGTGACTGGAGTAGGCTTTTGTGAGATTTCAATGGTATATGGGGTGAAAATATAGAGAAGTTCGATAGGGAGCAAGATAAACAATAGATGATAAAATGATAAGAAATGAAATAACTAGGAAAGTATGATGTTGCACTTACATGGATTTTGTTCTGAATGTTTATGTGTTAGGGATGGAGGTGTTGATGATGGGTTTGAAGGTTGTAAGTGATCACTAACTCGAAGAAAATCTTCTGCATGGGCTGTATGTACGCTCCTCTACTTGGATAGATCGAGATCATGGCTTTGGGATGGCATGTGTAGAGAAGATGCTCAATCTCCCTCCTTGGATGTGAGTTTTCACTGGAATTGGCTCTCTGAAGATGTGTTATCTCTTTGAGATGTGTTCTTGCTCATCAAATTTCTCCCAAAGTTTTCCAACTTGCTTCCAACCTTGAGAATAAGGATGTTTTGGGGTTAAGAGGGGTAACTAATGGCGGTCCAAATTAACCTGGCGACATTTAGGGGTAACCGACGTCGGTCAAGGTGGGATTTCCTAGGTTTACTAAACTAGGGAGATCCTCCTGATTTCCTTGGATCTCGTGTCGTTATCCCACGGATTAGACTGGGAGCTTCTTATGAGCATGCGGGAATGTGGTTAGAGGGAATGTAGGCATTGATTTTTAGGGTTTGGGTAAGTCTTAGTTAGTTATGGGAGCTTTGTAAGAATAGGTCTTAAGTTGAGTTGGCTTGGTGAGGTGTCTAAGTGAATCATATATGGGGATATTATTCAAATAAGATATTTAAATAATAAATATAGTGAGGATAATGCATTAATTTAATTAGATTAATTAACTTAATATTAGTGGGGTGAAGGGGGTCATGGCTAGGTAAATGTAATAAAGGGTGTTTATGTCGAGGGACAAAAGGGGAGTGTGACCTAATTTTAGTGTCTACATTTTGCCCCTTTTTGTTGCGTAGCTTGTATTGTAAGCGATGCTAACAAAAATAAGATGTGGTTTCCCCATGTGTGGGTGAAGGTGATCCCCCTCAAACTAGGCCGACGAGGCAACAGTGAAGCACCGAGTGGTTTGATAAAAGGTAAATGTGAGGAAAAGTCAAGTGGGATAGGGGAAAAGGGTGAAAGGTCTACTCGAGCAATCTAGGTAATGGGTCGATCATAGGTAGCAACATTCAAACGCACGCACACGTATAAACTACAGATGCTACTTGAGTTGAAGAGCAGAAAACTCTACATCGTCTAACATCGATAGGTTTATCCAAACAAGGTTGAAGTGAATCCGATATCTAATGTATAGGATATGGTTAGAAACATAACGTAGGTTAGGTGGAGGACATTTTAGGTATGTTCCAGTACACCAAAGGTAGGGTCAAGGTAAATGGTCATGGAAATAGGCTAGGTAAGGTTATTAGGTCAATAACAAATGTAATGCAGGTGCCACTAGGCATAAGCGAACACATGAGGTCAAAGGTCACTAGATGGTCCAGGACCAAATATCTAGGTCACGGCATGGGTAAGGCCAAGGTAGGGGTAAAATAATGAGTCCCCAAAGGAGGACAAATGGAGGTAGTAAATCATGAGGTCAGGAAAGGTAAGGTAATGGGTTGGGTAAAGGCCGGATGGGGTAAAATGGAAAAGTAGGGGCAATGTGTAGGTGAGGTTGACCGATGGTGGTCATGGATAACCGACGTCGGTAGAGGAAAACCGATGACAGTGAGGTAGGGCACGAGACCGATGTCGGTCCAAGGTAAACCAACATCGGTTAGGTTGGGTTTTGTATAAAAACAAAAAAATCATGTTTTGTGTTATTCATTTGTTATTGTTTGAAGTGAGAAAATGACAAAAAAAGAGAAAAAAGAGAAAAGTGTCTGGACAAAATGGAACAGTGAACTGGTGGTGTTATTTGATGAGGGTTGGGTTGGTGAGTAGTAGGTCCACGGGATCGGGGTAAGAGAGGTGATTGGTCGGAGGTTGCGGGTAGATATTTGGGGATGGCGAGAGGCTAGAGAGGGATCGGGCGGACCATCGACATAGTGGCCGATGTGCCACTAAGACGGCATAGCAGATGTGTGAGGCAAGCACCTAACTCTATAATGTTAAGTATCTAGTATAGAGGTTTAGATAGTTGTTATGTGTAGGGTGTTGTGGGTATTTTGTATTTTTGGGTGGGTAAAAGGTAAATCGGGTATGGGGGAATAACGGGTAAAAAAAAGAGGGGGAGGGTGGTAAATTGTATATGAGGGTGGGTAGGTAAGGGGAGTTTAGGTCATTATAGGTGGGGTAGAAGGGGCAGGGGGGAGGTTATAGAAAAGGGGGTTTAGGAAGTCACAGATTTTTCTGCGATAGTGACTAATGTCGGTCAAACTTGGTGGCGTCGGTTGGGTAGAACCGGGATCAGTCACCAAATAGGTGGCCGATGCCAATTAGGTGAGAACCGTGGTCGAAGAAAGAGGAACCAAGTGTCGGTCCATCAAATAGGTGACCGATGCTTTGGTTAAAGGGTGACCGGATTCGGTTAGGCCGAATCGGCCTTGAGTCGGGTTTTTTTAAGGTACAAGGGTCCAAGAGGGATGTGGGCCAAGTAGTTGAGATGGGTAAAGTAAAAATAGGGTGGAGGGTAATGATAATTGGTGAATATGGTCATGGTAAATGTAGATTAATGTTGTGCTTGGATTGGATGCAGGGGAGATCACAGTTACATATGTGGGACAAGGTTCCACCGCTACTGGTGACATTACACGGCTTAGCGACCCCTTTGGAGCTACAACACGTGGAGGTAGTGGGCTTGAGTGGTATTCGATGCTACCAACATGTTGTTCAACAGCCCAGTTTGATGGTTGCGCTCATCGATAGATGGGACTCCGCGACCAACATGTTCCACCTTCTGATGGGTGAGATGACTATCACCCTGAGACGACATGTTCTAGATTTTACGGTTACCCATATTGGGGGCCTAGGTGTACTCTATCTCCTCCAAGGCCTCAGATGAGCTGATCGAGATAGTTTTTGGTGAGGGGCGGTAGAGCTGAGATTCCATAGTGCCAGTTTGAGCTATGGCGAGATGTACCTAGCCCGTCCAGATGAGACGAGGCTAGTGGTTTTATTAATGGAGACAGTGTCTTTCTGCTATGCACTTTGCTTGATATAGAGGGTGGACGCTTTCCCCGATCACGATGGGGTGCTCTGCGATATGATGGTGCATGAGACATGCTTTACACGGCACCAAAGATTCTTGTGTAGCTATATAGAGAGTTGTGGGCATATGGGTGGTTACACAGGTTTAGTTTGTGTTGTACATTTATACTACACTGTTAGGGCCTACGAGCACATAGTACGTGTTCGACCTATAGGATGCCCCAGCAGATGCATTCCAACCAAGATGTGTGCGGTTGGGATTCGGGAGATGAGTGTTGGTTGTAGGAGAGCGGAGGTCGGATAGGCCGACATATGATGTGGCCCATTTTCGGCAGTTGTTGGAGGGGTTGTCAGTGGACATTATCTAGAGGCCATATGTTTGATTCCCCTCATATAGGTACATGCATGAGGAGCTAGCTGAGCTCCAGCTAGAGAGATGGATATAGGGTCATTGTGCCGGGGAGATGAGATAATCCCGGTAGACAGGGTCCGATGGAAATTCAGGCTTGTACAGGATATTCCTCCACCCTTCCCACAGTATCGGAGAGATGATGTGGAGAGGCCCTTACCTCTACCATAACCTTCAATGCCTACAAAGAGGAGGAGTAGCTAGTGGATCAGCGGATTGATGACGCTGGATGCAAAGATAGGTATAGGCAGTGGTGGGTGGCTCGATTCACGAGCCATACCACCTGGCACCGGCAGCTTTGACTTAATTCTTCATTACAGTGTAGAGAGATGCCCTACAGGGGTAGGTAATGACGTTGATCACGCAGATAGGTATACTGCAGACACATAGAGAGGGTCGAGGCGAGGTAGCAGAGCTACAAGTACAGGTGGCATCTATAAGCCCAAATGATGGAGGAAGAGGGTGGAGGTGATGGAGGAGATGGAGACAAAGATGGTGTGTGTAGCCTTATTGGCTTAGGTGGCAAGATTACATGGTCGATTGGCCACAACCCGTGAGTTGATCACATACCGTCTTGCGTCATGCCAAGATAGTGAGGATGTACGAGTGATTTTTGTATATTGTGATCATATACCGGCTACGCATCTTTTGAAGATTTTTTATATGGATTCATTCATTCTTTTTGTATATATGAGACCGGCCTACGTGATTTACGATGAAATTTTTATTGTATATCGGCCTACCTCCCAAATTTTTCTAGATGATGGCCATGATGAGATACGTATGTATTTTGAGATACACATTGATTTATTTATATGATGAGATACATGGTATTTTGTGATGTGTTAATATGTTTATGAGATATTGGATGTATGGCTTGTGCTAGAGGAGATATGGATTTGCTACTTTAATGTGGTTGGAAATTAAGTGAGTTAAGCATGATGGAGTTAGGTCGGTTCGGGCATGGATCGAGTTAGGTTATAGGCATGGTGGAGTTAGGTGATATCCATGGATTGAGTCAAGTTATAGACATGGTGAGTTAGGTTGGTTTAGGCATGGATTGAGTCGGAGGTTATAGGCATGGCTTGAGTCAGGTTATAGGCATGGTTGAGTTAAGTTATAGGAATGGATTGAGTTAGGTTGGAGGCATGGATTGAGTTGGGTTATAGGCATGGTTGAGTCAAGCTAGTTTAGGCATGGTCGAGTTAGGTTATAGGCATGGATCAAGTCGGGTTATAGGCATGGTTGAGTTAGGTTGGTTTATGATTCATTATTTTATTGCAATGAATGATAATATGGGTCATACGTGAGATGTTGTATAATCTATGCATAGTGATGATAGAGAAATGTTAGGTGTAATAAATGTATGTTGTGGTAAGCAACTTGTTATGTATGTGGCTTGATTTCTAATTTTTTTATAAAAAGGGGAACTAAGTGAAATGTGATGTAAATGGTGAGTTAGGAATGGTTGATGAATTGGTTTAGGGTAGAGAATGGTTGAGCTAACCTCCAAGGGCCCCATGCCTTCGGAGTGCTACCTACATAGTCCCGATGAAAAGGGACCTCAGGCCGATGTAGTTCTCCCATGAGCTAGGGAAGAATATGAAAATGAGTTGGTAGGTTTTTGGGCATGTAGTGGGTTGAGGTGTAATAGGTGTAGGTAGATTATAGGTTAAATGATGCGGTGAAGGCGATTATGGTGAAAGGGGAGGACTACCTCAAAGGTAAGCATTGAGTACCAGTCCTATATAAGGTAATCAAAATGTAAACAAAGATGGTTAAAAGATAAGAGGGGAGTAATAAAGCCACCTAATTGGGTAGGATCATATTGAGTAGATCATACCTTGGAGGGGGTGATGAACAGAAGACCCGAAAGGCATTGGACGATTAACTATTCTACAATGAAGGTAGTCACAGGATCACCAAATGTCAAATTCCAAGATTTCCCTTGAGGAAATGTGAGTAAATGAGAGTGGAAATGGTAAGGTGGGTGAAAGGTAATTAATTTTATATGTTTTGAGTGACCGGGCTTTTGGGCAAGAGGTTTAAGGTCATAATGGGAAAGTCCATGACTAAATTTTTTTTTTGATAGACTGATCGATGCGGGAAGTCTATATGGGATAAATAATATGGTACTCCTTGAGGTCTTTGTGAAGCTGATCGATGTGGAAAGCTTTGGTATCTCTTGTTTTTTGTTTTTTTTTTGAGCTTCACATAGTTATCCTTGAGGAGCGATCTATTTATAGTAGTAATTTTGTCGAGAGGAAGATGTCCTTTTGAGGGAGTCATCTTTTTATTAGAAGTTTGACTCAAGGAGTTTGGTCCCATGTGAGGTCTTTGAAATCATGGACAAGACCAAGGTGGAGGATAGGAATCTTGTTCAAAAGGAAAGGTGGAACGACCATGGGATCTCATCTAAAGGTAGACAAAAAGTATCCATGAGAATCATGCTATGTGTAATGTCATGGTACACATATTCAAGAGAAGATAACAAGTGATAGGTACTCACATGATTCTTGTTTAATCATTAGGGAGGTGTATGGAGTGGATAGCACTCAAGGGATGATCCTGTAAAGAGACAAAGGGTGAGGTAGGACAACGAGTCAACAATAGAATGGTCGAAGATGTAATGTGTTAAGGGGCTTAGGTTTAGGTTTACCATCAAGTGAGGATAAATGATAGGCACCTGATCCATAGGTATGAGTTATGATGTATGGTCCAAGCTAATTAGGAGTGAATTTTCCCCGTTTACTTTTTTCTGCTTTGGTTACGTGTTGATTTTATTTCAAGACAAGGTCACCGACTTGGAAGGTTCGTTCATGAACACGTTTGTCATAAGCATGTTTGATACGTTGTTGGTAAAATTGAAGGTGATCCAGAGCGTTAAGATGATGTTCATCTAATAACTCTAGTTGTGCTAAGTGGTCCTAACGAAATTCATCATCAGTAAGCATGTCCTAGAGAGAAATGCAGAGTGAGGGGATCTGGACTTCAAGAGGTAGAACAACCTTTGTATCGTAGACCAACGAAAAGGGTGTGGCCACAATGAAAGTGTGAATACTAGTGTGGTATGCCCATAGGGCAAAAGGAATGTGTGTATGCCAATCCTTTCCAGTATCGTCAACCAATTTCATGAGAATTTTTTTAGGGTTTTGTTAGTGGATTTGGCTTGGCCGTTGGTTTGTGGGTAATAAGGTGATGAGAAACTAAGTTGAATGTCGAAGGCGTCACAAAGTTTTTGCAATGTTTTGTTTTTGAATTGTTTTCAATTGTTAGTGATGAGGCGATGAGGAACACCAAAGCAAAAATAATGTGATGGTTAATGAACTCACATATCTTCTCGACTTTCATGGAGATGAGTGGTATGGCTTCCACCCATTTTGTGTAGTATTCGGTAGCAATTATGATCCATTGATGGCGTTGGGAAGAATGAGGATTGATTTCTCCGACAAGATCCAAACCCCATTGAGAGAAGGGCCACAAGTCACGAGCGACCTGTAAGGCATGACTGGGTGTATGATGAAGGTTGGAATGTTGTTGGCATTTCACACAATGTTTGACATAGTCACAACAATCATGGTTAAGGGTCGGCCAGTAATAGCCCAGACAAAGAATGCACTTAGCAATAGCAAGGCCACTAAAGTGACCTCCACATATGCCATCATGAACCTCCTTAATGGTATAAGGGATTTCAGAACTTGTGAGGCATCATAAGAGAATACCATCAAAGCCACGTTTATAAAGGAGTCCCCCTAGAATGACGAAATAGGAGACCTTTTTAAGGAAGGTGCGTTGTCCATTACGAGTGAGATCAGGAGGTAAGATGGAGAGAGAAAGGTAGTCAGAGTATTATTTATACCAAAAGTCACTCAGGTCAGGGGTGGCATTGCCGATTGAGTAAACATCATGAGGTAAATAAGAAGGTGAATGGAGGTGTTGTATGGTGACAAATATTTTGGAATCGGCAGGGGCAACAGGTATTTGGGAAGCTAAGCAAGCCATGGTATCTACAAATTTGTTGGTTAAGCATGGGATGGTTTGAAGGGTGTAACGATCAAAGGTGGTCAAAAGTATGTCTACATGATGTTTATACTTTTCAAGTATCTCATTACAACATTGGTATATACCATTGACTTGGTTTACGACCAATTGTGAATCACCAAAGATGTGGATTGATTTGACATCTAGGGCATATGCGGCCTGGAGACCTAGTACGAGCACTTTGTACTCAACAATATTGTTGGTGCATTCAAAGTATAGTTTGAAAGACAAAGGCATGGGTTCTCCATCTAGAGGAATGAGGATAACACTAGCCCCACCCCCACGCTGACACTTGGAACCATCGAAGAACAGTGTCATTTGGTAAGGGGGTTCGTCCAGGGAAAGAGTAGTAATTGACTCATCGGGAAAGTCAAAATTAGAGGGTTGATCCTCGAAATAGGTGCATCAGCCAGTTGGTCGGTGATAGCTTGGCCCTTGATGGACTTTTGGTGAATGAATTTGAGGTCAAGATTAGCTAAAAGCATAAGCCATCGCGTGGCGCGCTGATTTTGATAAGGTTTGGCATACATGAAGTGTAAGGGATCGGTGTTGGTCACGACATAGGTTTTGTGGTTGAGTAGGTAATGGCGGAGTTTGGTGGCAACGAAAAATAAGGCTAAGTAAAGCTTTTTGAGATGGTTGTATTGGGTTTCATAGTCCAAAAGAGTATGGATTATGTAATAAACCACCTGCTCCATGTGTTGTTCATTGCGATGAGCGAGCATGGCTCCCAAGGAATGATCGGTAGCTGATATGTATAGGTAAAAAGGTTGATCGTCTTTAGGTGGAATGAGTACGGGTGGTTGGAGAAGGTATTTTTTAGGGCCTCAAAATCTTTGTGACAGTCATCATCCCATTTAAAGGAGACATCCTTCCTAAGTAGATGATGAAATGGTTGACACCGATCAGATAATTGTGAAATGAAATGGTGAATGGACTACAATTTACCTTACAAGCTACGGAGTTGTGTAAGGTTAGTGGGTGGAGGCATTTCCAAATTGCCTTGACCTTAGCAGGGTCAACTTCTATACCATGGAGGGAAACAATAAATCCCAGGAGCTTTCCTAAGAGAACCAGAAACACACTTTTTAGGTTGAAGGCGGATGCAATATTTAATGAGGCGGTCAAAAGATGGTTTCAAGGATGGCGAGGTGCTCGGAGACGATGTTTAGATTTGGCCAAGATATCATCCACGTAATCTTCCAATATGTGATGCATGATATCATGGAAGATGTAAGTCATAGCATGTTGATATGTAGCACCAACGTTTTTAAGGCCAAAAGGCATGACTCGATAGCAAAAGGTTCCCCAAGGGGTAATGAATGCGGTCTTGTGTTGATCTTTTGGGCAAGAAAAATTTGGTTATAACCCAAGAATCCATCCATGAGTGAGAGAATCTCATGACCAGTGGTGAGGTCAACAAATTGATCAATCTTGGGCAAGGGAAAATTATCTTTCCGATAGGCGAGGTTGAGGTCACAGAAGTCCATCCAAATGCAGAGTCCCCCTGTTGCTTTAGTAATAGGGACAATGTTATAAATCCAACAAGGATAATCAATAGGTAAGATTAAGGAAATGGAAATAAGGCACTGAAGTTCTTCTTTGATGAGAACAACAATGCGAGGGTGCATTTTCCTCAGCTTTTGTTTGATAGGTTTGGCATCGGGAATGGTTACAATATTGTGGACTACTATGGTGGGGTCAATACCGGGCATGTCTGCATAAGGCCAAGCGAAAGCATGGTTATGATCTCGGAGAAAAGAAGTGATGGATTCCTATTCAAGAACATCTAGAGATTGTCGATCTTTAGGATGTGCGGGTCATCCACGAGTATGAATGTTGATCTTGATAGTCGATTCATTCAACATGGTTTGCATCTCAGATGGTAACGACCGATGAATATATGAGTCTTCTGCACCAAGGTAGGTGAGTATGGATTCATCACCCTGACATTAAACGACGTTAATTATAGGTGTGTCATCATCGATCATCTTAGGTTACGGAATTGAAGAGTGGAAGGGGCCTCACCTTCTCGTTGATAAGTCAAAGACCCCAAGGAAATGGTGTTTATGAAAAAAAAAAGTTAGGGGGGATAAATTCAGGATCCATCGCCTCTGTCGGTGAGGGTGGTGATGAAGGTGGAGTGGGTGAAGGTGGTGATGAAGATGAAGGTGGAGAAGGGCTAGGGTCCTCAATGAGTTCAATGAGGGCTTGTTTTGTAGGAGGTTCAGGGAAGCTGATACCACTACGGTCATTATGTTTGCGGGTGGTACATGCAATAATGGTATATGCGGCCTTTCTCGTAAAATCTTAAAACCAAAACCCTTCCATGCATAGCAGGTGGTGAGGAAGGCATGGGAAAACAGGCGATTGGTAAGTGATTGGAAGTCAGCGGAAAATGGGCGGGGTTGTGATGGTGGTTCAGGTGTGTAAGTGGTAGTATCAAGTCCCCCATAGGTGAGACTAGTACGAAGATGAGGAGGACCATAAAGGAGGTGTTCTCTTATATGGTGATCATAGTGAGGGTGTTGGTGAAGGCTTCCATACTCGTGCAGAGTAAGGAATGTGTTGACACTATATAGGTGGTACTCCCCCAGAGTGAGGCATTGAAAAACACCTTCCAAGGGATCAATGGTTGGTATGTAGGTAGCTAGTATGGATAATGTGTCAAAGGTCGATGCGGAGGTGGAGTTAATGGATTGGGAAGCTAATGGGTCAGCCGTGGAGGTTATAGCAGTGGTAGGAATAGAGGAGGTATGTGTGGCTGAGGTGGCGACTGTACTGGTAGGTGGAGGTGTAGGTGAAGTGGTATTGGTTGCGGAGGTAAACGGCTTGACAGGTATGAGCACATCATTGGGTCGGTAAATCATGTTGCATGTTTTGAAAGGTGATGGGTTAGGCTGGAATGGTATAAGTGTGTCCTCATGTTCAAACATTACACAACGATGCAAAGTGGAAGGTACGCAACCCATGACACGGATCCGGGGTCTATTAAGTAGCAAGTTATATTGGAATTCCCCCTCCAAAACATAAAACAATTCTGGAACATTGTGGGGCCCACCCAATGTGAAGGATGATAGTGCCTAGTGTGGAAGTGACAGTATCATTGAATGAATGCAACATGACTGGATGTTTATGTATACAATTGTCGGTATGCACATTTGAGAAAATGCATGGGATGAAATGACATTAATGCTAGCGCCTCCATCAATCATCACACGGCATACCCATATGTCATCAATGTGGACAGAGATGAAGAGGGTTGGGTCCGGGTCATCATTTTAGTATGGCGTGATCTCCTCCTCTGAGAAGAAGCTAAGGGAGGCCACTTGGTGAACAAGGTGAGGTGAGGATGAAGGTGGTAATTTGGTGAGAGAGGCTACATGATGAGGTGTGATAATGGAGGCTACGGGTGTAGGGTCATTGGGTAAAACCTCAATAGATTGAAGAACCTCCATGAGGGCTTGACGATGGGATTTTGAGGTTTGGATGAGGTCATATAAGGACATTTTGAGAGGAGATTGGTGTAATTGTTTGAGCATGGTGTGATGTGTGATGCCATTAGAAATGGGGTACGTGGGGCCGCGGATAGTTATTTTAGGTATGGGTGTAGATGGTATGTTGGGTATAGGATTGGTTGGTGGGTCAGTTGCCTTTTCTTTTCCCTTCTGCGCACGTGTAGTGACATGTATCATGTTGATTTGAGGGAGTTGGCAAATGGAGAAAGTGTAGGGTGAATGGTATAACGAAACGATGGGCAAAAACCTACCGGAGGAGAAAAACCATGTGAGGTCAGCTGGGCGCAACGACATTTAGGTGGTGGCGTGGAAAGTTCTCTAATGTGAACCATGTTAATTTCAAATCTTGGGTGTGGCTCTATAATCTATGAGGGTAGAGGTTGTAGTTGTTGAGTGGGTAGTGTGGGGATGGGTGTTGGTGAAGTAGGATCCTTGTCGAGAAGGTCGTCATCGTCAAATTTGGTTTCTAGTGGACACAATTGGATAAGGACAGTTTTCAAGGCCTTGCAGTTCTCCACATCATGCCCTGGCACATGATGGTATGTGTAAATTTTAGTATCATCAAACCCTTTTGGCTTGGGTTTGAGGGGGTCATAAGGTCGGAGTGGCGGTAATGTGATAATAGAAGTCTCAAGGAGGTTGGTTAAAATTTTGGCATAGGACCCTGCTAGTGGATCACAATGGGAAGTGAACGTGGGTTTGGGTGTAGGTGTGGTTGATTGTCGAGGAACTATTTTTGGAAGAGTAGGAACGGGTCAAGTTACGGTTTTAGGTACCGGTGTGGTTTTAGGTATCGGTCATGTTTGTTTGGGTAGGGGTATAGTAGATGGATGGGTAGGAGGGTGTGTGGTTGTTTTGACTACCTTATTGTGGGGTAGTGGGGTTTTGTTTTTGGGTTGCACCTTCTTGGGTAAAGGTGATGTGGGTGTATGAGGTCTAGAAGGAAAAGTAGATGGAGGAAGAGGGTGAGTTACCCACGGGGATAACGGGGGTGTTGTGAAGGTAGATGACACGGGTCGTACTTGGGGTGTGAGGGACAATGACTGAAGTGTAGTGGGTAGTGAAGCAATAACTGAGGGTATTGGAGGTATTGGTGGTAAAGAGACTGTAGGTGCGGGTGTAAGTTGTGTTGTGTGCCTGGGTAGGTTAGAGGTTTGTGAGGAAGGAATGGGTTGTTGTGTTATTGGTTTATGGATGGGTGAAGGGTGCTTGACCATGTTGGGCAACTGAGGTTTTAAGGTAGATGGGACAAGTGTGGGCGTGATTGGTGTGGTCGGGGTATGAGGTCGATGAGTTTGTTTCTTTAGTTTGGGTGTTGGTGTAGGTGTGGTTTTGATGTTGGAGGATGTAGCTAAATCCAGTTTAATAGGTGGATGAGTAAGGTTGGTGGTCGGGGTGACCCCTAAAGTGGTAATAGGTTTAGTTTAGGTAAATGTTGTAGGTGTGGGTTTGGGTTTAGATGTAGGTTGGGTTATGGGTAAGGGTGTGGTTTGAGCACTAATAGGTATCGTGGAAGGGTTGCAATAGTAGTGGTTGTATTTGGTTTGATGGGTCAAAATGTGTTTGGGTAGATAGTGGAGGTATCAGTGAGGGATCTTTGCATCTGTGTTGAGACAGGGAGTAAGAGGTGTCCCCATAGTAAAGCCCTATCCACATAATCTAAGTGATAGGCCAAACGTGAGAATGGCATGTCTATGGATGGAGTTGGTGAGGACCTAATGGGAATTCCCATAAAATGTGTCTTAGAGATGGGGAATTGGCTAGCTTGAGCTTCCGTGGGTAAGAGGGCCGAAAGTAGGTCTATTGGATTTTGGGTAGCTGATGGAGAATGCTTGCCAAGAGGCAAAGGTATCTCAAACGGGTCTATGATGGGTGGAGGACATGAAAGGTGTTCCTTTTTTTAATGAAGGAATAGATAGGTGCTCCTCTGTGGGTGGAGGAGGAGGTAATGGGTGCTCCTCTGTGGAGTGGAGGAGGTAATAGGAGCTCCTCTATGGGTGAAGAAGGTAATGGGTGCTCCTCTATGGGTGGAGGAGGTATTGTAGGTAAAGGTTCTCTAAGTGGAGAAGCCAAGGGTGAGATGGTCTCAATGTTAGTGGAAGACCCTCCGTAGGTGATGAAGGAGATGAAAGATGTTCCTTTGTTGGTGAAGGAACAGGAGAGGTTGGTTCCAATGTGGAAGGAGGATTTTGGGCTAGGATTTCCTCTATGGAAGGGATGTGAGGTAATTGAGAGGTGACAAGTACCTTGTTAAAGATAGCGTGAACCTCATAGGATGGGTATCGTGAGTTGATGTCTCACCGATTTGATTGGATGAAGGGGCATGGTTGGGAAACGGTTTTTGAAGATTTGCATATTTTGGTTGGGGGTGGCGTTGGTATTATCCATAGTTAACTCACCTTTCTTGAGCATTTCTTGGATTATATTCTTGAAAGTGATGTAGTTTCCGTCACTATGACCCTTTACGTGATGATAATTATAGAAATCATGTTCTTTATACCATGCGGGCATGGGGTGAGCAGAGTCAAAACTAGTGTGTGCTTTTACGTGGAAGGG
The DNA here is from genome assembly GCA_018340775.1 of Taxus wallichiana var. yunnanensis. Lineage (NCBI taxonomy): Eukaryota > Viridiplantae > Streptophyta > Pinopsida > Cupressales > Taxaceae > Taxus > Taxus wallichiana. The sequence goes on along the minus strand of CM031239.1, from coordinate 920,297,753 downwards.
TGATGGATCCATCTTTGATCGCTTTTCTAAGACAGAAGAGTAAGGTTCCCCATTGGGGTATATTTTCACTTCTCTCATCGAATTTAAAATCCCGGACGGTGAGAGATTAGATGAGGGTGTAGCTTTGATTCGACGGATGAGTGGGCCGGCCTTGAGTACCACTGCATTAGTGGTTCCCTTAGCTTTTGAATAATTGGTTTGTGGTTTGGAAGAGGAAGAGGTATCATTCAACTTGAATGCCGAATTCTTATTGTGTAATTGTATTTTCTTCTCTTCGATGGCCCAAATCTCTAACTTTCGTGCCATAGTAAATGCCTCATCGAATGTTCGGAAGGTTTAGACCTATACGGTTGAGGATATATGTCTAGCGCAAGCTCATGTGAAGAGCTTGATGAGTTCAGTTTGTAGCAGTTAGAAGGTAAGTTGATTGATAAGGTGTACAATGGCAGTGTGACAAAATTTGCGATGGATTCATCCTCATACTGATGTGTGGAATATAGATCGGTCATGGTAACCTTCTTGACGATATTGATAGAGAAATGATCTAAGAAGGCTTGGGCTACCTGATTAAATGAGAATATAGAGTGTTTAGGTAACTCACTATACCAATCTAATGCAGGTCCAATGAGGGACATGGGAAAAGTTCTCAAAATCATCAGGCACATTACCCGTGTTTGAACAACCACAAATGTTGTTGGGGTCTTCTTTGTTATTGAAGTGATTGAATTTAGGCATTTCCCAATGCACAGGGTATGAACAGATAGGAATGGATGGGTGAATAGGCTCATTGCAAATCTCGTCGTAGGTGAGAGTGTTGTGGGAGCCAGAAACTGATGCCTCCAATGTTTGCATCTTGTCCAACATCAATTTAATTAGGTCATTGGTGGGTTGTGATGATTGGATGCCTCTGTAGCGTGAGGAGGTTGGTTTTGGGTGTATAACAAGGGTGGCACTCCAGTGTATGGGGCTGCCATGTAGGGTGGTGGAGAAGAAGGTAGTGAAATAGGGGTACATACCCGGAATGAATAATATATGAAACATGAGGTTGTTGGTAGTATGTATATGGGGGTGGAAGGGTTGTGGTAACCCTAGTGGTGATAGGGGCTAATGATTATGGAATGGAAAGAACCACGTTCGAAATGGGGTAGGGGTCACCAACACTTGGAGGTGGGAATGTAGCTAAGGTATGTATGAGACATTAGGGATGGATGAGGTTGTGTTTAGGGTAGTTTTCATGGTACGGTGGATGTAATGGGTGTCACGAGGTAATAACGCATGTGCATATCATAAGCAGTATAGAACCTAACTACGAAACGACTGGAGGTAAGGTGGATGCGGGCAAAGCACGAAGCTAAATTGGGCCAATGTGGAAGTGGGTGTGAGTCGGGGATAGATATGGGCATGTCGTATATCAATTGACCCGAGGCGTCTCGAGTGGACGAGTGGGAAAGGTAAAACTACAAGGCGGTAGGGTTCTGGTCAAGGATTCGTGCAAACTCCTCATCTCCGGTAGCGATAGTAGTAGGTTGGATGGGATCCATGGCTGGTGATAAAATAGAAGGTGGTGAAGGACTAGGTGGGAGTGGTTGACAACTGGCATGGAATACAAGGGAACTTGCTTATCTTTGGGTCAGCACCATGTGAACCAGTATTGATCAAGTAGGGTTGCTTCTCTGTAAATGATACAGAGAACAACAGGAAGTGAATCTAGTGATAAAAAGTGGATGAAGGACCAAATGATGGTTGGAATGTGAAATAGGCTAACCGATGATGGTTAGGGAAAACTGCGCGTCGGTAAGGGATAGCAGGTCTTTAGTCATCTTGTAGAAAATAGACAATGAGTAAACAGCGAGGTAGAAGGTAAAATCTGGTAGGTATGCTAAATCTGAGGATGTTTAAAACATCAATGGGAATAATGACAGTGACAAGGACTGTGAAAAGTGGAAAATGAATGAAAATTTCCTTTTGATCGTAGGTTAGTAAAGGACTTGGAACCGACGTCGGTTGGGTATAACGATGGCGGTCGAGATAATCGATGACGGTTCTTGTGAAATTGAAATAGTGGTGAAAGAAAGTGGTTGTGAATTAAAATCTGATGTAGAATCGGACCCAGAATTTTGGGAATGATGATGATATGGCCGAGACACACTCAAAGAAGCTTAAATACACCAATTGTGATGAGGAGCATGCGAAGGATGAATAAGAAAGTGACGAACGTGATCTCTCACCTCAAAATGCAAGCCAAGCAAAAATACTAAGGAAATGCTATCCTAGGAGTGCCCTTTCTATTATGTTTGTTTAGCTTATGCTATTTAGGACCGACACATGAATTTTGAAATAGATTTTTTGGGGAGGATGGCTTCCTACAAAGAAGGAGATCTAAAAGGTGAGGTTTCAGGTATGTTATGGTGGGGGCGGGCTTTGCTCTGAATTATGACTCGACAGAGCAGTGAGTTGGGTGATCACTTGTCGTGTCGTGATCGTGTGATCACCTACAACTTCTTCTAGGTAGGATGTTGTTTAAGAATGTATGTATTTTGAATTTTTGTGTGGTTTGGTAAGACTCGAAGAAAGAGAAAAGGATAGAAGTGCTTTTCTATGATTTATTTGTCAACCATCAGTTGGTCATGACTTCCAGCATATAGGTTGCCCTCAATTAATGTGAGCTAATGCAATAAATCAGAATGGAATGCACTTTTTTTTAAACCCAAATCGAAAATGTGAAATTGGATGACACAATAAGATGAAGAGGAAGAGGGATGCTCTTTCACTACAATGCAAAAAACATGAAGAAATGATTCTTTTTAATTACACCAAAAGAAAAGTTTCCTTTAGAGCAAATAGAAAGAAGAGGTGGATTACCAAAGAAGAAAATTAGTGTGTATGCTTTTTAGAAGGGAAACAAACACACAATTTTTTTCCTAGGAATGAATGAAATGCAAGGAACCCCAGATGGGTCCCACCGGCATGCCAAAATGTTTCACCTTTTTCTTAGATCGTTTCTTAGAAGCGTTGATGAAACAGATAGGGTAATGGGCGTAGGAGGAATACCTGTTCAAATTTCGATTGATGGGTTGTTGTGCACGTATGACTTCCGAATCCACAGCTGATCGTGAGAGCTTCCCTTTGGCTAGGAGGAACTACCTGAAATGAAAACAAGACCACCAAAAGGAATTAAACAATATGGGCAGTGAACTGCCTAGCATATGTTAAATTTAGGAAGTGTGATACTTCCTAGACGGATATCGATCCACTGCTTTAAACAATTCAATGTTGTAAAAAAGTAAATCCTATTGTTATTTTAAAATGATTTAGGTATCTCACTTAAAAACACAATAAGAAATAGATCTAATCTAACAAGCTAAGCTAGAATAGAATCCAAAGGTCAAATGATTAGTTATGGGTCTTTGCAGGTTTGACAAAGGTCTCGGGTAGATCACAGGTGAAAGAGGGTGAGATAAAGTTAGGTGGCTAGGTCTCTATTCAAGGCTGCATGGGCAAACACAAAGACTGGTGTTGGTCAGGGGTGACCGACGGTGGTTAGGTGTAACCGGTGCCGGTTATTATCAGATCTGGAAATGTCACAGAAACAAGTTGGGGTCTCCTTTGTGATTGCACAAAGGACTTTGGTTGGTCAAGACGAGGTATTGGGTGACTGGAGTAGGCTTTTGCGAGGTTTCAATGGGTATACGGAGGTGAAAATATGGAGAAGGTCAATAGGGAGCAAGATAAACAATGGATGATAAAATGATGATGAAATGAAATAACCAGGAAAGTATGATGTTGTACTTACTTGGATTCCATTCCTGAATGTCTATGTGTGAGGGATGGAGGTGCTTGATGATGGGTTTGAAGGTTGCAAGTGATCACCAACTGAAGAAAATCTTCTACATGGGCTGCATGTACACTCCTCTTTGCTTGGATAGATCAGATCATGGCTGGGATGGTTGTGCAAGAGAAGATGCTCAATCTCCCTCCTTGGATGTGAGTTTTCACTAGAATTGATCTCTAAAGATGTGTTATCTCTCTAAGATGTGTTCTTTCTCATCAACTTTCTCCCAAATTTTTTCCAACTTGCTTCCAACCTTGAGAATAAGGTTGTTTTGGGGTTAAAAGGGTAACCGACGGTGGTCCAGCTTAACCGGTGACGGTTAGGGGTAACCGACGCGTCGGTCAGGTGGGATTTCCTAGGTTTACTAAACTAGGGAGATCCTCCTGATTTCCTTGGATCTCATGTCGTTATCCCACGGATTAGACTCGGAGCTTCTTGTGAGCATGCGGGAATGTGGTTAGAGGGAATGTAGGCATTGATTTTTAGGGTTTGGGTAAGTCTTAGTTAGTTATGGGAACTTGCTAAGAATAGGTCTTAGGTTGAGTTGGCTTGGTGAGGTGTCTAAGTGAATTGTATGTGGGGATATTATTCAAATAAGATATTTAAATAATAAATATAGTGAGGATAATGCATTAATTTAATTAAATTAATTAAATTAATATTAGTGGGGTGAAGGGGGTCATGGCTAGGTAAATGTAATAAAGGGTGCTTATATGTCGAGGGACAAAAGGGGAGTGTGACCTAATTTTAGTGTCTACACTCATGACAACTTACTATTTTACGAAGTGGGTAGAAGCCATTCTGGTGAAACAAACATCTACTGTGGTAATTTGTGACTTCATCAAAGAAAACATTTTGGTTCATTACAGAATTCCACAAAATATCGTGACAGAAAATGCCACTAATTTCTCTTTTGCGAGAAATTGTAAGTTTTGTTATGGGTATGGGATACCTTTATCTCATTCATCAGATTACTATCCTCAAGGAAACGGTCAAGAAGAATCCAATAACAAGAATATCATTATTATCGTGCACAAGTTGGTTGAAGAAAATCAAATAACTTAGCACAAAAGGTTATATGATGTATTGTGTGCTGACCACAAAACTCCCAAAAGAGCAATTGGAATGTCTCTAGTCCAACTCTTGTATTGAACTAATGCTCAAATTCCCATTACATTGGAGTTATTGGCATTACGATTGGCTCAAGCAATTGATTATAAATGCTTCACCAATGCGTTGGATAAAAGGATCATGTTCCTAAGTAATCTTGAAGATCGAGAGAATTCAAGTAGTGAATAGGATCAAGAACACCAATCCAAGGTAAATAAATTGTTCAACAGAAAAACTAAGGAGAGATAATTTCAAATCAATGACCTAGTTCTTCTATGGGACAAGAGGTGTGAACCGAAAGGAAATCACATGAATTTTGATGCGCTATGGCTAGGCCCTTTCAAAATTAGGCATTTTTGTGGGGATATCACTTATTACTTGGCATATCTGATGGAACTCATTTTCCTTTATCCTACAAAGGGGGAAATATCTCAAGCACTATTGAATTTGAAAACGGATTGTCCCTCCTATATGTACATAGGTAATAAGGCTTTTATTCATTCTCGTTTACTATGTTTGGTTTCCTCTCTTTTGTAGTCCTATTTTTGTGTAGAATGGGTCATTGTTGTGTCCGTGGAGTCCTTGTCCCCAATAAGAGCCAGTTGTTATCAACCAATTTTGATTTGGCAAAATTATTTAAAAATTGAAAACAATTATATCTTCGAATAATCTTTCATCTATCAAGAGTTTCCTCATTTTTTCTGTCTTGACATCTTGAGAAAATCCCTTTTCATTTTGTCCCATTCCGATGAACGGTTCATTTTTTATGCTCAGTTCAAGTTCAGGATTAATTAATTAATATTTTAATTAATTTCCTCCTATTTTCCAAAAAAAAATGAATTAATTTAATTTGGGGAAAATTAATTAATTATTTATTTAAAATATTAATTAATATTTTAAAAACCAAAAAGGAAAAACTTCCTGGATTTTGTCGTGAATGCCAAATTGGCTCTCCACTTCCTTTTTCTCCCTTTTCTGGCAAAGCTTTCATTTTCCCCCACTTGTGGGAAATTCCCTTGTTATTTTCTAGCACAACCAGATATCATATGACAAAATATCTCCCATTTTCCCATGTGGAGAAATGGAGGGGAATTTCTAGCCTACTTTGTCATTGTCATGGGAAAATAGTTAAATTCTCCCCCTATTCCCCTAGTAATTAATGCCCACTACCCGAAGAAATTAGAGATTGGTTATTAACGGGAAGAAGGAAGAAGCGGTTACAAATCAAGAAATATTCTAGGATATTCATAACCTCTCTTTGAGAAACTCTACGGCAAAAGACGTGTAAGAAAAATATTGACAGAGAAGAAGTTTTAAGCTTTCATTTCCAACTCTCCTATTTTTGTGAAGCCACGCACAAGGAAAATAACATAGACAACACACAATACAAGGAAAAATAGCATTTCTTACATAGCCAAAGATAAGAAAACAAACCAGTCCATGCACTCACCTTGAAAGCCATGGAAGTCAAAAGGAAATGGCCACGTAAGGGAGGTAATACACGTAGTCGAAAATAGTCTAGGCATAGCCCATACATGCAAGGGAGGTGACGCAGTCAAGTCGAGAAACAAAGGCCTCACAAATAAGAAAGAATAGCCACGCCGGCACAAAAAATTTTAAAATTATTTCTACGCATCAAGGAAGAATAAAACAAAGGCCACACAGACAAAAGGAAACAAAGGGCATGCAGGGGAGAAGGTAGCAAAGGCCATGCAATTAGAGAAACCACCCATGCATAATTATCAAAGAAAATCCACACATATGCCCATACATCCATTGTGAACGTAGGTCACGATTAACACATCCCATGCGATCCAAAGATAACAGCCAACCAAGTAAAGGCCACGCATCGACTATCAATGTAAAACAAGCCAAGATTGCAGAGAGTAAAATGAACCAAGAACCAGGTTCTACAATAGGCCAAGCACATGAACTTTCTCCCTAGCACAGCCGAACACTCACTCCTTCCTCTCGAGCACATAGTCCCTCCACCTCTCGAAGAGTCGTGAATCGTTTGAACCCATGTTCAAAGCCCATGAGTCAATAATGGAGAAAGTGATGTTTCTTATGCTCATGTGGGTATGAAATGGATGGCGACTTGCATGCAACTAGATCATTTGGATCATAGGCTCTTGCATGGTGCTCAAAATTTGAACTCAAGTTTGAAACTCAAGTCTTTTGAAGTCTTGGTTGTTCATGTTCATATCTTCCTGTTCGTGGGAAACCCCACTCGAGCATTCCCAAGCTCGAGCCAAGCTCTATTGTGTTCGTGGAAACCCCACTATTTCCCATCTCCATTAGCTCAACCCAAGCTAGCCCTTAAACTCGCACGTATCATGCATTCACAAACACACTTAAGCTTCCCAAACACCTCTTGCGCTAACTCGAGAAAATTTGTGCTCGCACTCAAGTTCGAACTCAAATTCAAACCCGTTCTCGCGTAAGTTATTTTTCAAGCCCGAAATTCCATGGATATTGTGTTAAGAAGGCTTAACAAATATTAATCTCAAAATTCTCAACTCAAGGCTGAAAAGAATCATATGGTGAATTATGTTCAACATTTGATAAATCCAATATCCTCCACTTTTCCAAAGACCTAATGCGCATGGCTGCCCACGACGAAGAAACATTCAATCTGTCAAAGGAGGTAAAAACTTTGGGCCGTGTAACTAAATCTTGGCTTTCAAGAATTCTCATCTTTGGGAGAAAGATAATCGAAGCGGTTGTAAAGCTCCATGAAGACATTAGTGCATACCTAGATCTAATCCTTTCTTTTAAGGAATCTTTTGCTTTTAGCATATCAAATCTAGATGAGATATTGCCTAGTCTGCAAGAGATGACAAGCATGGAATCTACAATTCTAGCCATTTAAGGGATCCTTGAATTCAAATGTCGAGGGACACGCTTTCTATGGTGTTTACATCTCAAGTCATGGAAGACACTTCTCGAAGATTCCATGATTCATTACAAGAGCATATGTAATAAAGCCTTCACTTCACTTGCCTCAATTCATGAGTTCATAGCTGAAATCCTTTGTGATATTGTGGACGAGCATAATCAGAGGCATTCATCACAACATGTTGAGGAACAATTCTCACAATTGTTTAAGAACATGTATATTCCTACCATCAACTTCTCCTCTACTTCAATGGAACGTTGTATCAAATTGAGGAATTTGTTTGAGGATACTCAATCAAAAATGATCAACCTAAATAATATGTCAGGTAGGATTTTTGAATTACGGGTGTGTTGTATGAGGTCAGTAATTCAATCGAGTGGACCTCTGAAGAAGAGAAAATGTTTGAGACATTGGAAAGGTTCAAATCTTTTCAATTGGCAAAGGCGAGAAAAATCCTAATTTCACCAATGGGATGAGGAGATAGCATTTTGGTATCCAACAAAGTGGGAGAGACCATTTCTCATGTGATTGAGATAGGCAAACCCCACTTTAATGGATAAGGCACTGGGTCTTATTTTATGTTTTAAAATTATATTTTAAATTGATGTTATTGTTAAACTTGTTTTTAGCAAACTTTTGATCACTTAAGTGATTTCTAATTTCAAGTTACTTTTTAAAAGTTAGTTGAAAAAGTCAAATTCACTTAAGGTGCCCTAATTTAATGTTCACGTAAACCCTAACTACCTTGTAACCAAAATTTGGGTTATAAAAGGAAGTTAAGGGATCATTCTGCAAGGGGAACTTTGAGAGAGGAGAAGAAATACTTTTTGCAAGCTTTGTTTTAAGAAAGAAACTTTGTGTTCTTTTGTGAAGATATTTTGAAGAGTTAATGAAATATGAACTTTGTGTCCCATTCATTATTTCTTGTATCATTTGATGTTCTTATGTTCATTATATGTTAGTGTTTAAATCTTGTATGTGAATATTATATTTTATCTTATTGTAAACATTATTAATCAGTTTTTCTTGTTCACACAGTGATCAAGCCCGATATCTACTTGCTCATGTGTGTTCCCTCTCATTTATTTTTGTTTAGCTAATTCAAACTCTATTTTATTTGAGTTAATTATTCATTGTTCTCCTTCTTCTATATGCAATATTAGGCTTTGTTTTTACCTAAATATTGTGTGCTCCTTCCATCTATTCCTTTCCATTTATTTCCTTCAGTCCATTTCATCTCCCTCATTCACACTTCTTTCCATTTGATGTCTCGAAACACCCCCCACATACAATATTGAAGGTATAGATGTAAATATAGTTTTGGTTTTCAATAAAGGCAACCTCACCTTCTTTGAGGAGGGACTTTGTCCCCTGACTATTGCATATCATTTGCATGTGTGCAAATCCATTTGCTAACAGAGTGCAAGCTTAGGTGATGATAGTAATGTTTAGTGTTTGGTTCTTCATTTTGAACAAATAACTATGTATTTATATAATTCATGTTGTCCAAATTTCTCATTTGTAATCAAATTAATGCACTAGATACTAAAGAAACTAGCAACTCATAAATACATGAGGATTTATGTTACCTCGGATGTGATACAGGCACTAGATGGTTTATTCTTGCTGCTGCAACTTGATATGCCTATAAATAAGACTGAAAATGATTTTGATTAGATAGACAGATGTGGGGGTTGCCCACTAACTAAACCCAAGAAGCTTTTGACTTCCTTGGTGGATGTCAACCCCCATTTGTTTAGATAAAGTGAAATAAAACAAACAAGAGCATGTAGAAACATAAATAGTATTGAATCTAAAAATGACAAAAATTGATCTAAAGCTGATTAGATGACAATAACTATGAATTGATTGTTACCTAGCCTAAGTTGATTTGGTGACCCGACTATGCGGAGGTAGGTCAACGGTGACTCAAGGCAGATCTAAACTATAAGATGAATATGCATACTTGAAGGGTCTGAATGCCAACTGGAGGATGATAGGAGCCTATGTATGTTGTGGGTTATCTACAGAAAGAAACAAAGACAAAAACCCCGTAAAATGACTGAAAATGATAACATAAGAGATATGTTCGACAAACCGGTCCTGGGTCGACGATGATCTCGAATGGGTCAAGTGGTAGATGTGGCGAATTGGATAAAGCCAAGAATGAAAAGATTAAAATGGTAATCGTGAAGAAAATGGATTTGTAGGAGAAGGCCGTTAAATGTTTCTAAAGTTGCTCTTTACCCGTAAGACATTAGAAACAAATCATATACAATAATATGATAAAGATACGGAAAGGGATATGATAACTATAAGAATATCTCACAAACGATGATTGTGAGTGATGCAAGCACATCGGAGGGATTGTCATCACCAATCCGGCACTATGATAATTCTCCACCGGGAACTCCTCATGCTATGATTATTTACTAATACACAACCTTTAGTTTGGTGGATGTAATCTGGAAACACAACAACAAACATAACACAAGAATACCATAGACTATGATACGAAGGAATGATGACAAATCTGAAATATAATTGTAAATTATAATATCAACATGAAATTGTTACAATCTCACCCATGAGGTACTTCAAGTGTTACTAACTTCACTTGCCTTCCAACAATAACTATGGGAGAAAATTTACAATGGATTATTTAACACACCTTCTAAATGATGGCTTCCTTTACACACTTACTCATACAATATTTCTCACTACTTCTCTATATGCTAAATGAGGGGGGTGGCCTCTTTATTTATAGGAATTTAGGCTTATCCACCCTATCTCTAAGATAGGATAGGAAATCTCTTCCGGCCAATCATATTCCATGCCTAAACTCTTGCCTTTACATGTAGGCTTATCTTCTAAGATAAGATAAACCTTATCATCTCACATGGGTTCCACCTTTTTAGACTTTTCCACAAATAAAATACACAAAATATTTATGACATCACTCTTTGTCCTTATTAAAAATATAATATTTCTAATTCCTAATCATGTAGACCCTACTTCTCTACTTACCCCAACTTTGACATTTTAACATTACCGGACCACTTACGACAAATATTTACTTTTTACCACAACATTCCTATTGTACTTTGACTGTTACCATACTCTACTTTATTGGCGGCACCATACTGATGGCGCCGTTATCTTCTATCAGACGCCACTACTAATCATACTTAACAACATCCTATTCCTAATACATACATAATAAAATAGAAATTACGGAGGAAAATTTTAATGTCGACATTTTCCCCCTTCCTAGCTTCTACTCCGTCCTCGGAGTAGACTATTCTGGTGCTTGGAAAATCTTTAACTTGTCGTGGTTGACCCATTTCGTAATGGGAGTGCCATCCAATTCCTCCAGTCGATATGTACCATTTTCATGCACAACTGTTATTTTGTAGGGCCCCATCCATTTGGGAAGAAATTTTCTCTGCCTTCTTTTTTTTATCTGGAATCATATACTAGAACTAAGTCATTCACATGAAATGGAGACCAACAAATCTTTTGATCAAAGTATTCCTTCTGCTTCATTTTCTTCTTATAGCTTATATCCTTCACTATTTCCCTCATTTCCTCTAGCAAATGAAGATGCCAACCTTTCTTTTACTTGAATCACTTTCATCCATCCTTTCCTTTTTCATAACTCTCATAGTGGGAATATCAAACTCAATAGGAAGAACTGAACAATGCCATAAGCCAACCTGAAATGGGAAGTATCTTGTTACGACTTTGATGTTGCCCATAATGCTTTGCATGAATCCTTTTATCCCACTTATGTACATGTAAGGCTGCATCTTTTGCTAGAATTTGACACAACACAAAAAAAATTCGTTCCACCTGTCCATTTTTGCTTGGCTTATATGTTGTTGCCTTCCTGTGCTTAATAGAAAACTTGTTGACTAGGGCTTCTACCACCTCATTAATGAAGTGGCTTCCTTGATCTGTTATAATTTCTAATGGGCAACCAAATCTGGTGATAATGCGTTCATATATGAACCTTGCCACTTCATCCATGGAAGTTGTTTTCAATGGCCTAGCTTCAACCCACTTGGTTAAATAATCTATGGCAACTACAATATACTTATTTTGGCGTGGGGTAGTTGGAAGTGGACCTACAATATCTATTCCACACTTTTTAAAGGGACCAAATGGAAGAATAGGGCATAATGGAGCTGATGAAGTCTTACTTACCATGTGTTTGACAAATATCACATGTCTTACAATAATTATAACAATCTCTAAAAAGAGTGGGCCGTGATAACTCGCGCATCCAAGATCCTTCTTGCCGTAAGTTGTCTAGAGAAGTGTCATCCACATGTACCATTGTGGAATTCTTCTATCGCTCCTTCCCTTGATCACGTCCAACTCGCCCTCTTGATCGCCCATCGTGTCCGATTCGAAATAATACTCCATGTAAAATAGAATATGGACAACTAGCTTGAGTAATCTTCCTCTTAGTCTTTGCATTGGCACCATCAGAAACTTGAATTCATTCGGATAATTCCAAATATCTATGTATTCGCTTAGGGATTGTGTCAAGGGATAACAATGTTGCATCTGGGAAATCATCATCATCACAAGATGATCCTAAACCATCATAGGCTTAAGAGAGTGCATCTGCATTGACATCAACATGAAATTGTTACAATCTCACCCATGAGGTACTTCAAGTGTTACTGACTTCACTTGCCTTCCAACAATAACTATGGGAGAAACTTCACAATGGATTATTTAACACACCTTCTAAATGATGGCTTCCTTTACACACTTACTCATACAATATTTCTCACTACTTCTCTCTATGCTAAATGAGGGGGGTGGCCTCTTTATTTATAGGAATTCAGGCTTATCCACCCTATCTCTAAGATAGGATAGGAAATCTCTTCCGGCCAATCATATTTCATGCCTAAACTCTTGCCTTTACATGTAGGCTTATCTTCTAAGATAAGATAAACCTTATCATCTCACATAGGTTCCACCTTTTAGACTTTTCCACAAATAAAATACACAAAATATTTATGACATCACTCTTTGTCCTTATTACAAATATAATATTTCTAATTCCTAATCATATAGACCCTACTTCTCTACTTACCCCAACTTTGACATTTTAACATTACCGAACCACTTACGATAAATATTTACTTTTTACCACAACATTCCTATTGTACTTTGACTGTTACCGTACTCTACTTTATTGGCGGCACCATACTGACAGCGTTGTTATCTTCTATCAAATGCCACTACTAATCATAATCAACAACATCCTATTCCTAATACATACATAATAAAATAGAAATTACGGAGGAAAATTTTAATGTCAACAAGATGTCCAAGAGGTCTGTGGATGTCTCAGAACTACTCATGGCATGAAGAAGGATGCTCAAACTCGTAGAAAAGCTTGAGAATTGCATGCATCTAATTTCTAATTTTCTGATGTTGGATAGAAGGAAAGAAGCTAGTTTTAAAGGGTTCAATGGTGACTAGGATGGGTCACCGCTGACTACGGGAAATTTTCCCCAATGGGCATGATTTTCTACTTTTGACAGATTTTGATGTTTTTAAGGATTGGCCGAATGCTTTAAAGCATGTAGGTGGGATTAGGTTGCTTGGGGATGAATTTAAGTTAGTTAGGGCATAAAAATAGATAGGATAAAAGCTAGAAAAGCAAGGTGATGTGTGTGTAGGATAAAAGCATCCTAATTAGAAGGTTGGTTAGGGAAATGGATGAAGATTAATTAATTAATATGAATTAATTAATTAATGGGCATAAAGATTAATGTGGATGGGATAATTGGGCATGTAAGATGTTAAAATGATTAATTAATTAATTTCACTTAATTAATTAATGAGGATTAGATGGGCATTTAATTAAATAAGGGGGATGATTGAATAAAATATGCACATGTAGGCAATGAGGGTATAGATACCGATTTTAGGTGTCTACAAATCCCTTGTTTGAATTTCATAATTGATAAATGAAGGCCTTCCCACAAGTGAAAAATATTCCCAAAAGATAAAAGAGACCCAAAAGGAGCGAGTAAGGTGAAAAAGGGTCAGGGGCACCCGGAGGGATATGGGCACCTAAGTGTTGTTGTCTTGGCTAGGCGTTGGTGTTCGAAACCATGAAAGACAAACAAAAAGAGTTTCGATTGGGCTATAGGGTGTGTAAGACCAAATAGAAAATAAAAGACAAAGAAAAGAGACCAAAGATAGTTTTCAACCAGTAGTTTTCTTTTTTAGAAATCATGTAAATGCTAGCATGCTTTTAGGACCTAGAAATGTACCCAAGTGTGTTACTTTGTGTCTACATTATGAGTATTCCAATAGAGGTGAATAAATTTGAGTTGAGACCTTCTATCTCCATGCCCAACTTATTTTCTATAATCAATTTCAACTACAACATCTACCAAATGCCCTACCCTCCAATATACCTCTTAGGTGTCTAAATTTCTCTCCCATGTTATTACAACCGTCTAAAAACTAGTGAAATGTATCAAATTTTTAAACATATATGTCAAGATGTCTCGTAATTGAATATATAAAAATAACATCCCCAAAATTCTATGATGCAAATCCATATGTTTCCAAAACTCACATATGTTAAATAAAGCTCTTATTTTGACATGAGGTAGGAGTATCCTGAAAGGGTTATGGAGTTTGGACTTACACCAAAATTGTATTTGCTTAAAGGATTCAATGAGTCAAATCACCATGTGTAAACCAAATCATCATTCGACATTCTTTCAATTAATTCATCTTCCTTGCATACGCTCCCACATGGCCTCTTGGTCCTTTTTCTAACTAAGCCACATACACAAAATTACTCCGTATTTTTTTACATTTATTTTTTATTTTATTTTTTTTTAATTTATTACTATTATTATTTGTAAGTTTATTATTATTATGTCATATTCAAGAATTAAATATGATCATGGGTCGCTTAGACACATGTTCCCGTAAGTTGACACCCAAGTAACAACCAAAGGCCCTACGATGCAATCAGAAATTCAATTATTACCCGATGACAACCTCATAATGATGCTTGCCACCCAAACCTAACTTTAGGATTTGATCTTGCTAAAAAAAATTGTCAAGGTAAGCTCACACACACTTACTAACCAAGTGTGATGGATTAGGGGACTATATTTCCCTCCCTTATAAGAGCATTTCCCTTGATGCAGCTACAATACTAGGGATAAAAATAATTACACATGAGCAAAAAGGAAAGCAACTAATGTCACTTAGTGAAGTGGACCTTGTCGATGAAATTGCATTTTTCTCCAAGTATTCATGTTCTGTGAAGATTGGTAGTTCTCTTACTTTATTATTCATTTCTTATATAATTTTCATTGTTAACAATTTGATTTCAATTTTTATAGGTTGTTAACAACACATGACATCACATCATCATACAAGACTTAATAACACAACACATGTCAACTCCACAAAGTACCCTTTACCACATTTTTACATGACTTTGACTCATAACAAGGCAATTAATCATCAAGGGAAGAATACAAGTACACATACAATAGTACTCAAAACATAGGGCTCATGAATAGAGTAATATAAACAATATGTGCCCAACATAACAAGTCATTACAACATTATGCATGCATCAAGTCTTCACATGACTCAAAATAATAACATTCTTGAACACAAAGGTGTCAAAACATCGATAAAAATGTCACATCTCATCAATAAGGATCATCAAGCCTCAAGTATCACAAATATTTAACAAAAGGAATCACATAAGTAACTCACCAATCACCAAGTACATCAAAAGTACAAAACTCCATGTTCCTACTAATAAAAAGTGAATCTTAGTACCAAAACAAGGTCAAGTATGGACCTAGACACATAGAGTCGCGTCACCTCAAAAACAAAGGCCTAGCACCCTCGTAGCTTCAAAAGGGAACTCACCGAGCTACTCATTGATTCCAACTCATAATAAATAAATAATACTAATATACTCAACAATCTCTCGCCAAAATAATCATCCCCAGTCTCCCGTAATGCTCAAAATAGTCACTATCTATACAAAGGTCATCTCTAACATGGCCATTTAAGGAATGAGAAATGGTTACATGTTTCCATTTATTGATCTCGAGGTGTGCTTGCTACAAAATATGCATGACATTTATTGAGAAATGTTATACATACCAAAAAAACAAAAGTGGGTTTTCCCTCTACACAAGACAGATCCATATCTTGTAGACTCGATGTGAGAAAATATGGACAACCATTCATTTTTCCTCACTCCACACATACACCTTGATACTACTTGTAGGTATTAACAACATCGGGTAACATAATATAATATATAACTACATCACTAACAAAATGATTTACCACACGACGTCACAACAATAACATGATACACGTAGGTATTACGTTACGCCGTGATACACTTCACAATATATTCATAGTTCACAACACAATGCATTTTCCACATAATAAAATGATGGTACAAGTACAATACAACACAGCTCATAAGATCGCCATATGCCCCCATTTCACAAGGAAAACAATTTTGTAACATTCCCATTTTAAGACATTAGAACAAGGGAATTTTTTTATATATATATAACATTCTCTGTTCTAATTTATGTAATTTAGAACACATGACCAAGTTTTAATAATTGTTCTCTATCCAAATAACATAATTTAGAACACACAATACTTTTAAAACCAATGTTCTCTGTTCACATATTTATAATATGGAACACACATTCAATGTCATTCAATCATATAACAGATACCATTTTCTATTGTAATGACTCGAAGAACTACCGATCTCCCATCTCATGGCTCGGAGTTTCATCGATCTCTCATCTCATGACTCAGCTACTTACCGATCCTTCATGTTAATCCATGCATTGTATACTAAGTATACTTGGTTCTCTTTACCATTTTCGGTTATTGAAGTGTTCCATTTAAGAGGCCTATCTGAATATATGTTACCGATATTCATCTGAAATCCTGCTTCTTAAACCAGGTGATTAGGACAACGCAACCAACAACTTGCGATACTTTGGCCAAATATTTTCACATGCTTAGCATGATCATATTCCTAGACGTTATACACATCAATGGAATACGTCCTTCACCTCACTTCGTCTGTTATCTAGAATGGTCTTTTCTAACTTCTACCAGTCCTCTTGCTCAAGGTTAAACTTTAACCCAAGATAGCAATATGAAAGATTATATGGAGGCACTCGTGGTGACTAAAGGTACGCAGACATACTTTGTCAACCCTAGTCGATGCGTGTGTCTAGTTACCTTTAGTCTTCCTGAGTCACTCCGTATACAAGGTCACATTCCTAACTTGGTCCAAGCTTATGTAAACTTTGATGATTCGATTCGGAAGGGCGTTGTAACATGTCAACTGCAACATTGTGTCGTCATGAAGGCACTGCCTTCATGAGGACACCATATTACACCGCATGTGCCAACGTCCTACAGCATCCTCCCATCAAGAGTTACACATCCAAATAGAAGTGTGATTATATTCTTAACTTTAATTCTATTAAGAATGAGTTTCAACAACCATGTTGATCCTCTAACCTCACTATTTGTTACAATTGAATAGCTAGAAAATACTTAAATTGTCTCATAGCTTAATATACATTTACCCTTTCTTACCGAAGGATTGCATATTTTCATTTAGTTCTTTTATTAAAGCTTCGGACTTATAGTCCACTACAACTTAGCGTAGTAAGATCAACTTACTAAGCTTAATCAAGTTTTATTCGCAACTGATTTTAAATTCAGAATTCCATTTCATTAAACTTAATTTGAATGAGGCCTATTCCCAGTTGAATGTATTCATTTATTCACTATAACCTTACTTCAGCTTAAGGTTTTTAGAGGAGATATGTTTCCTCATACTGAATATCCTTTTGACCAAAAGATCCCAAAGAATATTAACAAAATCGAATACGAGAATTTCATTTGTCCCTTCATTAATATTCATTAGTTTATAATCTAATTCTGAATATTATTCATGCAAGAGTTTGTATTTACTTTACTCTTTTACTAATGTCAATTTAAAATCCACATTGACCTTAGTATTAATTAATTACACGTTCTAGCTTAAAAGTTGTATTCAAGTAAAGAATAGATATTATGTCCCTTTAAAATCTAACAAACATCATTTGAATAAGTCCAATTTCAATGAATAAAATTATATTCTCAATCATATTTAAATGTAGCCCAAGTGGTACAACCATTAGTATAACACACCTTCCCCTTTTACTCATTCCTCTAGATTAAAATTTATACATTTTTACAAGTCCACACAACCGGACTTCATTCATGCCAAACAACATTAACAACTCAAAAAGAAAGAAGAATACAACTTTTTCTTTTTTCATTTCCCTGGAGAAGAATAATAGAATCTCAGAAAAGATCCATCCCTTATTTAACTAGAAGAATCATCATAAAACAACATGTCTTCATTTTTACTCACGGAATCCATCTACAAAATTTACTTGCACGGTTCAGTTCATCGAACTGAGCATATTAAGCACTTATCATTAAAATGAGGTGCTCTTGATTAACTGTCTCAATAAAAGAACTCTGCTTTTATGAAACATTTTTGAAATTGAGATGGACATCATCTACGAATTAAGTACCGATAAGGATGAACAGTTTAACAACCCAATCCCAATAATTATCATCACAATCAGCCAATAAGATTAACTAATAACTTTTTCCCAAATAATTACTATAAACATGCAACACTTTATTCTCATTTCCTTATTGTTTTCTTCCATTAACGCAAAGAGTTCATTCCAGATTTAGACAATTACTACAAAGAGTATTTTCTCTAAATAGTTCCAGATTAAAAGCATCTGTAAGAACTGATACACATATATATATATTGTTGTTCTAATGCAATTACTATCAACTCCATTCCCTCATTATAGATGGGATTCCAAAGAAATAATTAACTAAAAATTTTAAATAGAACTCCTTCACTTTTATACTACTCATTTAATTTCATCCAATTCAAATGCAGAAGAGAAAGGTAGACGTACACCGTGACAACACTGGTGTTATTTCCCAGAATTCAACAAACAACATAGTACTCTTTCAATTTAGAAAGGAAGAAAAATAGCAGATAAAATGCAAGCTTTATTAGGCAAGGCGGAAGGGAAATTTATTCAATATCGATAACGATGAATTTCAACTGGATAAGAGAAGAAAATAATTATTACTTTTGATTACTCTCTCATTAATCTCTTTCTTTTCATCACAACCAAACTGGATGATTTGAACAAGAAGAGATAACAATCAACAGAATAACATCAGGAGAGAGAACAATTAAAGTCAATAATCGAATGAAGGAAAAAGATTCGTATTACCTCTTCTCATTGCTTAGCCGAGTATCAACTATTTAGTGCAGACCTGTTTCCAATAGGGTAATTTCTTCTATGCAAGACTATTACAGTAATCATAATTTACTATCTACCATTCAAGGAAGTATTCCAGAATTCATTTTTGCATCTGACCCGCAAGTATCAATAACAACTGAATCTTCCAATTAAAATTGTTTCCAATAATTATTTACCAAAAACAGACACATCCATCCGTAAGAAACGAGTAAAAGTGTACAGCAAGGCTATATGACCATGATTTCACTGTAATAAATAAAGAAACCATTTTTCAACCGCAAGAACAAAGAATCTACTCAAGTTTAGTTTCAATCAAACACAATGAAGAAGTTCAAATACACAGTTCATATATATATATATATATATATATATATATATATATATATATATATATATATATATATTCACCATTGAATTCAAGGAAGAAATAAATGATAAGCTCTATTCCATCCATCAAATAACCAGGTTACTCAATTCCAGGTTTAAATAAATTATTTCCCAACAATCATTCATGGGTTTCAAAACCAAATAAGGAGACATTGTATCGTTTTACATCAAAGAGTAAGGACGATACATTAAATCTGATGTCCCTAAAGGATTCGCATCCCATACACTATAAAATGATAAGAGAAACAGTTCACACAACCAGTCCTATCTAAGCATTCTCACGGTTTTTCAAAACCATTTGCACACACAGAACTTAGAAAACAATTTACACATCACTGCTACTTCCATCAAATCAAACCCATAATGGGCGATAAACCGAATACCCATTACATTTAAAAATTCAAACAGCAGAGATGGGTTTCGTTTCATTTACCATTTTAGTAAAGAAAATACAAGTTTTCTCTAGTATGCATTAAGAAAATACCCAAGTCATATTTATCTTCAAAAGACAACTCAACCCAGAAATCACATCAAAACTTATCAACATTTTTATTTTACAAAAACACCCAATATAAGAGCAGAGTTCTTTTAATGAAGACGCTTAACAAAGAGCAAAACGGTTTAAAGAAAAGAGCCTAACATGCCTGTATATTTTCTGGTTAGCTCGTAGAAGATCATAGCCGAGCTTCTCCCAAATTTCTTCCCTCCAACAAGTTATCAAACCAGATCTCTTAACTTCTTCCACGTTTCCACAAACCCAGAAACCACTCGGAGGCGGTCGAACCGACAATGGCTGGAAGCAAACTTGCAGGCTCGAAAGAGCAACAAAAAAATGCAGAGCAAAAACTCAAAACCCGAATGAACAACAATAACCCACAAAATTTCCTCTTTCTCTTTCCAAGGCGGGCGGGTGTCAAAACCAAGATCAATAAATGCATTGAATGCATTACTTTTTCCTCTTTCTCCATGCCACCACCGACTCAAGTTTGGCGGGCCTTTTCCTCACAATTTTTGCTTGTAATTCGAATTTAGTAGCATGGTTATTTAGGAGCCTCCATCTTCTCTACTCCCGCCAAACTTGGCGTTTAAAACTTCAAGGACATCATTTAATATTTTCATTAAATTTAAAACCTTCCCTTCTTATCCTTTCATCGACATGTATCCATAAGTCCCCTTTTAGGGCTAGCATTAGTTTAGGTCACATTGTCCATAGTTAGGTTTCCATCTAGGTCGCAAATCATTAGGATTTGCAATAATTTACATCTCTTTTAATTTAAAATCCACATAGGATAGTTATTAGGTTATAGGCTAAAACGTAGCCCGTAGTATTTTAATTAATAGGTTCTTAGTAAGTTTTACCAACTTACGTTCATAACCAGCATAATGCAGGATGTTCCGTCCAATGCTTAACATATACCTTGCCAACTTTATATCAAACCCCCTTCTTATCCTACGCTTTCTAGCGTCGCACTCATATGTATTCGGAAATTGAATCTTTCCATTGGCAGCATGGTGCCGAGTATTTATACTTGTAACCAGGTTCTGTAAAATTTATAACAATCTCCAGTCTGGTTCTAGACTTCATTCTAATTAGAAAGTAAATCGACAAAGCGACCACAAAGAAGGCCAAAGCATACCTTGGATCAATGAAATTGATTCAAGGTGTGTTGTCAACAAAAATATGAGTTCATCAAATACAAAAGCAAGTCTGTAGTTTCACACTTGCAAAACACAAGTTATAATGACCTCTGTCCCAAGTAAACAAAGTTACAGTAAGCAAGGGTTCATATCAGTAACACATTCTTTTTAAGATTAAAAGATATATCTTAACATAATAATCCTCATTTCCACAGTTACAACATCACAAAAAGAGGTTATCATAGTAGCTTCTAAAAATCAAGACGTTACACCAATACATTGAAATAGGGTAATATAACATCACGATACATACACAATTCACTAGGAAACACATTTTTTTCACAACACATTAGTGGCGCACATAAAAAATAATAGAATAGTGTATCATTACAACAAATTTACTATTCACAAGGAACATGGTTTTCATAAAACAAAATGATAGCATGCATATATTACATCCATAATTCACAAGGGGGTACTCTCATCACAGAAACATATCGCAGCTTACAAATCCACACCAGATTGTAACCACTATAGGTACATTCACAATATCATGAGCATAAGTTTTGAATATTATAACACAACACAACATAATTATTACATCTCATACTCGGTTGCCCCAAAACCAATTTATCTTAAAGGTTCCAAAGTTTGAACCTTTGCTTTGATACCATATGTAATGCCCATAAAAACTCAAACCAAAACCACAAGCCAAACCCATGATAATTTCTTTCTTTCTTTTACAACAACACTTGGGCCCATTTAACAACACAATAATGCTTAAACAATAAAATAACATGCATCACCTCTTTGCACAATAAGGAAAAATACAATATGATGCCAACATACCAAAATAATGAACCATATATAACACAACTAAACCATCTAATGGTTTGTCAAGAGTAAAAATGATGTCATTAACTTCCCCTATCCCTCCACTAAGGAAGATAGACTATCCCTTGGTTCCTTCCATGAAATCAAACATGCATGTAAACACCATTATCCCTCCAACCACTTATCCCTCCACTGAGGCTAATCTAACCAACCTTTGTTTCCTCCATATAAAACATGCAAAAACCATACTTCATATCTAACCTTATCCCTCCACCAATGGCACAAAAAATCACCAGCATACAAACATACACCCACATACCCTTACATGCAAGCTAAAAAAACCATCAATTAAATGAATATGTTATCTAATGAGCAACTAAATGCAACAAATGTTCAATAAGACAAAGAGAGAGTGAGAAGGGCATTTCACTAATAAGAACAACTCACACTACCAAGCCTACCTATGAGGCTTAAAAGGGGAGATGCCATCATTTTATATTACCCCTTATCCCTCCTCTTGAAACATCTCCTTATGTCTTCATTAATACTAGCCATGAATCCCCTTGTTTCTTGCAATGTCGTAACACACAACATATTCCTCCCTTCAACTAATATCGCCTTATACCTCCACATACCAATTATGAAATCCCACCCCCACACATACACCTCGCCCATCTACGCTCTTTGATTGATTTATATTGTGACTCTTTGTTACATCTCTCATTTATGTATGCACTTCTAGTCGATCACAAGGATCCATGTATATCTATCTTTTCACAAATGTCGTTATTGGTCACAGGACACTAGTGCCCACTTTGGACACTAGCACCCATGCTTGTGTCCATTCTAGGCACTCTTGTACTCTTTATTATTTTTACACATTTTTGACATTTGTGGTTGGCCTTATTGCTTTTCTTATCCTTATCCCACATTCTTATTTTACATTTGGTGTCACTAGTGTCGAAATTCAAGCAATAGACTCATATACATACACAACATACTCACTATTATTCCGGTTAGTAATTCAAAAGGGGCTATCATATCTACATATTATCACTATTATTCAAAGGGACTACATTTTGGGCTGCATACACTACATAGGAAGGGAAGTGTTGAATTCCATACCACATATTTTCATCAAAGCTAGCTATAGCCCTGTATATTGGCATCATTGGCACAAGGAAAACCTAAGGACACTATTTCACACACAAGCACAAAGAACTACATGGATTTTGAGATGTAGTGCAACACTCAGTACTAAGTTCACTCATCGGGTGACTTCTAAGGTTAGTCTGACTTCACATATTGCATATTTTATTCATACCTAATGTGTTTGTGAGATTGTGCAAATAGCTATGGTTTGTTTTGTAGGTTACAGGTGCGATTAGAACCCTAACAACAAATTTGAAGTGATAAAGAAGATATTGGAGCAAGGACCTTCGGACTCGAAAAGATCAAATCCTAAATATTCACACATTCACTAGCACCCATAATGGACATTACCACCTGTGTTTCTATCCTTCTATGGGTGTTTCATCAAGATAGTTCGTAGTCCCAAAACTCTCTACAAGCCACTGTAACATGATTTCCATCTAGATCCAACATTCTTACGAGTGTAATCACTTCCGTATAACTCAAGATCAAATAAGTCATCTTCCCTCTCTTGTGTACTAAGGGCTTTATATTATCAAATGCTCATTACTTGTATATTGATGTATTTTACTAGTTGAACATCATTTGTTGCATTATTTACTATGAAATAAGATTTAATTCAATTTATATTAAATCATTTGGTGAACCCACTCCTTACTCAAACTCCTTGCCCTAGGATCCAAATCCCTTATGGCTAATAAAAGGTACCCATCCCCATAAATCACCCTATGACCTTTATGAGCATGCAACCAATTTTTTCCAACTCCTCTACGTAAGTTGAATTTCATGCCCTCATGTAAAATCTTGTTTATGACCCACTTGTCATCCAAAAATCCTCATATCCAAAGCATTTTCTCCCGATGATCTCTAAAGTCTGGTTTCTTGCATTGTTTCCCCATACAATCACTTGATGAATATTCCTCACCACCCACTACCGACATGACCATTTCTCCAGCCTCTCCCCCTTGTACTATAGTAAATGATAACACTAATGTAGATTCTTTGTATATTGATGATAGTCTTCATGAAATTCTTGCTTACGAAAATATGGATGATAGTGAATTTGATTATGATAATGATAATGCACATGTTAATAATGATGTTTCTTCCATTAAGATTGTTGAATGTGAATCTACACCTCATCTTTCTTCTACTTTTGAAATTATTTCCAATGATGGCCATGTTGACACCAATGTTACTCCTAGTGCACCTCTTACTATTCATAATGATCCTACATCAATTGACCCCTCACCTAGTATATCTATAGAGCTTCCACATTCATCCCCTTCTTCCACATCCAATCCCCTTCCTCAAGTTCCTATGATCACTCATAATGGAAAGATTCAACCCCTCAATGTGCCTCTCACTGCCCAAACCATTCCTTCACATAACATCCTATCTCTTATGCATGTTGTTGGTGATTTGAAAAGCAAGGTCCACACCCTTACCTTAGAAAGAAAAGGTTATTATGATTTTTTTGACCATAATACCCTTCCCGGAAATCACATTCCTAAGAAGATTCACAATTCCATTTTCCCCAAGGGTTTCATTATGCCTACTTTCTCATGTTTTGATGGCACAAACAATCCTTATCTACATCTAAAATCTTTCCGATTAGCCATGGCTTCCTATTCTAATGATAGATTGTTACTAAAAGCCTTCCGTCATAGCCTTGTTGATAACGCTCTCCAATGGTACACTCACTAGCCTAACGGAACTATTAGTACTTATTTTGAAATGGAGGATGCTTTCCTTAGATATTTTATTTCTAATAATGGGCCTAAAGTTACATATGAATGCTTACCTTCTTTGCATCAAGGAAAAACATAACCGATCTTATATTATATTTTATGCTTTAATTCTTGCATGCACCATTTACTATTTGAGCCTATTGATCTAGAAAAACAATATATCTTTTTTTGTGGCTTAATTCCTCCATTAAAAGAAAATATGTTATATGATACATGTGATTCATTTGCATTTCTTTGTTATAAGGTTATTGATTTTAAAAATACTTTGGATCATGTTATAATACCTACTTATACTTATTCTACTCCTCTCTCACCTACTAAGGCCTCTACTCTCCCATCTATTGACCCCCTTCATGATTTTCATCTCCTCCTCCGCATAAGCATCCTTCCTTTCCACCAAATGTCAGCACCCACCTAGATCTTCCCCACCTTCCACCCATGAACCAATACACTTATCACATGATATTAAGCCACATGATGTCTTACATACGTTACTTAATAAGTGGCTGATATGTTTACCTTCAAACTAAAATCATCCCTCTCACCACTTGCACCTCCATCATGACCTCCCTTTTTAAATTTTGATGCATCAATGGCCACCATGAAAATTATTTCTATGTCCTTCATGATAGACTCCAAAAATTAGAAGATAAGGGTGTCATTTCCTTACGCACTTGTTCTCGCGAGTTCTCTCTCTCCTATTCCACATAGGTGAGCCTCTGACAACTATTATATTGTCTCATTCACCCCCTCCTAAGGTTATTATTTGTCCACCTCCTAAGGTCATCATTCATCTAGCTATCATGCCTCTTACCACATCCTCTCACCCTACCCACATTGCTACTACATCTCATTGGCTTCCTAAGAAACCCACTTCCGCATTTCCCACTATCACACCTCCCATTGTTGGCACCATCTCCTCTGATATCCAATTTGGAACCTATACACATGCTACCATTGTTCCACATACTCCTAATGAGCATTACAGCCTCTTCACCTATGGTAGATGATCCCCATCTCCATCTCATTACCCGATGATACACTCGTGTTCTCAAGGTTCATACATGATTGTTGAGGGAATTGTTACTTAAATGAACCTCACTCTCAAACTGGGGCAATTGTTCATTTCCACCCCTTCATCCTCATCACACTCAATTATCTACATCATTTCACATCTCATTATTATACAATTATCATAACATCATTATTTTATTCTCCTACATTATCTAATCACATTACTCTTTCTATATTTATTTACCACATCGCATCACACACACACCCACACACACACACACATATACCATATGTTATTATATCCATTGTTATTCAAATGCAATTTGTATTCAAATGCCCTATTTAACAATCATTTCCACATCATCATGAACTTCAATGATAAACATTATATATATCAAATCAACCATACCAACAATGCATATAAAATCCAACAAAATATATAATCACTACCAAATACAAATCACAATCATCACATAATATACAATGAACATCAACAACAAATACAAAATAAACACGTGTATGTATATATATTTCATCCAAAATCATAGCTACAAAATACAATCACTAGGGGTCAAGCCCCATGCCTCAATACATCCTATACATACATCATATGTCATCCTCACTATCACTATCTACAATCGTGGGAGCTCTAGAACTTGAAGCTTCACTACTAACCCTTCACCATCGATATCAAGCTTTGTATCTCTCAAGTTGGTTCCATAATACAATTTTTTTGCCATCTTCTCTGCATATCATCCTTGAAGCTCCACATATCATGCAAATATATCTTGAGCTAGACCACCCCTCCCACTACATGCCTCCTCGCTCTGTCTCTCTACATGAGCCTCATCACGCTCGACCAACAAAACTATGCACATGGCCACCAATATAGCCACAAATGGGCATGCTCGCCTACAATCACGTCCACCCACTCTAACATTCCTCCTCCCACGAGCACATCGAGGTGCATATTCTAAGTTAACGTGTGTATAGAGGTATTACGATCAATGTCCAATAAGCATCACCTACAACCACACAAAATAACAATCATAATAACCACTACACATCTTCGTATTCACCGACTACATTAACAAATAAACATATAATAATGAATGAGACTTAAACTTTGTTCGTGTCGTTGCTCCATCATCTACCTCGGGAGCAAGTTCTTGTCCCTTAATTCCTCCAACTACCATCCCACCTACCACATCTACAACTACCGTAAACAATAACACCCATCGGTGTGTCGTCCACCACTCATACACCTCTCAGTACACCTCATGTCATCCACATGTATCGGCCCTATGGCTGATCTACCTCATCTAGACACCTGGGCCACTAGGCTTTGTGCTCCTTTGGGGCCTAGCCTCAACCTTGTCGTCTCAATGCCCTAGTAAATTGACACCATATATATGGCTCTAGGGGCACATCCTAAGACATACCAAACTTTGAGACACTCACTCACCCTAGAACATCTCTCGCTACTCCTAGAAATAGATTCTATAACCACATGTTGTGCCGAATGCACCGTAACTCAACACCATCCTCCATAACTTCTATACAAACTCCATATAATGGCCTCGGGTTCCATCTGATCTATCATCCTCCTACTCGATTCCCCACCCACCTCACTACAAATGTCTCTGGTTGAGCCCACTCAGCTCGTGGCCCACTAAGTGACATCACTATAGGTATATGCTCATACACCCATACCTATAATAGAGTGGTGGCTCTTATCCCACCTTTGTGGTCCTCCTGTGTAAACCAATACAAATCCTTGTATAAATGGGCCAACATGCATCGTTCCCATGTATATCCAGTACTACATTCCTCTATACTCAAACAAATATCATGCATCCTATAAATAATGCCCATTCCACCACCCTCCATGGTCATTGATGAAGCTATAACTATCGTAATGAACTTCCGTGATGATGAAACCCCATATCTCACAATCACATCCAGTGGTATATATCTCACCTACACTCGAGACCCCGCAAAATACCATCGTGCCACCCTCATCTAACTTTGGTCATCCAATATGGCCATGACATGTACTCTATCTCTAAAAATATGCAAATACAATATCCTATATACATCCTCCAATGTCATCATCATCTCTCATGTCGGCAACCAAAATGTACAAGTTTTTATGCACCATCTCTCGCATAAATCACTGTCAATATTGGCTTGTAATGGGGTATTTCCCTAATCTAGTGATATGTCGCAAGTCGACATGATCCAATATATCCCACTCATCATCGATCAACCCCAAACCAAGCAATGTACTCAATTAGCATCCCGCACATAACTCCCTCAACTGTATATCTCTATACACAACACAAACAAGAAACACAACACATTATCAACAGACATCCATATTTCAAAATCAATACTAACAACATCAAAATCAACTCCATTACTCAAACATTTGCAAAACTTGACCCCTGGACACTAGTGGTAGGTCATTAGCGTTAGGAACGGCACCAAAGTCCCGAAAGGAAAAAATGCCTTGTTTGCTTCCTTCTTGGTCAAAAATGTCAAATTAATTTTTTTCTAAAACTAATTAAAACATGCATATTTGACAAAAATTTCCAAATTTGGACATACATACCATCTCCTCGGTCATATCCGTGTAGTCATGGCCATCATCACCCTCTCGAATCTTGTCTGAATAGCCTCCCTGCCAAGTGGCATCCTCGCAGTCGAGCTCAAAATTACAACCACTCTCAGTTCAAATGAATTTATTGTAGAGTTTTTGGTGTGTAAGGCTCTTTTACCGACCACTGTCTTTTTTCGCCTCGGCCCTAGTTCTTTTGTTTTGTTTGTTTGAGCCCAAATTCGGCTAAGTATGGAGTTGAATGCGGAAGATATCCACGTGTCCCTTTGGCGCACTCGGGGCATAATGTAGAGAAAGGAATGTTCTCAAACTTGTGTCACACCACCCATGTGTCTCAGGCACAATAAAGTTACCTAGGTGGATTAAAAAGTCAAAGATACAGTAAAAATGCACAGGGTCTCCACATGTCACTCGAGCACAATTTCAAATAAAGAGAGAAAAGAACGTTCTCAAACTAAGTGTGCGACCTCCACGTGGTAGGGAATAATCATCACCAACCAAAGGAGCACAAGGCTTGGGAGTTAGATGAATTAAAGGCAATCATAAATATCACCAGATAGGTAGTTGAGATCTTGCCCAAAAAATTGAAATATTTTGTAAGAAAATTGAATGTTGGTGGTGGAAGATTTGATTCCGACATATTGAAGTGAGAGCCAAGGGGGTCTATAAAGGAATGTTCTTATTGGTTATCAAACTTGCACCCATGTCTCAAATCTGGAAGAACCGAGTTATTTGTGACAACAATGGAGTTGTCCCAAGTTGTGGGACCTTGTGCACTTGGGACAAATCTCTAGAGAAGGTCGGTTCCTCTATCTATTTCTACTGCTATTACTACTCCTAGTGTTGAAAGGGAAAGCTAAGCTAACAATGCCAAGGGACCAAGGATAGAAGGATAACATGAAAGGAAACCTACACTAAAAGGTGATAACACCATAAAAGAGGGATGAACACTATCTGTTCTGAGAAAAATGAAGGGAAATGCGTGAAAGAAGGCTAGGCACATGTAGCACAACTTAAAACATATTTACTAGATCAATTTCATGGAACACAACTAAATAAGGAGTTGCAAGGGACATAGAATGACACAAAAGCACACAATGCAAAAGAAAAGGCAAGAAGAAGGAATGCAAACATGTTATGATAGAGAATAGTCACAAAACGATGCTTCTATTACTTCCAGAAATGCACAACGCTATTACAATGGTGAAAGAGGCCAATATCCACATACAAGAGCTAGATCTAGAGGTCTGCGACTCAAAGTACAAAAAATATGAAGTCCTTAGCAAAATGCGTAAGGATCCAAAATGTCCAACGTTAATAATGAGCCTAGCTCTTACATTTATAGATGAATCCATGGAAGAAGAAGAGAAGGAGGAAAACCTAAATTTAAAATACAACCACCAACAAGAAGCATTCAATGCTTATAAATTCACCTACAAATATGTCAAATATGTTTCCCCAAGTTTGTTTGGCATGTTGGAGAAGGAAGGAGGGTGGATCATATCAAATCGGGTGGTTGAAGCAATCAAATCTACTCATTAATGCCCAAAAAGATGTTTTCCCATTTCTCACCTACCATATCTACCAAGAATTTGAATTTGAATGTTTTACACTGTAGCCCATGTCAGTAGCTATTGATTGACACTAGGTGCATGTTGATCGGAGCTTTGTAGCAAAATATATGGCTGTCAGAAGATTTCATATCCATTTAGGCACACAAGACACGTGGCATGTGCAGATTGGCTAAAAGGATGACCGACTTGGCAAATGTTCTTATCGTTTCTACCACGTGTCACTCATTATTTTGTTACAAGGATTCAGCGCCCTATTAGCGCGCTTTGACTAGTTGCATGTGGCATACTCAAGTGTGTCAGAGGATGACTGGCACAGAAAGGCACAAAGGAGGGCATAAAGATATGCGCGCGAAAAGAATGAGGTGCGGGAAGAAGAAAGAAGGAAGGCACACAAGGGGAAGATGGAACAAAGAGGAAAAGGAAAAATAAAGGGAAGAAGGGGAAGCACGCAAGGGCATGTGAGGAGAAGCAAGGAGGCGCGTGAGGAATGCAGTAACCAAGGGAAAGTACCAAGTGAACTTGAGCTCGCGTAACCTTGCGATGAAGAGCTCGAGCGAATATGTATAGAAGTTGCCCAAATAACTAGGAGAGTTATTTGGATAACAGTTCTTATCCACGAAACAGAAAGAAGGAGGAGAGAATAGAAAAAAGAAAGAGATCAGAATCGTAAAAGGGGATTTTAGGCTTAGTTATTGTGTTTGCTAGCCTTAACAAGGCTCTATTGTAGAAGAAAGTTGTAATATGTCTTGATCGACCTTATGTATTATTTTCTCTATGAATAAAGGGCTCTTGTTATGTGCATTTTAGCTCTCAATAATCTATGTCCTTCATCCATTATTGTTGGTAGTTTTTAGATAAATTTTGAATATCTATCGTGTTATATGCCCTTGGGTTTTCTATATGCATCTATCATCTACATATAATTATGTTTTACACCTTCTCGACCTTTGATAATTCAAGATACTTCTAAAAATAGTAGACCATGTTAAATGCTCTTCGACTATTCTAATAGTTTCTCAGAATCTATCTTTGTGCCTTTTAAAATAAGTTTCGTGCATCGCCTTAGTTAGTTTTTCACTTTTTTAATTTTTCCTCTAACCCTTACCTCACACCAACATAGAAGAGCCAACTTCTATAAAACCTAGAGGTTATCTTAGGGGCGATCCCACATCCCTAAGGTATCCCATGACTTTGATGGTTCATCTGCAAAGATAATCATCAATAGTTACTATTCACCTATTTCATATTACTATATATAGTAAATTCAAATTTTCCTCTATACTATAGTCATTACTCGCTACCATTCTTACAACTAATACAAGCACACGGTTCGACTCATATCTTGAGCCTCGTTACTCCATTTTCCTCCCCGTTTGTACCATCTAGCACACGATCTCATCTAGCACTATACTATACAATTCTAATCATTACATCTTAAAATCCAACATACATACTAGTCAATACCTATGTATACTTTGTCAATACTACTACCTCTCTTATACTATCTTTCAGTTACTATTACAACCTTTCACAACCTTGCTTTTAGCTCAGTGCTCATTTCTCCACACCTCACCCTTTCACCAAAAGGGGGCATACAATCGATATCATCTTATAATCCCTCTTAGGATACAACACAATCAATCAACACTTCTAATACGTTATTATCACATTTTCTTTGATCTCATTCAAACATAGTTATATTTATTCTATACGACAGTCAATACTCTTCGCTATTTCAAATCCATTCCCCCAAATGACCTAATCGAGGGAAAATTAAAACCTCTCCATGAGTAATATTCCAAATATATATTATTCAAATCAACTCCCACCATTTGAATCAATCAATACAATAATCACATTTACCATCACTTCCAGATGACCTAATTTGGGAGCCATCTAATAATATTCAAATTAGAACACCCGTTACTATAGGAGTGAGGGAAATGAAACACCATTATCTTTCCTATACTACTCCTATGTGGGTTCTTCAATCGGAAAAAACAAGTTGTAATCGGAACTAAACATGTCACAATTCGGTCTTTATCTATTTGTAGCATTTGGACCTTTTAGGGATGTGTCATGTAAGGAGAGAAAAATAGACCTCTCTCCCCAACACTTTTCCTTTAGCGGAAGGACGCCCAAATCCTTCAATTATCAACAAATTGGGTTGGGAATTGATCACTCCCTACCTCTTCTATCACCTTTGACAACAATCAAATCTCCAATATCATCACAACTATTTCTCTAAAGTTGCTCCTTACAACGATGATTTACTATCTCCACTTATGCCACATGGTTCAAAAGGTTGATCCATGGTTCGCCATGCTACAAGTTTCTATATTTTACACGCACTTTGCAATATGGCTTCTCCAGACCCTATACAAATATGTTTCTTACTTCCTTTACACTACTTGAATTTCATTCAAATAACATAAAGGGGGAAAATGTAGACACAAAATTATGCACATATCATTATTTTACTATGTCATTGGTATGTTGTTATATGCATGAATCTTAAGTAAGAAAAGTATTCATTGGTGACACTATCCCTTGTCCATCTACACTCTTTGATTGATTTATATTGTGACTCTCTTCTACATCTCTCATTTCTGTATGCACTTCTAGTCAAGTCATAGGGATCCTTTTTGTCCTGTCTTTTCACATCTTTCGTTATTGGTCTTAGGACACTAGCACCCACTTTGGACACTAGTGCACAGGTGCGTGTGTCCATTATGGGTGCTCCTATACTCTTTGTTCTTTTTTACACATTTTTGACATTTATGGTCAACCTTGTTACTTTTCTTATCCTTATCCCGCATTCTTAGTTGGCCTTTGGTGTCACTAGTGTCAAAATTCAAGCAAGAGACTCATATATATACACAACATACTCACTATTATTATGGTTGGCAATTCAAAAATGGCTATCATATCTACATAATATCACTACTATTCAAAGGGACTGCATTTTGGGCTGCATACACTACATAGGAAGGGAAGTGTTGAATTCCATACCACACATTTGCATCAAAGCTAGCTATAGCCCGTTATCTTGGTGTCATTGGTGCAAGGGAAAACCTAAGGACACTATTTCACACATAAGCACAAAGAACTACATGGAGTTTGAAATGTAATGTAATGCTTGGTACTAAGTTCACTCATCGGGTGACCATCGGGGTTAGTACAACTACACATATTACATATTTTATTTATACCTAACATGTTTGTGAGCTTCTATAGATAGCTAGGGTTTTTTTGCATGTTCAAGTACGATCAACACCCTAACAACAAATTCGGAGTGACAAAGTAGATATTGGAGTGAGGACCTTCAAACTCGAAAAAGATTAGATCTTGAATATTCACATAGTCACTAGCGCTTTAGAGCGGACGATGAAGCGACTAGGCGCTCCTATCCTCCTATGGGTGCTTTTGTCCAACATAGTTCAGAGTCCCAAAACTCTCTACAAGCCACTATAACATCATTTCCAACCATATCCAACATTCGAGAGGTGCAATCACTTCAATATCACTCAAGATCGGATAAGTCATTTTCCCTCTCTTGTGTACTTAGGGTTCTATATTGTCGAATTCTCGTTACTTGTACATTGTTGTGTTTAGTATTTGGATTTCATTTGTTGCATTAGTTGCTCTGAAATCATATTTAATTCAATTTAGATTAAATCAAGGAGAAGAAAGGTCTTACGATTACATTCCTTGTTTAATCATTTGTTGGCATCATTTTTGAAGTACATACAAGTCATATAGCAATCAATTTCTAGTTGGTGATTTATATTTCTAAATAGACATGTTTCCTCATGAAACAACTCATTTTACTTTTATTAATATCAAAAGGGTTCAACTTCAAGTTTAAGAGGGAACAACTCAAGTTCCATTTTACATATTTAGTTACATCTTATTGAGCTCAATTTTGGTAATTGTTATAGGCTATACGATGTCACCCACAAGTAATCTCATAAATGGGTCCTATGATTAAATGCATTCCAATTTATAATGTTAAAAACTCACAATGATATTCATACAAATAGTATCACAATATCATTATTTCACAATAGCTTGCATAATTTAATTTTATCGTTCAATTTTGTAACTTGTAAAAGTGAGGAACACGAGGAAAGGATGGTCTAAGTAATAAGGCCAAATTTCCCTTGAGGATAACATGAAATTAGGTCTAAAATACCTTAAAGGACCACAAGTAAAATTTGAGATAAAATGACACACTCTCGTAAGGATTTGAAGATAAATGCAAAATATTAAGGTTCACACAAGATCCAATCCTTACAAATTTCTCCTACCACAAGACACGAATTTAAGTGTGACAATATAATAGGTCTCAATGGCACAAGGTACCCACCAAAGGAACAATATATCCAAGGTTTTCCCTATTTAATTGAAGGGATTGATCTTACCCAAGGTCCATCTTACACATATAAGTGAATGTTAGTTCATGAAGTAACATAGGTTATTTTCATATGGGTCAAGAATTTCACTTGTTTGCTTAGTTCCACTAAGGTAGTAATTTAGTACAAGGGAAGTTTTAGGAACAACTTCATCATAAATCATTTGTTGATTTCATTTCCTTTCTAATTTATTCATTTACTTTACAAGGCTAACACTACGTGTTAATAGCTAATTGCCAATATTTAATGAACTTTCTTAAATACAACACACTTCCCATAATCATATAACGAGTTACAATTTCTATATTTAATACTCGTAATTAAATCCTTTTAACTAATATAATACATATAATTTTTTAAATACAAAAATACACTCGATAATAATCTAATTTCTTTCAAATGAATTATACATCTTAATTAGAGAAATTTACAATTCAATCTTCAAGTATAATTTTTTTGCATTTTTGTTGTGTTTCATGTCACTTGCATCAATGAGGGGTTAGAACAAAAATGAAATGGATCCCACCTCTTCTATTTAATAATGCTATCAACATTTGCATTCACAATTAGAGAGAGAGAATAAGATCAATATTTTCCACATCATTTCATTGCATAGTAATATTTCTAGGAGAGAGGGATAAAGTAAGAAACATCCTTTTTCTTCATGCAATCAAAAATTTATTTACATAACTAAGTGCAATATAAGGGATAAAAATCAAACATTTTCACACAACTTCATAGCTTATTTGCATTTCAGAGTTAGAGAGAGGAAAGAGTTTTCAATTTCTTCATATTATTTTTATTTCTATTCCTACAAAAAGGGTTTAAGAGGGAACACCACATTTGCACACAACTATAAAATCCATTTATCATTTTATTAAAGGTATTTAGAAGAGATATTTATGGTTATTAAACATGTTTCCAAACATCAATTTAGTCATATCCACTAAGGGTCTTTCGAAAAGCCAAGAACTCGGTCGCTAAGACTTTGTCACTCTATTGTTCAAACTATCCCAAGTGGCTATGGAATGGATTTAAATGAAAATGTCACTTTGAACACCCAAACAAGGAAACTATCACTTATAAACTATTATCTTCTATATGTATAATAAAAAAATGACAAGACCAAAAACTCGATAATTGACGTTGATTTTGGAAGCATCCTTTCATAGCTAGTTGATGAAATTTTGCGGTTTGCGCTTGAGCAATGTAAGCCAATTTTACAACCAGCCCTCCAAAGTGCATCAAACAAATAGCCAAGTGAGGTGTATGGGTCGTGTACAAATCAATATATTTCGAAAATGTGTTTCAGGGATAAAATTAAAGGGGAAGGTTTGGAGACATTGTTTGTGCACCAAAGAGTTATATTTTTCCAACGTTTATCTTTCACGTTTGGAGGCCCAATACACAAACACATGGGTGATCATGTTTTTAATTTATCGCAAACAAGTTCATAATCAAGTTGACTGTCATACTGCCCATAATGAGCTATTTGCGTAGTTGGTTTAACTTGGAACAAAAAAATGTTTAAAAGAGGTTCACATCATGGATTACTAATATATTAAAATGATTTGCAAGGTTCATTATTTAATTTAAATTCTACTCTTACTCAAATTCAAGAATGCAAGTTATGAAAGCAAAAACAAATGGAGTGGAGAAAACCATGCTTGGTATGATGAGAATCTAATGGCATGGGAAGGTGTGCATAAGAATATTTTATGTTTGGGCCAAGTCCTCGGGCATCAAGTGCTTTGGCGAGAGAGACTACATTAAGGCATATTCTAAAATAATTAGCAATCCTTGAATGCTTCCCCATTTTTATATGTATCCATAGAGTATTTCAAAATATAACCATTGGAAAAATATGTTTTAGTTATGTTTTGGTGATGGTCCATACCCGGCTACCAACACTCTCATTTTAATCATGTAATACTAATTTCCATTCTAATGACATCTCGTAACCAATCTCAAACTTAAATCTAAGTCTCACAACATTATATGGAGAGATCTCGGTTAATGGAGGTGCCCCCACACACACACACGCCGTAAAATTTTATATGAATTTTCAACTACTCTATTTTGTCAAAGATATCATACCTTCTCCATACTACCACATTTTGTAAACATGTCTATAAAGGCACTAATAACTACATCTACCAAAAACAAATAACTTTCCATTGTGCTTGGATGTATGTCCACACGTTGTTCAAAGGAAGAAGCTTGCGAGAATGTGAATTTTGGTGCTAACTCGCAAAGTGTATTTACTTGAAAGTTTCAAGGATGTTTCAACAAAATTATTTTGTGTATAATATACAATCATTGTAGCCCAAGCTGCCTCGCATTGTATTGAGGAATTTTGTTTGACATTTCTCATACCTTAGCATGCTTCAACATTTTGCATACATCCCCTTTTTTTATTTTCCTACTAGCGCACTTGCCACTTCAAATTAGACAAAAAAATTACTTTCTAGTGTGCTTTAGTGGTGTCCATACACTATCATAAGGCTCCTATTTTAGCACAAACTGTGAGGTACCAATAAAGGTGAATAAATTTGGGCTAGGCACCCTCCATCTCCACACCCAATTTGTTATCCATACAAAAATTTCAAGTACAACATTTTCCATATGCTCTACCCTCCAATGCACCTCTCAAGCATTTAAACTCATCTCCTAGGTTGTTACAACTATCCAAACAGCTTACTAAACGATACTAAGTTTTAAAACATATTTGTTAGGGCGATTCAGCTGACTAAATAGACAAAATGTAGCATTCCCAAAATGTTTTTATGAAAATCCATACATTTCTAAAAACTCCCATATGTTAAATAAAGTTCTTATTTTGGTACTTGTTGGGAGTACACTGGAAAGACTTGTGGAGTTTGGTTTTATACTAGTAAACTACATTTGTGTGAAGGATTCAATGAGTAAAATCACCATGTATAAACCACATGGCCCTTCTAGCATTTTTTCGGACAATTCACTTGCACGTCCACATGCTCCCACGTGGCCTCTTGGCCTTTTTTCCAACTAAGCCACATACACAACATTACTTTGTATTTTATATTTATTTTATTTTATTAATTCAATTTTATCACTATTATTATTTGTAAATTTATTATTATTATTCTGTATTCAAGAATTAAATGTGATCATGGGTCGCTTAGATATGTGCGCCGTAAGGCGACTCCCGAGTAACAATTGGTGCTGCAAGACATTTGCAAATTCAATTATTACCCGATGACAACCTCATAATGAGGTTTGACACCCAAACTTGACTTTAGGATTCGATCATTTTAAACCAACTTGTCAAAGTAAGCTCGCACACTTACCGACTAGGTGCGATGAAGCGAGACACTACACAATTTTAGATGTGTTTACAATATAAACCATGTATGACTAAATTAAAATATGGGAGGCTTCCACGATCCTTAATACAAACAAAAAGTTTATAAGGAAACCCATGTTTAATAGTTTTACAAAGTAGAAAGAGGTGCTTCCTTTACTATAAATAATGCACTGACCAAGTTGAAAAAGGTAGTTCAATCCTTAAGAATAAATTGAAGAAGATCAATTACTTATGCATTAGCCTCAAATTGATAGCGGACCAAGTTGAAAAGGTAGCTCAAT
The DNA here is from genome assembly GCA_018340775.1 of Taxus wallichiana var. yunnanensis. Lineage (NCBI taxonomy): Eukaryota > Viridiplantae > Streptophyta > Pinopsida > Cupressales > Taxaceae > Taxus > Taxus wallichiana. The sequence goes on along the minus strand of CM031239.1, from coordinate 920,259,483 downwards.
ATTTTAATTAAAAATGATATTTACACCGATATGTGTTCTACAATCGTAGCCAAAGGTGTTGGTCTTAGGAGTTGTATCTCTGTGGATAAACAATTAATCATAATATTGAATTTGATCGTCAATTGTCAATTTACACCTAAAATTTGATCTTAGGAGTTGTATCTCTCTGAATAAACAATTATTCATAATATGAAATTTGATTGTCAAAAGTCAATTTCCACCTTAAATTTGATGTCCACTTAAATCTCACTCAAAAGTTGTCTTTTTGCTTTTAGAATTCAATCCAAAATTTGTAATATATTAGCCATATTATGGAGTTTGGAGCCCATTTTTTTCCTCAGAAAGATGCTTTCGAATTCGTACCATACAACTAGATCGATGACATTTATCATAAGACAATGAGAAATTCTTGAAGAAAATAATGAAATTATTAATCAATGTGGGATATGTAAAATCCAAGATAGGAGCTCTTAAGATTAATATGTATTAGTGTTTTTCATCAATGTATTTAAGATATCTATAAATCTATTTTTAAAAAATTGCCAAAAAAATATTGGTGAATTAGTTAAGTGGGTTTGTTGTTCATGTGCCTAGCCCTGTCAAATTCAACTCTAGTTGAGTATTTGAGATGAATTTTGGTAGATTGGCTAACTGCATTGGTTGTGTCGTTCCAACCCAAGTTTGGCTCTAAACGTTTGAGCCGATTATGACCCTTAGTGCAAATCTAATAAATTAGTTAAGTGAGTTTGTTGTTCATGTGTCTAGCCCCTCTCAAATTCAACTCGATCGAATATTTGAAACGAATTTGGTAGATTGATTAAGTGCATTGGTTGTGTCATACCAACCCAAATTTGACCTTAAACATTTGAGCGAGAACGTAACCCTTAATACAAATCCAATTTTAAAAATAATATCGTAGTAGTCCCATAGACCTTCGGTCTCGTGAACTCAAATTAAAACTATTTCCTCCTAGTCGTCATTGTTTAGCTAAACGAAGGCTTCAAATAGATATACGCTTACTAAGTATAAATCAACTATATGTAATCCCCACTTTATCATGCATAGAGATGCCAAAAAATATATAAAAAAACTTAAACCATTTCATTTCTTTATTTATGGCACAAAGCCTTCTCAAATTTGAAAAACGGACCCCGCTCCGCTTCTTGTAAATTAACCTCAGTGTTGAGTGCCCATCTAACCGCCGTTCCAACGGCCACAATTTTCCCGACCCGGGGTTAAGTTGGCCTGGAAGAGTGCTCCCTCTTTAAATAGCCTAGGGTTTACACAAAGCTCACATCCTCTTGTAACGCTTTCAATTTCTTCGAAATGGCTCAGAGGAGATCAGATTTGCAAACCCTGTTTCCTCAGAGGAAGACGCTAGATTCTTCCTCTTCTTCTTCTGCTAAGTTTAACGGCAAAGTTGGAAACGGCAAAGCTTCAAAAAAGCAAGAGGCTGCAATTAATGTTGGAGCTGATTTGGCAGACCCTGCGCCTCTCGGCTCGCTTAGCTTATATGCAGAAGCTTATGGTAAGTGTTTATTTTCATTTTTTTAAAATCATTTTGGCTTTGGAGCGCTTTTGATAAGCATTGTTTTGATGGGGTTGCAGATGAGGAGGATGACGTGGAACAGCTACTGAGGCAGTTTGACGTGGACATGCGATACGGGCCATGCCTAGGGCTGACTAGGATGGAGCGCTGGCAGCGCGCTGCTGAGCTGGGACTTACTCCTTGCCAGCATGTCAAGAGCATTTTGGAGAAGGCAGGTGGCATTCCTAATTGTCTCTGGGAAGGCCACGTGTAGGTGGCCTGTGTATTGAAGAAGGGCCATTTGTGAAGGATTAGGGTTTATCAGGGCCCTTACTGTATATACAAGTTTAGGGTTTTAAAAGATCAGCGGAGTTCAAAAGTCTAGGGTTTTAAAGGTCAGTGGAGTTCAAATGGTTTTGAACTGTGGAATTCAGGGCTGTACAATTTAGGGTTTTTAAAGGCTTAATGTGCCTCGTATTGGTATGTCCTGTGTTCGAACCTGTCAAGTGTTGCTAACAAAGTTTATCTTTAGGTATTGCATGGGAAAAAATGGCCCTTTTTTACGTTTCTTTTTTGTCTGGGAATGCATCAATTTCTTAGTTTAGAGAAATATGCCATGAGAATCGCAAGTGCCGAATTTGGCTCGTTCTGTATAACTCATGCTCTCAACATTTCTAGTTTTAGATATAAATATGTTTTCTGGGTAGGCTTGATTTTCTTTCTATATTTTTATTAAAGACAGATTTAAAAGCACTTTGACACAAAAATCATTAGACAAAGATGTTTTGTTAAATAAGTCATGATTAAAATGTAAGTGAACAAGTTTACTAGAGGATTAAGGAGGGTTTTTGAAAGGGCCCAAATCCTTAAGCAATGTCTACAGATTAGCTTGGCGATACAGCAAGGCCCTAACTTCATTCCCGGAAAACAACAGTCGAAATGAACTCAAAAATAATCATTTTATATTAACTGTTTTTGTAAGATAGAATGTGGCTAAATTAATAAATGTCAAAAAGAAGGATCAAATGGGGAAATCTACGGAAATTAGTCTATTATATATTTTAGATTATATAAACAATAATACATTTATGTTGAATTTAAAGTAATTATGAGTTGCAATGTAAAATTTGGGGTTAACTACATAATGACCCATGCATTAATTCATCCCTATCTATAGGGTTGCACGACAAGCAAGTTTTGATCATATATCACTTTTACCTAATGACTCATGCATTAATTCATCCCTATCAATAGGGTTGCACAACAAGCAAGTTTTTATCATATATCACTTTTACCTATGTTTTTAAGTAAGTCAAGACAAACAAGTGAGCATATTGTTGTTTTGTGGATTTATTCTAGGCATTTGACATATGATATGCACTTTTGTCTTCTATCCTTAGCGATTGGATTGTATTTGTGAGATCATTGATGGCAAGACTTAATTGAGGGATAGTGAGTTTGCGAATATTTAGAAATAATCCAATCTTATTTATCTCTAGTCATTCTACAACTTGTTTATCTTTACATCACTCTTTGTCGACAAATATGGAAATATTATTCATTGCACGACTTTTAGTTTAGGAGTTTCTTTTGCATGATTAAAATTGTACAAAAGACTTAGGAGTTACTGAATTGTATAGTCTCGTCCCTTTTTAATCACTCGACTCTACTTTTAATTCTAAATCATTCTTTAAGTCCTTTCATCTTTTTAGGGTTGACTTTATCATAGTATCTCACCTACGGAAAGTTGTATAAGCAAGTCATTATTACATTCTAACTTGCATCACATTCTTACGAACTCCCATTAGCAAACATCATTCCAAAATTACTTGAAGGGTTCTTAAATCTGCTCAAAATAGCTGCGAACATCTAGGGTAGGCCCTACTTCAAGTTTAAAGCACTCAATCAACTCAAAGAATCTAATTTTATCTATCTACAAGAAGGCAATGATTATAGAGTCATGTCCTAAATAAGAGCAATGACACTCAAAATATTGCACAAGGGTTTCAACCAACACAAGGGTTGGGTCACATGGTTGAGTCACACCACATCTCACCACTATCGCATTGGGTACATTCTATATTATGTAGTTAGCTCGCTATCTTGGTGTTAGGAGACACAACAACACCCTTAAGGCGTTGGTTAGCCTTACACACTTGCATGAGCACATAAGAGAACTACATGAAGCTTGATTTCACATCAAGGATATGTAGTGCAACATTGAGTTTGTTTTAGCAATTGGGAGTTTGATTGCCTCAAGTGCACATGTTTTTCTTCTTTGGTTTGTTAATGCTCTGATGAAGGGTTATATACGTCATTATGGTTTCTACTTTGTTGCTGATCATTACAGGTCATCTCGAGGTTGTGAAGTAGAAAGACATACAACGAGCATTAGTTCTAGACAAGTGAAGCACCAAGAAAGTTGTAGAGTTCCACTAGTTGTTGGTCCAAGATCGTCATGATCCATGTTTTGGACAATATAATCCCTTTTTGACGGTACAAATCTTATACGCTCATGAACTTGTAAGTTATCTAGTTCCGAGAAAGCTGTTGTGTGGAATCCAAACTTCTAATTTTGCCTATTCCACATGGCACGTTCATATCATGAAACTTCTAGTTTTGGATGGTGCCTTATTAAGGTGCATTAAGGGAGAACAAATAGATAAAATCGTGGCGTTGTGTTTCATGATGGCTCCTCTAGTGGACATTTCTCAACCAAGGCTACAACAATAAAAATCCTTAGAGCAGGATACTTTTGGCCCACATTGTTTACAAATGCAAATCAATGGGTCAAAAAATACAAAGAATGTGTCTTCTTCATAGGCAAGAAAAGGCTAACAACGCTTCCCCTTCATCTAATTCAGGTGGATGAACCCTTTTCACAATGGGGACTGGATTTTATAGGCATAATTAATCATCCATACGGTGTCGGTCATGACGGGTCTTAACAACAACAAATTACTTCACCAAGTGGACCAAGGCAATACCACTCAAACTCGTAGAGCGAAAGGAATGGTCGTGGATCGAGAAGTTACCCTCACGGGTGGTGTGGAGAATTTCCTCTCTTCAAAGTAGTGGGGAAAGTATGAGGGTCCGCGGGACAAGAAAATGTGAAAGGCTGCAGTAGAAGTTGTGAAACACAGTAGAAGCCGCATAAGGCCTCAAAGCCGCGCCGAACTGGAACCAGAGAGCCAACCACTAGAATTTAATGGAGTATAACATCGTTCTGATCCGTCCGATGACGTGCGATAAACTCAAGGGAGCGTGTTGTAGTTGTTGATTACATTTGGAGGCGACCATACTTGTATTACAAACAAATCATGTAAGATCTCATGACACCCACACTCATTCAATGCATATTTTAAACATAGTCGATTCCAACTCGAGAGTCCTTTTCTCTCTTTCTTCATGATATGAATTGTATAAATATAAAAGCTTATGTACTTTGAAAGGGTTCTTCTCCCTCTTTCCTTCATGGGCATATTTTCGAGCTCTTCTCTATGAAACTCAAAACTTCATATTATCAACCTTTGTAGCTTGTGATCGGTGTTTTCTTTCCTTGGATCTTTATGTAAGCTCTTGAAGAATGATTAATGCAAGTGTGGTTTACATTGTGTTTGGTGCAAATATTTCACCTTTTTGCATATTTCATGTTCTTATGTTCCTTTGCATCTAAATTGAGAGTGCATCCGCATGCGACCCCAACTTTGTGTTTCTTACATATGTGTCATCTGGATTTGGGAAAATTTCCACCTTCTTTTGGTGTTATCACTACCCCTTATCCTAGGATTCCCTTTTTACATCTCTCTCCTTGGTCCCTTGGAATTATTATTGTAGGATTAGTCGTAGGAGTAGTTTTAGAGAAGTAGGTTGTGTTATGCTGGATTTCCAAACCCACGTAACAAGGAAGTCAGCATTCTCCGGAGGTTGATCTCACTTTTGCAAGACCTACATTGCAGAGATCATCCCATGTTGCCTCAAAATCCTATACCTACATGATTTAGGGCAGGGTACAATTTTGAGCTCCAAAATGTCTCTTAGTATTTGTTTATTAGGATGTTAGGTGCTAAGTAGAATGAATGCCCCTCCTTAATGGAAGATGAATAACTTTCTTATATATGTGTTTCGGATCTGGAAAAATCAAATAAGATTGATTGGGAATGTACCAAAGTTATTCGATTATAAAAGTTTTGTTAGAGGAAGAGGGACCAAAGCGACAGTGTCACCCATAGCTTATGGGTGATATGGTCTTCCTATCTCGCTATGGTCCTAAATGCATGTGTGGGTGATATGGAAGTTGGAATTGTGATATGCGAGGGTATAGCCTAATTTGATGGATTAATATGACCATTATGCGAACAAGTAGGTTATATGTGCAAGCAAGAATAAGTGAGATATAGTTAGGGATATCATAGTCAATTTGAGCAAGTGTGGGCTAGTACAAGAGTGTCGTAAAATGTGTGTTGTTGCAAGACATGAATTACCAAAATGAGTGTCTATACTAGAATGCAACACTCAAACTTAGATGACCCTTGCTTACTAGACACACCAATGAGCTTCTAAACCATGTTGAGTGACACAAAAATGTACCAAACACATGTTTATGCTAGAAAGGACTTAATTTACAATGTAGATATAAAGTGTTGTGACAAGTACAACCAATTTCATCCTTATTTGGCAATGACGGAGGTCTTATTTATGAACTATATTATTAATAACATTTAAAATTATTAATTATTCATACACTCATTTCTCTTGGTTGAAAAGATAGGGAAAATGAAATAATTCTTTCTATAACTCGCTTTTATTTCGTGGCGCTTGGTTAAACATGCCAATTGACCATGTATTTTAGTTCCTAATTATATAGCTATATGATGGCGTTTTAACATTAACATTAATACAATAATGAAGAGGTTGGATTATAGTGTTTCCCTTACATAACACTTAGGTGTAGTATAGAATTTGAGCAACAATAAAGAATTATAATTTGTTAACACTAAATAATTCCCCAACCGCCTCTTGCTTTTACATTCTTTATGATAAAAATACAAAACTTTAGTAATTGAATTTATCTATGTATTTTTGAATATATGACATGATTAGTCTAATTTACTAGCATGCAAAAAAATTATGTGTTTTGAGTAACCCCCACTCTCGATATTAGGTGAACAATACCAAACTAAAACTTTTGTAGGCAATTATAATATACAATCTAGAATGCCCCACTCAAACTTAGATTACCCTTGCTTACTAAACACACCAATGAGCTTCTAAAACATGTTGAGCAACACAATAAATGTACTATACACACATGTTGTTGGAATCTAGTTGTCCTCTTACCTTATGCACGTGTCATTCTTTGGATCGGGCCGCGCCTGAAGTTTTCTCCACCATCGCACTGGCATATCACGCTTAGACAATCTAAGGCGCGCTCACTCGAAGCACGAGGAGTTTTCAGGTCCCATCATAGTTTAGAAAGAGTGAAATGAATTGATTGAGTTGTTAATTTAGAAATTAGATTTGTATTCCTAATGTATTAACAATACAACACAACCATGCATAAACCAAACATAATGCTCATATATTAATTGTTGTGCAGTTACAAGTTTTGGCCATCTAGTAGCCCAAAATCCAAGTACAAGTCATTTGCACCTTAATCTTCTAGCTCTCTATGCACATAACTACATACACACTCACATACATACACATATACACCTACACATTACATAAACTAAACCCCTTCATAGGTATTTATACTAGTGGGAACTTGTCCTTCACTAGTCTTACAAGAGCTAATAATAGCCCTTAAGTTTACAACTCCAGGTTAATTGATACATTCATCAAGAGCCAAACTTAGATTTTCGCCACCCTAAGCTTTGTGTTGCATGATGATACGCCGCATAAGACATTGCTTATTCTTGGCCTTATCCAATCCCTCTGTCAACTTCATGCAGATGTCAAGAATTGAAGTTTAAGTCCATACTGGACTCATGTTTATCCTTGTGTTTTGCTACTATGCATGCTCTTTCCTTGATCTAATCCTCTACTTTGCACAATCCTCCTTGTGATTTCTTCTATGCACCTCCGGTGTCCTTCTTACATGCATACTTCCTTCCCCTTTTAATTACGTGGTTACCTCTTGCACGCTCCCCGTTTATATCATGTGCACCCTTTGTGAAATTCATGTGCGCACCTCCAAAGAATAGAAAATTGAGTTCCTTTTCATCATGAAGGCATTATTCCCTTTGCTCGCCATATAAGTTCACATTTGAGCACATGCTCTGCTGCATTTTCAACCCCACGATACTTTGGAAAGTGTAGAGACATTTCATAAAATATATTCAATGCAACTACTTGTTGTGCATTGTTCCCAACTCTACCATGTACGGGGTTAGTCATTGTAGGCATAACATTTCCACTCCCACTTCCACTTGTAGGTGAGGGATTAGTTCCTACGACTGTTGTGTCGGTATGTTTCCTTGCGCACCTATTGTGAATGGTGTTGTTGTGTTTGTATTCATCATCCTGAATCACTATGCTTTTGGTATATTGGTTTTCAACAGTTGTCTCTTTGGTGTTGGTTGCAATGATTGTATCATGTATGGTAAACTACTATCTAAATTTTCCTTCTCCCGACTCATTTTACTTCTTCGTCACTATCACTTTTTATTAAAACATGTTATGTATTCATTGACCCAATTACGTGAGCGGGCGTGACAAGGTGGATCGGGATACCATCCATGTTATATTGTCCTTCCTCATCCTCTAGATCCCGTATATTCTCTTGACACATGGTTATTCCTTCCTAGAGATCTTTGTCCTTGTTTCTCTCTCCCTGCCTTAACCAATGTTGTTGGTCATCAACCATAGTTCCTGGAGTTGATTTACGTATACGTACTAGCTCTCTTTCCAATGCCTTGCGCATTTTCTCTTCAAATCACCTCCTCCTAAGAGTGCACTCATCTGGAGAATCCATAACTTATCCCTGATATCTTCATGTCCTTCTTATGTCTCACGCGCCCATGCCATGGAACGTTTAGCCTTCCATTAGGAAAGTTTCAATTCCATTAATAATAATCATATTCTTAATCTCCAATGGTATGTGTTATAAGTATGATCCATGTGGCTCCCTAAAGAAGTTATATTGTGTTTCATCTGGACAAGAAAAGGTTGGGACCAAATATTCAAGGATATATCTCTGAAGTGTTCCCTTCTACCAAAGTAGTCTATCGTGTGTGTCTAGGTTACTTCGTATTGTGAGCTAGCTTCTTCATGCACTTAGAGGTCCAAGGATGCTTCTGACTCAAATTCACGCATGTTCCCAAAAAAAAGCAACTAACCATGCATGAAGGTGTATCATAAAGATTAGTTTCGACCCACTTCCTTGGAGAACAATCCTTGCAACTTTGATGATGTTTTATGAACACATCCACAATAGTGTGCAACTAAGCTTCAATGTTCTCCTATATTAGACGATGCATCTTTTTCCACTTCATCCTTGCATTTTAATGAAGGTCCCAGATAATGGAACCAAAATTTTGGAATCTAGTTGTCCCCTTACCTTATTGTAGACACAAAATCACACACTTTGGGAAATTATCTAGTCTTGATTGCATACTACTATTCATATGATTCATAAGTAAAAAAAGTACTAATTAACCCATGTCTTTGGCCATCTTTGATTTCTTTATGTTGCCACTTTTATTTTTACACTCTTTTTAGCTCAGTTTGTCTTTTCATATCTCAACATTTCTCATCGTAGACACCAACGCCCGGGACACCAACATCGATGCCCACATCCCCTCTGGGTGCCCTTGACCTCTTTGTACTTTACTCACATCTTTTGGGTCATTTCTAGTCATTTGAGCATCTTATCTTTTGGTAGTCATCCTTTTCGGGGTTAATTACGAAATTCAAGCAAAGGAATCATATAAATATAAAGTTATGTGATCATAATAAGGGACCAAGCACTAAGCATTAGCTATCACCACCTAAGGTTGCATCCAAAGGATATTCAAGAGCATTCAAGCATCCATTCTAGCATCCATTCAAGGGCAAGGGACTGCATTCTTCTGCATACACTTCATAGGAGGGGAAGTTCATTTTATTCCATGCACACATCTATTTACATCTTCTACATCTAGTTATTTTCTCGTTATCAAGTGTGACACGCACAAGAGCCACCTAAGGCCCGATTCGTGCGCACGCGCGCACACACACACACACACACACACACACACCTAGAACTACATTGGGTCTGAAATGTAGTGCAATGCTCAGTCATAAGTTCACTCGTTTAACAACTGAGGACAGTCCAAACCCTCATTTATATTCTTTTCTTTTTGGGATTTGATGCACTCTTGAGGGTTTGTAGGTCAATATTTCATTGCAGACATCGGTGATATCAACGATCATTGCGCGACATACATGTGACAAGAAGTAAAGGAAAATAAACATCTTGTGACCCTGTGAAGGAGGTTTTATGAGGGTTTGAGAAGTCACAGGTGCCTAGAGCAAGACTAGGGTGCCCGTAAGCGCCCTAGACCTTTCGCATGCCCTAGTCCAGGCAGATCATTAGCTCGCATATTTTTTGATTCTTAGTGTGACACTTCTTCCTCCATGTTCATCGTGTCAACACTTGGCACATCCAGGATTAATTGTGAAACATTTAAGTCTCCTTATCCCTTCTTTGTAACTAGAACCCTATGTAAGAAGAATGACTCTGTCGAGCCGTTTCCATGTCTTAAATCCATTTTACGAGGCTACGAGATGGGCTCGACAACAAAATAAAGGCAAGCCGAAAAGAAGGGGTAGTGCCACGAGAAAGCTAGGAGCAAAAGGGGGAAAGAATGGTGAAGATTCAAATTTTTGGGCTCGAAACAATTCAAAGAGGAGTCCAAAATCGGCTAAGTATGGAGGATGTTGCGAAAAGGTCCATGCATCGAAATGACACTTCTCCAAGGGTGAGTCCAAGAAAGGAATCTCAAATGAGCATCAGGCTTCACGCCCAAGTGCCCCAAAAGTTATGTGGCCATTGAAAAGTCTTCGGCTAGACAAGAAGGTGTCAGGTGTCAGCTCGGCACAATTCCAAAATGGGAATCCTAAGGCAAGACTCAAACTTGCGCTAGCCCTCCACGTAGAAAATGGTCAACAAGGTCAAAAGGGGAATGGGCGGGCCTCAAAAGGGCTAAGTATAGAAGTATAGGTGGAGAGAGCCACGTGTCTAAGTGGCGCTTCCCCAAGGATAGATCCAAAAGTGGAGGCTCAAACTTGCAGCCAATTCACCAAATAGCCCAAGGTCCGAAAAGGTAAGGTAAAGGTCATTGAAAAGTCTAAATCTGCGGAGGCTTCCAAGTGTCAACTCGACGCTCCTTCAAGGGGAAAATCTTGATCGGGAGTTTCAGCGAGCGCAGAGCCTCCACGCGTCCAGTCTCTTTGAAGGAACAAAGTCGGGTTGAATAGTCAATGCATAGTGGTAGACCGACAGAGAGTGCCAAGTGTTGGAATGGTGCTAACTCAAGGGTGAATCAGAGAAAGGGTTCTCAAACAAGCGCCAGACCACCGCGTGTCCTCATAACAAGGAATATGACCCCACCGAGCAAAGAACTTAGCCGAGAAACAAAGAAATTGAGTGGGCGGGAGAGGAAGCCACGTGTCAGCCCCGCCATTCCAAGAGAAAATACAGAGGCCACCTTCAATAAGCGCCAACCCTCCACGTGTCCCAGAGGTCGAAAGGAGGCCCATTTTTTCAAACTGGTTTTCCCACCCTTTGTATGGACCCGATACAAACTTTGAAGGGGCATATCTTTTGACTCAGGGCTCAAATATTACAAATCGACACCAAAATATCTCACAAATGCCATGGAGATTTGAAACTTTAAGTTTGGGGAGGTTAGGTAAAAAATGGAGAAAACATCTTTACTTCATTAATGCCATCTACCCCAAACTAGATCATCGATTCAATCTTCTCCATCATTTCCTCCTTCTTTGAGGGTGCGAACCAGAGATTGATGCAATCAAGGCAGATTTGGGGGTAGATTTTGTAGGAGACATTAATAGTAGTGGTTGAGCTTCAACCTACTTTTTTCTCATTTCTCTCTCTTTCTTTCTTCTCTCTGATTGAGTCTATAAATACAGGGTCGGGACTCATTGTAAAGGGTTGGACATTCTCCCGTTTTTACGTGGCTCCCCTTTCTTCTAGCAAAGGAACTCATGGAGTATCGACCTCCCTTCATAAATTAAATACGTTTCTTGCCTACCTCCTAGCCATTTGTAATGCATTGTATCAATCTACAGAGCAATAAAACACGTCTGTGATCGATTTTAGATCCTTTCTTGTCTCTTTTTCTTTCATCTTGGTCTTTCATTATAGATCTGGTTATCTGTGCTTGGTTATTGTACGCATTTTGTTGGTTTGTGTCCATCAAAAAAATGAATGTTCATCATTCCTTTGGTGCATCACCTTATAGCTTAGTTTGATTTCATGTATTCCTTTTATCCATGTCTCCTTGGTAAAACTTAGATTAGGTTTAGGAATAGGCCCTCTGCAAGTTTTCACGTATGCACCTAAACAGAGGAATAGGAACCAACCTTTAATCTGGAGAGCTTTTCCGATTCTGCAAAGGTCCCACACTTTGGGAAAAGCTCAATGTTGTGCAATCACACCAAATGAATCTACCTTAGAAAAGTGGATCTGACAACTCATTTGGGGGTGTTGTGATTTCACACTAACAGTTTTGGCACACCCGGTGGGACTAGGAAGTCTCCATCTTTATTACAGTAAGGTTGATGTGCACTTGCTGTGATTCTAGCTTTTAAGAAGCTCTTAAAACTACACATCTGGCGACTCCAAAAGGGACAAAATCCACTAGTTCCAGTAGTCCAAGTTTCCCAAGTTCATGAGAAGGATACAAACAAGGTCTAGAACAAGAGAAGAAGGACAGTTTGTACACATACACTTGTCTCCGATACAAAGGAGAAGAAGAAGAGCCCAAAAGTCTATATCTCCACCAAACAGAGCCTTATCAACACCTCCTCCTAGTAGGTCATTCTTTCAATCAAGAAGGGTGCTCAGGCATGATCAGATGGCACACCAATAACCAAATCCTTACGTCAACTTCACTGCAGGCAAGCAACCCACTTGCTCTGAATGCACAAAACCCAGTCCCGGTGGTAGCATTAAAGAGCATCCCATATTTCACTTGGAGAAAACTAGACTTGTCCTAGTGACCATGTCCAAGACATTGCAAATGTCTGTACAATCCATGAGATCAATGAGATGGATATTACAGTCAAGTTTCTAGCCTCTTCACTCAAAGGTAAAGCTTCACAATGGTTCAGAGCCTTGAAGCAGGATCTATTCAAAATTGGGACCAGTTGTGCACAACTCTTCACAACCAGTTTGGAGAAAAGGGGATAACCTATCCTTGCTGGAGCAGCTGACAACGATCAAGAGAGCTCCAAATGAGCAAATAATGATTTCAACCTTAGATTTCAACAAACCTAGGATAGGATCCCAACAACAGTAAAGCCCACTAATGAAGGTGCCTTCTTATACTTCCTTAGAGCTTTAAATTTTGATATTTCTTTGATGATTCAATCAATGGGGGCACAACCTTACCTGCAGCCTATAGCCTTTCCATAGGAGCTGAGAATCATTTGATCCAGGCTAAAAACTTGCTCCTAGGCCATCCATGCCTCTATACCCCGAGTTAGGAAACCCAGGTACTAGCCAAACACCCACATTAGCTCCTATACCCACCCCAAGAGTCAAAGTTCAGCTGAAGCCTCCACTTCATCATCTAACACATCAAAGGAGCTCCAAGAAGTTATGAAACAACTTCAAAACTTGGGAATGAGTTAGTGACCATCAAAAGATAGCAGGCTCAGAGTTCTAGGCCATATCAACCTCAAGCTCAATATCAGGCTAGACCCCATATCAACAAAATAGACCACAAACCCAGGTTGTGACTCAGAATCAACACCAAGGACAACATCAAGTTGCTAGACCTTTCAGGTCATATGATCCAAACATAGCTTCAACATCAAGAGCATTGGTTCCAACATAGAATAACATGGCACAAGAATATGATTGGTGTTTCCCATGCAATCAGCCACATAATCAATCGATGTGTTTCAATGGTGCACTAAATCAGGCTTTGATGGTGCAAACCGTTGGTGTGTCACAAGAACCTAGCCAGAAGAAAATCAAGCAGCAAGGAGCTCAACAAGAGGGACCCCCAAGTGAAACTATGCTTGTCAATTGGCAGGCTGAAGGACTTTTGTGGAATGAATCGAACCCTTCTCAAAGTATAGCTACCAATACATGGTCCAAAAAGAGAAATATTGGAGAAGGACATTCACCAAGCTCAGGTGATCCTCAACCCTCCATTACTCCACAAGGTATTGGCATTCAAAATACAACTCCCAATGTGCAGAGTCAATCCAAGCCACCTTCCAGACCTACTCAGGCACCGATTTGTAACAACCCATGTGCAAGGGAAAAATGTGCCAGGGAAGGGGCAACATAAAAGATAATTCATTTAATATCATTGAGAAAATGAAGAGGACAAGTGTGAACATTTCACTATGGGAGTCACTAGCCATTCCAGGGCAGAGGGATCTATTGCAAACCATGCCATGCAAAATTGGTCAAGCTCAAACCACCCCCTAACCAACAAGAGAAAGTGCTTACCAATACGGCTCAACCTGAGAGAAACCATGGAGAACAATGAGGTAAGAATCTAAAGCCTCCTCCATTTTATGTTTCATTAATCATTGGAGAAAATTGGTGCATAATTGCATGATTGATTCGGGGCAAGTAGTTCTGTAATGCCCAAACAAATAGCTAATCAACTGGGCCTCTCCAATATGAGGTCATCTCTAAAGGAGTAGTACAATTAGATGGGACAACAATGACCACTATTGGAATCATCAAGGATCTAAGCCTCACTCTATGCCTACCCTAATGTGACTATATTGCAGAACGTATCAGTCATAGATTTGCCACCACATTTTGCATTGTGTTTGTCTAGGGACTTCACTACCAAAATTGAGGATATTTGTCTGCTGACTGGTCACATATGCTCTTTAGAACAAGGTATGGAGTGAAGGCCACAATCAGATCTGAGCCCATAGTGGATTATCACATTGAGTCTTATGTGCCTAGTCCAATCAACACAAATTGTTTGATTTTGATCAAGAGGACCTCCTAAACACTTCTGAGGTAGATACCAAAGTAGGGTGTATCCCAGACCTGACTCTCGATGAATGGGTGGTCAAAAGACATGCTTTTGATCCCTATAAGGAGATGGAAGAATCTGAACTAGGAGTCTACTGCCTGCATGAGGAGAATCATCCTCTTCCTGACATCATTAAGCCAGAACACAAAGATGACAATGAAGTATGGAAATTGTTCTTTGATGGCTCAAGGAGTAGATAAGGAGCCGGAGGAGGAGCTATGATCGTGTCCCCCAAGGTATGAAATATTATTCAGCCTTCAGATTTTAGTTTTCCTACTCAAATAACACTACAGAATATGAGGCTTTGGTCCATGGATTGCATTGGGCCAAGAAGAGGAAATCAAGAACTCGAGTGTTTTTGGTGACAATGAGTTGGTTGCCAATCAAGTCAAAGGACAAAATGCTATCAAGAATGACCTACTCAAAAGCTACAAGAGTAGGGTATGGGATCTCATCAAGGATTTCAAGCCTTCAACATTGTGTCCATACCCGTAGAAGGAGAACAAAGTTGTTGATAGGCTTTGCACAATAGTTGGAGCAACCTTTGATGTGGTTGACAACATCAAGAGGGACAAAAAACAACCACATATCCATGTGGTTGTGAGGCCAGCAGTGCCAAATAATAACACATGTTGGCAGGTGTTCGAAAATGATCAGCAGATCATCAATTTTTTTGCAGGAGGAAGCTGAGTTCTCGGCTATAAATCAAAGTAGATTAGGGTGGAAATATGGAGATCAAGTAGTGCATGCTGCATACAAACAAGCTTCCCAAAGGCTTAGTGACATTGAGTCTATCTTCAATCCCAATGATCAGTTTCAAAGGAAAAGGCTAATATACAGATCAAAGGAGAAGATTCAGAGTCAATTCTAGTTGGAGAAGGCAAAGTGCTTCAAATTGGCAAAGTGGCCACCGAAGCAAGAAAGGTATGAATTCATGTAACTTTGCCAAGAGTTTCCAGATGTGTTTTCTTGAGCTATGAGGACCTAAGAGGGTTCAATCCAAAGTTATCCCAACACACAATTGAGCTAGATCCAACTGCTAAGCCCATCAGGCAAAAGCAGAGACCAATCAATCCACATATTGAGCCTCTGATGAAGAAAGAGTTGAACAAGCTGATAGAGGCAAGTATCATTTTTCCAATCAAACACTCAAGTTGGGTCACAAACTTGGTCCCAGTTAGGAAGAAGAATGGAGAGATTAGGTTGTGTGTTGACTTTCATGACTTGAATAGAGCTTCCCTCAAAGACCACTACCCACTCCCCTCAATGGAGCAAATCTTGCAGGTGGTGTCTGATCAGAGAGATTCTCTCTCCTAGATGGCTACTCAGGGTACAACTAGATCATGGTGAAAGAAGATGATCAGTTCAAATGGCTTTCACCACCAAATGGGGCACCTATGCCTATAGAAAAATGCCATTTGGATTGTCTAATGCTGAGAGCCACTTTCCAAAGGGCAATGGATATGGCATTCAAAGGGCTGATCAACAAAATAGTACTGATCTACCTGGATGACATTACTATGTTCTCCAAAATGCAAAGAGACCACCTTTTTCACCTAAGGTAGGTGTTTCAAAGGTGTAGAAGATTTGGGGTATCATTGAACCCAAAAAATGCATATTCTTGGCCCATGAGGGCAGGCTTCTAGGCCACATTGTGTCAAAGGAAGGTTTGGCAATCAACCCAGAGAGAGTTGAAGCAATAAGAGCATTGCCATTGCCAAGCCATAAGAAGGCTCTTCAAAGCTTCTTAGGAAAAATCAATTTTTCCATAGGTTTGTACTAAAATTTGTTGCCCTCGTCAAGCCAATCACGTTGATGTTGAAGAAGAGCTTGGCATTTAGGTGGATAGTTGAAGGGAAGGAAAGTTTCGAGGCCATCAAAGAAGCCATATCACAGCCCCAACTCTCGTAAATCCAGATTTTTCCAAGGACTTCATACTATACGCCTTTGGAGGCAGTGACACAATTTCTACAATCCTAGTACAACAGAACAAAGGGGATACAGAGTAACCAATTGCTTTCTTCACCAGTGGTCTGGAAGATTATGAAGTGAAGTACTCTTTCATCGAAAAGTAGGTCCTGGCAGTGATTAGAGGATTGAAGAAGTTTAAGCATTTGGTTTCAAACAACAAAATCTGATTGTTGGTCTCCCATGCAGGGGTTAAAGACTTCCTTCTCAACAAGGATCTGAATGAAAAGTGTGCAGGGTGGATCACTCATGTCATGGAGTATGACATTGAGATCAAGGTCACTAAGCTAGTCCATGGGAAGGGATTGTGTGAGCAAGCTGCCTCAAGTCAACAAGAAGAAGCAAGTGATGAAAAGAAGTTGTTTTTGGCCCTACATGATAGTCAAGATGAAGAAAATGAGGATGTTCCCACTCCTTGTTGGACTCAGAACATGGTGCACTTCCTTCAAATAGGCATGTGTCCTCCAGAAATGAATAAAACAAAAAGGAGACACTTTAGACTACAAGCCATCCCATATGTACTTATTGATGGCATCTTGTTCAAAAGGGACATCAATGGTTTCTATTAAGGTGCATTGGGATGAATCAAGTTGAGAGAGTGTTACAAGAGTTCCATGACAAGCAAATGGAGGCCATTTTGCTCCACGAGTGATGGTGCTCAAGATCATGAAGGTGGGTTATTATTGGCCCAGGGTGTTTAGTGATTGTTATGCATGGATCAAAAAGTGCAAGAACTGTGTTCTTCAGAGGCAAGGAAAAGCTAGCAACATTACCATTGCATCCAATTTCAGTAGATCGGTCATTCATGCAATGGGGATTGGACTTCATCGGGGTCATCAATCCAAATTCAAGCCAAGGCCACAAATGGATTCTGATGGTGACAGACTATTTTACCAAGTGGACCGAGGCAGTGGCACTCAAAGAGGCTAATGAGTCCAGCATATTAGATTTCTATGAAGGGATAGTGACCAGATTCAGAGTGCCAACCACCATTATATCAGAAAATGCATTGGCATTCATAGGTTCCAAAATCACAGGATGGGCCATGAGGAATGGGATTTACCTAAGCACTTCATCAAATTATTACCCTCGGGTAATGGCCAAGCAGAGTCTACAAACAAGAACCTCCTGAAGATTATCAGAAGAACTCTGGATGAAAATCAGAGAACCTGGCACACGAAACTCAAATCAGCCTTATGGGCTGATAGGACAACACCCAAGAGGTCTACGGGCAACTCTCCATTCAAACTTGTCTATGGGAAAGAGGTAGTGTTGCCTATATCACTTGAATTGCCAACATTGGAACTCATGAAACAACTGGAGGTGTCCGAGTTTGAACCAATGGAGGCCAGGTATGCAGAACTAATGGAATTGGAAGAGACCAGAGAACATGCACTTCAAACAATAGAGAAGGATCAGGCTTCAATCAAGAGATGCTTTGACAAGAAGGCAAGAGCAAGGACCTTCCAGGAGGGAGACCTAGTTTTAAAATGGGATGCAGATCGGGAAAACCAGAAGGCATTCCAAGTTTGATGCCATTTGGAGTGGCCCTTACATGGTCACAAGATGTAAAAGTAGCAATGCTTTCCAATTTTCCACCTTGGATGGTGAAGAGTTGTAGATTCCAGTGAATGGAATCTATCTTAAACACTACTACTAGAAGGAAGTTCTCACCTTGTATATATTAGTTTAGTTTCTCATTCCTCTAAGTGCTTGTGCACATTGTCTTGTTGTAGTTTAGGTTGCTTTTCTCCTAAGTGCTTTGCACACTCTGCATGTTCTACTTGGAGCATGTATGATTTCAAATTTTGTATATAGTTGTGGTGTTGTTTTTTTGCTCCTGTACAACTCATTCAAAAATAGATGAAGCC
This sequence comes from Taxus wallichiana var. yunnanensis, assembly GCA_018340775.1. Lineage (NCBI taxonomy): Eukaryota > Viridiplantae > Streptophyta > Pinopsida > Cupressales > Taxaceae > Taxus > Taxus wallichiana. The sequence continues at coordinate 920,240,875 of CM031239.1, read as the reverse complement.
CCAAGTCAAAACAATTTTCTACTCTCAAAAACCATCATTTCAAGATTTCTTATGAAGATTGAGAGTGCAAATAGTTAGGCTCATGAATCAAAGGTAGAATCAATTCAGACCATCATTCTCGACTCCATGCCCAATGGATACGACAAGGCAATTGGTCTTTTCATCTAACAGCAGATACCCCTGTGAGTCACCAAATTGTTATCCATATTTTTCCCCCGGGAAAAATATTGGATCAAAATGACCCCGCATAGAAAGGACCTAAGAAATCATGTTCGAGATCTTGTAAATGCAGATCATGCAGAAGGACTCTATAATGGAAGTGGTGGGGCCTGAAGGTCAAACAACCCTACGTAGAAGAATCCAGAAGATGGCTTTGTCGATCGAGATGATCCATGGCTTAAATCCATTCTACAAGTTTCGGGTGGGCTCGAAAATAGAACAACAAAGAAGCAGGGAGTAATTAAAGAAATCCGAGGAAGATCAAAAGTGTCAAAAGAAGCCAGGAGCAAAAAGGGGAAAAAAAGGGTGAAGATTCAAAGTTTTTGGGCTCAAAAAGGAATCTTGAGTGTCAGAGAGTCCCCAAAAATTGGCTAAGTATGGAGGATGTGTGTCAAGGAAAGGGCCACGGGAGCTTCCAAGGGTGAGTCTCAAGGAATATCAGTGCCCCTCCACTTCCAGAAAATGGTCAATAGAGGTCAAAAGGGGGACAGGCCTCAAAAGGGGTTAAGTATAGAAGTACTAGTGGAGAGAGCCATGTGTCGGAGTGGTGCATCTCCAAAGTTGAATCCAAATGTGAAGGCCCAAACAAGCACCAGCTCACCACATGCAGCCTGAGGGTCCAAAAAAAGGTAAGGTAAAGGTCATTGAAAAGTCTAAATCTGTGGAGGCTTCCAAGTGTCAACTCGATGCTCCTTCAAGGGTAAATCTTGATCGGGAGTTTCAGTGAGCGCAGAGCCTCCACGCATCTAGTCTCTTCAAGGGAACAAAGTCAGGTTGAATAGTCAATGCATAGTGGCAGACCGATGGAGAGTGCCAAGTGTCGAATGACGCTAACTCAAGGGTGAATCGAGAAAGGGTTCTCAAACAAGCGCTAGACCACCGCGTGTCCCCGACAAGGAATATGACCCCGCCGAGCAAAGAACTTAGCCGAGAAACAAAGAAATTGAGCGAGCCGGTGGAGGAAGCCATGTGTCATCCCCACGCCATTCCAAGAGAAAATATAGAGGCCACCTTCAGACAAGCACCAGCCCTCCACATGTCCCAGAGGTCAAAGGAGGCCCGTTTTTTCAAACTAGTTTTCCCACCCTTTTGTACGGACCCGATACAAACTTTGAAGGGGCATATCTTTTGACTCAGGGCTCAAAATATTACAAATCTGACACCGTTGGAAAGATCTCAACTTCATCCATGCCATGGAGATCTAAACTTTAAGTTTGGAGAGGTTAGGTAAAGGAAAATGGAGAAAATGTCTTCAGGGCCATTAATGTGGGATCCATCTAGCCCCAACAACTAGATCAGATTCGATCTGCTCCATCATTTCCTCCTTCTTTGAGGCACCAAACCAGAGATTGATGCAGTCAAGGAAGATTTGGGGGCAGATTTTGTAGGAGACATTAATAGTAGTAGTTGAGCTTCAACCTATTTTTCCCGCTTCTCTCTCTTTCTTTCTTCTCTCTGATTGAGTCTATAAATACAGGGTCGGGACTCATTGTAAAGGGTTGGACATTCTCCCATTTTATAGGCTCCCTTTCTTCTGGCAAAGGAACTCATGGAGTATCAGACCTCCCTTCAGAATTGTAATACGTTTCCTACCTCCTAGCCATTTGTAATGCATTGTATCAATCTGCAGAGCAATAAAACACGTCTGTGATCAATTTTAGATCCTTTCTTGTCTCTTTTTCTTTCATCTGGTCTTTCATTATAGATCTGGTTATCTGTGCTTGGTTATTGTATGCATTTTGTTGGTTTGTGTCCATCAACAAAAAAATGTTCATCATTCCTTTGGTGCATCACCTTATAGCTTAGTTTGATTTCTTGTATTCCTTTTATCCCTACCTCCTTGGTAAAACTTAGATTAGGTTTAGGAATAGGCCCTCTGCAAGTTTTCACGCATGCACCTAAACCCTTAATCTGAGAGAACTTTTCTAATTCTGCAAGGTCCCACACTTTGGGAAAAGCTCAATGTTGTGTAATCACACCAAATTCTGCATTTATAATGGGGTGTAAAACACACCATCATCGATAATGGATTTGAGTTTAATCTTTAAACTATGTCATTCCTTGAAAATATGGGTCTTTCTGTTGTTAATGTTAGCCCTTCATATATTTCTCTTCGTGCATACGATGGCTTTATTCATCCATGCATAGGTCACATTACTTTTCCTATCACCGTCGGGTAAAAAATATTAACACGGTTTTTTTGTTATCGACTTTCCGATTCAAGATAACTATTTACTTGGTAGGCCATGGCTTCATGCCATGCAAGAAATTCCTTCTACGGTACATCGATGTGTCAAATTATTACATGAGGGCATAAAATATACAGTTCCTAGTGATTGTCAACCATTCAAATATTGCAACCATGATCCCAATACTACACTTCCTACTCCAACATCTGCTACCACCAATGAACCACAACCTATGGATACTTTGGCTCATTTTCCACCACTTGAAGGTGTTATTTGCATGTTAGATACTGTCTCATCTGCACCATCACCTCCTCCTACTTCTACTACTACTATGATTCTTTATTGGGGGCCTGTCTAGACATTGGATGTCATTCCATCTCCTTCACCTTCTCATAAACAACCTCCATTAGCACGTCCTCCATTCACATGCACATTTTTCATGCATGAATTTTATTAGGAACACATTCTATTTGATCTTACTTGCTCGGATATTATACGCACACGTGATGGGTTGGCTTGGCTAGGCTTTACATTGATGACATCTTTCCTCCACCTCATGATTTCACCTTCTCATGCACAACCTCCATTAGCATGTCCTCTGCTCACATCCACATTTTTCATGCATGACTTATATTGGGAACACATTCCATTTGATCTTGCTTGCTTAAATACTATATGCACATGTGATGGGTTGGCTCGGATAGGCTTTACAGTTGACAACATCTTTCCTCCACCTCATGATCCTCATTTGTACCATGGATTTGTTTGTATTAGCACTACTTATGGTTTTCGAGATTTAACTAACATGATCTCCTGTTAGTGTCATTATAAACCAGGGTTGTGTCCTAGGTTGTATGCAATGGAGCTTTATGTAACCAATTCCCATTGGGATTTCTATTGGGGGGTGTTGTGTTGGTTACTAATCTACGAAAACCTAATGTAAATCTATGGAATTCATCTATTGTAATGAAAGGAAGTCTAAAAGCTACACTTCTAATTGAAATTGAAATACACACACAATACTAAAACAAATGAAACTACAACTACACAATTGAAGCTAGAACTTAGTAAAAGTAAGATTACATGTTAACTAGACTTTGCATAAAAGGAAACACATATTTTAGATAAAAGTGTTGGTAAGGAAAAAAATACATTCAACCAAAGATTGCATGAAATATACTGAAACAAGGATTGCAGTAAGACTTATCAAAAACCGTATGCATATGTGAACATAAAACAACCTCTTGTCTCCTCAGTCAAGTGGGCCCTTGCTCTCCCTTGGGATAGAGGAATTACCAACAACTTTAGATCTTCAAAATGATGTTTACTTCTATTAATTTAAATAAGTTCCATATCATGTACAACATATGAAGTTGAAAGTTCTGAATACCACAGATGATATATTGCAAAGTATCTCCAAAAATAATAGCTAATCATGTTCTTAGGAAGGTGTCTTAATATAGACACAAACGGTTATAATATTCACCATAATAGGCGGCACTAACATCTTCCACTAATCAATATTAACTAAAACTCATAAATTCCTATGGGACAATTAGAAACAAGTCCCATACTAATAGGTCAACTTGGTGGAAAAAGTCTTCTGCTCCCGTATTCCAACTCCAAACTCGAACTTTGTAATTACATCAACAACAAATGTTCATCATTTCTCTACACACATCATCACATTTTCCTCACAAAGACAATTAGTAGGAAGTTTATACGGTAATCAGTTTTTATGAACAAAAGCAAGGAAAATGCATCAAACTCACTATGATATAACTATACAAAGCATCCCCATGCATTAGAAAATCATATCTAAGTGGAAATTTATTGATCGTAGGAATGATATAAATGAGCCAAATAATGCACTCATCATTTCCCCCTACTTTACCTGTTGCATGTCCCAATGCAACCTATCTACGCCCTGCTCTGTGACCAAGCTACTGAGCCATGTCATATTCTTCAACTGATCAACATATTGCTTCCTCATACCTTTACATCCCTGAGTATTTGAAGTGACCTCACCCAAGTCAGAAGCTCTCATTTGATTATGCAACATTATTTTGCCAAGTGGTAGTAGGACTCAAGAGGAGGGGTGGACGTACTGAAGTCCTACCCATTCATCATTGTATTGCTTACTTGTTTTTTTCTAACGACTGTCTTATAATTGTAATGAGGGCATCACCCCGACGCATACTCCAACTCAAGTTTTGAGGGAAATAACCTCCTGTGTTTCAATGATAAGCTCAAAGTGTCCCATCTCCTATCACAGCCTACCTGGCCATCCCAAAGTGCTGTTGACTATAGGTTTTGAAATCCTCTACACATTTCAATAGGATTTTTGAAGTATTCTCTCTAATACCTGCTTGGTAGTAGAGAGATCTGAAATTTTTCCACAAATCCACATCAGTATGATGTGTAGGATGGATATAGAAACCTATTGTTTGAGCCGTGTGATTGAAAATATCCATTTTCTCACCCCATATGATCTGATTTTGTAACAAGGACTGAAAGGATTTTAATTGAAAATCCCCACAAATAAGTTAATTAAAAAGTCAGGGACATTGGTAACTAACATATTATGGAGGTAAAACTCACAGAGCAAGTTTTGAATTTCAGTGTACTAGACTTGTAAACAAATAAGAAACTATTTCCATCAGGAACTTCATAAGGCACTGACACAACACAACTGAAACAACTTCCAAGAATAAAACTGCTCTCTGAATAAACATGTTGTAAACTGAGGAGGGTTTCCTATAGGATAAGAGCTTAAAAGCCAAAGGATGATACATAGTCCAAAAGAGAGAGCAATTTTTGTTTTTCATCTTGGATAATTTCCATCTCCCCTTTTAACTTCTTATTTTCTTTGTTTAATTCTGCATTTTGAAGAGATATTTGGTGGAAATAATTCAAAATGCTAAGACCTTTATCCTTATGTCACTTTAAGCTACTAACTTCAATTTGTAAAGTAGTTATTTCTCTAACTTTCTCCACTATGTGCATTGGGTAAATTCAGTTTGTAAAGACAAGTTGGTTTCCTCCATACCTTTCAATTGGGCCTTAAGGAGTGTGATTTATTCCAGATAATTGTGAGGATTGGAAGCTTGACATGACCTAGATGATCAATGTCCATTGCAATAGGCACCGGAATGGGATTTTGGGCTTTAGGTATTGAAGTAGCTTCTGGAGCTACGGAGTGAACTTCTGAAGATGTAGGCATGGCTGAAGACTAGGGAAAAGGATGAGTGGCAAGTGAAGATGGTGTCTAGTGATTTGTCAGTGGGAACACCTCATTGTCTCCCTCATTCCCACTTCCCACATAGGGGTAGAAACATCAATGAATCTCTCTCAACCTGGAGCTTCCAATTTTATGCAATACACAAGACCGACATGGTCAGGGCACATAGAAGAAGATGGAGCAGAGGTATTCTTACCCCTAGAACTGGAAGTGGTCAAGATGGACTTACTTGGGCACCTGATTTGTCCACGTGCTCCAGAGTGCCAAGTTCCTCCTTTTTCTTGTGTGCAGGGCGAGAGGCTGGTGCGGGAATGGACCGAGGCATGGAAGATGGCCCTATTTTAACTATTTTGGCTTGGAACCCTCCCCCACAATAATCCTTTTGAGCCTTTGCTTTGGCTTACAAAATACTTGATGTGAGCACAATAAATGAATTAGCCCTGGGTGTTTCAACACCGCTTTTCCCCCTCCAGACTTGTATTTTTGGCCAACTTTTATAACGGCGTCCACCAAGTATTCAGGTAAATTTACCCTAAGGGCTGGGTTGATGCATCCTTTCTTCAAATGAATAAGAATCTTGAGTGCATCACCACCCAACATAGAGGGTTGGCCATCACATATAAAATACTTGTTAACCCATTTGGCTATCTCTCTCCAAATGTCAGGTAGGCTATCCCACTTAACGCCTTTTTGAACACCCTGGGGGTAAGGATAACCTCGGGAATGCCTCACCCTCCTCATGAAATAGAGAGAAAGTATTTGAGGGGAGCATTCATCATTACTTTCAAACCAAAATCTAGCAAGCCGGATAGTTCAGAAACTACTTGGCTGGTAATCTCAACTCATTCCTTCCAACACGTGAACAGTAGCCTCAAAATTTTCCAGGAACTCCTCCACGATACCCTCATCAAAACCTTTGAATTTCTAGATGAATTCAAGCCAACCTAAATCATAAAACACCTATGAAAGCACAACATTCCTAAGTAATGGGTCCAGAGAATCGGCTCAAGATTTCTTCTTTTGTCCCATGCTGAAGGTGAATGAATCCAGATAGTAGAGAAACAAGAACAAGATGTGCTTGAATTCACTATGTGATGGTAGGTAGAATGATATGCTCAATACTCATGAAGCAATGACAGGAAGTAGCTTGGAACTATTAATTTGAATTACACCTGAATCCTTGAATTATGTAAAATCAGAGTGAATTTGGTGGCGTAAAAAGGTGGGCAAGACCAGCCATCCGTGAGAGTTTATGATATGCGAGATGGTGCACATCCCATCATTTGAAACCCAATTGACACTTTCCTTCTTCGTAGAATGTGATGCATATGATGTGTGTGAAAATCATGACTCATTACACCCTTATGCCATGATACCGTAGTATCGGATTTGGAAAGATATCCACAATAAATATATTGAATGTTGCATGATGGATGTAATTATGACAAGTGCACACATGGGGATTACTTTATAAGGAAATATCCATAGTGAGTTAGGATGCACTTACCCATGCCAAGTTCAACATCTGATATCCATAGATTCCCACATCCTACAGTTCGAGATTAAATGTGATTAGTGGTTTCAAATAATGAAGATTTCTACATTTATTGAAAACAAAACAATCTAACTTAAGGGAAGAAGATCAAGCATGACCATCCTCCTTTATTGAAATTAATAGAAACAACTACTCCAGGCTCGAGGGGTGAATAGCCACCTCAACATGCATGTCCTCACTCAACATAATGTCCCTAGTGAAATTTTCCTTGTCAAGAGGTCGTTGGTAAATCCTGAGTTTGTGTCCATTCACAAGAAGAGTCTCGTTTGTCACCATCGATTGGTAATAGCCACACAAAGCCATTATCAAACACTCTTATCGATCTGATAGGGGCCCAACCAACATGTTCATAACTTACCTTTAAATTGTTGATATCTGGAATCAAAGAGTAAGACCAATCCCCTTCATGAAATGTCTTGGATTTGATATGAGCATCGTGTCAAGTCTTCCACTGATATTGAAGAATTTCATCTGTTGTTATGCCTCCATCCACATTTCATCCAATTCATTTAGCTTGCATCACTCATTCATGTTGTGCTTCATCCACATCGATTCCAACTTCTAGTGTTGTTCTCTAGGTGCACAATTCAAATTCAATAGTAATAAAGTGGCTTCTTCCCAAATACCAACTCATAGGGGGAAAACTAGTAGTGGTTTTCTAGGTCATGTTATAGGCCCAGAACTACTTCGAGAAGTTTTGGTACCCAATTCTTTTTGTCAACACTAACCACTTTAGTCAAAATATTCTCAAGTTCTCGATTGGTTACTTCCACCTACCCATTGGACTGGGGGTGATAGGGTGATGATTTCTGGTGCTTGATTCGGTATATTTCAAAAAATCCTCAATCATGTTTGAAACAAATTGAGGACCTTGATCAGATACAATGGCCCTGGGTGCACCAAATCATAGCAATATCCGATTGTACAAAAATCAGCAACAACATCCTCATTGGTAGATGTCAATGCTTGAACTTCAGCCCATTTAGTGACGTAGTTCATGCATACCAAGAGGTATTCTTTCCCAAAGATGGGGGATCAAAAGGTCCAACAAAATCAATTCCCCATTTCTCAAATGGTCCTAAGACCAGTTGAGGATTAAGAGGCATTTCCATTGAAAGTGTGGGCTTCCCCATTCATTGGCATGCATCACACTACCATACATACTTTTTGATCCCCATGGAGGGAAGGCCAATAGTACCCTACTCCAAGGACTTTGTGAATTGTCCATTTTACTAAATAATGTCCGCCTCCTGGCTCATCATGACAAGCTCGCAATATGTCATGTACTTCATCTTCTCGAATGCACCTGCGAAGAACCATATCAGGACAACATTTGAATAAAATTCCATTACACCATTTATACATTGCACTATTTTTAACCAGTCTTTGTTTCTCCTTATGAGTGAAATAGGCAGGAAACTTCCCTATTGTTAAATAATTCACAAGATCGGCGAACCATGGAGTCTTAGTTGATATAGAAACAAATGTTCATTGGGAAATTGATCCTGATCATTTCATCATTACCTAAACATTCAATCTTGAAAGGAAATCAACAACAACGTTAGATTTTCCCGCTTATCAATAATGGTAAGATTGAATTCCTGTAACAAGAGTAACCATCGAATAATCCTACCTCCAACCACTAGATTTATTCATCAAATATCAATGGCAGAGTGGTCAGTGTAAACAAATATTTTATACCCAGTGATGTAATGACAAAATTTATTCAAGGAGTATACCACAGCCAAGAATTCCTTTTCTGTAGTAGTGTAATTTCTTTCCGTAGGAGTCAAGTTCTTGCTAGATAAAGTAAATGGCATACATGTGATCTTCTCATCTTTTTCCCAAGGACAACACCCATGGCTGTATTAGAGGCATCAATGTGGATATGGAAAGGTTTTCCCCAATCAGGGCCTCGTAAGACTGGGGTAGTGGTCAACTTCTCTTTGATAGAATCAAATTCCGCACTGAGGGGACCATTCAAAAATGCAATCTTTTGTTAGCAATGAGAACATAGGTGCAAAATTTTACTAAAATCTTTTATGAACCACCGATAATACCCTGTATGACCAAGGAAACTTTTGATGTCAGTCTGATTAGTTGGTGTAGGTAATTGAGTGATGACTGATATCTTTTTGGGGTCAACCTATATACCTTTGGCAAAACATGGTGACCTAAGACAATTCCTTGATCGACCATCATCAGACATTTTTCATGACTCAGAGATAATTGGTGTTTCTCACATCTACTCAATACTTTCTCAAGGTTATTCAGGATTCATCAAAAGTGGATCCGTGGATAGTGAAGTCATCCATGTAAACTTCAACACAATCATTAGTGAGATCTGCAAAGATGGCCAAGACTGCTCTCTAAAACATGTAGTGGGTGCATTAAAAAGTCCAAAAGGTAAGACTCGATAAGAAAATGTACCCTAGGGGAAAGTAAAGGTAGTTTTATCTTGATCAACAGGGCAATACTAATTTGGTTATACCCACTAAACCCATCCAAGAAAGAAAAATATTTCTTACCAACAAGATTGTCTAGAACCTAGTCAATAAAAGGTAGGGAAAATAATATTTCTTGGTGGCTTTGTTAAGTTCCCTATAGTCAACACATATTCTCCATTTACCATTTTTCTTGGGAACTATAACTAATGGGGAGACCCACTGACTATCAGATATAGGGTAGATGAATCCTACCTTTAGCAATTTTTCTATCTCACCTTTGACTATGTCTCTGAGCATGGGTTAATTCTCCATTGTGGCTGCCTTATAGGTTTGATGTCCTCAGTGTAGATATGGTGAGTACAAATGTTAGGATGAATTCCCTTCATATCAATGTAATCCTAGGAAAAAGTGTGGGAATGTTTCTTCAAAACTTCGAGAACCCTGGCTTCTTGATTGGCCTCTAAATCATTACCAATGGTCAGCTCTTTTCCTATGCCGATAGGCACCTGCTTGGTATCATTTAAAAGAGTGAGCTCTGCATTGGTGATTAAGGAATTCAATGGGAAAACATGGGGTTGAAGCATGTGTAGAATGGGTATATTGTCAAGAGACAAAATCTTGGTCAAAGGACAATAGAAATCAGGGACTAAATATTCTAAATTATAAGCATAGATTTCTTTACAAGACTCATCAGAAGTATTACTTACCAAGGAAATAACATTGGACATGTCTAGAGAAAATGGGTCTATAGTCAGTTCCATTTCCGTAGCTAGAGTGTTGATTTCCATAGTCACAGCCCTCTCACATCAGCCAAGTGTATGTGACTCAACAACTTCCACCATATGGTTTTGCACTGCAATGGTGGCCAAATAAGAAGAACTCAGAGAGTTAGTATCCAAAGAATCTACCCATACATGGTCACAAGCACTCACATAAGGCTGGGCAGGAGGGTATAATGAAATATGTTTGGATTTTTCCCATTTAGAATGGTCATTTTTCCTGACCTACAATCAATATATGTAGCAATAGTGGCTAACCAGGGTCTTCCCAAGATAACTGGATATCCCAATTTCTGAGCTTTAGGCTGTAAGACCATAAAATCTATAGGATACTCCCAGGATTCAATGGTGACCATTATATCCTCGATCACACCATCTGGTACAACAATGGATTGATCTACTAGTTGAAGAACAATATTGGTAGGTTGTAGTCCTATTAAGGACAACAGATTAAACATTTATGTTGTGATGACATTAATGGCAGCACCAAGATCCACCAAAACATTAGATATTGACTGATTGTTTATACAAATAGTAATAACTGGACTCTCAGATCCCCATATTTTGGTGAAATAAGGTTGCCAGCTACTAAATCAGCCAAATTTCCTTCCACCCTAATAGTTTTTGGGTATTTCTTTTTCCTCCCTGGTGTTTTTATACACTCATTTCTAATGGTTTGGTTTAATTCAGGAATGTCCCTTATTGCTCACAGAAGTGGGACCTCAATGTGCACTTTTTCAATTCTTGTACTAGCATTGTGTCATCTACAGTTTGAGTGTCTTGTAACCACTCAGGAAAGGAGCTTGATGGGTATTCTGGTTAAGTTCTTTGACTATTCTGAGTGTTTTGTGTCTATGGAGAAGGTGCAGGTCCTATATTGTCCTCAAGTGTCTCTTCTTTATCAGTGTCTATAGGAATTTCCATGTGATAAAAATAGGAGGATTCAATGTTTTTCTAGACCTCAATCACAAATTACCAATAGTATTAACTTGCATTGTGTTACTTGGTCCTGCTTCATCAATTGAAGTTGTCTGACTGATTTTTAGGATTTTCTACCGGCTGGGATGGAAGTTGTGTTTGTGTTTTTTGTCCTTGTTGTTGATAGGCTTTTGGGGGGGCCATTAAAGCTTGTTGTGGTTGCTGGAATCTTCGTTGTTGATTAATGTTTTGTGGTGGTGTCCATGGCTGGTTTTGGTTAGGATTCTATTGAGAACCCCATTGTTGGTTGTGCCATGGACTTGCTGGGGTTGGTGGTGTCCAACCTTGGCTGAGTGTAGGGATTCATCCAAGGTGGTGGATGTGGATAAGTCATCCAATTTGATGTTGTCCACTCAAGTTGTCCCCAAGTAGGCTGAGGGGCCTGATTGGGCCATGACATCCTCCAGGGGTTCTGAGTAGGTCGAGGTGGAAATCCAGCCTATTATTTGGCCTTTGAACAAATTTAACTCTGCGTCAACTTGAGAGACAACATTCAAGCCTCCTTTCAACTATGGTAAGAAGGTGCAATGCTTAGTGTCATGGTCAACCACTTCACAGATTAAACACATGTCTATGACATCCAAAGGACATTCTCTCAGGGGGTGTCTCTTCCTACACTTAGGGCAATATATGTCCAGAGGTTCTTTGGCAGGATTGGTTTTGGCCTTGAGTCCATCTATGGTTGATGTTAACTAAAAAAAATGTTTGTTTTCATGTTAGCCATTTCCTCCAAAAGTTCAGAGGTACCCAGAGTAAGTTTGGATGTCTTTTTTTTTCTTATACCCCCTCGTGTTCTGGAGTAACTTCTACATAGCTCAATGATTTGTTCCAAGGTAAGTTTATGCACATCTCCTCCTCCCATGAGATGGAGGGAATCCTTAGTTTCCTCATCAAGTCCTTTAAGAAAAAATGTTTTAGTAATGTTTGCATGTAACTCATAACCACTTCATCGGTGGAGAAAGAGAAATCTATCCAGATAATCCTCTAGATTTTCATCTTCTTTTTCCGTATATCTGGAAGAACTCTTCTTTTCTATCCCTTCCCCTAGTAGTCTTGATATTTATCCAAAAAGGCTATCTCCATGGCTTCCCAAGAATTAATGGAGTTAGAGGTCAACCCCATGAACCATCTCATAGTAGAATCTTTGAGAGTGGAAGGAAACAATTTGAGTTTTTGATTATCCATTCTATAGTCATATGTCTGGCACAAAACTTTGAATTCAAACAAGAACTGATCAGGGTCTTCCATAGACATGCCTCGAAAGATAGGGAGGATGGATGGTGAGATATTTTTCATGGGTGCATCCTCATCCTCATCCAAGACAATGGGGTAAGTAAAGGTCCGACCCAAGGGGCGGTCTCCATTATTCCCATGGTCCCCATTTCTGAGTGTTGGCCGGGGGATACAAAAGGTCTCAAAATGATTCTAGGTGTTGTATTGAGGCAATGTCACTCACGGTGTCTTCTACGTGTAAATTGTCCAGAGAGATTTGTTGAATGTTGTGTGTTATAAATCTCCCTTGATCATCCCATGGCCTATGCATCAAAGGTGGTTATTGAAACAAGGCCCAAGACATCTACTAGTTGCATATATGAACTCCATTAACACCCATAACATGTGAAGTGAAAGAATGACATAGTAGTGTGCTTATGGTGTCCCCAAAAACGGCCAAAAATGATGGGTCGTTGTATTCTCCAATCATTTAACTAACATGATCTCATGTTAGTGTCATTATAAACTAGGGTCAGTGTCCTAGGTCTGTATGCAATGGAGCTTTATGTAACTAGTTCATTGGGATTTCTATTTGGGGGTGTTGTGTTGGTTACTAATCTATGGAAACCTAATGTAAATCTATGGAATTCATCTATTGTAATGAAAGGAAGTCTAAAAAGTCTACACTTCTAATTGAAATTGAAATACACACACAATACTCAAACAAATGAAATCTGCAACTGCACAATTGAAGCTAGAACTTAGTAAAAGTAAGATTGCATGTTAACTAGACTTTGCATAAAAGGAAACACATATTCCAGATAAAAGTGTTGGTAAGGAAAACAAATACATTCAACCAAAGATTGCATGAAATATACTAAAACAAGGATTGCAGTAAGACTTATCAGAAAACCGTATGCATATGTGAACATAAAACAACCTCTTGTCTCCTCGGTCGAGTGGGCCCTTGCTCTCCCTTGGGACAGAGGAATTACCAACAACTTTAGATCTTCAAAATGACATTTACTTCTATTAATTTAAATAAGTTCCATATCGTGTACAACATATGAAGTTGAAAGTTTCTGAATACCACAGATGATATATTGCAAAGTATCTCCAAAAATAATAACTAATCATGTTCTTAGGAAGGTGTCTTAATATAGACACAAACGGTTACAATATTCACCATAATAGGTGGCACTAACATCTTCCACTAATCAATATTAACTAAAACTCATAAATTCCTATGGGATAGTTAGAAACAAGTCCCATACTAATAGGTCGACTGGTGGAAAAGTCTTCTGCTCCCGTATTCCAGCTCCAAACTTAGACTTCGTAATTACATCAGCAACAAATGTTCATCATTTCTCTACACACATCATCACATTTTCCTCACAAAGATAGTTAGTAGGAAGTTTATACGGTAATCAGTTTTATATGAACAAAAGCAAGGAAAATGCATCAAACTCACTATGATATAACTATAACTATACAAAAGCATCCCCATGCATTAGCAAATCATATCTAAGTGGCAAATTTACTCATATCATCGTAGGAATGATATAAATGAGCCAAATAATCTACTCTTCATGCACATTCAACTTAACATACAACACACTCAACATATCCACAACATGCTACACTATCAAAATATTCACAACATACAACACAATCAAAAATTCACAACATACTTGCACAAATGACACATTCATGACACCTTTTTCTCATGCACAAACAACAAAACACACCGCACATTTGACATATCTCTCACACAAATCAACACAACACACTACCCTATGACACACTTTAGTTCCATGGTCCATACTCAATTGTTGAGGGTCTACAAATCAAATGGACCTCACCACACTCACTCACACACTCTATACGCTCTATGCTTTGACAATCACATCTTTCTCACACCCCTATTCAAAGAATTTCCCGATGACACTCTTACTCTATGGTTCATTCTTAATCATTGAGGGGGCATGTATAAATGAGCCTCATCTCATACATACACATCCACTCGGGGTACCCTAATCCTATCATTCACTCTACATTCCATTTCATCTAGTCCACACAACATTAAACTATAACCATGATTAACACCTTGATTCAATCAATAACCTCCATTATATTAAATGTAGTAATACACAAAAGCTTCTTACAATAATGGCATCATATGCTCATGCGCATATAGATCTGATAGTATAATCTCACAGTAATCCAGTCCTTACATATATTCACACACACCTATACTACGTAGTTCATTACATATTTATAAGGGTGGGGACTTTCCCTTCACCACTTATCTAATCCCAAAATAGGTCGCATGCTATTATTAGCCACGCGTCGTTACAATAATAGCCACACATGCAAGTGCGCTAACAATAGACTTCTTCTAGTTAACTATCAGTAGTAAATCTATTCTCAACTTGTACTCATGCAAAGCACTTCATAGCCGATCCTCCAAAAATAGCCAATGTGTGTCGCGTAAGTTTCCAACTAGTTTGTGTGTTCCACACACCATCTTCCAAAAATAGATCTTCATCGTGAAAATGGCTAAGTCCCAAATCTATCTCTATCCTCAACATGTGATTCCTTTCCGATCCTCCCACACTTTGAATGCGCTCTACTCTTTCTACGCAAACCTTCTATATGTTTCTTCACTAAGTGCCATATTTTAATTGATCAACATTACCCCACACTAATTGCATTTCACCCCGAAATGGTTGTCTCCAAAACAAATCAAAGAATATGAATAAAGAATAGAAATAATTTTGATGAATAAAAGAATGTCTTTACCTTGTAGTATCTTCTTCTTCAACCTGAAGAATCAATTCTGGATATTCTTCTTTTATTTCCACCTCTAAAGTCTTCCAATCATTGAGCGTGCCTCTACCTTTTCTAGGATATCCACTACAATTGACTCTAACTCATCTTTTGCAATCTCTCCTTTCTCATTCTATAAGACCAACACAATGTTGGACATGGCAGTCATTCTTCCTTCTAATAAGTCCATCTTTTGTGCAATGAGTTTCCCAAGCTCATCTAACCTTTCCTTGTGTGGTTCTTGTGTTGTTGTAAGGGCCTCACACTTCTTCTTGACAAGTGCTAATCATTCTGCGTGGCCCAAGGTCTCATCTTTCATGGCCTTCAGACTTCATTGTCTTCCAAAATGGTCCTAGTTCTTATAACGGCTTCTGGGGTGTATAATATTCAACGCTTGATCTGCTTTCTTCAGTTCCTCCTGCAAGCTTTGAAGCAACCCCTCATATGATGCAATCTTTCTCATCACTCAAAGCCTTTTCCCACTCTCTTCCTGTGTTGGATCCTTTGGTTTTGGCATGCATGCAGAGGTTCATCTTCAAGTACCAAGTCCACCAAGGTTTGTTACATAATGCATTGCTGAAGGAAATGTTTTGGGTACCTTTGGCTCTAAGTGTGGCTTTGCTTTCATGATATTGTCCCCAACTTCCTCTGTCATGCTGATGAAAACAACATTCTTCTTCTGTGCCAAGTCTTTTTCTTGCTTTAGGTGCACTATTTCTACATCCTTAGTTTTGATCTCTTCTCTTAGCCCTAATTGTTGCAGCCTTATCCATATTTTTTCATGTCACCTCTGTTGAGACTTTCACCAAAGCATTGCTCACTTGTTCATCTGACATAACAATAGGCTTTATTGTTATGTGTCTGGCCTGAGGTGTCTTCTTCAACCTCCTTGATACACATGACTCTTCACATACATCAAAGTCTGGTTCATCCATGTGTGTGTGCATCGACCATGATAGTTGCTTCCTTGTGCGCATGGTTGCCATATCTTCATCCATCAACTCCCACCCATACAACTCCTTTTGTGTCATTGTGCTTTGAAAATGGGCACAAAATTTTACTGTGTCCTCAACATAGCCCATGACTGGTGGAACATATTCTCCACTTGTTCTCTTCGATCTTGGCCCTTAGAACTTGGGCTTCAAGATTTGGAGCTTGTTTTGCCATACCCTGAGTAGTCTTGGTCATTGTCTCATCTGCCTCCTTTTCCCTCTTCTCCATCCTTCATTTCTTCATCCTTTTGGTTCTTCCACATTCTCTGGAGGTGTAGGGGAATTGGGCACGCTTTCCTCAGACTCTTCCACCTCCTCATTCAGCTTCAACTTCCTTCTTCTCTTCTCATTTGTCTCCTTCTATGGAGAGAGTTGAGGTGATCTACGCACACTGATTGTGGAGTAGCACCTTGGGTCCTTGTTCTCCTAATACTCTTTTGAAGTGACACTCTCCTTACTACATCATCCAGTCCTCATCATTCTCCTTCCTGCCCCTGAGGTGGCATAGATGCATACTTTAGCTTCTTCCCTATTTGGAGGTTTTCTCCTAGCCTCTGTGCTCCAAACCACCACTATCTTCATGCTCCTCTTCTTCATCATCTACTTGTATTGTCTCTGTGGGCTTAGGTGCACTGGAACATTCTCCATTGTATGCTTACCTTTTGGCGGCCCTGGGAGCGCAAACTCATTCTCCACATACTTAGTGTTCTCCAGCTTGGGCTTGAGTTGAAGGTACACAAGCACTTACTCTGTGTCCCCAACTACCAAGCTTACAGGCTTCATGCTTATAATATCTGAGATAAGCCTCTCAATGTAGGCATTCCACCCTGGATATACATATTTCTTTCTCAGAGTGTGGTAGTCGCAATCTACCTTGTCTGCATTGAAGGTTAGGTGGCATGCATCTGAAAACCAGTGAACTGATGCCTGAAATATCTTGTGTGAAGGCATATGGTAATTTTTCACCATGGGCTCCAAGCCCCATCCTTCATCAAAAATCATGCGATGCAAAAATGTTGGTAGACTACAAATTGTATACTGCCTTACCCACCACCGAAGGTAACTCCTTGGGTATGCGCCACTCTTCTTCAAACGCTTGCATGAGTCTATCATACCACTTTCTCCACCTCTACTTGAATGGTCCACTCATTGATCCTTCACACAAGTATTTTTGAAATCTTTCCACCAGAGATTTGTGTTCCATGGGGTACTCCCAAATCTTCTCCTTTGGCCCATCGGGCACTCCAATCTCCATAAACACCAAAGACAATAAAATAGTGCCAAAACTTATTCTATCACCTGTCTCACTTCTTCAATGATTGTATTTTCTATGTGATCCATGATATTGTAGACCACTCCTTGAGACATCTTCTTTGCAATGTGCAACCACATTGTGTTTACCTGCGACCACCTTTCTTGGTCATTCAACTTTGTTACAAGATGTGCAACTTTCTTGCACTACTGGGTACTTCTTCAATTTGTCAATGTCCATGCCACATGGACCTTTGGTATACCCCAAATCTCCTTCCTTGTCTCTAGGATTGTGGCCTTATCAGTTAAATCACTCTCCAGATCCACTCCTGAGGCCCTTAGTCCTGTCACTATTGAAATCAAGGCAGCTGTGATTCTAACCCTCCGTCTGAAAAGTAGAAGAAGTCCTCATGGACTCTACTCATCAACCATCGATACAATGGTTCATACTTCCCAAAGTATGGCAGCTCATATAACTGGTAGACTCCAATCTACTTTAGTAACTTCTCACCAGCGTCATCGTACACTGGCATATCTTTTGTTGTGTGCTTGTTCATTTTTGTGCTCAACAACGCATCAAGATCCTTCTTATTATCTGATGTATGATGGTTGTAATCACTTGATTTTACATTGACGGATGTGGGAATCCCATTCTTGTCCCATGATCAACCCTCTGGATATTGCATTTCTGAGAAATTACTCTCGGGAGTAATTTCTTCTTCCACTTCAACCTTCTTCTTCCCTTTTACTCTACTATGGGGTGCTTTCTTCGGTGCCATCTAAAAATCTCTCTTTTCTACCCTCTGTAATCAAGCAAGTTGAAACCCTAGTTCAAATCTCCATGCCCTAGTGGAAATCACGTGCCCTAGCTCATTTGTAACATGTCTACTCTTCACTCAAACCCTTCACCTATGGGAACACAAGCTTCTCCTACGCACAAACCTTCTCTCCATGTCTGGTTTCACACTCTTCGCACCTCAACATGATTTCTCGCTCATTTTCACTTAGCTCTTTTCAAATTCTCTCAATTGCAATGGTAAAAATGAACTCGCATCCCATCCTTATATAGATTTTCAAAAATTTAGTGCATTTATTGCTCCTCCACCTACCAACAATCCTCTCATTAATCGACCATTTTCATTCCTTCCACGTGGTACATCTTCGCTGCCCAAGCTATAACCTTCTAGCATGCCTTCCTACCTTCTAGCCATGACTTCTCTTCAACGTGCCTCCATGCACCCGAGTACCTCACCACTTTGCACCTTCCCTTGGTAGTTCCCATGGCCTCTACTTACCTCACATTATACTTGTTTCTTCATTCATCTCCATCTATGGTCCTCATTTCTAGAAGCAATTTTTTTCAATTCTCCATCTTGAATAACACCCATAGTAGTTAGTTCCTTTCATGTGTACTTATTTTCATCATTCCCGATTAACACCCGTAGTAATTAGTTCCTTTCATGTACTTATTTTCACCAGATATCAATAACCTACCCCACACTAAGGGTATGTGTAGTCCTCTACATAAAAATTCTCCAAATAGTAATTAGCTTCTACGTGTAAACGCGCTTATTACACAAACACACCAACTAAATTGACAAAGCATAACAAAAAGAAGGAAACACATTAAGGAAATGTAGAATTGAAAACCTAATCTAAATGGCAACACTTGCCTTATTACAAACACCAAGAAGACTTATTTATAGTAGGGCTTCAGCCTACTCCCATTGAAGTATCCGGTAATCCGTATTCCATCAAGCGCCTTTAATTGACAAGCACATATTTCAAGTATGTGAGTGATAACATATGGCCCCAACCAATGTACTTTGAGTTTACCTGATGGCACAAAAATTTAGAATCATAAAGGAGCACCATCTGTCCTATCTCAAGCTTTTTATCCTTGATGTGCCTGTCATGCCATGCTTTCTACCTAGCCTTTTCTTTTTTTGACTCCAACGTGTTATTTCTCATCGCTCATCCAACTTGATTAACTTTGCAATCCATTCTTCTAATGCTTGCTCATCAGCTAGACCTCCAACGCACATGCAAATACACAAAGATGGTAACATGAATTCCATAGGAAGAACTACTTCACAAAACACTAACTGAAATGGTGTGGCTTTGTTCAACCTTTTATATGTTGTTGATATGCCCAAAGTACTGCAGATACTTTATCATCCCAATCCTTTCTTCCAACATCACATATTTTTGTCAATGTCTGGCTCAAAATTTTGTTGAAAGCCTCAGCAATCCCATTTTCCTGAGGATGATATGGTGTAGTCTTATGGTGTGCAATCATGAATTCATCCAATAAAATTCTGATTGTCTCATTCAGAAAATGTGTGCCCCTATCACTGGTCAAACTTAAAGGACATCCATATCATGTAATAATTTTCCCATAGAAACCTAGCTATTGTAGCCATTGTGTAATCCTTTGTAGGTGTTACTTCCCCACCTTGTCAGATAATATGTGTAAGTTATGATATAGCATGATCCATCCATTTATGCGTGCAATGGTGAAATAGGACCCACAAAATCTATAGCCCATTTCTCAAATGGCTCTACACTAGTAATAGGTCTCAGGGCATTTCATCTCATTGACCTAGTTTTCCAAGACATTGACAATGATCACAAGCCTTACAAAATTCCTTACAATCTTTATACAGGGTCTCCCACCATAATCCAACGAGTAGAAAGATCTTGCGCGTAGTGGCATCACCTACGTATAGTGGCCACCTGCAATACCACCATGAGCTTCCTCCATGATATCTATGTGCTCATGTTCCAATACACAATGATGCAATACTTCATCCCGGCCTAACTTGTACAGTCACCGCTAATTAACATATAGGGTGTCATGCGTATAGCAAGTTTGTTTCTTCTCCAAGGATTTCATTCCTTCTAGTGCCATGCCTATTCATAGAAAGACAACAATGTCCTCTAATTCCGATGGTGTGCTATTATAACCTATATAACTGTGCATCTGGCATGGTATCTTCAATGGCATGTGCTTCTTCTCTTGATTGTATTCTGATAAATGGTCTGGTCCAAAATTACTTTTCCTTGGTTTTACCACAACTATGAAATCAAATTCTTGAAATAAGAGTACCCATCTACATATGCACCCTTGTAAAATGGGCTTGTTTACCAAATACTTCAATGCCATGTGATCTATATAAAAGACAAATGGTGTAGCTAAAGTAGTACTGTCGAATTTATGTAGCACATAGATCATTGACAAAGCTTCACGCTGCTCTGTAGTTGTGTAGTTTTGTTCTACAGAGTCAACTTTCTACTAGCAAAAATAGATAGGATGATCTATAATACCTTCTCTAGGCTGAGCCAACACCACCAATGGTCATGCCAGAGGCATCCACATGTACATGAAATGGTTGGTCCCACGAAGGAAAATGCAGAATAGGCATTGTAGTAAGTTTCTCCTTTAATGTCTCGAATGCGCGTTGTTGTGGTTCTCCCCAAAAGAGAACATACCTTTCCTTTTAGTAACTCCTCCAAAGGTGTGGAAAATCTTGGCATATCCTTTAATAAACTTCCTGTAATATCCTATATGACCCAAAAATCCATGCACCTCACTCTGACTGGTAGGCTCTTTTAGGCCTATAATGACTGCAACCTTAGCTGGATCAACCAACAAACCTTCCTTATAGATTATGTGTCCTAACAATATCCCAAATGGTGTAGCAAATATGCACTTCTTGATGTTCAAAGAGATACTCAACTGTCTACATCTTTCAAACATTAAGCGTAGATTGTCACAATGATCCTTAACTAATCCATACACCATCCAATCATCCAAATAAACCTGTAAGAAGTTGTGAATAAACTCCTTGAATGCTTGAACAACTATGCACAAAATACAACAGGCATTTTTTTCAAACCAAAAGGCATCACAATATAGGTGAAGCTACCCCATTCAATAGTAAAGTAGTCTTTTCCTGATCCTCCCAGGCAATCCTAACCTGAATGATACCTAAAGAACCCATCTCAAATGAATATATTTCACACCTCGCATGCCTTCTAGTATTTCCTCAGTGAATGGCATAGGAAAGGGATCAGTCACACATGCAATTTCAGCTCCCGTAGTCCACACAGATCCTAATCCGACCATCCTTCTTGATACTGATCACCATTGGACTAACCCATTCTGACTCATCGAGGGGCTTGATGATTCCAAACTTCAACATTTTGTCAATCTCTTCTTTGACCTTTTCACACAAGTTGGGGTTCATCCTATAGGGTCTCTTTCTAACTGGGCACACCCTCTTTAAGATTTATCTTCATCTCCCCTAATGATTCATGCACGCCTTTAAGTTCATGGTACCCTCGAGGGAATAAGTCCTGATAATCCCGTAACTCTCTATGATTTTTTCCACTTTAGAGTCTGACCAATAGTCTCCAATTATGGCTTCCTTAGGCTCAACATCTGATCCAATATTCACCTTCTTTTTCTTCATAGGTTCATGATAGGTAGGCACGCGTGGTCTTATCTGCACTATCCAACACCTCACGCCTACCTATTGAATGGTTTATATCTAGATTTCTACTTCTTCATCATCCACTAAGTAGACCATTTTTCCTTTTTCTTTCTCAAGGAAAGTGCATTGAAGTAGTGTGGCATCAGCCTCTTGTCTCTTCAACAAAACACGCTCCTGAGTTTCCTTCATCCAATAACTCCTAAAGGAGTTCTTCATCCTTGGCACTATCTCCCATAGTTAAGCACTTTATGACTTTTAATGCTTCTTCCACCGGAGGCTTGGTAGAGAAGAAGTCAAACGTCTGGCCATTCCTATAATTAAATCCTACCAATTTCCAATCTCTCTGAAGTTCTACATATACATACCAAGCACACGCACAACCTCAGTAAAGTGGAATAAAACTTGTGCACCCAGAGTGAAGGTGGTAAAGCTTCCTTACCCCTCTCTATCTAGAGTCTCTCACACTTCTAAACATGGTGTTGAATAGGTTGATTACCATGATAAGTATAGATTTGAGTAGGTGCATTGCTCTTAAAACCTAGTGGCAAGAGCAATCCTAATTTCATTCCATCCTACAAGATTATCCTCAGGACCACCCACCAACAGTACCATTTGTCCCACGTAGTGTATATGCTAGCATATTTCTTCTTTCCAATGGGTCTATCCACTATTCCTCCATGGCACACAGGAACACCATAGGATCTCCTTCTCCAAGTGTAACAAGGTACCAGTTATTACCTATTCTCCTGACATAACACGGTTTTCTACCCTTAGAAAATATGCTCTTTACTTCGCACCCTACCAACTCATAAGTGCTATGAGCCCAATTATCACAAGCAACACTTGTAGTATCACTGATAGATTATGCATCCTCCCACTTGAATTATTCCTTCTTTAGATGGCTCAAGTATCTCTGGATCCCGGATGGCACGCATACATAAATCCTATTTAGGTCTTCTTCACTCAAGGGCTCAACATAGGGCACAAATTTTCCATCTGTTAAAGGGATAATAACTCTTTCCTCCTTGTTTTCAAAATTATATAACCCTTGTTGAACCAAAGATCAACATTATTTGCATAGCACCAAGGATGCCCCAATAGAGCTGGGAAGCTATCTGACTCTGCTAATGCTAAAACCTCAAAATCTCCAATGAACTTGGCTCCTTGTATGGTAATGGATGCATCTTTTAAAACTCCGATGGGAGTGGCCTTAGTCCGATTAGCCATGAACAATACATTAGAGGATGGCTACAATGGGGTCTCCCCATTTGTTCCCATGCATCTAAGGTAAGAACATTGACTTCCGCACTAGTATCAATCAATATATTACTCAATAGCCACCCATCCACAACAACATTCAAAGTTATTTCCTTGTCATAATCTAGGCTATGAGGGGAAGATTTACATGCAGGATCTACCATCCAGTCTCAAAACTTACGCATGGAGTATTTCCTTTTAACCAATTCCCCAATAATGGAATGATATTCTCTTGGTGCACAAAATTTGCACACTTCTCTCAAGTCATCTATATCAGTTTGGACCATCTCTGATGCTTTCTTTTGCTCCATCTTCCATGATTGCTCCTTTAAATATTGTATTTCACCCTGAAGATTCCTGAGTACCTCCATGGTTTCTTGGTAAACCTCCTTCTGATGGGCAGGATCTGGTATCGTGCATGTAGAACCTCCTCCTTAGTGATGGTAGGCTTCGCTGCAATGCTTCTTTATGCACACACGCTTTAGCATGGGTCATGATCTTTACCTACAATGCCTCAGATTCTCGGTTCCAACTTGGGCATCCATTGATTCTCCACAAGTGTGTTGTATCCTAACCATCCATGTGCCTTTGTTTTCCTATTTATGTTGCTTGCTAAGATGCTCATATAAGTCTGGGCACTCCTCATAACTATGATTCTTTCCACAGAAAGAACATGTAATATTCTGAGGACATTCACGCCTATAGTGGTCAAGAGATCCACATGTATAACATGTTCCATGAGGGAACTCACTTCTTCCACCACCATGGCCTCGTCCTCCAAATCCACCATGGTATCCTCAACTCTATGCCACGACTTCTTCAAAATGCCCTTCATTCTATCATAGTGCACTTGATTGTGATCCCGATCCTGATGCTCATTTCTTTCCTTTAGAGTTATCTGAAAACTCATGTCTGTCATACACCAATATCTATAACATCATGGATCTGACCAATCAGCCGGCAGTCTTCCGTGTCATGAGTCATGGACCTACAAATTTTGTAGTAGCATGAAACGTTCTTCCTTATCGCATGTATTGTAGTAATGGGCAACGGCTAACATCATGGTTTAGATGGCATATCTCATAATCCAAAAGTAAAGAGTGCACTCGATCTACATGGGGGAAACTATCCTTTGTGTGACCTTCCACTTCACAATTTGTGCACCAAATCCCTATGCACATCTCATGTGTTGAATTTTCCGATAGTTTCTCCAACTTCTTTTCCATAGCTGCGATCTATGTGCTTCTAAAAATGGGCTCACCCCAATGTCTATACTTCCAACTACCTCAACACGTAAGGTGCTTCAAGTGCTTCACATGGATCAATGTATGTTTTATGTGATAACACCTCCTAAAAGGTGTAATCAGGCCTCCAACAAACCATTGTGCATGTTGGCTTGCATGAATATCATAAGAAAGCTTAGATAACAACGTTTTAAAATGGGCATCATACTCTCTGACACTCTCAGTAGTGCCTTGCTTGATATCTTTGAGCACACTTATACTCTTCTTACTCAACTCAAGGATATGAAACTCTTTAAGGAACACATCTTTTAAAGTGGATAGTCTACGCAAGTCTGATCAGGGTCAAACTTTCTATACTACTATGTGTGCATGTGCCCTTGTAATGTAGTAGAAAATTGACTTTCCCTATGCTCAGAAGTCATGATCCCTTTTGTGCCACAATATTTCACACATGTGTACATGTTCAACAACATCTTCTATGCCCCTATACTCTGGGAGATGAAGAGACATCTCCATGTAAATATTCTAGGGTTGGTGTGGACCTTGCCCACCTGATCCAGAACCTCCTATGTTTCCTCTACCTCCAGAACCACCAGATCCACCAGAGCTAGAGCCACCTATACCTCCTGATCCCAAACTTGTAGCTGGGGTTAGACTAGAAGATGTACTTCCCTGTCCCAATAGTAGTACTAAACTATACCCCAACAATCTATGAAGTGTTACTACTCCCAGAAGATAGTCCAAAAATCTGCACGCCTAAATTCTATGTAGATGATACACCCAAAAAGGTACTCCCATATAACAATGAAAGTCCATTTGTGCTGCCATCATTGTGCCTCTTATAAGACTCGCTCTTACTCTCCCACTACTTGAATTAGCTTTGATTTTTTTTTTATACTAGATGCTGGAAAACCAAGCACAAGGGAAAGGTTGCCAGGTGGATTCAGATGCGCGCCCATGGCCCAGGTCATCTCTGTTGGCATGCTTCTACATGAGGCCGAGGAGGGTTCCTTGTCATGCTTTCCCAAATGGGGGAGTTCCTGATGCTCGGGTTCCACGTCTTCTATGTGAACTTCAACTCCTTCCCAAACTATCTTTCTCCACAATGCCATTTTCTCTACAACCTCCCACTGCTTCTCTACCACCCTCTCACATGCCTCATTATACTTAAGCCACCTTTCTTCTCTCTACTCCTCTCTACCGCTAGGTCTACCATCTTTCACCAAGCCTTTCTCTCCCCCCACGCATGGTGGGGTTTAGTTAGCCATCATTTTCTCCAAGTTCAAAGTTACCATCAGGATCTTGATCGCTAGTGGAATGCCTTGTAGGTAAGTTCCCCTGGATATCATAAAAATTGGAATTTAGCTACCTCTGGGCACGAATAAGTGGAAATTGAGTACTCCAAGATATAACTGTTCAAAACACCATGAAACCATGTATCCACAACGCGAGTCCAAATCATATCAACATCATAAAGGGCCTGAAATTCTTCCTACATCTAGAACAAGTGTGTGATACCTCCAATTCCATTTAGATGCATAAGTAACCAGCCACTCATATAATTCTACTAGAAAATAGCAAAGAAGCTCTCATACAAAAATTGTCATACAAATTATGTTCCACCCACGTGCGTGTGTTAAACTCAGATCCAATGTTGAACCTCCATGCATATTCTTCTTCTTCTAAGTCATGTATCCATTCCTCAACACTTGCTAGGGTCAACCGGTATGTCTTCATCATGAACCATCCTAAAAACAACTAAAAAGAGGTCCCAAAATGGAACCAATGATGCAACCTAGAATTCACCAATAAAAGCCCAGTGCATTGACACATCACTCAACCTAGACTGAGCACTCACCCAAGCACGCAAAGGTACCAGGCCCTCTTTAGGGTTGTTGTTGTAGGATGTTAGCATGATGAAGACTTAAAGCATTCAGATCCATGACTAATACATCATTCTACAATGCATGTTCAGATCTAGATCTTAAAGTATCATAAATCAAACAATAATCATAGAAAATCACTCATGTAATAATAAACTATAACCATGATTAACACCTTGATTCAGTCAATATCCTCCATTATATTAAATGCAATAATACACAGAAGCTTCTTACAATAATGGCATCATATGCTCATGTGCATATAGATATGATAGTATACTCTCACAGTAATCCAATCCTTACATACTATTCACACACACCTATACTACGCAGCTCATTACATACTTATAAGGGTGGGGACTTTCCCTTCACCACTTATCCAATCCCAAAATAGGTCACATGTTATTATTAGCCACATGTGCCATTACAATAATAGCCACACATGCAAGTGCACTAACAATAGACTTCTTCTAGTTAATCAGTAAGTAGTAAATCTATTCTCAGCCTATACTCATGCAAAGCGCTTTGTAGCCGATCCTCCAAAAATAGCCAATGCATGTCGCACAAGTTTCTAACCGGTTTGTGTGTTCCGCACGCCATCTTCCAAAAATATATCTTCATCGTGAAAACAACTAAGTCCCGAATTTGTCTCTATCCTCAACGACGTGATTCCTTTATGATCCTCCCGTGCTTTTGAATGCGCTCTCGCTTCCTACGCAAACCTTCGTATGTTCTTCGATAAGTGTCATATTTTAACCGATCAACATATCTTCCTAATGTGCTAACGAGTGCTTCATGTACATCATTTTTCTTGTAGTTCTATTAATGCGAAGCATCCTTAGCGATGTTTGGTAGAGATCCAATAGGTCTAAATAAGCCTTCTCAAGGCATTCATAGCATGTATTAGGATATTCATACTTTCCCTCCAAAAGGTTGATGTTTGAATATTTGAAATTGTGATGTAAGAACTCTTGTGTAAGAGTAAAAGGTTAATATTGGGTGTCTTAGGTAAGTATGAGTTGTCTTATCTCCACCAACTATGTAGAAGGAGAATTGAAAGAGTCTAAGATATTGTGTATCAATATTTAGTTGTCCAAGGTCATAGTTGACCAACAAACTCCTTAAATTTTGCATGTGTAGTTGAGAATCTTACCCATTTTTGGAGTTCTAGATCTTGATAAGGAGCATAATAACTAAGTCAAGCTATTATCAAGGTGGAAAAAGGTCGAATTCTCATCAAGGGAGACATAAAAGTGTATAATTTATAAGTAGGAGTTGGTATGTTGAGTAGGAGTGTAAGAATTACATGTTGCATGATTATTTTAGCTATGAATGAGACTGATTTATATTTTCTGAGCTCAAAAGATCTTAAATTCCTCCTTCAGTGCATATGTTACAGTGATTCATGATGTAAAGGTGTGTGATTTATAAGCTAACAAGTCTGTTTTGACATGTTTTATAAGACTGTGCATATGCTCTTGAGAGGGAAGTGATAAAAAAACCCTCACTTTATCAAAAATTCCTCCAAACCCTCAATTGTTACCTCGAAAAGGAGAAGAGAGCAATAAAAATGGGTACAAATCTATTAGAGTTCATGATAGTGGGCTATAAGGGTTTTATACACATTATTCTAGTCTCGGGCTAGATTTAGGGTAGGGAATAACTATTTTTCTAACTGATAGAATTCAATGAAACTTTTTAATAATCTTTGCTCGAGCCTAGAGAGCATGACCAAGAAGTTGCACAGAAAACGAACAAGTGTAGAAGAATATCCACTTGATAGAAATTTTGAGTAATCTAGAGAAATTACAATGAACATATTTAATAGGGAATCAATGCAAATTATAATAATTTATCATGTTTCAAAGTGTAATAATGGTCTTGATAATGCATTAGCATATTCTCAGGATTCTTATGGTAAAATCATGTCTTCTTGGTCAATTATTTCCTCACAGTCTTGATAAGGCAGAGTTTCAACAGTCATAAAGAACTAATAAATGGAGAGGAGTTATATGGAGTAAGAATTGGTGTAAACTCTGGTAACTTAGCATGCTTCAAACCTTTATAATAGTATTAGAGATGCATTAGACTATACCCAATGTGTCTCAATATATCTTCTATGGTATAAACATGCTTCTTAGATAATTGTTCTATCGTAGTCTCAAATCAAATCTATAGGATGATTGCAAACCTTGTGTCTCTAAGCTATTGTTAAAGGACTCTTGAAAAGGTGATACAAGTTTCAAATTCCTACAAGAATTATTTAAATGGTAACTATCTCCCTATGATCACAGTCATTAGGAAGGATAAAAGAGAAAGAGATAAATTTAAGGCAAATTGGCTCAAGAAGAAGAGTTACTAGAAACAGGTCTAGTCAAGTAATGGATGAGTGGGAGTGTTCTATGAAGGGTGGAATGAGTATGACTAGGATATCAGACTGAAAAGAAATCCACACACCTATATCAAGCATATATGGAAGTATAATGACAAGAATTGAGTATTAAAAAAACCATACACAGTCTAATAGCTTCAAGGACAACAAGACTAAGATCCTCGGGAACTAAGTACAAGAGGTAATGATCTAGGTACCATTGAAGCTTTAAATTTTCAAGGGAGAATTAAGCATCTCTATCTACCTACAAAGATCAACAAGAGATATGCGAATGGAGTCAAGTTATCGGAATTGTTAAGGGAATAAAGCATTGAGACATATGTTGAAGTCCAATGTATTAGAGCATGGACGTAAGGTAAGAACTAATGAGTGTCCCAGTTTGATACTAACTAGGGAAATGACAAAGTATAAGGAGATGAAACACCAAAATAGAGTATAATAAAGCATAAGAGTGGTTCAACTAATATGATTGATATCCATTAAGAAAGCATGCAGGCATGAGGTCCCAAGATTCTTAATGTACCTTCCCCATGTAATCAAGACCCTAGTTCTCCACAAAGCAAGGATTGTATGAACAATGATGGAATATAGTGAAATGATAAGAACCTTACATTTGATCAGCTTAAGATAGAGATAGGTACAAGCTAGGGTATTGTGGAGTAGAGTTGAGCACTGAATATGGCAGTGGCTGATCTGAGACGGAAGATGGACAAGAGTATATTTGATGGTGTTATGAGTATGGTCATACATGATTATATTGATTTGAGCTATGTCAGGGCATCATCTATTTGCTTCCATGGTTGTCTATTACATTGCTTGCATTGCTTTTCATTGTTTGCCATTGTTTGTAGGATTTTCCCTTTGTCTTGTGTGCACACTTGTCTTCTTTTGGCCTATTCGGCCTTAATGGTCTTGCGACATTGTGAGAGATGTCCCATGTCCGAAACCCACTTTTGCGGTCTACATTGTCTTTCTATGTATTGTCTCCTTACGTCTTAGATTGCACATTGTCTTCTTGTCTGATAGCTTACATTTTACACGTGTGTTTGTCTTCTTTGTACTAACACTTGTTTCCTAACCACTTTAATTGTGTGTGCCTTGGTTTCTACCAAGCACACTCCCTCCCCCTGGAGGGCACGGTTTCAGTATAGTGATCGGTCCTCCTTTGGGTCGTATAATCCTCGGCGACATTACATACACCCCAAATGAGGGGGCATAATTTAGGTGAATCAACCATCCCATAATAGTCTACGATTATAGTTCAACACATTTTAGTATTGATACAACAGAGTCATCAACATCAAACATGGCTTAAAATATGACTTGGGTCCTTACTACAACACAAACACTAGCACTCAAACCAGGACAAGGTAGTGCTCAGGCGCCCTAACCCTTCTTGGACACTTGTGACTAGGGAAGTTACACAACATCTTTCGGTGCAACACAATCTACAACACTTCACACAACAACTTTTGACAAGACATACAATCCTTTAGCTCTTATCATCCATACACTATAACTTCTTTTCCTTTTGCATCGATCAAAATTGGTTGAACTGGATCGGATTTTTACACACCATCTGCAATGGTGTTCTACATTATGGGAAGTAGTTAAAGGATGGAGGATGACACCATACTTTCCTCCCTACACTTCTTTCATGTCTTGGTGTGAGATCGCCTGAAAAACTCGCTCCTCTACATCATCTACAAGATCCTTTATACACTCTTTTTTCATCATGGATTAGGTGCACATGTTCTTTTTCACATTTTCACATTTTACACACTTTCTTACATAATTTTTACACATTTTGATTATATACACGCATATTTGACTACTTGTTCGTTCTTCTCTTTTGCAGGTATGTCCTTATGGGAAGCGGTAGTCAACATTATCATACATCAACAACACAAACAACATCAAGCACAATAGTTAACATCAAAAATAGGTATAAAGGCGACATCTACACATGTGTTTTCGCCTAGGGTCATCATCATCATCACTTTTTACACTTTCTCCTCTCTAGTTTCCACGCTTCACATTTTTATCACTCCACACTTTTCCTTGTCTCTTGACACGCTTTTGCCATCGATCTACATGGTTATTAGGTATGCATCTCTTATCTACTTTATATTATCAAGCATTCACTCAAAAACATAAAGTGGGGGCAAATGTAGACACAAAATCATGCACTTTGGGTAATTATCTAGTCCTAATTGCATACTACTATTCATATGATTCCTAAGTAAGAAAAGTACTAATTAACCCATGTCTTTGGCCATCTTTTCTTTCTTTTTGTTGCCACTTTTGGTCTTACACTCTTTATAGCTCAGTTTTTCTTTTCATACCTCAACATTTATCATCCTGGACACTAACACCCACCAGCGCCCTTGTCACCTTTAGGCACCCTTGACCTCTTTGTACTTTACTCACATCTTTTAGGTCCTTTCTAGCCATTTTGAGCATCTTATCTTTTTGGTAGTCACCTTTCCCGGAGTTAATTATAAATTCAAGCAAATGAATCATATAACTATAAAGTTATGTGATCATAATAAGGGACCAAACACTAAGCATTAGCTATCACCACCTAAGGTTGTATCCAAAGGTTATTCAAGAGCATTTAAACATCCATTTTAGCATCCATTAAAGGGAAAGGGGCTACATTCTTCTGCATACACTTCATATGAGGGGAATTTTATTTTATTCCATGCACACATACATTTACATCTTGTACATCTAGTTGTACTTGCTTCGCTTATCAAGTGCGACACGCACAAGAGCCACCTAGGGCATAATTCTGCACACACACACCTAGAAATACATTGGTTCTGAAATGTAATGTAGTGCTCAGTCGTAAATTCACTCATTTGATAGATGAGGACAGTCTGACCCCTCATTTGCATTCTTTTCTTTTTGGGATTTGATGCACTCTTAAGGGTTTTGTAGGTCAATCTTTCATTGCAGGTTATCAATGACATTAGCGATCATTGTGCGACATACGCATTTGACAAGAAGTGAATGACATCAAACATCTCACAACCTGCGAATGAGTTTTTATGATGGATTGAGCAATCACAAGCACTTAGAGTAGGTCTAGGGTGCCCGAGCACCCTTGCCCCTTTCAGTGCCCTAGTCCATGAAAATTGTTAGCTCACACATTTTTTTGTCTCTGTGTGACACTTCTACCTCCATGTTCATCAGTCAAGACTTTGCTTTGCACGCTTCATGATTAATCGTGAAACAACTAAGTCTCTTTATCCCTTCTTTGTAACTAGGGTTTCATACTTACTAGCTTAATTTTATTGGTTCAATTATGTATGTCATTGCTAATTTATTTATTGCTACATTGCAATCGGTATTAGGCATTTATAAATCCAATATTTTCTTAATCACTTATGCACACATCATTACTAGATCAATCACACATAAAATTTCCCCACCATTACGCTGGTATATCATGCTTAGACAATCTAAGATGCACTCACTCGAAGTGCAAGGAGTTTCAGTGTCATCATAGTTTAACAAGAGTGAAATGAATTTATCTAGTTGTTAATTTAGTAATCATACTTGTATTCCTAATGTATTAGAAATACAACACAACTTTGCATAGACCAAACATAATGCTCATTTTTTAATTATCATGCGATTACAAGTTCGCCATCCAAAGAGCCCAAAGTCCAAGTACAAGTCATTCACACCTTAATATTCTAGCTCTCTATGCACATAACTACATACACACTTAGATACATACACACAAAAACTAACAAAATCACATAAACTAAACCCCTTCATAGGTATTTATACTAGTGGGAACTTTTCATTCACTAGTCTTACAAGAGTTAATAATAGCCCTTGACTTTACAACTCCAGTTAACTGATACATTTAGTCAATAGCCAAACTTAGCCTTTCGCCACCCTAAATCCGCGTTGCATGTTGATCCTCCACATAAGACATTGCTTATTCTTGGCCTTATCCAATCCCTCTGTTAGCTTCATACAAATGTCAAGAATTGAAGTTTAAGTCCACTACGGACTCATGTTTATCTTTGTCTTTTATTGTTATGCATGCCCTTTCCTTGATCTTATACTCTACTACACAATCCTCTTTGTGATTTCTTTTGTGTGCCTCTAGTGTCCTTCTTACACACATACTTCCTTCCCATCTTCCTTGTGCGGTTACCTCTTGTGTGCTCCCCTATTTATATCTTGCGTACTCCTTTGTGAAATTCATGCACGTGCATCCAAAGAATAGTGAATCATGAATAAAGAATAATAAGTCCTTCGAGACTTGAAGAATAAAAAATATGATAAATCATGGGTCCAACACATGTTTACGCTAGAAGGACTTAATTTACCTAAATCAATTTCAATGTTGTGTATCCGAATGCAACACTCAAAATTTTAGATGACCCTTGATTACTAGACATGCTAATGAGCTTCTAAATTATGTTGAGCGATACAAAAATTGTCGCAAGCACACATGTCTATGCTAGAAAGGACTTAATCTATAGTTTAGATATAAAGTGTCATGGCACTTTCAACCAATGTAAACCTTTTTTAGAAAAGATACGGGCCAACAAACCTATATACTTGCTCAAAATGATGATATGATGAACATAAGCAACTCCAAGATATCTATGAATTTGGTGTCAAACATCGAATGTCGACAACTATCTCTCAATATACTTCCTTACAATATATGGAGAAGTATGCATCAAATGTAGAATACAAGTCCAAAATCTATCACCATATGTTTACCAAGATCTTAAATGATGTGACAATACATAGCCCTTTCACACTTGCATACAATAATTTTTAATAGAAACACTTACTGATCATGACATTAGAGCACAAGATCCATGCCATATGTTACAAAAATAAGTCTCTCGATCCTAATATCTAGTATTAATATACTAATATTCCTTCATGTCGTGGTGTGTGTTGTCATATATGAGACACAATGGAAGAAAATAGGGAGATGAATACTTATACACAAAAAAAAAAACTACATGGGGAATTGTAGAAATCCTCAATCCTATTATTGTTAATTCCCAACCACTAAAGCACATCATTGGCCATTGTTATATCTCAATAAAAAAACATGGTCTCATCAATCTCTATTGCATGCTTTGCACTCTTCTCCACTTTGGCATCCATTGCGGGAGGGCTACTATGAGGTGTCACAAGTACAATTACTCTACTTTTTCTCTTAAACTTTATCCATCATATTTTATCATGCATGGCTATTAATAGATAACACAACACATGTTTTTATATTCTTCTAAGACAAGAATTGTTTTTAACAAACAATGCATGACTCAAGAATTTGACACCTTATGAAAGTAGCTAAACATCTACCAATGGCCCTTTAATGCTCTTTAAATTTAGTAAACATGTAAATTTTAAATAGTTTTAAATATTAGTGTAGATGTTTTTGCTTACTGAAAGAAAAAAATTGAATAAAACAAATTCTAAAAACCACTTCCAATTATCATTCAAGGCCAAAAGTTTATAGGAATTGATTAAGAAAACTAGGGTTTTTCCGTTTTGGAAAATTATGTTTGAGGATTATTTTAATATAATTTGGTAATACATTTTTTAGATAGAAAATTGTAGGTTTTTATTGATGCATTCTTGTTATGATAGTGGGATTTTGATTTGTTTTTGTGTCACCGACATCCTCAACATTTTTTTCTCTTATTGACTTCTCTTTCTATTTCTTATCTTTCAGTTTATCAAATAGCTTCCTCTTTCTTTCCCCTATTTTGACATCTTTTTAATCATTTTCCATTCGCATTGGATTGTAACCAATTTAATACCAATGAATATGGTCATAAATTTACCATTTTTGTGAGAACTTTTCAAATCGAAAGTTGATTATATTCTTTATATTCAAGGTGATCCTATACACATTTCTATAGGAGTTTACAATTTGTGTTATAACCATTAACAAGGTGTTTTTACTCATTTTCTTCGTATGCTGCAAACACTTGCGGGTAGTCTTCAAAAACATGGAAGAAGTTATTGCCTATGTACAAAATATTTGTTTAAATTGCCAACATGATATCCATACCGTAAATTTTAAGACCCCCAAAAAAAAAAAAATCGTATATATTCCTTGGTGAATCTATGAAAATTGACTTTCACGCTAATGGAGAATATGAAGAAAATGGAATTAATATTATATGCTACTGCTTGATAGTATAGAATATGTTATCTACTGACAATATATGATGTTAGCCAAAAACATATGTAATTTTTTGAAAAATCATTTTTGACAATAGCAATTAAAATGACCGGCTCGATAAGAAATTTGTCCTCACAAAATATGGCACAAAGAAAAAATTCAAAAAAGTAATTTTTGTGAAAAAATATAGATTTTGCTAATTTTGTATGGAATTTTTTTGAATTTTTTTATGTTAAGATTAAAATGATCATCTCAATGAGAAATCTGTCCTCCCAAAATATGGCGTAAGCAAAAAAATCTCATACTTTTTTTTTCGAGAGCATTTTTGTATGTTAGCGATCGATAACATAAAACATGTTGTTTGGCTAGTAATATGTTTTATGTTACCAACCGACAACATATATTATATTGTCAACCGTAGCATAAAAAAATGCTACTAGCCAACAACACAAAGACAAATATGAAAAATTCGATTTCACACTAATGGTGAATTGACCCCTAAAATTAACTTGTACTCAGAAAATTTAGGTGACCCAATCCTAATTCCTACCCTAAAAATTACCAATTTCAAATTTTAAAAACCGAATATTCATGAATTAACGAATATTCACCACTAAAATTTTCCCCTGGTCCAATTTATAAAATACAAAGTTACTACTTTGAAAACAGATTTGTTTGATAAAAGAAAAGAAAAATGGAAAAAGATATGGATGATTTAAAATAAGTGTGTAACCAACATGCATAATAAATTTTAGAACTTAAATACGAAATCAAAGAGCTTATCACAACCTTCACAATGCTAGAAATAGGTACACAAATTATTTTTATAACTACTTTTGTTCCTTACAAAATATTTTAGAAAGGAAAACTTCAAACATTGTATTTAGAAAAACAAAAAAATTCTAACACATATTGATATGCAAGAAGCAACCACAACATAAAATGATGGGGAAAAAACCTACTTACAACCCTTGCATGGGAAAAAATCCACGTCCAATGTTAACATGGAAGAAATCGCCACCAATTTAGAAAGGTGAGAAAAAAACAAATGTACAAAATAGTGTGTACTTGTCATTCCCATGGTTACTTTGTAATAAAAAAATGTCACACCGTCAACTACATTATGCACTTAATTATTGTGTATCGAAACAATATCTCCACCATCGTAGACTTGCACTGCCGATTGATTACTTTGCTACGCTTTTCGTCATTTCATTTCAATTCTTATATTAGTCTCAATTTTGTACACTTACTTTACAACTTGCAATTAAAATAATAAACATAAATATGTTTCCTCTAAAATTGCATTCAACACTTTTTCTTATTCAACATATCGCACATACACAACTTTTCTTTATTCATGGACATGTAATTCAAATAGAACAAAAGATATTATATGCCACGCACAAAGTGACAATTTCTATGAAATAGCCACTCATATTGCAAACGATGCAAATTTCTTGCACCTACTAAGTATTCGATGTTGTGGATGAGCACCGCCAAAATAAAAGTTGTTATTGAAGAAGATGAGCTTTGCACGCTTACATTTGCATCGTGCAATAAAATACCATTACTTACGTTCCTTTCTAAAATAAAATTAGGAGGCCCAACTTAAAAACTACTACTTCAAATTATATTATTGACAACAATATTCTAATTACAACCCACTAACATACTACAAATTTACTGAACAACAAAATAGTATGTTTCATTACATAAAAACCACATAAAATAAAATTATTGTTTTTCTTCAAAAACTTCTCGACTACTACTACACCAACCCACTTATTTTAGGTCCCACACACTTTGCACTTTGTCACTACAAAACAACCTCTTGATTCCACGACATACCCGATTTCACTTTTTGTGAATTTCCTATGTCATTTCATTTTAAGATTTAATGTTATTTTCTAATTAACATACATAAAAAGGATGAAATAATGCAATAGAGGCTATTTTGATTTAATTAACTTCCAAAATTAATTTCCCAAATTAGAATAATGCTTTACAAAGTGACTATTGATCTAGGAACTATCAAAAAACAAAGAAGATATTACACTTAGCTTGTTCTCGAGAGGATCTAGGAGATTCTAAGTGATCTGGATGCGAGAACAGTGATATGAGACTCAAGTTACTTCGTTATTAGAACTGGCACCTAAAATTGTACATGGTCAAAACCATACAACTAGGTCAAGAGCGTCCATATGGTCCTTGTTGTACACTCAAAATTCCCCCGCTTCTGAAGAAGGTGAACTTTCGAAATTTCGAGTTTAAGTGTCTTTTATCAAGCAGTGGTAGTAGGAGAAAAAGTCATGAAATTGAAAAAATCTATGTTTTGGGTCATTTTGTATGTATTTCGGGCTGTCGGACATTTTGTCCCGCCTCCGTCCCAAGTTCAAAAGTGCGCTCTGTTCCCGATCAGTGAAATCCCGAAGTTGTTCCATTTTCGAGCTGTCGGAACTTTTCGTCCCAACTGTCCCAATTTCAAAAGTGCGCTCTGTTCCCCGATCGGCCGAAATCCCCGAAGTTGTTCCATTTTCGGGCCCGTCGGGACTTTTCGTCCCAAATGTCCCAAGTCAAAAGTGCAAGCTGTTCCATTTTCGGCCGAACCACCCGAGTCGCGTACTTCAGAGCTTTTTGTCCCAATTTCAAAAGTGCGCTTTGTTCCCCGATCGGCCGAAGCACCCGAACCGCGTACTTTGGAACTTTTCGTCCCAAATGTCCCAAGTTCAAACGGGCCTTTTGTTCCATTTTCGTCAAACACCCGAACCGCGTACTTCGCGCGTTTTCGTCCCAAATGTCCCAAAATGCATTTGTGCGTCTTCTCCTTGTTTCGCCCGAATTGGCCGAGCCGCGTGTTTCGCGCATTCGCGTCTCACATGTCCCAAACGAACCAAATGCCATCCATACTTAGTTTTTCCCGCTCTACCCGAATATGCTATTTTTCAAACTAAATATGAATTTAAGTTGCGGCTCTGATACTATCAATCTGAAGACCAAATTCCAAGGACAGCGGGCAGAAGGATGAAGTTTTCAAGACACTGGTCATCTCTGTTTTCTAAGACATACGCTGTCATCTTTAGAATGAGACTTCTGAGACATAGCTGAGGCGTCAAAAGAATTTCAGGCAGCGGATTCTGAAGTCAGTGGGTCCCTCCAAGTGACTGGCCACCTGTCTTCTTCTCCTCATTCTTTTCTCTTCTTCCATTTCTTTTGCCGTTTTCTTTGTAATGGGTTGAGGTACTGCGATAGGCGGTCTTTAACTGTTCTTGGTTAAAGAAACGGTTACGAAGAGTAACTGATTTGTAAGTTATATAATGGCCTTCTTCACGCCATTCAAAAAAAAGAGGAAGAACTTGGCATATTTTCTGAAAGTGTAAATAGATTATAAAGAAATCAATACAGAAGGACTTTTCCATTCTTTGTCTATCTGATCTCTGTTATTCCTAAGCTTTCGTTTATTTTCTTTGTGAAGATCATTTGTCTCAAGTTCGTTAGTCTTACCGATTGCATACTCTTCAACTTTGCAAGCTCGGTGATCTTGTATAACCAAGAAGGAACTTTGTGTCCTTGATTAATGAATCTGTGTTATGTTAAGAAACTTTGTGTTCTAAGCAGATGTTATTTACAGAACTTTGTGTCTTTAAATTCCATCTTATTTATTCAATACAAATGATCTTGTTTCAATTCACTGTGACTTTCGCATACATAAAGAATTACTCTGATATCTATAATTCTGCATGTTGCCTTTCTGCTCTTTCCCATACTCTCATTTCCTCAGTCCTTTTGTAATTGATAATCTTCATAGAAAACACTTTTGTGATATCCAAGTTTAACCAACAAATCATGCCTTGTACATTTGTAAATAAGTTCGTTTCTGAATAAGGGAACCTCTCCCATTAAAGAGGAGGGACTTCTTGTCCCCTGACTGTTGCTCTTCTTAAAAGTCCTATCTGACGACCAACAGAACCTGAACCTTCTATACTGATCTTGGCCCTACTTAGATTTTGGCTATATAACTTTTTGTGTGCCTCGCTTTTTAGAAATGACTATCATTCACGTGTCAGTATTCTTTGTTCTCCTTTGGAATGACTCTGTAACTTTAATCAAACACTCATAGTGTAAGTTGGAGTTCCTATAAAACAAAGTTAGGTGGGTTATGGGCACCCATGTGTACTACCACCTTGCGCCACTACTCCGAATAGGGCTCAAACCACACATCGTTCTCCTAACACGCTATGCCCCCATAATGCAATCAAAATTTGACAAAAAATCTCTTTAACAATACCTTGTTTGAGTTTCACACTCGCTTAAATACTTGGGTTTGTGGATTGTAGATGGAGACTCTTAGACACGTAGGAGACTTCGACTGTAAAGAGTACTATCCTATGAGATGTGCATATGAGTTGTTTCACAATTATTAGAGCTTGAAGTGCCTTTTGTGTTTGTTTTTACATAATGAGCTCTTAAAGTGTCAAAGTCTTAAATGAGGTATGATTGACTTGCTTATATAGGATTCTGATTATTATTATGTCATGAAACATTGACCAAGAGGGAATATTATTCCATATGAAGACAATGCAATTGAAATTTTGAATGCACAATGTGTTAGTCCAAAACCATATTGTAGGGTTGAGTTGTAGATCTTAAAAATCTGACAAAAACTAATGTTTTTGACCCTTGAGGAAAAATTTAACTTTGACTTCATGGAGCTAGGGATAGATGTTTCTAGGTATGTTTTGTGTAATTAAACCTCAAAAAATGATGATAGAAAGTCATGCAAAGATAAACAAGTGACCGAAGGGCTATTAGGGTGTGCTAAATAAGAGTGAGGAGGGTGTATTTATGCATGCAAGTGTGCAATGTCAAGACCAATAATGTCAAAGGATAGATTGCTAAATTTGAGTGTCTACATTTCCCCCCTTTAAGTATGAAATGAAAATTACATGATTAAAGGAAAAGATACTTGATTGTGTAGAAACACTTTGTCTTTGCTCACAATAACTTTGTTTTGTAGTATCCCATTGTGTTGGTGTTGGCACACTCAAAAATGAAACCTACAACATAAAGTGTAGTCAATTCCCAAGATAGGAAACTAAAATTCAACTCAAAAATGTAATGAAAGTATTGTAAAGAGAAGTGCAATGAGAAATGCCAAAAAAGATGCAAAACATGGAAGGAATAGACTTGTTTTCCTTACAGAGGGAATGCGCTCCCGTTGTTGTGCTTTGGAGATTCAGAACTTTGTTGAAACTTGATGAAGAATTGGGGGTGATCAATCCCAAGTGTTCCCGATGAGAGGTTGGTGTGATAGGTGTACCAACCCAACACATAAATTTCAAAGAGAAGAACTAAAAAGAAGAGTCGAAGCACCCCTGCCAAGGAGGAAGACCGTGTATCAAATCCATTCAACAACTCTGATATCTTCCACTTAATTGCAAAGAGGATATGAAAAGCTTCCCAAAAAGAACTTAGTTGATTCGGTGCCCTCCATATCCCCACGAGACCATACCACTACTGAGACGGAAATAAGCCCAAGTTTTTAACTTGAAACACATAGTATAAAGGAGAAATAAGTGCCTCCATAATCTTCCCATGTGTTATACTGCTAAGTAGAAATTGAATAGGACTGATTGCATGTCAAATTTTGAGTGGAGAAAGGAGACCCATGCCCCAAATCTATCCAAAACTGGAAGTGAAACTGAGTACCGTGGAGAAGGATATAATGGAATACTTCATGCTCCCTAAAATTGTGCCAAATTAAGTCAATTTGAATATGCATCCATATCGAATGTTGTAATAATTATGATAAATCAAGATGCTTGACAAATCTAGAGAAATTGCCCCAGGAAAAACCATATGGTAGGGTTAGAACCATTCGTATGGTCTTGACCAAGATGTATGTTTTTGCCCACCTCAGTAAATTTTTCTAATTTTCTTCATCTAAATATGATTATGAGGCATTTATGTCTACATCCGCATATGTTTGTGCCCAAAAAGATGTCTATGTCTCTGGAAATGTAGAATGAATCCTCGAATGTTTGCCCCTTCTTTTGAGGCATGTGTCTTTAAAGAATTTGAGCATGCAGCTCAAAAGAAAAGATGGACACCCATAGCTAATTGTTTGAGAATCCATATATACCCTTCGAAATGACTGATGTGGTGGCCACCAAGACAAAACTACATCCGTAAAGGGGATGTGCTTGATAGAGACCATGACGCGAAACAATAACAATAAGAGCAAGAAGAATGATAACAAGATTATTGCTAATGCAACAAAACAACGATAACAATAATAGAAGATGACGTGTTAGTAGAAAACAAGTGCATACAATGTAGAAACAAGTGTAAATCATGTCAAACAATGTCACACAAAAGGAAAAAACGTCTACAAACATGGGATACCCATGGTGTCACAAGACAACCAAGGCCCTTAGGCCACAATAAAATTAAGAAGCAAACATACACATAACTAGCAAACATGGATGAAAAACAATCATAACAAGATGTGATGTAAAACATATGATATATGATATATAAAAGAGCTATAAATAAATGCAAGTCTTGCACAAGACACATGTGTTAGTCCTGTTAGTCCGAAAGATAACAAATACACACACACACAATGTGTGTGTGTGTGTGTGTGTGTGTGTGTGTGTGTGTGTAATCAAGTGAAAAAAAGTGTTAGTCTATTAGTTCGAAAGATAACAATTACACAAGAAAGGAGGAAAGAAAGGAACTATAATGGAAATATAACACATGGATGTAGTATGCAAAAGGAATATGCCCTAGAGGTTAACAATTTGGGTAAAGGGCAAACCAACACCTATCATCATGTATCGCTCTGTGTATGTCCTACATCATGCTCAATATACCATGTGAACGCATGTGTGTAAAGAAGAAATGCTATCTATCAAACCAAAAGAGTAAACAACATGTATAATGTAAAGTGCAAACAATGTATGCTATAAAAACAAGTCCTAATTTTATATTTTTGCAAATATTTGAATGTTTTTGTGTTTTAGGCCCTCCATGAGGGCATAAATGAAAACCTATTATCCGAAGAGAAGGAATGGTGATCCAAGAATGCCCCCATGAAGGGGAATAAATAAAAATGATGCAACTAAAGGATGAGAAGCGATTTTGCCCTCCAGTGTGTGTGTGTGTACAAAGTGAGGTTCGGTGTAGAACCACTCCCTCAACAATCAAGTTAAACCTATAAACAAAATGCATCATTAGGAA
This sequence comes from Taxus wallichiana var. yunnanensis, assembly GCA_018340775.1. Classification (NCBI taxonomy): domain Eukaryota; kingdom Viridiplantae; phylum Streptophyta; class Pinopsida; order Cupressales; family Taxaceae; genus Taxus; species Taxus wallichiana. Next base: position 920,198,485 of record CM031239.1, on the reverse strand, counting down.
ATAAGTGGGGGATAATATAATAACTATTGATTGTGTGCAAATGGGAGTGGCCCAAGAAGGTCTAGAGGCCCAGTCAGTAAAATTCTATCTAGAAAAATGGGCAATGGAGGTAACATATGCAACCATGAAGAAGTAATCGAATGCCAGGAGAGTGCTAGATATAACATGGTGATCATGATGGGGGTTATGTCTAGAATCTATCAAAGGTGCATCCATCTTACGATTAATAACAACATATGGCGTATAAGCATCGCCAATGAGTGTAGTCACGGGAGATGGTGTAATCGAGGACGACAAGTGAGAGTAGCCTCATGATGGGTAGACATATAACGAGTTCTAGGCCGAATAAAGCTAAAATCCATAAGCGAGTGCAAGATCTTGTGATGGTATGAGAGATGTGTGTACTAGGGATGAAGCACTAAAAGTAACTTGCGAAGAAGTAGTTTGCAAATTAACTTATTGAAATGTAGCAAATGTGGCAACAAATGATCAAGAGGAGTCTTAATCAATAATATGTGAGTCAATTAGATCTTGAATAAGATGTCATAATGAGGTACATTGATCAAGATGGTGTCCAATGCAGATGATGAAAACTACATTAGAGATTAACATTAAAACTCTTACTAGGAGGGCGACTTGTGGAAACCTCAACTGGTGGAGGGAGGGACACGCGACCACCCTCGAAAAATGTTTCAATATTTCATTCCCTTTTAAGATTTAATGTTGTTTTATAATTAACATACATAAAAAAGATGAAATAATGCAACATGAGACTATTTTGATTTAATTTCCACTATGAATTAACCAAACCGAATAAAAATTTACAAAGTGATTATTGATTTTGGAACTATCAAAACACAAAGGAGAGATTGCACTTAGCTTGTTTTGTGAGGATTTGAGAGATTATGAGTGATTTGGATACAAAAACCGGCTGATTTGAGACCAAAGTTGCTTTGTTGTTAGAACTGACACCTAAAAATGTATTTGGTCAAATCCATACAACTAGGTCAAGAGCATTTGTACGGTCCTAAACCTTCTATACAGTCTTGGCCTTACTTGGATTCTAACTCTGTAATTTTCTGTGTACCTCGTCTTCCCCGGAAATGATTGTCGTTGTGTGTTGGTCTTCTTCAATCTCATTCAAAATGGCTTTGTAACTCTGATCAAACCCTTAAACCATCATAGTGCAAGATGGAGTTCTTGCAAAACAAAGTTAGGTGGGTTGCGGGCATCACTTTGTGCACCACTAATGTCGCCACTACTTCAAGAGGGCTTAAGCCACATCCCATCCTCTCGAGCATGTGATATCTATCGTAGTGCAATCATAATTTGACAAAACATTCTTTGAAAATACTTTGCTTGAGTTTCACACTTGCTCAAATACTTGGGAAGGGTCACTTTGCTTGCTTGTGGATAGAAGATGGAGACTCTTGGACCGAAGAGAGACTTCATACCTGTAAAGACTACTATTCTAATGGATGTGCATGAGTTATTTCACAGTTTTGGGAGCTTGGAGTGCCTTTTATGATCGTTTTACACGAGGAGCTCTTAAAGTGCTTGGGCCTTAAATGAGGTATGATTGACTTGCTCATATAGGTTTCCGATGATTATTATGTCATAAAAGGCCGATCAAGAGGGCATATTAGTCCACATGAAGACAATATAATTGAAAGTTTTAATGCACAATATATCGGTCCAAAATCGTACGATAGGGCCAGGTTGTAGATTTTGACAAACCAACCAAAACTAATGTTTTCGAACTGGGAGGAAAAAGTTATCTTTGACTTCATGGAGTGGGGATAGATGTTTATAGGTATGCTTTGTGCCATAAAACCTCGGCCCGATAATGAAAGCTATGCAAAGATAAATAAGTGACCAAAGGACTATTAAAGTGTACGAAACAAGAGTAAAATGATGTATTTGAACATACAAATGTGCAATGTCAAGACCAAGAATATCATAGATTACCAAATTTGAGTGTCTACAATACCTTGGAACCCTCCGCCCCCTCCCTTCCAAGTTCCCAAGGAACAACCACTACATCTTACATTTTATAAAAAACGCGAAAAATGTTAGCTTTTAAATAGTTAAGATGGTCAATAATAATAAATCGGTTGCAGCACCGCTTGGAAAATGAAAATGCGCCGATTACAGAGCAACTTTTCGACATACTCTTCAGCTAAATCACTGTATTTTTAATCCATTTGCTCGCTAAAATATCCACTTCATCATATACCCAGCAGATAGATAGATCGTTGTTTCCTTTTCCCAGATTAGGGAGAGAAAGCAGCGTCAGGATGCTCCAGATTCGTCTAAGCAGGACTACGAGCTCCGAAGGCGAGGGATCGAAACCCGCGGCCTCTGTTTCGTGCCCTGATTATCTCGTATTGGCAGATCTGCCTGTGGCTAAAACCTTAGGCGGTGTATCCACTGCGAATACAGTTAAACTTGTTGGTAGGAGGTCGAGGAGACAAGTCGGAGCTAAAGTTCATTTTTGCGTGCGCTGCAATCTGCCAATTGCTATATATGGCCGTCTGGTAAGGCTTCCTGACCCATTGTAGGGCTTTTGGGGGCTATTTAGAGGAGATTGGACAACCATATTGTGATTCCACGTATTTACACACGCCCAATTCGTGACTTCATGTTTTTACTCACACCCATGTTGTGACTTTATGGTTTTGGAACACAACTATTTTGTGATTTTATGCTTTCGAAACACACCCAATTTCTGATTTTTATGTTTCTGCACACACCAATGTTGTCATTTCATGTTTTTGCAGTGCATGAATGGTTTCCATTTCATATAATTTTTATTATTATTAAGGATTCGATTTTTTTATTCATGATTTTGTACGCACCATTTTGTGATTTATATGTACTTTGCACACTCATTTTCTTCTTTCGTGCTTTTGCAAATAAATATTTGGTGATCTATTGTTTTTGTAGTAGCTGAATGATTCTCAGCTAGTTTTTTTCTTTTTTTTCAATTGGTAATTTCCTTATTCTTTTGATTGGTAAATTTCTATCTCCATGTAACTTTAGTTTTAGATGCTGCAACTAAGCTCTATATCATTGAAAACAGTTCGATTGGGTATTCAACACTTGGCCTTTTTCTTCCACATTTGAACTCGTGGCTCTGTTATGCAAGCCCATGTGATTTATCACTTACGTTTATCCTTTTGAACAAAATGTTAAGGGTAACATTTAGGGCAGAGTTTGTCCACAGCATGGGGTACGCTTAGGTTGGCAATATGGTTACACTCAACCCCTACCTCAGGGTGCCCTATGGCAACACAAAGAAGTCTGCTTAGACCCATGCAGTACCATAAGTTCAATCCCTACCTCCAAGGATTTGTTTTCTCACTATGTGAAATGGTTGGGATCAAAAACCCTAAGAATAAGCAAGGTCAAGGGTTTGATTGGTTAGTGGACTGCAGGCTAACTAAAAGTTGCACTTCCAATTAGAGTGCATAGCAACTTATTCATAGGATGTTTAGGATGAGTAACTTATTTTTATGTTAATAATGGCCCATGGGCCATAGGGCTGCAGGAAGCTTTCGGCCATTTTAAGGAAATGTTAGAAACTTCTGGCCTGTTTCAGAAAGTTTCTGGAAACTGGAGACTCTTTCAAGATTCTTTGAAATGTTTCCTGAAACTTTCTGGTAGGATTTCCAGACCCCAAAAACATTCCTGGGAACAGCAGTACATGTTTGGGGGACTGAAGTCTGCTTATGGTAACATTGTTTGTAGCGTATTTTTTTATGAGCTGTTTGCTTCTCTCTACAGGAGATGGTGGCGAGACTTAAAACAACAACTTTATAGTTAAATATACTAGAAAATTAGCTGTTAACCAGTGGTTTTTTGGAACTCTGTGAATTCTAGCTAGATGAGGTTGTATCAATGGCATGTCAGCTTTTGGATTGAAATCTACACTCCCGACTCCTGACCATTTAAGAGGTCTCTTTTTGTTGATCAAAATTTGAGATAAGTGAATCTTATCTCCTTGTTCAACTTCTCTCTCTTGCCTCTCCATGTGTAAACTTATTTCTATAGCAAGAACTTTCTAGATTAAGGTATAATTTCAAATTAATTTATAGAAAACGAATCTCTTAAGCAATGTTATCTGTTAAAATAAGAGTAATGAAATAGAAGCTGTGGCTTCATCAACACCTTATCAAGCTTTTTGAGGGCTGTTAAAGTATTCTGTCCCACATTTCTTTCTTGCACTTATCTACAGTTTACATTTTTGGGTGCATTTTTCTTACCATTAGAAATAGCCTAAATTTTTGGGTTAGGAATTCATTGGTATTGAATAGTGGCCGAAATAATTGTCTAGACTTTGAACTGGGGCTTTTACATCCTTACTCTTGCAAACCTGATCCTCCTAAGCTCAAGGGACTTCTTACATCCTTCTTTACTTTGTCTTGATACCTTTTATTGCAACACAAATGTTATACCTTTTTAAGTCAGCTAGGAAGATATATTTCTCCTGCATGGTTTTCTGCTATCTGCATCTCATCTGTGGGCCGGGCCGTGGTGGAAAAGTTTCTGCTTTCCGAGAAATGTAACCTCACCCCCTCAAACTATTAACAAAAATAAAACATGCAAAATTCACGTTTTGTAATCATGACTATTAAGTAGGGACAAATGTATTACACAAGAAATTATTTTAACACCACTTCAGATTCTAAACAGGATGATAAATCAACTGCAGTAATGTAAGTAAGAAGAAAATGTCCTGAGTATGGAGGTACAATTATTTTCTGATGCATTCTGCACCAATGTGAAAATTGTCATGAAATATCCATTTGGTTGCTAAAATATCCAATTCATCTTGCCCACCAACCTATGCTGCACAGGCACCTCCCCCCACTCACAGAACCCATACTGGTACATCCCAGGTACAGATACGTCCCGGGTGGTATGGATACACCCCTGTATGCTCGGGTACATCCCGGACGTTCCTGGGACATACCCGCATGTGCCCTCTTTGTTTCAGCACTGCAGTTGCAAAATAATTAAAAAAATTCATTGACTTGGTCTATGTAAACCCAAAAAAATCTTAAATTAATTAAAAAATCAAACCCTAAACTCCTCTAAAACCTATAAAAGGCACTCAAGCATTACCAAAACACACAAACAATTCATTGTTGGTTTTTGCAAGTGTAAGAGCAAAGTGCCAAAGACAAATTGAGGAGGAGGCTGCCATTGCAAGGAGGCAGCTATTGCAAGGAGGATGAGATTGGAGGCTGCCATTGCTTGCAAGGAGGAAGCTATACTGAAAGTGGAGCTAGTGGGAGTGGCATGCAGGAATTTGATTTTGAGGAAAATCTAGATGATATATTCTAGATTATTTGTATTCATATTGCCACATGATTAATGAAAATGTTAAATTTTAAGCATATTGAATGTTTTGAACCTTGATCCTACTATATTTTTCAAGTTTTGTATTTCTTATGGACAAAAATGGGTGTATGGTCGTACTCAAGATGTACTATACCCAAGGGTATTTGAAAATTGACATATACACGTACTGAACCCATACCCTTATCTGCACCCACACCTGTATCCTGGCAACATGGTGCTCAACAAACATGTAGACCTTACTTCGCTTTCTTTTTTCTTGAGAAGGCAGCATCAAATTGCCAGAAATTCATCTAAGCAAGGCTGCGAGCTCTGAGGTCAAGGGATTGAAACGTGCAGCTTAAGTTTCATGCTCTGATTATTTTGTATTGGCAGATCTTCCCTAGGCCAAAACATTGGGGGCATAACCACTGGAAATGCCATTAAGCTTGTTAGGAGAAGATCAAGGAGGCGAGTCAGTGGCAAAGTTCATTTCTGTGTGCACTGCAATCTGCCAATTCCTATATATCGCTGTCTTGTAAGTCTTCCTAATCATTTAAGGGCATTCTGTGGTGTATTAATTGGAATTTGTCACATCAATATTGGATTCCATGTTTTTGACCATACTCATTTTATGATTTAAATGTTTTTGCAATCACTTGGCTATTTCATGGATTTGCACACCCATTTTGTACACCCATTTTGTGTGTTGATGTTTTTTTCCCACTGTACCATTGGTGTCGATGGTTATGTTGTAATAGACATCGGTTGAATTTTCAAATAGCAAGTGGTATGCCAGGGTAGATGTGACAGGTTCTTCCTGTATCAAGCATTGTACTTTACACTACCTATGCAATAAAACTATTCTCTCCTTTTCTTCTGCGTTATGTTCATGGCATATAGTTATATTTTTGTAAGTAGCATTCCTTAGTAGTGTAGCTATTTATAGCAAACACCCAAACCCATTTTGTAATTTCATGGCTTTACACACACCTATTTTGTGATTTTACATTTTTGCAGGGCATGGAAGGTTTTCAGTATAGATTTTTATTGGTAAATTTTTAATTTTGTTGATTGGTAAATACTAAATTGGAACTCCCCTTGCAAGGTATTGGCTCTCAAATCTGTTCCACTTGCATAGATGAGTGAAGAGAAAGTGAAGGATTGGTCAATTGTAGTGAAAGTGGTTCTCCTCGCCAAGAAGGGCATATTCAAGGTCAACAAATAGGAAGGTGGTTAGCTTCCAACTCTTTAGGCTCTATGAAACCTAGAGGACCCTTCAACAACTCAGATTGTGTCACAAGACAAAGATTAAGCAAGCAAAACCAGCTAAGTAGCTTGATCTCTCACCCAATTGGCTGTCATTTCCAAGAAAACCAGAAAGCTACCTAAAACTAGGCAAAGGTTGCACTCAAACAGATGATCATAATAAAGATGAATCCAAAGTTATATAAAAAAGGCCTCTAAGAATGTGCAGGATAAACAAAGGTCTCATGGGGCTGGTACAAAAAAGGTTTAATTAAAAAAAAAAAAAAGGTTGATTATTTGAACTGTAATGTCCCTTTCTAGGGCTGAAAAACAAGGAAATAGCACAAACCCCAATCTGATTTAAATATGATTTTTGGACCAGCAAACTGAAAATTAAATCAGTACGGTACAACTGTCTGATTTTTGGAACAACTTGTAAACAACATGATTTTCACCCAAATATCACCTTTAAACTCATCCACAATATTTATATACCTTTTAGGGAATAGTTCAGAACAATTTCACCATGGAAATCAAGCAAACACTCAACTGTAAAATTATTTATTAACAACAAAAGTACAACTAAGAGAAATAATCAAAATGGAGGTTTCCAAACCCCAACAATGACCAAATATGAATGATTTCAGCCTTATAAATTATGCCAAGTTTGAATATCAAATAATAAATGAGTTCCGTGCCCTAGAAGGCACTTAAAATGACTCCAACCCTAGTTGCTCCCTAGGAGAGGGACTCCAAATCATGCAAAAACTCTTTGTAGGTCTTCTTCTTGATGCCCTAGATATAAACCAGCAAGAGGATCTTCAGTAATTTCCTTCACCCAGCTTTGGAGTGTTTTCATTCTCCAAATGCCAGAAGGAAGGTTGTCGTCCTCCTTAAATGCCACACTATGGATTTTCTCCTTAGTGGAGTTGGAAATAGAGCAATCAGCCCTAAAGTCCAAGTAGATAAAGTATATATGCCAAAAGTGATGTGCAAATGAGCCCCTAAGACTCCTCTTATACCCTTTGGTTGGCACCAAGAGTCATAAGGTGTAGACTGACTTCTTAAGCCCGTTTTATCTTCTATTTCTATGTTGGAAACTTCTCAACCTTGTCGACCTCTTAATGAGCTTACCTTATCTTTTAATTTCATGTTGGGAGCATTATAATCCCAGCCGACCTGCCTTAGGGAGTAAAACACCAAAGAAAAACATTAATAACAATAAAAGAAAATAAAAACGAAACCCAAGGACTTCCCTTGTGCAATTCCTTCTTGGCCATGGGAAGAGAAATGGAAAGAAGCCCTCAATTGGTGCTAGTTGGAAAAAGGGGACATTACAATGAAAGTGGTTCTCCTCGCCAAGAAGGGCATATTCAAGGTCAACAAATAGGAATGGAGTTAGCTTCCAACTCTTTAGGCTCTGTGAAACCTAAGGGACCCTTCAACAACTCATATTGTGTCAAAAGACAAAGATTAAGCAAGCAAAACCAACTAAGTAGCTTGATCTCTCACCCAATTGGTTGTCACTACCAGAAAACCATAAAGCTACCTAAAACTAGGCAAAGGTTGCACTCAAATAGATGATTATAATAAAGATGAATCCAAAGTTATATCAAAGAGGCCTCTAAGAATGTGCATGATAAACAAAGGTCTCATGGGGGTGGTACAACGAGGTTTAATAAAAAAAAGAGGGTTGATCATTCTAACTTCAAAATGAGCCTTGTCCATTGGGCTAATCTGCACATCTAAAGATGGAGTAAAAAATAATTTAAGAATTGCCTCAATTTAGACAACTGCTAGAATTCCCCACAATTCATACAACTACCAAATCACTTACACTGAGATTTAACTAGTTATAAGACCACCATAACTTGAAATCTAGAATATGACAAATACAATGTTAACAAGTGCAAATGAAACCAGAAACACAACAATTTTATAAAAGTATGTCTCGGTGATTACACATCAGACTTTAACACCAAATGACCAAATGAAATCCTAATAATCAAAGTGAATACACTTCATCTCTGATGATAGCTTCCTTTCTAATCCACTACCTCACTTGTGACTCAATTAACAATGGAGGGTCTCTCTCCCAGATCTTTAATATGATATCCTTGAATTGAATACAACTATTTTGGAATCAAATACCTAAAACCAAGTTGAATTAAACACCTAAGAACTAGACAACAAAGGGGATCAAAGATCCAGACCAAAAATGGCCAAGCTGGAAGATCATTTGGTAAAGCATACACTTCACCAATTTATACAATTGAGAGAACATTCCAGAAATGGAATTTGGGGAAAACAAAGCTTGAGAACCAATGAGAGAGAGGAGAAAAGAGTGTGCACATATCATCCATGGATCAAATGACATTGGCAAACAATTTTAAGTTCACAAATGATCCAAGGGCTCCAATTGAGTTCTCTAAGAAGCACACAATGCTTGAAGCAAATTGGAGAAATGAGATAACAGACAATGGCACAGGCTGGAAAACATTGTCAAAATTTTGTTACCAAAATATCCCAAGTCTCTCCATCATTTTATCCAAAACTAGAACCAACGTGTAGCCCTCTTAATAAGCTTTCCAACAGTACCACTTGCAAATCAAACAAATCTTTCTATGAAAAGTTATGGCCAAAAACAAATCCTCTACTCGCTGCCATTGTTTCCAGTCAAGATGTCCTCAGGCTCTTTTTTACATTGGAGAAGGCCGTCAGATTTAAGATAATGAACATATCTGCATTTAACCGTTATTTGCCATGTAGCCTCCTTTGTTCAAGCTTGAGACCTTAGCCTTTGCCGATTTGAGACATGTGGCCTCAATGGGTATAACCGTTCACCGCCGGGTGTCGAGACTTGGGTGTATGCTTAGGCCCATAGTTGGAAAACTCGCTGATTACTCGCTGAGTTGGCGAGTACTCTCCAAAAAAATCCCAAACGAGTACTCTCCTGAAAAACTCGCCACCCGAGTTTTCACCGAGTTTTGGCGAGTATTCCCGAGTATTTTTCAATGTCAATCATCATAAATTCATATTACTTATCAGCCGGCTGTTGTATTCGCATGATGATGTGATTTTGTATTGTATTTGTATTCAAATCTAATAGAAAACACTTCTCCAACATTTTATGGGCTCATTTGATACATTTTGTAGCTGTGTTGCTTAAAATTTATGTTTTTAAAGAAATTTGCATATTTTTTAAGTTGTCAAGTATTCCCGAGTATTGGCCGAATATTACCGAGTTTTTGCCGAGTCAATTTTTTTGCTCTGCCGAGTATTTGTCGAGTACAAGTGTGCGAACTATGCTTAGGCCATCAATGGTTGACATGCGGCCACCATTGGTGTCACCGTGCGGTGTGTGTAGAGTTGGGTGTATGCTTAGGCCTTCGATGGTCGACTTGTGGCGGCCATCGGTGTCACCGTTCCTTGCGATCTTTTGGAACTTTGGCTTCCCATACCCTGCTTCGCCGATCTTCTCCACGTGGCACACATTGGAGCCAATGCCTACCACGAGTCCTTAAAACCTCGTGTCTTCTGCCTCACCGATCATCGCCACTTGGCTAACACTGGTCTGCTTTCCCTTTGCCTTGGCTTGGTTAGGCGAGCCGATGCGTGATGCTTGTCACCCATCAGTGTATAGCGCTCCCACAGCATTTTAGAACTTTGGCCTCGCTCAAAAACTTTATCGAGCGCCGATAAAGAACACATGTCCATGGGGGCACTTGGTGTTAATCAGAGTGTCATCAAATCTTGCCACAAAGTTAATCCATCCAGCTTAAAATTGATCGCCTTTCTAACAAAGGCAGTGAACAATCTAACTGTCATCTGGACGTCCCAAGGTCAAAATCATCAAAATTTTCAATGTCCTTCCTGTACACATGCAAAGCAAAGGAGGGCAAGTGTTTTCAATGAATGTCAGTTACAAGGGCAATCCAAAATCCCTGTTTAATCACCATAAAAATCTTTGAAATTCCTAGTTTTAGATCACAAGGCCCAAAATTGAGTGGAACCAATTTTGTGCTAATACAAGGTAACTTAAGTTTTCAATGCTACATCTGATCAGCATCTCCTGCCAAAGCACCTACACGAGACTTGGATCGGGTGTTTTACCCAATTTCAAAACTTAACATATCCCTTCAAGATTTGAACCCATGGCTCCACTGTAATTCCCTGTGATTTACCACTTAAGTGCATCCTACTCAACAAAATAATGGCAGATCTTTTATGGAACATGGAGTAGGCTTATGTTGGTAATATGGTTACACCCAACCCCCACCTCTGTGTGGTGTGCGTAGGCCCATGCATGGCCATAAGTTCAACTTCTACTTGCAAAGATTTATAGATTAGTGTATGTATATTTACCCCCAGTATGCAAAAATGTTTGAATTGAAGATCCTATGAATGGACAAGGTTTTTTTCATGGTTGGTGGACTGCGAATTAACTCAAAAATTGGACTTCAAATTAGAGTGCATTGGAGTCAAGCATTATTCCTAGGATGTTTAAATGAGTAACTTATCCTTATTTTAAAAGGGGCATTGGCTGTCGGAAACTTCCAGCTGTTTTAGGAAGTGCTAGAAACTTCTGATCATTCTCAGAAACCTTCTGGGGTTTGGAGACACTTACCAGAAAACTTTGTATGTTTCCAGAAACTTCTGGTAGGGTTTACAGGCCTGCACAATCATTTATGGGAATGACGACATGTGTGGGGGAGTGGAAACATCTTTAGGATGATGTTGCTCTTAGTGTCTATTTGAAAGCTGTTTCCTTCTCTCTAGAGGGGATACTGGTGGGTTTTGCAAACATTAAATTTATAGTTCAATATAATGGGAAGTATAGCTATAACCAGCAGTTTTCGAACTCTGTGAATTATATAGCTAGATGAGTGATTATTTGTGACATATAAACTTTTAATCTGAAATCTGCCCTCTTGAGTCTTGACCATGTAAAAAGTGTCTTTTTGGAATGTGGGTTTTCTAAACATTAAATTTATAGTTCAATATAATGGGAAGTATAGCTATAACCAGCAGTTTTCAGAACTCTGAATTATATAGCTAGATGAGTGATTATTTGTGACATGTAAACTTTTGTTCTGAAATCTTCCCTCTTGACCATGTAAAAAGTGTCTTTTTGGAACATAATCGAGACAGACACACCTTATCTACTTGTTCAACTAGTCTCCTTCGGCTATCCATATGTGAGCTTATTATCTAAATTAATATGTTGAAAATGAATCTCGTTAGATATGGTATCCCTTAACTTAGAAAATGAAAATATTAATAAAATAAGATCTTTGGCTTGATCAACACTTTATCAAGTTTGAGGACTGCTGAAGTTTAGTGCTTCGCATTTCCACAAGCATCATTTTTTGGGTGTAATGTTTTCCTCCTATTAGCAATAGATAGATTTTTTTGTGTTAGGAATTCATTGGCATTGGACAGCGACCTAAATAAATGTCTGAACTCTGAACTGGGTTTTATCCGCACTCTTGCAAAATTGATCCTCTAAGGTAAAGGGGCTCTTTATCCCCATCTTTGCTTTTGAGACAACCACCCTATTATTGCATCACATGTTTTACCATTTTTAGTCAGTCAGAAACAGTTCTTTCTCCTTCAATGTTTTCTGTTATCTCATTTCATCTGCAGAGGATAACTTTTTTATTTCCAAGAAATGTAAAACCTTTTTTTGTCCGTTTTGACTTTGAACGATATACCTTTTCAGCATCAATTGGGCAAATGATCATAAGAACAAGGCCTGACTCTATAGTAATTTGATAAGCTTCTATCCTCTCCAGGTTACAAGAGACTCGTATTATTTTTTGCCTACTTTAGGAATGAAGTTATATTACTGGAGTCTTGAGGGTAGCCATCATTTGCCCTGTCCTATTTCTGATTGCATTGATCCTTTCTTTTAAATCTATTTTCTCAGGTGTTTGTAAGTTAGCAAATTAGCTGGCAGAATCTATGATTTAGTTTGCTAATCCCTTCAATCTTTTCAGGGTCATCCTATTTTGAAAAATGTTTGTGTTTCATATATGATCAGTAAAACTATCTGGAAAATATGATTTTAGTAGGATTGGCATATTGAATAGGGCATTAACATTACCTTCACTTCTTTTTTTTCCTGGCATTGGCTGAAGTTTTCTCTGTTATGTTTGGTTGCATGAGTAGTAACTATTAGGTTGCTCTTTTGAAGGGCTAAGACTATTCTTTGTTCTGCTTGTAAAAATGACGATATTACATTTTTCATGCGAGTATTATTATAGCGTACAATGTTCTTTTCCTATTTGTGGACTTATGTAACACATATTGTGGTTTCTTTATTGTTTTTCCAATGACAGAGTCCTTGTGAGCACACCTTTTGCTTGATATGTGCAAGGAGTGATTCCAGCTGTTATTTGTAAGCACACTTTTGTTTTCCTATTTCTCTAAAGAATTTATGGTATTCTGTTGCTGAATCAAGAAGCGAAAATTCAGAGGAGGATGTGAAGATGGTTTTCCATATATATTTATCAAAAACTGAAAAAAAAAAAAATTAAGCTGCAGAGGAAGTATTTGAAGGTTAATATGACTGTTAATATCTAAATCAAAGTCAAATTGTAAATTAATATTCTAGATGTCTGTCAAATTTGTAGTTGTATAAAAATAAGGAGAGAATCTGCCATTTATTATGAAGGACCATGGTTATCTTGAAGTTGAAACACATCCACTACATTTTGATTCCTCTCAGAAATTGTTTCCTTCAATATTAAACACGTTTGGAAGCAGTATCTTTCTCTATGAATATGTTATGCCATAATAATTTTCTCACAAAAGGCTGAATCATTTGGCATTATGTTTATCCATATGTGATCTAATTTTGTTTGTTTCAGATGTGATGAAAGGATTCAAAAATACAATCGATAAAGATGCTAGAGGGAATATTTATTTGTGCTGCTCCACACTGTTTCAAGTCATTTCTAAAGAGAATGGACTTTGAGTTGCATTTAATCGAGATACATTCAGATTTGCTTCAGTGTATAGCTGAAAAGATGATTTGCATGAGAAGGATGCGATGAAAGCAAGGCCAGTGTCATCGGACCCTCAGCCTAAGAAACTCTCTTCACAACTGCAGGTATTGTCTCCTCTATGTCCATCTCTCATTGGCATGTTTCCCATAATCTGCATTACATGTTAGAAATTAACTCTTTTCCATCTCAACATGATCAGTCTAAAGGATCATCTGGTACACAGCAGCAAGATCAAGAACAAATATCAAGGCCACAATCACAACATAAACAGTTCAGCTATCATCCGCAACACCAGGGGCAGCAAGATTATCAAGGTAATTCAGGTGATAATTCACTGCAATTATATCAAGAGAAGCAACGGGAGTTTGAAAAATCACACCATCAATCACATCAAGAAAAGCGCCAAAAACATACACATGGAGAAAAACATCGAAACATCACGATAAACGCCAAGAGCTGCATCATGGTAAACAATATCAACAAGAAGAAGGGCCACGCCATGAGGATATTCATCAAATGGATACAGAACATCAGACTGCTCATGGACGACAACCTCAAAAACAAGTAACATCAAAACCTGAAAGTCCACCAATGTTGCCTCCATCCTTCTCAATGCAGCCATTGCAATATCCCTACCCTCTTCATCCAGAGGGGCTCCAGCAACACTACAATCCTCACTATGATCTTAGCCAATCAATTTCTTTCTTGGAGAGCCTACCTATTCAGACTGGAACACAAAATTTTCAGAGTGGCAATCAAGGGATGTCTATGCAGGTTCCACCTATCCAAGACTTCCAAGAGAATCACTTTCGACCATGGCACATAGGGCCATCAGGCATACCCCATGAAGCTGCAACAGCAGTTCATGCTCTGCAAGAGGGCAGCATGGCACTGAATAGTCAAGGTCAGTTCTCACATTTTGCAATTGATTATTTACCAGGCCCATCAAACATGGCTTTACCTCCACCACCATTGCAAGGCATGGGAATGGGTCTGGATCAGCCTGTACACTACCAAGACTCTAATCATGGACAACTGGTGTCAACCCCACATAAACGAGATAAGTATATGAATATGTATTCTCAGGTGGAGGACGTAAAAGAGGTACATAATCACAGAGGGCGAGGTGGGAGATCCAGTTTTGGTCCTAACCATGGGTAGAGAATTTTTGTTGTTGTTTTGTATATAAAATTATGATAGGATATGTTAAATAATTTCTTAATTGATGCATATTACCAAAGCTTTACTACTTATTTTGACAGGAATGTTGGTTACTCCGTGGCAAGCCTTTTTAAACAATGCTTTGTTTCTCATCTGCTGTTATTTTATCTAGAAGTGTTTCAAATTTTTTTCGCATTCAATAATGCCATGTGCATAACTATTATAGAATTGTAGATAGGAATTGAAGGTTACTTTTTGTCCAATTAGAAAGTGTAACTATGTTGCTTGTTAGTCACAAAAATATCATTTTGCCTTGTTAAAAAGGGCAAATATATCGCTTGCTAGTCACAAAAATTCTCTGTTGTTTGGTGGAGGAGATGGAATATGTTTTGCATCATGCCTTGTATGCAATGGATGATCCTAATCCCATAATCAATCAGGGGATGGGGAAGGTGGAGTGGGAATGGAGGGAGGTGCATGGTGAGGAGATAACATGCTAAAATTGCTGAGTCTGTGGGTCACTCATGATCTTTCTCCAGATGAAAGGGCCAATTCTCTTCATCCCAGTTAAGCTGCGACTAAATCCTATACCAACTTTCTACTCTAAACTATCTAACCTAAGCTAATAATTCCAAGGAGATAGGGTTAGGAGGGGAAGGAAATTGAAAGTAAGAGGGAGGTGATGCACCAAATTGAAATGTGGAGCTCCTATGGTTCTAAGAGACACAGATGCAAGTTTGTAAATGAAGATCATGAAGAATGCACACAACTCTAATGCAAGCAAGTGAAATAATGCAAAATATGCAAGAGGGCAGAGATATTCCCACCACATACAAAACATTTGAAGGAAAGAAATAAGCCACACTTACATTAATTGATGCTTTACTGACTTACACAGAGTCAAGGCAAGAAAACCCTCATACACAAGTTGCAGGGGTCGAAAGCACGAAGTTTGAGTTCTCAAGGAGAAGCTTGAAAATATGTGAAGAAAGAATCTAGAGAAGAACACTTTCAATGTGCACGAGCACTTACATTTATAGAACTCATGGAGGAAGGGAGAGAAAGAGAAGAGGGAAGGGGTGACCGCCGTGTTGGTGTATTGATCCTCGAAATATTGCCGAGCAAGCATGGATGTCGTGATTTCTTATAATATTGACTCGTAGTATAGGCATGGGCACCAATTTGAAGAGAGCCAACCACCATGGCATAGGAGTCTTTGATTCAATGGCACACCATCAAGGTATGTAAGACAACACCATACCTCATTAAATATGGGTAGTTGAAACAGTGCGGGACGTTGTGGATGAATTGAAACATATGTGACTTTTACACCTTCCGTGAAATTATGATGTGTTGTTGTGTTTCGTGGATTTGTTTCACCTCTGCGGATTGAGCAATTTTTGGCCTTCAAATGTTACGCGGTTCTTCCATGACTTTTGACCTCATATGCCTCTACGAGTCTTCGAAACCCGCGAAGGCTTTTCCTTCATCCCGCCTTCTTCATTTCGCGGATCAAAATTTGCGGAACACTTTGTTTGGGAATATCTGCAGAACACTGGGAAGTGTTTGCAACTTTAGGGACTTAGTTGTTTTTCGCTTGTTTTCTTGCCTTGGGGCTCGATGATGCTTCTCGCTTGCATTGCGACCTTTCATTCTCTTCGTTCTGCGGGTTAGGAGAACCAATGGAAATGGCCAATTTTCAAGACACCATACTCATGTGGCATCCTTTGTTCCGCGCATTAGGAGGACCTACAAAATACCACGTAATATGTTTTATGGAACACTAACTTTCAATATTTCGTGGCTTTCTTGAACAATAGTCGCTCAAACATTGTTTTGAATAAGTTCAAGATTTCCTAAGGAGCAATTTTGGAGAGCGAGTTAGGTGACCTTCAGGGGACATCTGTTTGCTAGATGATGATGACTGTAGCCTTCGCTTATAACTTTGAATTTAAAATGCAGATCCCTGAATTCACATGAAAACCTGCACCTAGCACCTTGCTTGAAACTGATATGAAACTCTATCTTGAACTGATCTTTGGAGCTTTTGGTGAATGACCATGAAATTGCTACAAACCTTCTGAATTTTCACCATATACTTGGAGAGGAAATGACTTGACCGCAATGTGCTTCCAAAAACTATGTACAAAAGGGAAGATCATACATGTTTCAAGTGAAACATGCAGAGAGTGTGTACACACTTATTACAAACAAAGATGACCACCACAAGGATTGAGAAAAAGACAATCAATGATCAACACACAACAAATGAGGGAACCTCTAACAACAAAACACAAAACACACAAGTATTTATAAGATGTAATATACAAACTTAATGGAAATGTTTAAGATAAATCCCATTGACTGGGATTTGCAATGCTTCTCCATCAAGGTTGGACAACTTGAAAGAGTTGGCCTCTTTGCAAGCAATGATGATATATGGCCCACTCCAAAGTGCATCAAACTTGGAGTGCCTTCCTAGTTTGGTTATGTTCGCATCCCACTTGAGGACTAATCACTTACCTCGAAAGCCTCGTGTGGCTTAGCTTTCTTGTCAAACCACTGTTTGGTTGATAACTGGTGTTTCTCTAACTTGGTCATGGTGGATTGTCTTAATTCTTCGAGCTCAATCAGTTCCGCCATTCTAATCTCTCGTTGACCGCACCTTCCAATTCCAATTGTCGAGCCAACTCTAATGAAGGTAATTCAAGGGATAATGGGAGCTTGACTTCTCTCGCTATAGACAAGGACAAATGGAGAACTGCCAATTGCTCTTTTTGGAGTAATTCTATTAGCCCAAAGAGCATTCTTTACTTTAGTATGCCACGCCTTTGATTGATCTCCATAGTCCTTTTCATGATCCTGATCAAGTTCTTGTTAGTGGATTCCACCAAACCATTACCTTGCGGGTAGTAGTTGGAGGAAGTCTTCAAATAAACTCCATGTCTGAGAGCCCAATCAAAATCCTAAAGCCTAGGAAAGCTTTAGCATTATCTGAAATGATGGTTCGGGAGCACTAAACCTTATTACAATATCTTATAGAAAATCAAGGATGATTGATTCAGTAGCCTCCTTGAGTGGTATGGACTCTATCCACATGGTAAAGTAGTATGTTGTTGTCAAGAGCCACTTGTGAACCGCACTTGATATAAGATTGATCATGCCTATGAAATCAAGCACCCATTGAGAAAATGGCTCATCCACCTGAATATGATGAAGGGGAAAGGGTCGCCATTTTCCTTTTGAAGAAAGCACATTCTTTACACTTTTTGACCCAATGATGTGCATCTGCGAACAATGCGGACCATAAGTATCATGCTTTCAAAATATTCATTGTAATGGCCCGAGTTGAGAAGTGTCCACCGAGAAACCGTTGTGGAACTCTATCAAGACCTTATCTCGCTTGCTCTTCTTCAATACATCTTAGCAAGACACCATCCATATTCTTCCTAAAAAGAATCCCATCTATTAACGCGTAAGGCACTGATTGCAACCTCAAGTGTCTTCTCTTTGCTTTTTTCAAACCGTGAGGATATCCGCCGATTGCCAAGTCATTGATCTAACCACCACGGCTAAGTTGACCTCCTTCGTCTTGCGGAAATCCCATGTTACACAAAAACTCAATGTTTCTTGGCTCTTTTGTGTCATGCAAATTTCCACCATTCTACAAATTTGTGACACTCAACGGATTTCCAACCCGAGGATCCTTTAAAACTCGTGAATCCTCTCGTGGCTTGTCCTTGCTCTTCCTCCATGAAGAAAGATACTTCTTCATTATCCTTTGTGATTACCTAAAATGTGGAAATATCCTATAGTTAATCTAATCTAGAACGACATGTAAATGCAAAGTAAATAAATGCAATAAAGAAGTATGTAAATGACCCAAGCAACTATGCAAAAGGAAATGTTAACCCTAATGTGCAAGAGAGAAGAGGAAAGAACTCAGTTGATTTGATGATCTTGCAGGATTGTGTCGCAAAAATGACTGGAGGAACAGGAAACATGAATGATTGTGTAGAGGTCCCGAAAAGGACGGATTTGTCTTGATTCGCCGGACTCGGAGTGCACGGAGAGAGACTAGGGCGCCTACGAGCGCTCTTATTTGCAAATTGACGCCCAGTGTCTCAGGAACAAGTTCGGGCCGAGTTTCACATGTTCGAAAGGTGGTCTGAAACCCTCACTGTGTGTTGCATCAAATTCTCTACATTGCTTTAGGTGTTGTTAATAATCCAAGATGTATAGAAGACCTACAAAAGACCAAAGAAGAGTATCAAAACCCTAAAAAATGTAAATGAATGAGTCGACTGACCTCAATTGTCACAACAACAAAGGCTTACTAATTGAGCATTGCACTACATTTCAGACCTAAATGTAGTTTTGGTGTGTGTGTGCATAATGTGCCCTAGGTGCTCTTGTGTCAGTCGCACTTTGTGAAGTAGCGAGCAATAACTATATGTAGAAAATGTAATAAAATGTGTGCATGGAATAAAATAGAATCCCTCCCCTATGTTTGTGTGATGCAAATGAACCATCCTTGTCCTTGTGATGGAGCTAATGGATGTAAATGATCTCCAAATGGATGCAACTCTAGGTGGATGATAGTAGTGACTAGTGCTTGGTCCTTCATTATGGTCTCATAACTTTATATTTATAGGGTTCTCTTGATCTAATTTCGTAATTAACCTCAAAATGACCGAGCACCAAAAAGATAAAGATATCAAACAACTAGAAAGAGCCCAAAAAGTGGCGGGAAAGTGCAAAAGGATCGGGCGCCCTTGGTGGGACTAGGGCGCCCAAGTATTATCCTAGGCGTCCTAGTCTAAACTAAAATAACGCAAAGTGATGAAAGCTGACTGGGCATGTAGGTGTAAAAGGTTGGGAATGACGAAATAAAATAAGAGAAGATGGCCAAAAGACGAGAGTTAATTAATACTTTCATTACTCAAAACCTTCTAAATAATAGTATGAGATCGGGACTAAATAATGTCTAAAGTGCATGATTTTGTGTCTACATTTGCCCCCACTTTATGTTGGTGAGCAGAAAACTTCGGTAACATAAAGTAGATAGAGATGCGTCCCTGATGTCCATGAAAATTGTAGTAGAAAACGCGTTGAAAGACTAGACAAAGCGTAGAATGACAAAAAGATGGAACATGGAAACTATAGATGAAAATGCGCAAAAAAATTGATGAGAGTGAACCTAGGGCGGAAATGCGTGTGTAGTTGTTGATGTGTGTGATGTATCTACATGGTTAGTATAGTGTGTGTTGTCGCGAAGTGTTGTTGTTGACACTGTTGTTGTTGTTGCCCCCATCTCGATCCGCTTGTTTCTCATACAAATGGACTTGTAAGGAAAAAAGATCTAGTCAAATATATATGTATGTATGTGTAAAAATGCAATGTAAAAGACACGTAAAAGTATGTAAATATAAAATACGCACATGAAAGAGTGTAAATGGAACATGTCCCCCTTATCCATGTTGAGAAATAGAGTGTAGAAGGATATCATGTACTGCAAGTTTTTTGGGCGATCTCACGCCACCCTAGCCGAAAAAGTGTAGGGAGAAAGCTCAAAGTGTTATTCTTCTTCTTGTAATTGCTTTCCCGAATGTGTGTGAAGAGATCTCTGTGCACGTCCCGAGTTTTTGGGCGATCCGATGCTACTTGGCCGAAGTAGTGTAGGGAGGCACACCCACTGTAACCTCCAAGCCTATGAATCGCTCCCCCATAATGGTAAGGACAACTATGTCTTGTAAAAGCCGATGTGTATGGGGTTCGTACACTGTCCGAACCCACTCGATGTATATAATCGAACCGAACCAATGTAGAATCTCTATGTAGTGTGTAGAAAAACCCCAAATGATGCCCCCTCTTCGGGGCACATGCAATGTCGCTAATAAGAGAAATGCGGCCCCAAAAGAGGACCAAACACATGCAATTTGAAACTTTGCCCTGCATAGGGGGAAGGGAATGTGCTTGGTAGAAACCAAGGCACACACAAACAAGGATGGCTAGCCAAAAATAAGTGTTAGTATGAAAAAACATGCATGTAAAAGATAGTGTGTAAGCTACGCAAACAGTGTATAAGCTACCAAACAAAATAGTAAACACACAAGAAAACAAAGTATACCACCAAAGCGGGTTGCAAACATAAGACATCACTCACGATGGCGCAAGACACACAAGGCCATCATGGCTGCAAACAACAAACAAGTGTGCACACCAAACCTAGGGCAAAACCCACATACAAAAGCAAAAATAGCAAACAATGTAACAAACAAGTATGCAAGCAAATATCCCTGCATAACAAATACTTGCACATAAAGCACCCGTTAACATGTTAGAAAGACAACTAACATGCCAAAAGCATGTAGAAGCAAGTAATGTAAAGTGCCAAGTACAAAATGAAACAATAACACATGGAAGAGATGAATGTGGATGCCCCCAACGACCAATGTAGGAAGGGTAGAAGGCAAGCATTCATGCTACGTGTAAGAGACTTGTATCTATGATCACAACTAGAAAAAGATGTGAATGTGCATGTGTGGATGATATAGATAAATGACATACAAGCAATCTAACTAGCATGTGTAATAAAGCGACCATGAACAAACAAAAGTAAGCAAGAGTAAGAGCAACCATAGTATGTAGTATGATGTGGATGGATGGAATGAAATGCAAAATGGAGTGATAGGAGTTGCGTGCCCCCCAAGTGAATGGAAGTGTATGCAATGTGGTTCATTTAGTTTACCCTCAAAGAATCAAGAATGAATCGTAAATGAGAGTGCGTCATCGGGAAATGGTCGAAGTGTGTGTTGTGTCTAATGTGTTGTGATCAATGTGTAGGTGTAGTGGAGCATTCGCTTTTATTCCCTACGCTCCCGTGTTTTTGGGCTACCCCGTCCGGCGTAGTCCGTTAAGAGCCCTGAGGCCCAATCACGCCATATCTTTGACGGGTGATTTCTCAGACTCTGTGGCACCTAAAGATGTCTCGTTAGATCCGAGAGCTCCACGTTGAAGCCCTCTACGAAAGCCTCTCGCGATTTTCTCCGTCTCCATCCGGTTCTCTTGATGTGTTATTGTTTGCAAACGCGTGAAATAGTACAGAGCTTGAGTTAATGTAGGGCCGCTTAGAGGGTGTAGTTTGCAAACGGAAGCTCGTGGAACCGAACCAACTACGCCAACACGTCGGGGTGGCCAGGTGAACGCTAGTGGAGGCTTCATTTTGGTTCCCTACGCTCCCGTGCTTTCAAGCTACCTTGTCCGAACGTAGTCGCTTAAGAGCCCTGAAGCCCAAACATGCCATATTTTCGACGGTGATTTCTGGACTCAGTGGCACCTAGAGACGTCTCGTCGCCGATCCGACAACTCCATGTTAGGACCCACTACGAAAGACTCTTGCAGCTTTTTTCTGTCTCCATCTAGTTCTCTCATTGTCCTATTGTTTGTAAACGCGCGAAATAGTGCAGTTTGAGTCAGTGTAGGGCTACTAGAGGGTGTAGTTTGCAAACGGTAGCGTGTGAGACCGAACCGTCTAGGCCAACACGTCAAAATGGCCTGGTGAATACTACTCGAGGTTTTTTTTTGGTTTCGCACTCGTGCTTTTGGGCTACCTTGTTCGGGCGTAGTCTCTTAAGAGCCTTGAGACCAAAACATGTCATATCTTCGACGGGTGATTTCTGACTCACAGCACCTAAATATGTCTTGTCGATCCGACACCTCCACGTCGGGGCCCATTATGAAAGCCTCTTGCGATTTTTTCCGTCTCAATCCGGTTATCTCGTTGTCCTATTGTTTTCAAACGCGTAAAATAGTGTAGTTTTAGTTAGTGTAGGGTTGTCAAAGGGTGCAATTTGTAAATAGAAGCTCATGGGATCGAATCGTCTACGCCAACACATCGGGGTGGCTGGGGAATACTAGTGGAGGCTTCATTTTGGTTCCTTACGCTCCCCGTGCTTTTGGGCTACTCCGTCCGGGTGTAGTCACTTAAGAGCTCTGAGGCCCAAACACGTCATATCTTCGACGGGTGATTTCTCGGACTCTGTGGCACTTAGAGATATCTTGTCAAATTCGACAGCTCCATGTCGGGGCCCACTACAAAAAATTTCGCGGTTTTCGTAGTCTCCATCCGGTTCTATCGTTGTCCAATTGTTTGCAAACGCGAGAAATAGTGTAGTTTGAGTTAGTGTAAGGCTGCTAGATGCTGTAGTTTGAAAACGGTAGCGTGTGGGACTGAACCGTCTGGGCCAACATGTCCAAATGGCATGGTGAACGCTATTGGAGGATTTTTTTTTGTTCTCTACGCTCCCCATGCTTTTGGGCTACCTCATTCTGGGGTAGTCTCTTAAGAGTCATGAGACCAAAACACGCCATATCTTCGACGGGTGATTTCTTGGACTCCGTGGCACCTAGAGATGTCTCATCGGATCCGACAACTCCACGTCGGGGCCCACTACGAAATTCTTTCGCAGATTTTTTCATGTCTCCATTTGGTTCTCTCGTTGTCCTATTGTGTCGCAAATGTACGAAATAGTGTAGTCCGAGAGTTGGTGTAAGGTCTTAGGTGTTGTAGTTTGCGAATCGGTGCGTGTGGGATCAAACTGTCTCTTGCCAACACGTCCAAATGATCTGGTGAACGCTAGTGGAGCATTCGTTTTGGTTCTCTACACTCCCTGTGCTTTCGGGCCACCCTGTCTGGGCATAGTCCCTTAAGAGCCCTAAAGCCCAAACATGCCATATCTTCGAAGGGTGATTTCTCGGACTCAGTGGCACCTAGAGACGTGCGGTCGATCCGAGATAGGCCGCGTCGGGGCCATCTACGAAACCCTCACGTGGCTTTCTCCGTCTCCATCCGGTTCTCTCGTTGTGTTATTGTTTGCAAGCATGAGAAATAATACAATCTGAGTCAATGTAGTGGTGTTAGATGTTGAAGTTTGTAAACGGAAGCTCGTGGGACCGAACCAACTATGCCAACATGTCGGGGTGGCTAGGTGAATGCTAGTAGAGGTTTTGTTTTGGTTCCCTACGCTCCTTGTGCTTTCGAGCTACCTCGTCCGGGCGTAGTCCCTTAAGAGCCATGAGGCCCAATCATGCCATATCTTCGATGGGTGATTTCTCGGATTCTGTGGCACCCAGAGACGTCTTGTCAAATCCGACAGCTCCACAGTGGGGACCTCTTCGAAAGCCTCTCGCGGTTTTCTTCATCTCCATCCGGTTCTCTCGTTGTGCTATTGTTTGCAAACATGAGAAATAATGCGATGCTGAGTTAGTGTAGAGGCATCGAGGTCAGTAGTTTGCAAACGGAAGCTCGTGGGATCAAACCAACTACACCAACACGTCGGGGTGGCCTGGTGAACATTAGTGGAGCATTTGTTTTGGTTCCCTACGCTCCCCGTGCTTTCGAGGTACCATGTCCGGGCGTAGTCGCTTAAGAGCCTTGAATGACTAGATTGACTTAAGAATGAATTTGATAGGGGTATGTCTAAGAACACACGGGAGTTATCAATTGCCTAGTAAATATTTCGGATGGGAGTCACCGTGGCCTATGACTTAGTGACCTTTCATTCATTAATAATTTATGCTTATGATAAACCCATGGATGCTTTCAAAAGCGCCTTAAAAAGGATAGGGGTAGTCATCAAGTCTAGTGAAGGGTATGATGTGATTTCCAAAACTTGAAATGTCTACAGATTTAAAGGTAATAACACTAATTGGACATGATTAGACAATAAAGAATCATTGAGTGTCCGAATTAGAATATCATTGCATCCGGAGACATTCTCAAGCATTGGAGTAATGTATATGGAGAGACATTTTCAAAAAATCAATGAACAGGATGAGAGACATCAATTATGACGATACGTCGAGTGTTTATAAGGGGAGAAGACAACGGAGCATAAAAGAATGTAGTAAGTGCATGATAAGATAGGAACCAAGACAAAGAGACCATGAGCAAGAAGAAACACAAGTAAGGTAAATACACATACACATTGATAAATTGAATGAATAATTACTCATATTAGGTAACTCTTTATATACATACATTATATAAATATTGATTTCCAAAGTTTGATGCATATTATACATTGAAAATGTTAGTACATGTACATCACCAAGAAATGAAAAAAAAATCCATAATGTCTTAAATATTGTCGAGTGCACATCATATTAGATTCATGCTAAAATAATCTCAAAATGTAAGGTCTCATACAAAATTATCAAGTTCCAAATAGTATTTTAATGTGCATAATAAATACAAAAATGCCCAAATAGGTCATATACCATCAAGTTCAAATGTCATATAGGCGTACATACAATGCCATGCACATAGACATACAAAAATAATGTCATGTGTAAGACATATATTTCTACTCATCAAAATCTATCCCTCACTTGGCCTTGCTCGAAGAAGGCCCTCCCTTAGACGAAGATGGAGATCCATGAAATGACTTTGGATCGCCCTGAGCCCATGCTTCAAGTCATCTTCCGCCGAATACTCGGCTTGTAGATGAGCCTCTAAATGCAAACAATATTTTTTTGTCAAAACTTAATTTATATATGTTTTCAACATGTATTTAAGACCATGCTAGAATAAAAGTATTAACATAATCACGCAAATTTACATGCAAGTTGTCGATCACGCAAATTTGCATCTCACGCTCGAGATGAGTCATCGGGAGCTCCCAGTAGTACGAACGTGGTTATGAAGACAACGAGATGGAGGAGTCTCAGTGCCCTCAAAGTCAAAATGGAGGGGGTTGAAGTTCCTTACATACACATAAGATCGAAAAATTTAATATCGAATTAGCAAAAATAGAGCTAAGTACATGCATCTACATAATAACAATATTTTAACTAATTTTATAAATATAGAATTATTGTTTTTAGCCCGCCACACTGTGAATCAAATGAATGCAGGTTGTTACTACTGTCGCAGTGTAACTCCTGTATATACACAATGCAAAGCATTATTAACATAATTTAATAATTCTACAATGAAAGACATTACTACCATGTAATTTAACATAATATGAATTACACGAGAAATTTAACAAAATTTACGCGTTGTTTGAATACCTCGGTGAGTTCTTTGCAGATAAAATTGCATGGCAACACCTTTATCTACTTGTCGCAGAGATAGTGAGGTGTCTAGTGAAGTCAACATCTTTATCAAATATGTATATCACGTGAGTTAGATGGACATACAAGAACATACATAAACTTGACTTCAAAACTAATATATATATATATATATATATATATATATATATAGACACGCACACACATGTATGTGAAAATTTTACATAATTAACATTCTAAATTACCTCTGTGAATGTATGTGTGTGCATGGTCCTCGCCCCGTGGTTGGGATGAAGATGCGCCTCCAAGCCTACTTGTAATATCAATGTATGTACATGTACAAATACAATTATTTTAAAATTTAACATATATAAGTAAATCGTACTCCAAACTTTTTGTAACACACATAACAAATTTACCTGTGAAGGTGACGCCGATGAATGTAATCCAAATGTCTCACTCAAAAGGACATCTGACATAGTGACATTATCATGTTCACCCCTAGCACCAGGTGCACCAAAATCAGTACGCATGAAAGTATCGTCCTCCTCGGGCCCCAAACATATGCTACCACATGATGAGCAAAGATGTGGCCTCATGCTAGTACTCCCTAAGGGAATACTCTATGTACCTCCACGAGCATCTGGCTCAGAAATCTCCCTCATATGTCGAACAAGGGTCGCAGATAGCCCTTGAAGCACGTGGAGTGTATCAATCTCTACTGTCTCCTTCACTGCTTGAGGGACAATCTCAGGGTGAGGGGGCTTCTGTGCGGGAATCTACCCTACTAAATAGGTGCACGTTGTGCACCTGGTCGATCCTG
This sequence comes from Taxus wallichiana var. yunnanensis, assembly GCA_018340775.1. Taxonomy (NCBI): domain Eukaryota; kingdom Viridiplantae; phylum Streptophyta; class Pinopsida; order Cupressales; family Taxaceae; genus Taxus; species Taxus wallichiana. The sequence goes on along the minus strand of CM031239.1, from coordinate 920,171,821 downwards.
TGCAGATCCTTTTCCTTGGCCCTAGAAATCTTGGAAATCAAAATAATTTGGGATCTCGTTGAGGATAAACTTGCAATAGAGTTTCCTTAGAAAGTATAGTGGCACCTCGTTGTTATTACAAGGTGGAAAATCAAACACCATCCACCATCGGTCCCAAAAAATATTTTTAATCAAATTATTATTGCACCAATGGATGGGAAATCATTTACATGTCAACGGAACATGAAAATTATCTGGGGAGTCCGTGAATAAGGCGTATATAAGTTCTTTTGAAATTTATTTTTTCTTTACATCCACATATGACAATTTGTTAGAATAATAAACCCTATAACACTCTCTCTGTAAGTTGTCCAACGATTAATTTGTCCCATGTTGCCACGTCGATTTGAACAAGTAATGCCTCCAATGTGTAATGAAATTACTTGTATAATTCGGATAATGAGCAAAAATATAACACCAAATAACACAATATTCCGAATAATGATCTCAATATGCAATTAGAATAGCTTCGCCACTTCGAGGGGCAACCTCTAAACCATACAATAATACTCAAATGCCCCAATGATGATGAACTACTACCTACAATCCCCTATATATAATATTCATATGTTATGGCCATCACCAGGCCGACCTAATAAGCATGACAAAGTATAAATGATATGATAAGCCACAAGTCGGCTACTCATATCCTAATACAAGCAATAGGTTAAGGGCGTAGCATGCCCTTCCCCTTCAAAGCAACTTTGTCCCCAATGTTGAGAAGCTCTGGGTGTTGCTACAAGAATGTCATATCTTCCCATGTTGCATCTTCATTGTCCATATTCTTCCACTTGATCAGATACTCAGTAATAACCCACGTCCCCAATCTTTTAGTGTGTGTTTGAAGGATGCATTCGAGTCCAAGATGACCCTCCCCTCCTCATCGAGCTTAGGTAACACTGTTTGGGTTGATACTCTTTGTCCAATTACTTTCTTCAGAAAGAAACATGAAATACTGGATGTATTCTGGTTGATTATGGAAGTTCTAATTTGTATGCTACAATACCAATCTTCTGCAATACTTGATAGGGGCCATAATACTTCGGTGAAAGTTTGTTATCCTTTTGTTGTTGTTTCAAAGACATTTGCTTATATGGTTGTAACCACACAAAAACCTAATCACCGACTTCAAAATGTCTTTCCGTGCGATGTTGATCACCTTGCTGCTTCATGCGGTTTTGTGCCATGACCAAGTTCTCCTTGAGACTAGAGAGGACCTCTTGTTGATATTGAATGTGTTCTTCTACTGCTCTAACCCGTGGTTGTCCTCTCAATGATGATGTGATGGATGGTGGATGGTACCCATAGAGTGCCAAAAAAGGAGACATTTTAGATGAAGTATGGAAGGAAGTGTTATACCACCATTCTACAAGTGGCAACCATTGGACCCATCTTGCTTGTTTATCTGACGTAAAGCAACGGAGATATCCCTCCAAACACTTATTTACAACTTCTATTTGCCCATCAGACTGGGGATGATAAGAAGAGCTACGAGCTAACTGAGTACCCAAACATGAGAATAAATTAGTCCAAAAATTACTAGTAAATATAGGGTCTCGATCACTTACTATAATCTTCGGTGTCCCATGAAGCTTCTAAATTGTGTCCATGAAGGTTGTTGCTACCGTGCTTACAGCAAATGGGTGTGCCAAGGCAACAAAAATGAGCATATTTGGTGAGTCTATCCACCACAACCATGATGACATTTTTTCCTTTAGATTTAGGCAATCCTATGATAAAGTCCATGGAAACCTCTTCCCACCGCTGGCTAGGAATAGATAGAGGTTGTAGAAGCCTGGGGATCGAACTGTTTCACCCTTATTTTGCTGACAAACCATGCATTCTGCCACAAATTTTTGGACATCCCCTTTGAGCCCTTCCTAGAAGAAATCTTGTTTGACTCGATGATAAGTCTTCAAGAATCTAGAGTGCCCCCTACTGGAGAAGAGTGAAGCTCAGATAGAATCCTATTTTTAAGAGTGGAGTTCTTACATATGTATAATTTATCTTTATACCATAAAGCATCCCCTTTCAATACAAATTTTTTAGACATGCTTGGATCATTCTGGAGATGATGAATGAGGTTTTGTGTGGTTGGGTCATTTCTCCATTCGGACCTTGCCTCATCTATCCAATCTTCCTGTAATATGGATATGGCACATAATAAGGCTGCAGTTGAGTCATCTTTCCGTGACAGAGCATCCACAACTACATTCTCCTTACCTTTCTTATAGATAATCTCAAAATCATATCCCAACGTCTTGAGACCCATTTTTTTGTTCTTTGGATGATAAACGCTGCTCCAAGAAGTATTTTAGACTATCATGATTTGTCTTCACTTAAAGTGTCTCTTATGAGATATGGTCTCCATTGTTTCTTGCATGAAGTATGGCTAACATTTCCTTCTCATAAGTCGGCTTGGAAATATTCTTACCTTTGAGTTGACGGCTCAAAAAGGCAATAGGATTGCCTTCTTGCATGAGAACTGCCCCCATACCCACCTCTGATGCATCACATTCAACAATGAATGTTTTGGAAAAATCTGGAGTAGCCAAGACTGGAGTGGTACACATGGCCTCCTTTAGTTTCTCAAATGCTTTGGTTGCATCCTCACTCCAATGGAAGGAGTCCTTTAATAAAGCTATGAGAGGTGTTGCTTTATGCTTCCATAATGCCTTACGAATCTTCGGTAATAACTTGTAAGCCCCAAAAATCCTCGTAGATTCTTTAGGGTTTTTGGAACCTTCCACTCCATCATGGCTTTGATCTTATTAGGATCCACTTTAACCCCTTCATGAGAGACAATGTGACCCAAATATTCAACCTCCTTGAGTCCAAAAGAACACTTAGAGGGCTTTGCATAAAGTTGATGTTGCTCAAGGGTTTCCAAAACCTTATTTACATGATGCAAATGTTCCTCCCATGTTTTGCTATAAATTAATATATCATCAAAAAACACTAAGACAAACTTCCGCAAGAATGACTTAAAAATAGAATTCATCAAACTTTGAAATGTAGAAGGTGCATTTGTGAGTCCAAAAGGCATTACTAGGAATTCATAATGGCCTTCATGTGTCCAAAAGGCGGTTTTATGAACATCCTCATCCTTGATTTTGATTTGGTGGTATCCCGAACGAAGATCAAGCTTTGTAAAATAAACAACACCATGCAACTCATCAAGCAAATCATCAATAACATGAATATGAAACTTATCTTTGATTGTGTACTTATTAAGTTCCCTATAATCAGGACACATGCGCCACATGTCATCTTTCTTCCGTACCATCACTACTGGAGAAGAATAAGCACTCTGACTATGGCGGATGATTCTTGCTTCCAACATCTCTTGTACAATCTTCTCAATTTCACTCTTTTGCACATATGGGTACCTATAAGGTCTGATGTTAGGCGGTTGAATTCCTGGTAATAACTGAATAGCATGATCATGATCTCTCTTTGGAGGTAAGCCCTTTGGTATATTTTCAAATACAACAGAGTGTGCATCCAACACTGCTTGCATATCTGATGGTATAATGTCCTTAGAATGATGAGCCTCCAATGAAAAGAGTTGTGCCACAAATCCCTCTGCACCCTTTTTTAGCATTTTGTGCATCTAATGAGAACTTACTATTTGTGGAGAATTTGCTCTTAAGCCTCTTAGCTCAAAAGTCCTTCCTTCAGAGTGAAATCGCATGAACAAGTCTTGGAAGTTCATCTCAATGGTTCCCAAAGTGGTAAGCCATTGAACCCCTAACACAATGTCTGCTCCTCCCATAGAAATGGCATACATGGTACTATTTAGTATGTAATCTCCCATGGAAAGCTTAATGCTATGGAATTTTCGAGAACAAATAATAAAGTACCTCCATCAACAATCATTACTTGACAAATCGTGAGCTGGATAAATGAAATGTTAAGGCGCATTTGCTAACTTATGATTGATAAAGTTGTGAGTACTTCTGAATCAATCAACACTTGACCCTCTTTTTTTAAAGAATCCAACCACCTTAAGGGTTTGGGGTGCTAATACCTGAAATTGCATGGCATGAGATTGTTGGTCGAGGATCTCCGACTCCTCCTCCGCTCAACCAAGACCTCGACTCTGCATCTTCATTATTCTCTTCATCTTCACTGGGCCCATCAATGTAGAACAACTTCTTTTCAAAGCACATTTATGTCCTGGTCCAAATTTATCACAGCTTAAAACATAACCCTTTTTCTCTTTTTTCTTCAATTTGTTGAGGTGTCAATCTAACCGCCGAGGGAGTCTGGGGCCAAGGTGTTGCGATCTTTGGTATAAGTGAAATGTTGTCTCCTACTTGAAACAATTTTCTCCTTTGCCCTTCTTGTCATAATCATCGAATCAGAAACCTTATGAGGATTAAACATATGCACCTCATGGTCAATGAGATCCTTAAGATCCCCAAGAAATAGGTCATTCGATTCTCTTCGATAATATTTTCCACCCACGAGAGAAAGGTTTTGGAAGTGATGAATGTAATCCTTAATGACTGATCTTGTCTATCTCAACTTTTTAATTGGTTGAAGTAATTATCTCGACACACTAGAACTGTAGTGTAATTGTAACTCTTCATTGAAGACTGTCCATCTAACATTGAGACCACTCTTCGCCTTTGAGCACATAACCATCGATACCGATGAATTGGCCAGTTCGAGATACAAAGCTACCATGGTCACCTTTTTGTCTGATGGAATCTTATGTTCAAATAAATTCTCCATTTGGTTGATCCATTGAGTGGATCCTTTCCATCAAACTTGCGCATCTCCACTTTTGGAACCATAAATACGGGCTGCGCAAAGTGTTCGTATTTGGATTGTGCACACTCGAAGATCCACTCTAGCTCATGTGTCTATTATGTTGACTGAGGATCCACCTTGAATGACATAAGTATGATTACCCATCATATGCGTCTTGAATTTTTGCATGAAATCCTTGAATCTTTGTCCAATCCTATCCACGTCTTCTTTCTTTAGCCACCCTAGATTCGAGGTCTCTCAAGTTAAACTCAAGTTGGCTTACTTTATGGTCATCAAGTAAACCTTAACCCCGAGGAATTTGTAGTTATATCTTCCGTTTCAACTCCTCAACTAATATTTCATCCTTTTCTCGGTGTTTTACCCGGAGTGATGGGATTATTTTTTCCTCTTGTGGAAGGCCCCGCCATGATGCCCCAAAATAGTAGGATGTAGGGATCACGATCAAATTTTAGGGTTTCAGATTTCGATAATAATTTGACCAAATATTTAAAAACTTAAAGAACAAACCCCAAATAAATTTTGGTTTTCTTTCCGAAAATGTAATGAATTTGAAAAAATCCACAATTTGCACCCTAGGGAGCGATTTTATGAAAAACCCTAAATTTGTAATAACTTTTGCAAAATAAATCAAAAATTCTGAAATTTTCAGGGAACCTTACTTGAAATGTTTCGCAACTTTGGTAAAAATATCTCCCACCAATTCGCTTTTTTTGCAATATATGGCGGAAACAAAAAATTAGGGTTTTTGCCCTAATTTTGGCCCAGATCGTAGCTTTGATACCACTTGTAATGAAATTACTTGTATGATTCAGATCATGAGGAAAAATATAATATTAAATAACATAATATTCCGAATAATGATCTCAATATGCAATTAGAATAGTTTCGCACTTCGAGGGGACAAACTCCAAACCATACAATAATACTCGAATGCTCCAATGATGATGAACTACTACCTACAATCCCCTATATATACAATTAATATGTTATGGCCATCACCAAGGCTGACCTACTAAGCATGAGAAAGTATAAATGATATAATAAAATGATATGGTAAGCCACAAGTCTGGCTACTCATATCCTAATATAAGCAATAGGTTAAGGCGTAGCACAATGTGTTTGTAAGAGAGGTGCGGTGGGGTTTGTAGATTGTGCATCCCTCATTGTTTTGATTAAATCCTCAATTTCAATTTTGTTTTCAAGTATTTGGGTCTAAATCTTCTTCACTACCCGAGGGATGTTGAACAACCGTGGGAGTGTCGGGAGGGATGACAGGGAATAACGGGGGTTTGGTTGTGGTTGATTCCCTCGACCTCTAACCGTATAATAAAAATATGTATTCAATTCCAATTTTAATGTATAATTATCATATTTCAATGCAATTTTGAGAGAATAATTGTGCTTACCTCTTCTATGTGGCACCATTGTCGATTCAAATCTTCCCGGCGATCCATAAACAATCCTTTGAGCTTGAGATCTAGCTGAATGAAAAAACGTGAGGGCACGGTTAAGCTCTGAAACTCGCATTTGAGGGAGGCAAAATGATAGAGGCTCGGGCCTTTTTTTTAATTTATAATAAGCATAACGCGTACGCGTTATGCTTTGGTGATTCTCGAGCCAAACAAATTAAAACGAGAGCATTTTAACAAAACGTGTACGTGTTTTGCTTTTTTCGATTCTTGTCCGCTTTTTGGCCCCCCAACTTGGTGCACTCACCCCTAAGTGGATGATAGTAATGACTAGTGCTTTTTCCCTCATTATGGTCTCATAACTTTATATTGATAGGGTTCTCTCGATCTAGTTTCATAATTAACCTCGAAATGGTCGACGACCAAAAAGATAAAGATCTCAAATGGCTAGAAAGAGCCCAAAAAGTGGGGGAAAATGCAAAAAGACCCGAGGTGCCCCTTGTGGGACCGGGGCACCAATGGGCGCCTAGTACTATTATGGGCGCCCGATCCTAGGCTAAAACAACGAAAGTGACGAAAGTTGACTTGGGCATGTAGGTGTAAAAGGTCGAATGGCAAAATAAAATAAGAGAAGATGGCCAAAATACGGGGTTAATTAGTATTTTCTTTACATAAAAACCTTCTACATAGTAGTATGAGACCAGGACTAAATACTGTCTAAAGTGCATATTTTGTGTCTACACTTTGCAGCCTAAGGAAAATTGCTCACAAAGTGTTATGCTTCTCACCAACTTCTGACCTTGATGGTCACGTCCAACTCCATGATTTTGGTTACCCATCTAACTCTCTTCTTGTTGATTTCCACCCCCATGATGAAATATCTCACGCTAGGATGTGAGACCAAGATTTTTATGTGGCTAGTGGCCAGAGGCCACGAGCTTGAATTTCTTGAGAGACCACAAGATGGCGAATACATGTTTCTTTAAATGACTATACTTGAGCTCAAAATATTTCAACGCTTTCTGAAAAAAGGCTACAAGTTGCTCCAAGTTTTCATCACTGTTTTGTGTCAAAACCCCAACAACACTAATATTATCCCCATAGGCATAAAAGATGAAATCTTTTCCAAAATATGGATTGATAAGTGTTGGTGCTTGGGAAATTGCAGCTTTTATCTTGGAAAAGCTTTCTCTTCCTTACCCGGTCTATTTAAAAGTCACATATTTCCTTAACAAAGTTAGTAATGAACCTCCTAAAAAAATTGATCTTTCCAAGGAAATACTGAAAGGCATTCTTGTGAGTTAGCAAGAAAAAAGAGAGGATGGCAGAGATTATTTGAGAGTCATGGCAATTCTATCCTTTGAAACAATGCGACCCAAAATTTTACCCCATGGAACTAAAAATGCATTTCACGGGGTTCAAGGATACTCTGAACTTTCTGCATCTCTCAAAACTTTCTCCAAATGCTCCATGTGATGCTGACCCTATTTAGAGAAGACTGTGATGTCCTCCAAATAGAAAAGGATGAATCGATTGATGAGACTACAAAAAGCAACATCCATTGCTCTTTGAATTGTGGCACCCACATTTGACAAACCAAAAGGCATTTTTTGTATGCATGTGTTCCCTATTCGATTGTAAATGTGGTTTTATGTCGGTCTTCATTTTTCACCCTAATATGGTTGTAGTTTCAGTATTTTCCAAAAAGGAGAACCGTTCACTTTTCCACTTTATCTCAAGAATTTGATCCATTAAAGGAAGAGGATAATGATCCTTTAATGAAGACATGTTTAAGTATTTGAAGTTCACACAAAGCCTTATTTCCCTATTTTTCTTCCATTGGGACCAAGTTCGCTACCCAAGATGAGTATTTGATGGGAAATATGATTTTTGCCTCAATGAGTTTGGATAACTCCTTCCTCATGAGGGCTCAATCTTGGGGTTCACACTTTTACCCGATTGGCTTGTTTGTGAGATCAAGATCAATGGTGTGTTGAGCAATGTCGGGATCAAAACCTCTAAGGTCTTCATAGTTCCATGAAAAGACATCATGAAAAACCGACAAGGAAATAAAAGTTTGTTCTTCATCTTGATCACACACCTTTCCAAGTAGCATTTCCTTACCTTGGGCAATGGTGACCGGTGGTTTGCAATCTTATGGGCCCTCGGATATGTTTTTTTTTCCTTTGATCTCATCATCAGGATTGAAGATGTCTTCAAGAGTTACTAACCCTTTAGGCAACTTGTTAGTTTACAACTAGATGATTTGATCACCATAACTTTCTTGCAAACCGGGTTACAAACTTGAAAAGAATTCAACTTCATTTTTGATGAATTGAACTATCTGTTCATTGTTCTCAAATACTTACCAACTAATTTCATTATTTGGGATGGATGGTCTCATAATGATTTTGACGTGTTGTTTTCCCTAGATAAGGTATTCCATAGGGGAAAATTGTGAGCCGAAGCATTGCCATTTGATTTTCTTCTTTGTTTTGTTTCGTGATACTACTACTTGAAGGTTGAAAGCTTCAAAACTGTCCAAGAAGGTCCCAAACTCGGTGCCTATAAGCTTTCAAAAGCTTATTCTTGGCCACACACTTCCCTCTAACTTGGTGGATGACAAAATCAATGTCTCCAAATATCTATAGGGCCTTGATTTGTCTCTTTTACGTGATGAGCAAACCATGAACCAATGCTTTATATTTTGTCACGTTGTTTGAGCACGCAAACTGCAACCTATGTGCAAAGAAGAGTTTCTTGTCTATTGGGGATACAAGAACTACCCCTGCCCTAGCTCCATTTCTACTCCTTGATCCATCAATATAAATTTTCCACATGCCAAAAGTGTTGTTTTCTTCGTTGAACGCCATAGGGGTGGTGAATTCTTCTTCGTAGATACAATAAGTACCCAAACCTATTTCAAATACAGTGTCATAGGGATCAAACTCAAAGTGTTCTTTAGCCCATTCATCAAGCATGAGATCGGAACTGAATGTGATGAATGCACAGTCTCAACGGATCCAAGATCACTGCTCACTTATGCTTGGACCATGCAGTTAGTATTGATAGGGCTAAGATCATGAACCTTGACATGATAAGTGAGATGGGCTCAACTTTGATTGTAAACCTAGTCCCATACCTTGTTCTTAATAGCATATGAGACCAATCTGAAGAAAGATATCCACCCACTTTGGCTGTGAAATCTTTGGAGAGGAAGAGGGTGAACAAAGGTGGAAAGTCAATCACAGAGATGTCTTGTGTTATAGTTAGGCTTGGGCAAGCATGAAGAGTTAACTCCAGATCCTTGATCACACCCAAAACTTGCATTGTTGATCCATCAAGCTACAAAACACCTTTTGAGGTTGGATTGTACTCAATTCCCAAGATATATGTAATTTTATTTGGCATCACTGAGGTACTAGCACCAAAATCTATCATGTAGTTGTGTACAAGGTGTTTGTTAACAATTAAACACATGTACAAGGGAGGAGGTTTGACAACTACACTTGTTCTTCCTTGCGCTGATAAATGTTGACCGCGGAGTTTTCCCTGAGCATGGCATGCTCAAGAGGTGGAAGATGCTTCAAGGACTCCTCCAATAGAAGCCTTAGAGATGAGATAGACAGAGCATCTAACATTGTGACATTCAAGTTTGTTCTTTTCATCTGCTCGACAATGTTGAGGGGGACACTCACGACCTTTTGAAATGAGGGGGCAACATTTTCTTTTCTTGTTTATTTTGTTCATGGAAACTCTTTGGATGACGGGTTTACTTGGTTCTGTGAAAGTCCTTTATTGTGCAAATCTACTGGGTTCCGTAAATTTTCTAGAGCACGTAGATGTTTTGAAATCCATGGATTTCCGATGAAGTTGAATTTTCACCCAAGTCTACGGGTTGGCCATGATGTTGTGTGGAGTTGGAGAAATAAGGGGAGGAGACCTTACATATATTTGTATATTTCTAGATCTTGTGTTATCCGCTACACGGGGTTGTGACTTGTTGAGACCGCCCACAATTTGGTTAACAACGCAAAAAATTTCAAGTCCAAAAAGCATGAAGTTAGGTTCTGAGGTGACTTTTTGTATCTCTTACGCACTTCTTTACGAAGGAGCCACGACTTGCTCTTATTGATAGAATGGAGTCTACACCATAAGAGCCTTCTCCCACAACAAATTCATTCCAACTTCACACACATACTGATTTTGGGGTTGATCACAAGGGTAACACAACTCAAAACCTTGGGCCTTAATGTTTTTGATTGGAACAATGACTTTTCTCAAGATAGGAGCTAGCAAAGGTTGCGGGTTTGGATTTGGTGGTTTCCTTGGTAAGCAATTATGTCCAAATGTTTGGTTTGGGTATTGGGAGCCTTGTTGCAGATAACCATGAGAAGGATTAGGATAATTTTGAGGGGCTTGAGCTTGTTGTCTCTTAAAGGAGACAATCTCATTTGTCAATTTATTTAGTTTGAACGCTAAGGATTTCAATTTCTTCTTGCTTCATAGAGGAACCAGATTTGGATGGGGATGATGAAGTAGATGGCTTAGGAATAGGAGCAATGACGGGTTGGGTACTTTACGAGAAATTCAGGGAAAATGGGCATTGGCAATCTAGGGGCTAATTTACCTGCTTGGATCAAACAAATTTCAGCCCTAATGGCTATTGCATAAGCATTGAGTAATTGGGTAGCACCCATATATTGAATCATTATTGCTATATCATAATTTAGATCTCTAAGAAAATATAGAAATGCACCTTGAGGAGTTAGTCTTAGAAGGACTAGAATTTTGTCTCATGTTTTCTAGAACTTGAAGTTGAAATCCACCATAAGTTTGCTTGTAGCTCTCTTGATGGTGGTTAACTGCTCAAGGAGAGAAATGTTGTTTTCCTTCTCATCAAATTGCTAGTAAAGAGAGGTTTTGAATTCGTCCCAAGTGTGGATTGAAGCCGTCGAAAAACTTCTAAACCACTGTAAAGTCTTCCCTTTAATAGACGATGTCAAAGTCGCATCGCGTCATCATTCTCCATGACTATGTGCACTGAACAAACGTTCACAATGTACTGAATATGCTCTGCGGGTGTGGTATAGTTTTCATCTGTGAAGAAGGGGATACTCTTCAAAACAGCTAATGGTATATCATGTTGAACGGCCATGAGAAATGGACCACCATTGTTGAAACTTACAAATGGGAAGTTTCTTTGATGTGCCATAATGGAAATGGGTCTCAAAATTCGATAGGAGATGGAAACAGTCTACCAAGAGGCGAGTTGAAAAAATCTTGCTTAGAGGCGACGCAGATCTTCGTGAATTACGTTATCTTCTCCTTCTCTACAGGAGAGTTGTAGGTATTCGAATGGTTCGCCTCTGGATACACTTTGCCTTGTTTGTATCCTTCTCATGAAATGGGGGAACTAAACTTCTTGAAACCAGGAGATTTAGCATTTGGTAATCACCGGATGCGTTGAAGTAGCACCTTTGAAGGCTAAAACTACTAAGTTACATATCAAAACTTAGCGAAATGATCTAAAGCTCATCAAATTGGTCCCACTAGGCGTGCAGAACTATTGCTGCTAAAATTTGCATCAAGATGGTTCAACATTTCAATGAAACGTTGTTAGAACATGAGTCTATGGGTCACTCATGTTCTTTCTCCATATGAAAGGGCTTGTTCCCTTCATCCCAATTCACTACAACTAATCCTATACCAAATTTCTACTTTAGACTATCTAACCTAAGCCAACAATTCCAAGGAGACAAGGTTATGATGGTAAGAAAACTGAAAATAAAAGGGAGGTGATGCATTAAACTGAAATGTGGAGCTTCCCTGGTTCTAAGAGACATATATGCAATTTTGTAAATGAAGATCATGAAGAATACACACAACTCTAATGCACACAACTGAAAGAATGAAAAATACACAAGAGGGAAAAGATATTCATGCTAAATATAGAATGTTTCAAGGAAATAAAGAAGCCACAATTGCATTAATCGATGCTTTACAATTTACACACGAGTCAAGACAAGAAAACCATCGTGTTATCCAAAATATCCCCCAGGCTATGCAGTTAACTTGCAAATCAATTTTTGACTTGGGAAAATATTTGTTTGAAAATCCACGAAACACTTGGAAGTTAGTGTTCCACGGACTTTCCAAATCCATGGAACAAAATGAGTATCGGTTTGGACTTGGGTGGATTTTTGATTTGGTCTCAGTAATCGTCCATAGATTCGGTATGAAGCTGAAAAATGGTGTTCAGTATTCTCCTAACCCACAAAATAAATGGGAATGCGAGATACTTAGGTGGATTTATGGATTAGGAAGGTTGCAAAACAAAGGATCCCAATGTTCCGCAGAGTGCATGAATGAAGTGTTCTGCAGACTCTAAAAGCTATGGAACAAAGGAATTTGAGCTCAATTCTTCGTAGTGACAAAAGAAAGTTGGAAAGCACCTAAGTATAAAAGATGTGGAACACTAACTTACTTCTCATGGGCTTCTTAAAGATTAGTGTTCCGCGGACTCTCCAAGTTTGCGTCTGAAGGAAAATGATCACACGTTAAAAAGGTGCGGCGAATAATTTGACCTGCGGGTCTTGCAAAGGGTTTTCTACTCAACAAAGCAAGCATAGAAAAGCCGTGAAGGTCTCTGCGTAAGGGAAGAAACATTAAAAGGCCTCACAACAAAGGAAATCGATCCACGAGTTTCATGAAGCCACACAACATAAAGATAAACTTCTACGGCATGTGGAAAAGATCTAAAATCCGCACAATACTAGAAATGTTGTCGAACGAAGTAAAAGGCCATAGAACATTGTCAAAGCCGCATAACAAAGAAACTACACAAATGAGAGTGTAAAAGCTAACGAAAACCATAAAGATCATCCAAAGTTTGCGGATTGCACATAGGAGCAACGTCTAATTTCAATTCAAGCACCCAACCACTTCACCGACCAAAATTCAATGAAGTATGGGCGTCGTCCTCTTTCGCCTACAAATATCGATGGCGTGTTGCAGGAAATGACATTTTATCGGGAAACATCTATGGTGATTGGTCCTTGGTGGTTGAATCTCTCTCAATTGGCAACTCTCTCACCTTCTCTTTTCTTCTCTCATTTTCTCAGTATGGGACTCATGCATTGTAAAAGAGATCCCTCTTTGTTGTAATGACACCATGCCAAAATGGTGGATGAATTCCCACAAGTTCTAGACCTTAAATTTTATCTTTGCAATGTATCTTGTGCCTTCTTTTATTGATGAAACGATCTATACATCCTTTAAGCAATAAAATCATGTATTTGTGGCTCTTTTCTGTCATGTACTCACATTTTATGATTCATTGCCTCTCTATTTCCTTATCCGGTATGTTGTGTGTGTTTCTTACTTGCAGGGGTTTCCATTTTTGTGTGTTGTAAATGTGTGGAAGGTTTTTGTTTATGCGGTCTTGATTTTTGGCACGCATGTCTACCCTCTCCTCATGTGTTTTCCTCCCTTTCTTCCCCTTGTGGAGAGTGATCACCCCTTCTCTTTTGGTGCTATCACCACCCTTTTAGCTTAGGATTCACTTTTGCATTTTCTTCCCTCTCTCTCTCCTGGTCCCTTGGATATGTTAGAGTGGATCAGCTTAGGACTAATGTTAGCATTAGATTAGATAGGTAGAGGAACCAACCTTCTTTGGAGTTCTTTCTCAAGATGCAAGTCTCACACTTGGAGACAGACCCATGTTAGCCAAAAGTATTTATCTTCCATGATCAAATCTAGGGTGCTACTTTTTGGTGATAGCATGTCATACACAAGTTGTAGAGGTTGAAAGCATGGAGTTCGAGTTCTCGAGGAGAAGCTCGAAAATATGTGAAGGAATAATCTAGATTAAAACCATTTCAATGTGTGCGAGAACTTACATTTATAAAACTCATGGAGGAAGGGAGATAAAGAGAAGACATAAAGGATGACTTCCATGTTGGGGTACTTGATCCCTAAAATATCATTGAACAAGCATGGATGCCATGATTTCTTGCAATGTTGAATCGTAGTATAGGAATGGGCGCCAACTTGAAGAGAGCCAACTACCATGACATGTGAGTCTTTGATTCAATCGCACACTATCAGGGTACATAGGACGTCATTGTACCTCATTAAATTTGGGTAGTTGAAATAGTGTAGGATGTCGTGGATGAACAAAAACATACACGACTTCTACACCTTTCACGGATTCGTTTCACCTCTTAAGATTGATAAATCCGTGACCTTCGAATGTTACGTGCTTCTTCCGCATATTTTGACCTCATATGCCTCCATGGGTCTTCGAAAGTTGGGAAGGATTTTCCTTCATCTTTCCTTCTTCATTTCACAAATCAAAATCGAGTGGAATGCTTTCTTTGGGAATATCTACGGAACACTAGGAAGTGTTGCGTGATTTTCGAACTTAGCCGTTTTCTACTTGTTTTCCCTCCTAGGGGCCCTATGAAGCTTCTCGCTTGTATTGTGGCCTTTCATTTTCTTTGTTCCACGGGTTAGAAGAACTCATGAAATGACCAATTTCAAATACACCATACTCCCGTGGCATCCTTTGTTCCTTCGTTCCGTAGGTTAGAAGGACCCACCTTTGAATACCACATAATATGTTTCGTGGAATACTAACTATTAGTGTTCCGTGGATTTCTTGAACAAAATCTGCTCGTGTCTTGTTTTGAATAAGTTGTTAAAGATTGCCTAAGGAGCAATTTTAGACAACGATAACCTTAACATGTTTTCTTAGAGGTTTGGCCAAACTTATGAGTACCTCTTCCATGGAGAAGAGTACTATGCTTACGCTTATGATGCTCTTCACAGTTATATCAAGGCAATGGAAAATCGAGAACCATATCATTTATTTTTTTATTTTAATGATTTATGAGGAATTGTATTTTCAGGGATTTCAATTGTTTTAGTTTATAGATTTAGCTTAGAAGACACAACTTATAACCTTTTCAAAGTTATGCCATGTAAGCATTTTATCCATTACAAGATTTTGATTTATGTGTGAAATATCGATTTGCCTATAAGATTCAATATTTTTTCCATGGATATGATGATGTATGCCATGGATGTATGAAAGACTCGCCCTTGGGAGGTACTAATCCCATGCCATTTAAGCCCAATCAAATTTTCTATAACATTGAAACACATGGCCATCAATTACTTAATACGCATATATGACTAGGTTTTCATTGAGTTAATACCATATTGATAATAATTGTAAAACAAGTGTTATAAGGCATCACATGTTAAAAGCTTCGCAATTAAGAGAGAGGTTAGAGGGTGAAAATTCTAAAGGGGTGCTTATGTTAAAATAATTATAAGATAAGCATTTGTTTATAAGACATTACATGTTCCAAAAGCTTTGTTAATAAAAAAGAGTTTAGAGCATTAAAAAAGTGGTGACTAGATTTACCACCGTTTTCATAAACAAGTGTCATTAGTGTAATGACTAATTATCATCACCTTAAGATGATTTGAACATGTGGAGTTAAATCTCAAGAAAACTAGATCAATCTAAAATGCATTTGGTTTAGGTTATGATGTACTCTTATGTATGAAGTCTCGATGAACTATGTCTTTGAGGTGGTGGGAAACTTATAGCTGTAATTTATGTGGTTTCTAGGATGGTTGAAGACTATGTTGGAACACGGGTTTACAAATCATGCTAAAATCCATACAAAATGCCCTCTAAAAGTTCGGTTTATGTTAGGATGTACTCATACACGAAGTTCCAATGAGTTGTGTCCTTGAGGTTGTGAAATACTTTTTGTTTCAAGTTGCATGTGGTTTTGAAGTGCGCGAAGGTTATAATGGAACATGGTTTTGCAAATTATATGCTAGTATGTATGTATTGTTAACAACAATCCTTGGAATCATTCATCAAGACTAGCTACAATTGCGGTCTAGGGAATTCAGATTTTTATTACCTTTACAACCCTTTAATCAATGCATACTAAATTTTGATTATCACAACGTAAGGGTTGTACAATAAGCTACATATTAGGAAATTATATAATGGAAACACACAAGCTAGAGAGAGATATATATTACATAAAATTGGAATTCTATTACTATAAAGAGCCATAAGAAGCCTACAATATATAATCAACAAGCAACAATATATATCCCAAAATCAACCTTTTGTGCAATGCTCTTATAGTGTTTTATACAATCTGAGATAATTTTCGGACTTCAAGTCCCTTTATATTCCCTTTTCGGACTAGAGGAGTTTTAGTTTTACATATATTATATATATATATCCTATATATATATATATATATATATATATATATATATTAATATATATATAAATTATAAAAATACATCAAGTCAAATTTTGGCTTCAATATCCTTCCAACGTGCACTATGTATGAAGTTCCAATGCACTATTTTTTAGGTGACAGAATATTTTTGTTTAAAGTTTTATGTGTTTTGAAGGGTGATTGAAGGTTACAATGGAAAATTGTTTTAGAAATTATAATTCAATTGTTTCCAATCTTAAATTGGTTCACTCATTCCCAAAAAATAAAAAAATCACGTTTAATGGGATTGAATGGATTAAATTCATTAAATTTCAAATGAAAAATTATAAAGGTTTGTTAAGGTCATGACCAAGTTACACAACTTCCCAACAAATGTTGTTGGCTGGTTCGAAAGCAATTATGGAGTCAAAATCTCTTTGAAATTATGGATTGTGTAGAGTTGAAACCACATTATAAGATTATTTAATACCATATTTAGATGGATAACAATCAAAATATTATAAATTATAACCCCTAGATAAAACTCATATAACATATATAATATAAGTACAAATGATATAGGACAAAATATTTATAACTTTTAATCAAAGCTTGCATAAAAAAATGTTTGTAGCTGAAAAGAGGCATCCAAATCTCGATGGAAAACATGTTGAAAGCATTGTGGTTTAAGAAAATGTTGCTTTAGCTGCAATAATTACCCTTTAAAACTCATGTAAGCTCAAGTGCTATGGAGTTAAAATTTCTTCAAATTTACTAGATTGTGTAAAGTTGCACCTATATAAAAAGATTCTTTAATTCCATGTTTAGTTGAATAACAATCACATAATCATAAATTATAACCCCTAGGCAATACTCATAAAAAGCACTAATAATATTGGTACAAAATGCTACTTGTAGGAAATTGCATTAAGAACATTGATTTAAAGCCATTACATTTTAGCTCGTTAACTTACATTATAAAAATTATTTGTCCTTAGAAGAGAAAGTGGTATCAAAATGTAGATGGAAAACATCTTGAAAGCATGTCGCTTAAGGAAAATGCCAAGTTAGTTGGACTAATTACCCTTTGAAACTTGTGAAATCTAAAGTGTTATATTCTTGGAGTTAGTAGGCATTGCCTAAGTTAGAAAATCTTCAAGGGGTCCTTATCAATGCATGTGCTTCTAATTTTACCATTATGAAAAGAGCCCGGATGGGAGGTAAATTCTGTGTATATGGCCATTGTAAAATTATCATTTCTTTATTTATGGAGACCTTAATTCAGTTCTTAATCTCTTGGAGAACACTAGGGGCAATGCAAGGAAACAAAACCTCAAAAGTATTTCAGTGCTTTTGTTTTTAGAAACTCACTTTGGGATGTTCAAAATCAACGTTAGGGAACATATTCTAAAAAATAAGTTGGAGGAAGCATTTGAATACAACAATGCAAGAGAGTCTAGGTTTAACGAACAAGCATCAACCAATGCAAATCATAACACACAACATAAGCATATACATGAACACATTCATTGGAAATATGCTATTCTTCATTAACTTCATAGAACATTCCATAACATAACAAAATCAAAACTCATACATTCCATATTGACTTGTATGGGTTGCCATTGACGTCAAAACACACTACTCTCATCCCCCTCACTCACTTTATTCGTAAAAGCTACGAGCCTATCGGACTTTTTGGACTCATATTGAGTTAGAGTTTAAACTATCAAAGAGGGGCTCACAAGGAAGTGAGCGAGTACATCTTGCCAACATGTCAACAAATAGTGGCAAGAGCGACAATCTATATATAAAGACTACGAGGAAGAAAATAATTTACTCAAACTTGGAAGGAATCTTCATAAGAATATTTGTTTTTGGTAGAAGTATTGGGAGACCTATTTGAATGAGGGAGACAAAAATTCCATTTTTCATCTATCTATATAGCCAAATGTCATGCTAATAGATGTCCAATATCCTATCTCATGATGAGTCTCTCGTATTTGAATATTGGAGGATATTTGTGAAGAGGTTGAATGGAATTTTCAATCTCTATTTACCGGTAAAGATAAGGATAAAGAGAGGTGTAACAAAACTACTTATCAACATCACTCGTTTCAATCACAAAATATCATAACACAATCCAAATCGATCCGATCACATTAGAAGAGGAAATTAGCCTCATTTAAGATGAAAAACACAAACTTCCATGTCATTATTGCTTCCCCCATTTTTAAAAATTATTTTTGGGACTTGGTAGTTCTATATGTCTTTAATATCCCTTAGTCAATTAGGGAAGTCTAAAAAGGTCTTTGTTGACCTTAATTACATTTTTATTACCATAATTCTTGAGAAAGAAGAGGATCATGTTTTGGGGACTTATTACCCATAAATTTTTAGCACAATTTGCAAGCTCCTTACCAAAATCTTGGTAGAAAGACTAAAATCTCTTCTTCTAGTTATCATCTCTCATGAGCATAAGAGGGGTTATGAAAGGTATGGAAATTCTTGATGGATTCATTATGTTTCGTGAGTTAATCCATTCGGTTAAGGCTAAGAAGGGTGAAGGCATGTTTGACAAGCTTAATTTAAGCAAAGCCTATGGCATAGTAGACTAGATTTCTTTTTTAGTCTATGAAAAAGTTTGGATTCAATCATAAGTAGAGAAATTGGATGTACATGGGCATATCTATTGTGCTGTCATGCAATGGTAATTTGATAGGTTTTTTAAAACCACCTATAGCGAGAGACAAATGAGAGAGTATGTGATGCAACCAAAATTAAAGAGTCTAATTAAGAATTGCCTTTAGACCACACAACATAATGAAACAATACATCCCATGGCTGAATCGTAACCTTTGCAAATAGAAGCAATTAGATTAACGACACGTTATTCACCATATACGAGGAAACACTAACTTCCACAGACTTGAGACGGATCAAAAATTGATATAGTCTCCACATAATCTCCGAGGAAATGCACAATCAACAACACCATCAATCGAGTAAATCGACTAAAATTAAAACTTACAACAAACCAACTTGACTAACTCTACATAAACACCCCTTCTCAAGTGTAAGGATGAACACGTATAGAGTTAAACATCACCTACTTACAATATTAGCTCCCAACTACAAGCTACTCACTTGATATTTATTGAAGCCTCCTAAATTAAACTTTGATACATCATACATTAGTGAGAAGTTTCAAAGTAAATAGATGAACTAAACTATGTGACACCAGTGAAAATTGATAAAATCATTAACATGGTGGTTGAGGACATGAAGCATCAACAAACCACACTTTACCAAGTAGTGAAGGTGAGATAGATGGCACATGAGGGAGATCGGTTCACCAAGAACCAGCATTAAGAAAATATTTCCACTCTTGGCCCAAATTATAGGAGTAATGGAGCCCATTTCTTCCCAAAGAGGAAAGAATGATCTAGGACAAGATTTTTGAGAATATATTTTTAGAGTCCTAAAAATCTATTTTAGAATTTTTTGATAGCTTGTGGTATTTTACATTTTTATGGTCTTTGGTGCATTTCGAGCTTCGGGCTCTATAGTGTATTCTATGGTTTTAGTAGTTTTTTTCGAGTTCACTCCAACATATTTTTAACAGCTCATATGGTTCACAAATCAGGTCAACAAGTTAGGAGATATGACCTCGACAAGGAGCATTAAAAACAATAACAATAATACAATAATTTTTATATGTTTCCACTTTTTATTATTTTTGGATTGAGGGTAATTTGAGGGTGTTTGAAAGGACCCACATCCTTGTACATATGAGGATTTTAGAGAGGATCCACAACCTGGTTACAATGAAAGGGGACCACATATTAGGAACCCAATTGAAGCAACCATGGAACCGAAGTGAAGATGCAGCGACCGTCAACACGACCGCAGCGAGTGGGACAATGTAGAACAGCTACCAGCGTCGGCGGCAATGAGCGGAGCAAAGCGGCACCAAGATGCTCGGCCGTGAGCGGAGCGAGCCACAAGTGTCGGCGGCGAGCAAGCGTGCCCACGACCGCAGAGCAAGAGAGGAGCAAGAATCGTGAGCGGAGCAGCCACCAGCGTCAGCAGCGAGAGGAGAAGGAGCCACCAGCGTCGACAACGAGAGGAGCAGCCACCAGCGTCAGCAGTGAGGAGTAAACACCAGTGTCAGCACAAGCAGAGATCTTTTGCCTCTGCGGCGAAACCACCTCCGAGAAGGATCGTGCCTCGGGGGGATTTGAAACCGGGTGGGCAAGCACACAACCATGTGACTTGACCGCACCACTCCCACCCCATCGGCTTCCACTTTTTTATTATTAACTCCAACCCTAACGTGGATATGTATGGTCTCCATGTAGGTTGACCTTTGATTCCCATCTAGAGCCCTTCACGTTTTATTGTTATAAATCATTCAACTTCTCCATTATATAGCTATAAAGTATTCTATTTTGAATAAAGAGAGAGATCTCCAGGAAAATACTTATTGTGGAGTTTTACAATTTGTATACATTTAGAATGAAAATAAAGTTATTTTTGTTTCTACAACGCTTTCATTGTGAATTGATTGTTATAAAAATTAAGCACCCTTGTTAGTGTGTTGTCCACCAAATCGTAGCCCAATTTGAATCGCCACTTCCTTAGATTTGGCAGCCTTATGATTTAAGGGTGAAGAAATTCCTTATCTAATCTCTTTTTAGGAGATGAAGGTTTCTATAAATTGCTAAAGTTTCTTACAAGTGCCTTACATATAGTTTGTTTTAGGTATGTTTATTATTGTTTATATGCCCTATTTTGTTGTGTTTTGTTATGATATAATTTACATGTTGCTACCTCGGGAAGACCTAAAAAATGTGTGTGATCATCTCCTCATAGGTGCTACATGCAATTGATGTCCAATATTGCAACTATGATTGGATTTTTCACATCGATTTTTGTTAAAGTTTGGCAACTTAACATGTATACGTGTTTATATTACAATTGCATTTAAAGGGTGAAAATCAATATATTTTTACAATATTGGAATGTCATAATCTTTAGAAGCTTTTTTCTATAGGTATTCCTTGATTTATCTTGAATTTTATGCTAATTTTAGTCTTTAAAGGAAATAATCTTATATCACATGAGAGTAGCCAACAAGACTTAAAAATCACACTCAAATATAAATATTTGTCATTCGTTTGATGTGATGCATCCAAGTATATGATATATGATGTACCTACACATCTAATTGCATATTTGATAACTTTTCTTTTCGACTCTGTAGTAGATTTCCAAATAAATAATTACTTGTACTAAAAGAGTTTTAAGTTAATTGGTTTGGAGATGTCCAAATGACAAATAGTAAACCTTTAAGGTAACAATTTCCTTTTCTATCTGTAACGTAGATACAAATTTCATTTTCCAAATAGTAATATTCATAAATACCCTCATCAATAATTACTTCCTCTTCTACATGTAATGTAGATAAAGGTGTTACTTTTGTAAACAATCAAATTTATGCATTAGCCATTTCATTCATTATCCATGTGTGATATCTTCTATGATTATTTCTAAACCAATCTATGTGGAATCCTAAGTGGGTAGTCTGCTCATCCTATATATGAAACTTTAACTATGATAGCTTTAAATTAGCAAGGATCCTTTATGGGATATTCTAAAATCATCGTTCAAATTGGTTCAACATTTTTTCTCGATCACCCCCATAGGGCCATAAATGTTCAATAAAACCATAAAGAGATTGCATATGAAATCCATTGTAATAAAATTTATGCAAGAAGGGCATTTGGAGATTAACTTGGTAATACTTTAGGATTCCATATTACTACAAGGCCCTATACAAAGGTAATTTTAGCTAACATCTTGAAGTGCTCCAAACTGGTTTTGGTCTCCTGTAATTTGATTATATATGGTTTGTGTTTGGCAATCAACTTAACCACTCAACTCTTATTAAGAGAGAAATTATTTTGCAATATTGGAGAGAGGAAGTCATGCCTTTAGGTAGAGACAAGAATTTATGAAAAACCGATGGCCAGTGAGGAATATTTTATCTCATTTTTCTACATTATGAAAAGTGACTTGAAAGTAACTCTTTGCTAAAAACCTTGTGTCTACCTAGAAAAAGTCCTCGATTTCTCCTCCATAATTTTTTTGAGATCCTATACCCAAAATAAATTTACAAATTGGAGTCAAACAAAAATTTGGGTATCCCCACCCAAAAAAATAGTGAGAATATTATTGATGGTGTTTCCTTTGCAAACTAGAGAGATATATCTCGAGTCCTGTAATATTTTTCCTATTAGTGTAGGTTATTATTTATCCTTTTATTTGTTTATTAGGATAATTCTTGCACTTGGGTTATCCCTACACTTGTTGGGTTAGTTTGCTTAGGTGTACTAGTTGTGTGGAGTTAACTTACGGTTGTGTTGATTTAACTTACTAGTCTTGTGGAGTTAAATTAATTGCCGATGTCGCTTAGTGGGAGTTCTTCACCACTGATCTAGGTAGTAGTTGCACTTCCCTCCTCCTATATGTACATCCTCATTATTGAGAAATGTAATGTAATAGCATTATGGATTATGATGGATTTTCATATATGATATTTTAGCTCTTTGTTTGCAAATCCTTTTGTAAAGTTATTCTGGTGAATTTCTTTCAACTTATCAAATGTGGTGTGTTATTATCATCTGAGATCTTCACAACTTGGAACAATCTTCTTATCATTCATTTCATTGTATCGAGCAATAGATGATGTAGACACCCATCTCAGAAATTTCTTTTGCAAGCAAGGGTTTACTTATTCTCATATATTTTAGAATTTGTTAAGATCATTACATTTGCCCATTTTTACGCAAAATGGAGGGCTCATTAGATTGAAGGCGCAAAACCTCAAAAACGATTGTAAACTTGACCATTGAAGGAGACAGTTTATTTTTTTAGTTTGTTTTGGTTTTGCAGAGGCGAACACAGATACAAACAGATCTGCTTGGAAATCCATGCTAGGGAAGAAATTTGTTTCGTGGAAGTAGAAATTTGAAAAACGGTTTTGGGTTTTTCGCGTTTGGTATTGGGTTTTATTCCACTTTGTAGAGTTCCTCTTTGGCAAGGATTTGGAAATATTAGAAATCCGTGTTGGGGAAGAAATTGTGTTGGGGAAGCAAAAAATTCTAGAAACAATGTTTCTGGGTTTTTCTAGTTTTTGCGTTCGGTATTCATTTTTTATCTTCTGCTTTGTAGAGTTCATGTTTGACGAGGAGGTGGAAATCTTATAAATCTGTGCTGTGGGGTGATATGTGCCAAGGAGAAAGTCAAGAAAAACAATTTATGGGTTTTTTGTATTCGGAATTGGATCTTTTCTTCCGCTTTATAGATATCCTGTATGGCAAGGATATGGAAATCTTATAAATTCGTGCTAGTGAAGAAATCAGTGCCAGTGAAGCACAAAATCCAGAAAAATAGTTTATGGGTTTTTATGTGTTTTTCATATTCTCTTGGATCGTTAGTTTTTCCTCTTTTGTTTTGAGATCCAAAATTGGAAATATTTTTCCAAAAAAGGCAAATTTAAGAAGAGTGAAGACAAAAGACATTTTATGTTATTTTTAAAATAAATATTAAAGCACAAAGTAAAAAAACTTGTAACTTTTGATAGGCAACTCAAAATCGAGTGTCATTTTTTAAAATTACTTATTTTTTTGTACTTGTTCCATTTGAATTATTTATTTTGAGAAACACAATAAAATTATAAAATGTCATTATTGTAATAAGTACTCAATTATAAAGTGTCAACATTTATATCTCTCTTGTTTGTTGAGAGATTTTAGATTAATATTTTCGACACTTTTAGACATGTTGACGATCAATTGTCTTATGGGGGATGTGTTCTAGTGAAGCCCAATGTTAGTTTATCAGTGTTTGAGTAGTTGTTTCGACAAGTCATACAAATTTGTAGCATCACTCTACCCATTCAATAGTATGGGAGGGTGTGGTGTTGATCCTGCTTCTTCAAGTCTTGTGTTCTTGCTTTGTTACCTTGGATTTTCTTGGATCACGGCACTCCTATTTCTTTGGATCATGTGCCATTGCCTTGTTTGTCTTGATTATTTTTCTTGGATAGTGGCACACCTATTTGTAAAATCTAATCCTACTTATTCGGGTCTTGTGTCCTTGCCTTATTACCTTGGCTTTTCTTAGATCGTGGCACTCCTATTTCTTTAGATCTTGTGTCCTTGCCTTGTTTCCTTGGTTATTGTTTTTGGATCGTGGCACACTTATTTGTAGCAATTGATTGACTTTTGACATCACTCTATTAATGAGCCTCATTGTATTGAGCCATTTTGGTGAAGCCCAATGTCGCTTGTTTTTGAGTTTTGGGATCGAGCGATGGATTCGGACCACACTTTGCACACTAAACTTCTTCAAATAGTTGTATGATTTTTTGAACCGAACTTCTTGGGATGCCTTGCGGTGAGTTTTTGCTCTCTTTACTTTTTTATTACCGGGTTTGAGTATCTTGCATGTCCCTTTTCCTAGTTATTGTACGTGGGTACCTCATCAAGTCTTGTTGTGACAGACCCACCTTATTTTCTGCCCACCTAAGCTATGCTTACGGGGTGTTAGTGTAGGTTATTATTTATCCTTTTATTTGTTTATTAGGATAATTCTTGCACTTGGATTATCCCTACACTTGTTGGGTTAACTTTCTTAGGTGTACTAGTTGTGTGGAGTTAGCTTACTATTTCTATTGAGTTAGTTTCACGCTTATGTGGAGTTAGCTTACTAGTCTTGTGGAGTTAACTAAACCGTCGATGTCGATTAGTGAGAGTTCTTCACCACTGATATAGGTAGTAGTTGCACTTCCCTCCTTCTATATGTACATCCTCATTATTGAGCTAAGTAATGTAATGTAATGTAATAGCATTATGGATTATGATGGATTTCCATATATGATATTTTAGATATTTGTTTACAAATCCTTTTGTAAAATTATTCGTGAATTTCTTTCAACTTATTAAATGTGGTGTGTTATTATCATCCGAGATCTTCACGACTTGAACAATCTTTTTATCGTTCCTTTCATTTCCTTCTTTATCTAAGCCATAATAATCTAAATTTACAAGGATGTGAACATGGTCTTTTGCAACTTTTTCTAAGTTCCTTCTCTCATGGTCAAAACTTTGTTTCATTGTCTAAGTTTTTCTATATGGTTTTCATGGTATTTTGCTTTTACTTTTGCTCCTATTATCACTACACATTTTCCTATTTTTTCCTTTGTCTTTGAGTATTCACACTCGAATTAACAAAAACAAACTTAAAATGATGTTGAAGTTATTTATGATTTTGTATATATAAGTATTTAAACAAAACATCACCTCATGATAGAAGAGAAATTAATTTCTCTTGCCACATTTAAGATTTATCTTAAATATTGCAATGTATTCTACCTTGCGAGTCTCTTTTAATCTTCTAAAACTTGCGACTCTGTGATCATAGACTAATTTGGCTTTGGGATCCAATATGGTTGTAGTCTTTATGTAAAGACGAAAAAACTTGTAGAAAAAAATACTTGGATGTTATAACCACGAAGTAAATTGTATGTGGAAATTTATAAGAGTTGTTAATAATATCATTCAAATTCGAAATTACACATTTCAAGGAAGTTAAGGATGCAAGACAAGAATAGTTTTAGGAGAATACTCAAATTGGTGACCTTTAAGCTCAAATCATGGAATATGGGAAGTTTTTATTCAACCCTCTAAGAAAAATAAAATAAAATATTAATCGGCGAAATAATCATTTTCCTTTTCAAGGATAGGCCCTAGAAAAATCTTCAAGGACTCCAACTTTTTTATCGAAACTCAAATTTGGAAAGTATTGATAATGCACGGATAAAGTATGGCTGAACAAAGCTTGACACAATGACAAATGATTACTATGGTTGGTTTCCCATAAGAAAATTATACGTCACAATTAGTAGATGAAGAGAACTTTTACATGCCCTTTGTAATGTTCTTTGTGAAATATCATTCAAGTTAAAATCCACATGGATTTTTGCACTCGTCATTATACTTATACAAATATCTTAAATGCATCTACTTGAAAAATGTCAATAGATATGTCTAAATACTCTAATTTTGGATTTTATGCATATCACATTGATTAATGATTTCATTACATTCTCTCCATATTTCTCAATGGCTAGTGAAAAAAAAAAACTTTCTTGATAAACAAAGGGCCCCAACTCTACAATATGATGTAGTTATTACTATTTTTTATTAACTTCCGAAATTTTATAAAAAAATTAAGTGATGGTCAAGACATTAGAAAATGTAAGTTGGTTGGGTTGAACACTTGTTCGTTGCAAATTACATGTGTGATTTTTGTATCAACTCAATCAATAAAAAATCTAACCGATCATCTTGTTGTCAAAAAATTATATCTTTCTTCTAATTTTAGAATTAATTCACTATATAATTATAACTTTTTAAAAATAACCAATGAATAGCAAATCGATTTATACTTGCATGGTGATTTTTCCAAAGATTAGCCTTGAATTATGTTTGTTTTATAAGATTTGTCACAACATTATAGAAATATTTATGGGTCCATTCTTATAATTGTCCCTACAATTCTCACATGTTGAATCACACGATCATTGATAATTGATCAATGGCCAATGCAATATCTTCCCCATATCGGGGAGAGTGAAGAAATCCTTGTAGTGAAAAACATCGTCAAATTAACCAAATCTACTCCTCATCATTAATATCAAAGAACTAATCACTAAATTTTGATAGAAAACAACACATAAGTTTATATCAAAAGCTTCCACTATAGCATAATTCATTCTCGGACCTAGCAACTCATTCAACATGGGTGTGTCGGTTGGTTGTATCAACTATCGATCCCTAGGTACCTATAAACCTCAAAGTGCAATATTGTTGTATCCAACACCACAAATGGCAAGAAACAATTTTACATCCATGGTTTTCAAGCAAAACTAGAGTTTCTCTGAACAAAATTAGGGCATCGCTTTTCTCCAAAAATGCATCCATTATACATTAAAGCACCTTGTTTCTCTAAACGGTTAAATGGAAAATGTATCTGCAAGTATAATAATCAAAACATGTATGCATAAAAACTCTCAAAATTTGCATTCCATGAAAAATGAGTGATTATAATCCAAATTTAACCATTGTATGCAAAAGTTATATCAAATACAAGTTTTCTAAAAGTTTCGGGGTAGAAATATCCCACCAATGAAATTTGGAAAACGTGTTTGTTTCACAGGGATTAAAATTTATGAGATCAACAACATGTACCCATTACTATGTATGCTCGTTGGAAATCTTGTAGAGTCTAGTTTTCATAAAGGCAACTTTTACAATACAATATGACTAGAAAAAAAGATATGGTGACAATTGTGATCATGGGCGTTGGTTTTTTTTGGTTTTTAGTGGAAAAGGAGTTTGACTAGTTTAAAAAGGAACTCTTTTGGGCATTTATGTTAGTGTATCTAATAACTCGTTCACTATTGTATGGATTAAGATACGCTCTTAGTATTTAATTGTAAGTATGGATTGACAACTAAGTGTGCACACTTATTTATATCTTATTAATAAAGAGGAGTATCCATTGAGTAGTTGACTTCTACTATTATTATAAAAGTGTTTTAAAGTTTGTCTTTAAGAGTACTTGTTCTACAAGTAATCTACTCTCTAAATCTAGTGTTAGCCTCTACTTATTTTTATAAAAGCATCGAGAGCTAGTATTTGAAATTCAACATAGAAGATAAATTCATTGTAATACTTGGGAGGACCATTGGCCTTTCCTCACATGCGAGATTAATATATTGATAGCAATTTTACCTTGATCTTCTATGTGTTTATATTGTTTTAATATTTCATTAGTATACATATGTATATAGTTGCTTGTTTCAAAGTTAGCACAATAATCTTGGAACCTATTCTAGAAATCTTAGTTTAAGAGGAATGGAACTCTATGAACAAAGGGTTGCTAATGGATGGTTTAGCAAAATTACAACTAAACGAAGATGACTTTGGAAATTTATTTTTCCTATATTTTTGTGGTCTCATTTAACACTTCCAACAAGATATGAGACAATGAAACTTGAACTTGTGCCCGCTTCTCTCATCAAAAACTTCACTGGACTTTCAAAACCACCTCATTTGCTCATATGTTTGTAACACACTATGCATATAGCCACTCTTCGAAAACATAAACCCAATAATAAACTTTTATAATCCTTTTCAGAGTGCAGTAATCAATTTCAACAATCCAACTCTTCTTTATTGAATTTTCAAAGCTTCTACCAGCTAAAGGTGGCACTTTTATCAGCAACAAATGACAGTGAATTTCCAATGCCAAATTGGCTTCTACCACCTTTCAAAAAAATCTAAATGCTTCTCACTCAAATTTCAACACCAACTTTAGCTATTTAACGCCATTTTCAGATTTTTGATGCTTCAGGCAATAACTAAAACACTTCACACACAGATTTAGCACCAGCAACAGATGTTTAAATGCCGATACTCATTTATGAATTTAATTTACGCTCCACGGGACGTGGGGGAACCGTTGATTCATTTAATCATTCAATATTAATTTCGAAAAATATATTCATTCAAATAGTTTGTCACAGATTGGTTTGCATAAGAAAACGATCATGTGGATGATCCAGAGAATTTAAGCCCCACACGGCAATTATAGCAGCGCAAGCAGAAACGAGATTCGAGGTAATTGTTTGGAAAGCAGCCAAATTTGAGAAACATTTTTGTGAGAAAGATCTTGAAGAGCATGTTGATAATTTGCCAATTGGTGTAAGCCATGAAAATGTAAGTGGAAAACCCATAAAACTAAGAAGGAGAAAAAAATTGTGATGAACATTAGCAATTCCAAATCCAACTCCTAGAATATTTTGGAGTTTTTAAATCACGGTATGAGCTTTAAATTTCATGTCATTTCGTAAAAATTGAAATTTATAAAAATCAAATAAATAAAGATTTGGAATTTTTGATAAATTATTAGTGTTAGAATTATTTTATGATTAGTTAAGAATGGTTAACATTTAAATATATAACTAATAACATTTAAAGTTATTGAATTTATTGAGACTTTTAGAATATATATCGAAATTTATTCTTAATATATTATGTTTTTTTGTTATGAAGCATTTTTATGCTAATAATTGTTCCTTATATGTGATGAAGGTTGTTAGTATAGATGGGGATATTTGAAATTATTTGTTTGCATGTGTCAATGTTCGACAATTTTGATGTTGTCGATTCCCTCAACATTTTAACTTTGCTTTCAATGAATATCAAACAATTAGAGATTTATCAAAAAAATTGAGGAACATCGAATAGTTGTATTTTTTTTAAATAACATTGGTGCGACTTTAGTTGTCTGTCTTGTACAATACCCACACTTGCTCTATTTGTATGGAGAGCTAATTGAGATTGTTAGGGAAAATGTTTGAAGGCTTGTATTTGTGCGATAGATACAAATGCGAGAGAAATGGACACCACATCTTTGTGTGGAACAACGTGGACCCGGGTCATCAACTTCATGTTTTACAACACTTGATTCAACTTGGGGAAATGTTTGTTACAAGAGTCAATCCAATCTTGCAAGTTAGCTAAGCACATGGTGCTCAATACAAATACATAGGGCACACTATCAACTTCCCTAAGAACATTTCATCTATTGTCAAATACTTACCAAGGCATCTTGGAGAGTTGGACATGTTGCTCATACAAAGAAAATGGCCATAACAAACAAAGTATGATTTATATGTCAACGTGCCACGCATGTGGGTGGCCTGCATTCAAAATTGCATACGATACATAGTACAAAGATGTGTTGATCGACAATGATGCCATGTCTTCCTTAATGACCAAAAAAATAAACATATCCTCCTCCTTGAAATTTATTGAATTGGATAACCCTCTCATGGAAATAAATGACTTTGAATTGCTTGGTCTGAATGCATCTACATCTATAAACACAACCAACCTACCATTATCATTTTTTCCTACAATTTCTAATACAAGTATCAAGCAAGAGGAAATTCAATGTTTCTGCGTGACTCAACCAATGGCTCTCCCTTCTCTTTGTCATGGCCAAAAATTGGTTTTCACCTATTAATGAATACAACATTGAAGGATTATTTTCGATGGCGTTTCCAACTTTGTTTCCCACAAGGAAATATATGTTCAAACAACCACGCATGAGCGATGTTCAACTTCATGAATACATAATGCATTTGCTTCGCTAATATGATGGCCATTTTGGGTGCCATCCCAAATTCAAGTATTTTTTCTTAACCTCATCATGTGTCATTGTAGCTGGGTATGACAATTGTTTTCATGAAACATGGTATCAAATTCATCATTCTTGCAACTATAGAGGCTCACCACCGACTTCGTGAAACTCCAAATGATATCCTCCCATAAAGTCCGATGCGGTTGGAAACACTCTTCGAGTACGCGCTCTTTTTGGAAAAAATAAGAAGTGAGATTTTTGACATGATTAAACATCCCCACCCACATTGTTATTTACTCTAAGTGTAGCTAATACCAAGTGACCAAACCTCGCATAATGTTATGTCGGGGACTTATTAACCCTCATGTTACACAACGATGGATGAACCTTAACATTATTTCCAACCCTCATCATGTTTCTACATACTTGCACCAGAGATTCATAATATTTCGTGAAGAAGTCTTGGAAAAACACCTTAGGGCACGTGACTATTGGTATAGGTAGGATTTGTTTCCCTTCTCTTTTGTATTTATTCAATTACAAACCTAAATGTATGGTCTTCCTTCCTCTTTCATGTACGATTGGTACCATCGAGGTTCTACACATGTGCATGGATTCTTGTGGCTTCCAAATACCCCAGTGTAAAGACACTTTGGATTAGACTAACATATATGTTTTCAACATAATACAAATTACTTTGACAAGCTTGTTTTTGCATGGAACCCCCGACCCTCTCAATATCGGTCGAATATATTCAATGGTGCATCGAAGATGATCCATTCCTATTAAATACATCATGAGTAATGGATGTTGATCTTCTTTAGGACCTAGAATAATTGTTGAATCATGTTTAATGACACACCAAGTGCTCAGAACAAACGTGCCTTTGGAAAAAAGTAACAAGGCTGCAATGTTGATACAAAGCATTATGGGACATGTAACCACATGAAAAGCCATCATTCATTGCATTTCAAAAAATTCTAACCAAGAATGTTGTTGAACATGTGACACGAGTGCACAAGAAACATGTCACAATGTACAAAAATTATCTCTTGTTCTTTGTAGTCATTCTTTTGTTTCCTTGAATGTTGGGAAAAAATTCTTGTGTTGTGTTGTTGAAAAAGACGCTCAAAGTATTGATACATTTAACTTCTTTGATGAGTACATGTAACAACCATCAAATATGAAATATATTTCACTTATTGAGGTTGCACGATCTTGGTCTTACAACAAACAACGTGCTAGGGACAAATGGAAACAACATCATGTGCTTGCAATTGTGCGTGTATCCCCCAATTTTTGTGAATTCCCGATCTAGAATATGCTTCTTATGAACTTTTATGTTGGAGTGAAGTCCTTCTATACAAGCCATTCAAAAAAATCTTCTGACATATAGGGAGTACAACAAAGCAAATCATTTCTAATCGGGGGTTCTACGGAACAATTATAATCTTTGCCATGTCAAACGTGTGTCTATAACAAATGACCGACTCATCTTTTTGCAAGGAAAATGTAAATGAAGATGGAATGGAGGGAACTTCTACTCTATTGGAAGAATGGGAGTTTTTATCCCAATTGTATCATCTAAATCACATGGCCCTTAAAGGCCTTTACATGTTATGTCACCGAGATTTCAACATACATAACAATTGATCCGCAAATTAGGTTCCTCTTTCTTTGCAGAATATTGGACCACCTTTCATTGATGTGTGCAAGCCTACCACCGAAGTCCCTTTCAATCAAACAAACTCCACACAAGACTCCCTCCCTTTGTCACCAAAATAGAAACAAGAATTTGATATTGTTCTTCATCACTTCATGCATAAAGGTCAATTAACACCACTACAATTGATAATTCAAGGTACTTTTGAAGGCACAGGTAAATCCTATCTCATAAATACTATCATTTAACGCTCTCAATTACAAAGTGTTTAAATAAGTCAACCCTCTTATTACTTGCACCAACTAGAGTCATTTCCTTACCTACTATACATGCCTCTTCGTGCATGCCAATAATGGAAATCAAACCACTTGAAGGGTAGGCGCTATCATCTTTTCAAGACTCCCTTAAACATGTTGTACATTCTTGTCGACAAGATGAGTTTCATCGAACCTAAGTTGCTTGCCAAGGTCAACTACCACCTCATCAAAGTTTTCCCCTACTTCAAAACATATATTTTTGGTAATAGATCAATCATTCTTGTTGGGGATGTTGGCCAATTGCCTCCTATTAAGGACATTCCATTGTATGTAAGGAACTCGTACAAAACAAACTTGAGGAATAGCTTTACCACATCTATAACACTACAAACAATCTTTCACCAACAAGGTTCAAATCTAGGTCAAGTTTCATTTGGCCATCTTTGAAGAACATTCGAGATGCAAATCCCCTCATTGAGAATTGGGAAACACGTTTGACTTGCACCAATGCAATAATGTCGAACATGAAATTGTTGATTTCCATTCCACTCCACATTTGTTCACTAGAAATGAACTCGTGAACTGCCATACCCTCAACGTATTGAAATATTTGAACCTTCAAGTTGCTTATTCTATTGCGCAAATTACTAGGCAGTATAGCTCAATGGATCCAGATGATGAAAAATTGTAACACAAAGTTATGTTAAGCAAAAACCATAAAGTAATGCTTACGGCTAATTAGTGGGTTAAAGTTGGTCTTTTAAATGTTTCAATTGGCACAATCATGGACATGGTCTACAACATTTCCACTTCACCACCCGATCTACCACTTTTTGTTGTCATCAATTTTTTCAAATACATAGGTCCTCCTTGGGATGTAACTAACCATTTACATGTTCCCCGCCATCGATCTCCAAAAGCAACCGCAGCTACTACCTCTTAAAATGTCCTCAACCTTGACAATCCACAAATCCCATGGCCTTACATTGCACTAAAAGGCAAGGGATGACATTCACCATAATTTCCAAAAAAAATTCCCTTACTGCACCTTCACATAGCACCTCCTTTCTCTTAAGAGTGGTACTCGAAGATGTCTCGTGGGCCTCTTCTTAAGAAATGAAAGATGCAAAGATACGTCTTTCCACTTTTCAGCATTTCCCATTTTAATATAAAGTTGTCTTTTCCATCTCTCCCCTTTTACCCATAACTTATATTAATATTCCCTTTCTTTTGTCCATCCATATCTCATAAATTGTTAGCTTCCATCAATACATGAAAGGATAGTTTCAATCTTTGGGTTTTCCAATTTCCATACATAGCTTCTTCTCTTTAATTGTGTTAAATATTTTTTGCTTCTAAAAATATTACCATACTAATAAGTGGTTCTCAAACAAATTGATATTCATTTTGTGCTTTTTACCTATTACACGCCTCGCCCACCTCCCTATCCTCTTTCTTCAACCACAATACATTCCCTCAAACAAATTGGTAGTCCACATTACATCTATCATCAATCCTTGTTTACCCCTCAAGTCATTATTCTTGCTTTAATGACTCACCAAAATTTACTCTAGCCACTACCCAACTTGCACAACCAACAAACTTCTTCCCCCTTCCAACCTCAATATACCCCTTAAGTCATTAATATTTCTTTAATCACTCACCTAAATTTCTTGTAGCTGCCACCCAACTTTCACAACCATCAAATTTTTCTCCCCTCCACTTCAAATACTCTTCTTTGCAATCCCCTTTAGATCTCTTTCGACGTTTCCATCACACCCCTTAAAGTTGTAATTTGCAAGTAAACTAGAAGTTAGAAGGAAAATAAAATAAAAACGATGATCATAAGTTCGTTATGTTTATTGGAATGCCAAATTTGTTGCTTAATGAGTGACTATATGCCAATGTATGCTTCCTCTTTGCATTTCAATAGAACAGTGTTTCTTATGGTATTTTTGTGATCGTCGTGGTACCCATTAGGGTGCATGCATTCCCTATTCTTTTGTTGAAGCAAATGGTAGGTAGTGTTCTAGCATTTTTCCTCCCAATCCACATAAAATATCCATAATATTGGTTTTCATTGGCCACATGGGGTTTATTAATTAGTTGTATAAATTTTACAAAATCAACATCCCTTTATTTTGTTCTATGCATTGTTAATTAATAATTGAAACTTGGTTTGTGTAGTTATTCCCTCCCAAACAACATACAATTTATAACAGAGTTGGGTTTTATTGGCCACGTGGTGTTTTCTTCTAGTTGTATAAATTTCATGTCACTCCCCCTTCGCTTTATTATTCGCCCTTCTCATTGATGCTCAACCTTACTTGGCTTGTATTGTCTCTCGATTATAAAGACGACACTTTCTTTGTTCGAATTCTTTGACGGTCTATTTGAGTTTGCAATTCATCTAGATAGGGTATGTTGGTCTTTCTTTTCAAAGTTAGGACATATGTAACATAATTGAACTCCTGTTGACTTTTTCTTGATTTGCAGGTTTCAAGGTCGTACTTGTTTCCTTGTATGCATACTATATCAAATGCCTTTTCAAGTTAATCTTTCTTAAATATTAGATAAACAAAACATTTCCAAAACACTAAAGACCAAAATTCTTATTTGTTTGAAACACTTGATTAGATACTTCATTTAAATAGTTATTTAGTATGTTAAATTATGTTACCAAAAAAATACTATTATTAGTGATGGCCTTGACAGGATAGTGTTTCCCATAAAGTTCAAATAACTTGACTCGACCGAGTGTTCTGCATTGGAAACCTGCTATTAATTCATTTCCTCCTCCCTTAAAGCTTTACCTTGGAACCAATTATAAGGCAATGGTTTTCATATATCAAATCCTGTTCTCAATTCCTTCTTCCCCCTTGAAGTTTTACTTCGGAAACAATTACAAGCCATTATTTTTTTATATATCATCCTACACTAGCCCAACTAACTATACCCGCCTGCTCTAAGAATTATTAGTGGGGCAGAGATGTGGAATGATCTCGGTTTGATAGGCAGAGATGTATAATGATCTGGGTTTGATATAGCTAAAGATATAGATGACACAACCTCGCTAACTACTTGATTTCTGTGTGTGAATGTTGGGGCCAACTCCTTAAATGTAAGTAACTCGATGTTTTGCACCATATTCCGGGAGGGATTTTTGGTAAGCTTAAAATCAAATAAATTTGAACAGAAAGAACATAAATGGCCTAATAGACTCTTACATGTGCTAGATTAATATATTTTTAATCTGGTTTTAAATTATTGTATTTGGCAACATTAATTTAATCCAAAATTGACCTCAATAATGATTGATGTGGCTTTAGAGGCATTCCGAGCGTTGGCTCAAATATCTATATATGCAGATCATGCACTGTGTATATTTCAATTTTGTGCACACTTTGAATTGTTTCTCGCTTTGCAAGGTCATATGATGCTTATAGGACCAGAAGCAAATAAACTTTACTAAAGAACAATGCAATAAATTTTATTACCAAGATGACAAAGAGGAACAAAATTTTATATGGTGTACTTCCAGTTTTAACCTTGAAATTCACTTGCTTAACACCCTAATGAAGCAACCTCAATCTTCAGACCAGAGGTCCACAGAAGCACAGACCTCTTTCGTAAGAACATCAATGGCATTTCTAACTCCATCCTGTAATTTACATCAGAGAAAAAAACCACTATAAAGAAAGTAAACACAATAGAACATTGACAATCAAACAGACACATCGAAACATCATCATTGAATACAAAACAGTGTCCTACATAGTTTTATACATAATCTGTAGACAAGAATAAAAAGACTCAGTTCAATTGCATGACTACCTCAGAGTGAATCTTGCCTGCAAGATCAGCTGCTCGAGCTCTCATTCCAACACTCATAGCCATGTGGACTGCATCCAGAAGGGCATTTGCAGCTTCCATTATGCTATCTTTACTATTATCTGGGATAAGATGTTTCTTCTTTAGGGCTGGTGGTGAAACCCTAACCAAGCCATTCTCTCGGCCCAATAGAACTGATCCATAGTGAAAGGGCAAATTATCTGAAATAATTTCAACCAAATGTAATTTATTCGATTTTTACAAAGTACCATTTCCTTCTAAGAATAATCACGGGGCCTTGCTGTTATATAAATCAATAATCTGTACGAATTTGTCTGCTAACAGACCAAATTGCTTCTTAGAGCTTCGGAAAGGCATAACCACAGAATGCAGGGCTCCCTAAACATTTAAGGTGATGTTTAAAATTAGATCAGGAATAATACAATCTGGCTTCTGAAACATTATATCACCAACATGATAAAAGAGTGGCAGTCTGAAAGGTCAAAAACTAAGTCTTATTAATGTCATTGAAAACATTTGTTCTGAATAACACCTGATACCGGGATTTTTTCAGGAAGATGAGTTTTTAAATCTAAATAAAAGGGAGAGGTACCCAAACATTTCATAGAACCAAGAAATAGAAACACCAAATGTAAGTATGGAATCCCTGAAAATGAAGGCTTTTAGCATCTAAATGAAGACTAGCAGTTCAGCCAGAGGATAGGAAGTTCTCTAGTAACATAGAGGTTTTTAGTGCCTTTGAAAGTGAAAATGCAAAACATCACAAATATTTAGGCTGAGACGTATACCCAGAAGGTTATGGAAGTTTTAAGAAACTAATGAGCAAAGGAGATTCAATCCTGAGGTCACAAGATTTGACAAAGGAAAAATTGTCAAG
Organism: Taxus wallichiana var. yunnanensis; assembly: GCA_018340775.1. Lineage (NCBI taxonomy): Eukaryota > Viridiplantae > Streptophyta > Pinopsida > Cupressales > Taxaceae > Taxus > Taxus wallichiana. Next base: position 920,134,403 of record CM031239.1, on the reverse strand, counting down.
GTCAAGTCAAAAGAAACATTTGATTAAGGGTATGAATGAAGTTTGCTGCATTTCTTGAGATGTGTTTTATTGTAATTATTTCCAGTAAGTTAGGAAAATGGACTACTTTAAAGTTTAGAGAATAAGAATCTGTTTCTAAGACCAATGACTTGTTCAATAGACTTAAAAAGCTGTGTTTATGTCAGCGATATAATACATGTCTCAACTAAAGCACGAGATAAAAGTCTATTATGCATTGACACTATAATGCTTAAGGTACTGCTGCAATTATTATGCAAAAGTGGTGCTGATATGTCAAGGTCATCATGGAACAGATAATTAAAATAAAAATAATGAAAGAGAAAGGAGCTTCAATGGTCTTTATGACAGCATCATTCTATTTTCTGGAAAGAAAACGAAGTGCATTGCAATTGCAATTGTCTCATTAATAATATATTAATTTGGAGAGGAGGGGAATGTGAGGGGCACGGCAGGGAATGCATCTTTAATATATATTTCAAGGGCTTAATATTCATAAGCAAAATATTTACAAAAAGGACCCAGTTCTGTCCAAAATAACAATAGAAACTGAGTAAAGCTGCCATACATATTTTCAGAATTATAACTTAGCTTCAAATTTTGCAATGAGTTTATAGAGCAGATACAACATTACGCAGTTTCGCAATGGTAAACTAATCTCTTTGAACTACAAACAGAACTATGACTGCTAATAAAAGTTTATAAATTTTTATTTAACAGCTAATTTAATAATTGGTCCCTCATCAAAGTATCTTTTTAACTGTTCAGTTTCCTCCTCAATTTCAAAAAACAGGATTTTCAACTGAGTACCAGGAAATAATATCAAACTTCAAGTTCAAATAGTCTCCAGCAGGAGAATCATGTAGTTTTGAACTTGAATGCTACCAATTCATGTTGGGGTTGTGCGATGCCTAGCTTATAGTATCTGTTTGTGCTTTGGGCAAACTTGCAAAGGAACAGGAAGTTCTCTTTTATTTGGCTGTGTGGAGGCCATTCCAGAGCTTTCATCAGCTGTAGCTCAGTGTCTTTGGGTGTTGGGATTGTGCAGCATCTCCAAATTACAAATTGGATCGCTGTACACCATTTATTCGATGATTCCCAGCCTTCTCTGCTGTTGCTGGAAGGTAGCTACCAGGTGACAGATGCATTTATACAGAAAAGGATTTGGGATTCCTTGCTACCCTAGTTTTTTTCTTAGGGATTTTATGCTCTCATCAATTAATCGGAGTACAATAGTGAGAGTGAAATTCCCGTGGTATTTCAGTAGAATAGCAGGAACTAGCAGATCTTCCATGCGAGGCAGAGGTGTTTCCCTCAAGAGAATTGACCGCAGGCAAACCAAGAGTCCAGTGGAGTGGAGTAGCTTCTGCATTGATATTTTCTGGTTCAAATGGTGGTGCAGAGGAGCTGCTGGATGGGTGTGCAGGTGGAAGGGGAGCCTATTGATGCTTTATCAAGAGAGAGGAACTTCTGATATGTGGGAGGTAACCGTAAGGGTACAGAAATCTGCTAAGGATCAGACATGGGTGTATGGTCTGGGGAGTGAAGAAAGGAGATTTTCCTGATTGAATGACTTGCAGGAATCAAACTGGGAATAATGCTTCAAGTAGGTGTTCATATTGGACGTACCTGAAGCATGCCAGGGCTGAAATCCTTCTGGTGCCACATATTTGCTCTTACCTGTTGCTGCAGGAATAGTTCTTCATCCTCAATTTGGATTATATTCTGCTCAATTTGGCTTTGCTGCATTCTTGTTATGGCTCTCACTTGAGGATTCAATTGATATAGCTACATTCTTCCCAGTTTTTCTCTCCAATAAACTTTTGATTGGTTTTTCTGATAGCGGATTACATTTGTATTTGCAGTAGATTAAGGCTTGCTTTATAACTGAGCTTTGAGCCTAGGGATTCTTCTGGGAGCAGATGAGTTAAATTTGCTTTCAGCAAAGATGAAATCATTTGACAAGACTGCAGTTCGTGCAAAACTGAGAGACTATAAAATCTTAGTAATGCTTGTTAAAACCCTTATTGAAGCCACCTTTCTGCTTTAATGCTTCTGAGATACAGCTAGATGGGAATTGGTATTGAAGAGGAGAAGGATTTCGTGACGGTCCAGTTTTAAGATTACGATTAAATTTACCTTCTCACTCATTTGGAGAATTAATTAATCGTCAATGTCTATAAAATATTAACCATTGACCCTTCATGGTTGATGCTTTAGAATTTTAACAATTTACCCTTACGGCTGGTGCTGTAGCAGTTGCTATTACATCTTCTGCCATTAAAACCAGAAGTGTCTTTACTGTCAGGTTTGATCGGTATAGAATGTATCTGACTGTGGAGCTTGCACAGCTGATGCAAATGTTGATGCTTCCCATTTACTTGTGATTCAATTTTGTTGTGCTCTTGCTCAATGATGAAGACATGGCCTTGTGAAGGAAGTCACGGAGGTTTCCTAAGGCGTCCAAGCCGTTTGTGTCAAGCTCATGTGACAGGCATCCCTGGCAGATGCACCTATGGCAGCTGGAGTGGTACTGATGTTTTGTGAGACATGGGGATAGGAGGGTCTTTAATCAATGAGCTTCAATAGGATTTGTTGACGTTATCTTCTGTGAATTAAAAGGAATGAATAATTACATGAATCTAACAGGGTTATAAGGGAAATTTTTCCCTCAATAAGCCATAGCAACCACCATCTGAGACTGTGCCCCAACTGTCAATAGTTCAACATCTTTGTAAAAATATTTTATTTCCACTTAAACAAGTAAAGCAAACTCCTGCTTGAAAAGTCTCAGCTACCCTAAGCTAAGAGGTGAGGGGTCCTCATGAAAAGTTCCCTTGCATCTTGCCTTTCACAGGAATTCCAATAACAGTCAACTGGAATGTGTGCCAACTAAACAATTACAGATAATAATGGTCAAATAGAGAATGAAATTAACATAAAGATTGCAGGGAAAAACTAATGTAACCCTCATCTGAGACCATATACGGTTCCCTGATTCCGGGTTTTGAGTTAACAGACTTGTTAGACCTTCCTCACCTCTGCGGAGTTCTCTAGGGATATTTAAACCTAAGGAACTTCCTCTTAGGCTCTTGCTGGGAAGATTTTGATTTATTGAAGGCTTGCTACCCAACATTCAACTAGTTTAGGTCATTCTCCAGAAGGCAATCTCCCAGGAACAACGATGTCAACCTTACAATTCTTTCTTCTAAGGATGATATCTAAGCCCATTCTCATCTTACACAGCTAGGAATAGCAACATTGTTTTTCTTCATTACACCCTCGATATCACAGTTAGCACCATTTTCTAAGATAGAGCATTTTTAGAAGTTAGAACCACTTTTCTACTCTCTCATGCATTTTTATTGCCTATTAATTTGTAGTTACTTAATTTTCGGGTGCTCTTGTTGCTGTTATCTTTGACCATTGTAATCTAGTCTCGTACACCTGGTTTAGTCAATTATTAACACTAGAGCTTCAATTTCATTTTTGATGACAATTCAATACATAGGTTATGAATAACCTAGAGTGCATGAACTTGAGATGGGTCATAGAGCCAATAGATTGCTGACAAAAAAACAACCATACCAACTCATATTCCATAGAGTCTGGCTAACAAAGTTGTTACTAGTCTTCTAGTACTGAACTAGTTTTTTTATAATTGGTCTTCAAATAGAAAATTCTTGAGTTTTTATAAATCCGCAAATTTTCAAAGAAAATGATTTCCATTATTGTGAACCTATATAGTCACAACAAAGAATTTAATAATTTAATAAATGCATTGTCTACTTGTCTGTATGAACGTCTCCTTAGAAAATTAAAAGCATTATAAAACTAGGGAACCTGGGGTAAAATCTGAAACTGACCTGTGGTAATCCAGCACATAGAGCCGCTGCAGTCGATCCACTGCACGAAGAAAAGCAGATAACTTTTGCAAGATCAAATATATTACAAACGATGAAGGTAAACCTAAGAAGTGACCAACAAAGATACAATACAGATAGTAAGGAAAACACACACCTGCCTCCATGGTGAATTGCTATAGAGCATTTGGGGAAAAGCCAACCATATGGTATGGAACTGTGCTACAAGACAAGCACAAAGATAAGTACCATTAATTAATAACAGTTTTTACAAAAATGTACTTTTAAACTTGAACAATACCAAATACAATATGGGTTAAAAGAAAGTTGAAACCACACCTGACAAAACAAAGTTTCAAGATATCTTACCCAGCATAGCAAAGGAGTCTATTCTTAAATAGCAGCTCCCCATCTTCAACAATTTCAGGAGTGCCTTGGCAATCACGGGCACATAAATCAGGAAGTTTGTTAGTGCCCAAAACTCTCCAGAAAACTCTTTTATCGCAGTATCTAAAGGTGGATGGCCAGCTGTAAGAAGGATAGCTTTGTAACTTGTTTCTTCCAAAGTTTTCTTCAATGATAAAAGCATGCCCTTGGGATCTTCAATGTATCCCATGCTAATTATCAAAAACAAAACATGTCACAAGGGAGGCAAAAGGACTCTTCACCAGTTATGCTTGTGTTAAACTGTCATGGATCTATGAGTTATCTTTGTATGGATGTTGGAAACTGAATGACAGAAGCACAATCTGTCATTTCATTAAGTGTTACAATAAGCACTGATATTATTTAGGATAAATAATAAGTGACAACTGCTAACAAATACTGATTGTCTAAGATTTAATTCAAAATCCAGAGAGTTTAAATATGCATATAGCATCTAACATCTATATTCCACTAATTTAAAAGAAGTAGCTGTGATAGGTCACAAAGGAATAATAAGTTTGAAAAAATGTGGTTCAAGAACAAATCCTCACAACCATTTTAGTTTTATGCATTTTAATGCAACCTTTCATGATACATCAATCTGTTACTTCCTGAACAAACTGAATATTCTCTTTAAACAAGTGATGGTATAAAAACATACAATTTACTATGAATTGCATTTACAAGATGTAATCCTTGCAACTTTTATGGACTGTTACAATTATACAAAGATAAAAAGCTTCCGTGTTGTTCGTTAAGTTCAAAAGCGTTCAAGTATATATTTGCTGATAAAAAGAGAAAATAAACAAAGGAGAATTATATAATGAGTAGGAAAGGTACCTCCCAATAGAGCTTAGTCCTATAAATATGGGTTTGCAGCTGTTACTTGAGGTCTCTGCAAGAAAATGCCTTAGCCCAACTGGAATTATAGAGGGATTTACGCACAAATTGAAGGGATCCACAATTTCTTTCTCTGCAGAAGCCTTGTCAGAGTTTTCAGAACCCTTTTGTTTTGGGAACTCCCATTCTGCTGGTGGAAACCAAAACCCACATACATTTACATTTGGCGGCCAGTAATCTGCCATCAACGGAAAAACCTTTATTTCTAATAGCAGTGATTCAAGTTTTGACAATGCCAAACTTCAAAACAAGTTATAACAAAACAAATTCACCCTTGTGTCAAAAAGAGAAAATTTCATCACCCAAAATGGACAAGGTTTTAAATTGTTTTCTTAAAAGTTAGTTTCTAAATTGGAACTGGAGTGTGTACTCTTTAATTTGATTTGCAAAATCATAAAAACAGTGAATATTTCCACACACCTGGACATTCAACCACTTCCTTACTAAAACCATACCTGCAATACACTCAACAATATAAGATTTGTTATAAAGGATGTATCTAATATTCTAAATAATGCATCATACAAGAAGTGACCCTAGTTTTTTCCCACATATTACAATGCATAGAATTAAAATCCTTACAGTGCCAGTCGCGGAAAAAAAAGAGTGCCAGTCGCCAAAAAAAAAAAGATTAACCATGGTCAAAAGTAAAACACTCACAATAAAGGAAACTGATGACAAGACCATGGTCAAAAGTTTTCTTGGTAGAGATTATCTCCTGCTTCTCATATCTCTGCCTGTGCGCCTCCATTGAGCAGAGGAATGCTTGAAGGCTCTCAGAGCAAAGACATTTTCATTTCATAACAAATGTACCTCAAGAGTACCTCGCTTGGCTTTAGGTTGAAGAGAATATGAAAGCACGAGCCCAAGAGGCTCCTCAGAAGGAAAATTAGTAGTCTGTAGTTGTAGGGCCTAATCCAAGATTATCCTCCCTGATTAGTCTCATTTTTGATACACTAAATGAGAGGCACTTATATTGCCTGCCAGAGTTGCAATGGGTTGGTGCGATATTCCCTAGTACCATTTGGATGTAACTGGTATGCCGGATTTGTTTTCGAACTGATACTTGTGAGATCCATATAAGTGTTTTCCTTCCCGTCTCCGAATCCTTGGGTATTGACCTTTTGGCAGAAGACAGGGAGATCTGGTGGGGTCCATAATTAAGTGTTTATCTCAAAGATATCATGTTTCTCCTTTATGAGAAATGTTGATCTATAAGAGGACTTCAATATCTGAATTGGGACTACAAAGGCTCCTCTTCAACCACAATGAGGACGAGTTTGTTAGTGTAGGATATTCATTTTCCTTATATTTGTTTATTTACTTGGAGCTTTCCTACACTCATGGGATATGTTTGCTTAGGTGTACCAGTTGTGTCGAGTTAGCTTACCAGTTGTGTTAAGTTAGCTTACTAGTTGTGTGGAGTCAACTCTACTTCTAGTATCAGTTAGTGAGAGTTATTCCCCACTGATCTAGGAGGAGGTTACACATTCACCTCCTATATGTACATGACTTGCATCAGTCTATCCTATGGAGCATTGAGTTGATTTGGAGCCATTCTTGCCTTGTGAGTTTTGATCATATTGCATCTTATTGTTAGTTATTTCAATTTCTGCAATTACTTGTGCATTTGTTTTTCATCAGAGATCCAGAAACTCTAATAGAGTTAAGGTTAGACAAGCTTGGTGCTCGGAATTTGGTTTATTTTGATGCCTAAGGCTATTCAGAACATATGGCAGACAGTTTCTTGGGTTCACTGAGCCTAACAACCTTTTTAATTTGAATTATGTTTCTAGATTTAAAGATCCAACAGTCAAACCTGTTATCTTCATAAATGGGGAGCTTCTATTGTTGACCATGTTTACCAGCCTCTCTCTAACCTAAGTCACAAGGTTCGTGTTCAAGTTCAAGTTCGCGAAGATAAAATTCGGATTAAGTTCGGCAATGATAAAATTCGGGAAAAATCGTGATTAAATTCGACTACTATAATTTGCAAAAAAATATATATATAAGAAGTAGAACCACTAAATTGTCAAAATAGGTAAACATCACTAAATAGATTTGAAATCTATATAAGAAGATGTCACATTTATAAACCATGAAACTCATTCCAAAGTTAAACAAAAGAGGAGAAACATAATATTAAGTTTTAACCATAAGAAACATATGAAATCGCCAAAAAGTTACAATTAGGAGTCAAGACTCAAACTTCAAAAAGTTCCAAGTCATTAAGAGCACTTGGTTGAGTTGATGCAACATCATCATCACTAGATGCACCACTCAATTCATCATCAAAAAGACATGCTTGTCTCTGCATTCGTTGTGTCTTATGGAATTTGATGGAGTTGTACGAGAAGAGGTGGAGTTTTAATCCCTAGAGTTATTGATCCACATGGAGCAACACCACCTCCCGACGCCCCCTAAAATGCCAAGTAGAAGGTCCATTACCCTTGTTAGACTACAAGTGAAATGATGACTACATAAGCGAAATTACACGTCATGGGTCAATAAACAACAATCTACATATCAATAAAACAATATTATATTAAATTTAAATACATTATAATAAACTTTTAAAATATTAAATTACAAAAACGATTAATTTTTTTAATTTAAATATCGTAAATATAAATTATATCCATTAAAGATTTAAAATCTACATGAAATATTTAAAATATTTAATATTTAAAATATAACCTATTTTACAAATGAAAATATTTTTAAAAATTAATATTTTAAATTTGAATATTAATATTATTTTTTATTTCATATTATTTTACAATAAACTTTATAAATATTAAATATAAATGTTTACAAATTACAAATATTCAAACTTAAAAGAGTTAAAAATTAAAATTACATAATAAAAATAAATTAATAAAAAAGTTTTTACTATTTTAAATATTAATTATATTAAGTTTTAAAATATCATATATATATATATATATATATATATATATATATCATTTTAGAATAAATTTCATAAATACTAAATATAATTTTTTAGAAATATTGAAAAGGTGAAACTAAATAAACTGAAATATTGTGTAATTAAAAAGTTAGCGACTAGTTTAAAAACATGTTAACTTTGGTATAAAGTAACATTAATAAAAAATAAATAAAATTTAAAAACTCTATTAAAAGTTAAAAACTTATTTAAAAATATTAAAACCTAATCGCTATTTTCTAAACTATAGTAAAAGTTTGCAAGTTAAAAACTTATTTTAAAAAAACTAATCGCTGTTTGGAATATATAAAAAAATTATAAATTAAAACTTTAACCTAAGTTTTAATTCTTTATCATCCCTGGTGGTGGGTGCAACTCCTCCCAAAGGACCCGAACAATCCTTTCAAAGTTCCACGAATCGTAGTAGCTCTAGTCACGAACAGCCCCTCTTATGAGCTCCCGCACAAGCCTCTCGTCCTCACATCTCGGCTATGACACCTCAGGGCCACGAACTCGCAAAGGGGCCACTAATTCACTTTGAAGCCACAAAGAAATACCACACCAAACTCACTTATTTGCCTTCAAAATCACAAGGTTACTCGCAGCCGCATTTGAATGCATTTTACATAGAGAAATGACGAATATATAGACATGAAGCAAATGTTTTAGGGCACCTTTAGGGTTTTACTACCTTTTTTATTCTGCTGTCGTCGAATATTCTCAAATATTCGCGATTTTTATTGGCCATGTTAGACATTCGCGAATTTTGAACTTCATGTCTGAAATTTGCCGAAATCTGTGACTTAGCTCCTAACATATAACCAAGATTTCCATGTCTCAAGCTGGCTTACCTTTCCAATCATGTTTTCTTGGATATTTAGGTTCATTGACCCTAGTTTGACCCCAAGCATCCTTTTGCTTCTCCATTCCTTACATCGCTATTGAGCTTGATAATTCCTACACACATCCTAGGATGCTCGTCTTAGCTTCTCTCAAGCTCACAATCTCACCAAAAATCTCATTATTGGTGCATGGAAATGTAAAAGGATGGGCGTGGGGGTTCAGGGTGTGTATTTTTGTGCAAGAAAACATTCCATACAGAGATATACCCTGATTTTTTCAAATTTTATTTCCCAATTTACAAAAGTCCCAACACTCTAGGGAAATTTTAAGGCATATTTGAGACCCAAACAGTCATTCCTAACAATTTTGTGGCATGCAGGTCCCAAAAAATGACAAAGAGAAATATGACATTTTTAAAAAGAACACTTAAATTCATTTCTACATGAATCTTCAAAAACCCTAATTGGTCTTCCCAAAAGTTGCCCATTCACCATTTTGATTATTGCCATTTCTTTTTCTGCAAGGTTTGTGTGGTCAGAAGGGTATCCATGGACAGGGATTTTCAGTTGTCTTTCAACAACCAGGGACAACGATAGGCCTTCCTTGATCAGTACCAGCTGTTAGTAGAACCAAACCTTCATCTTTGGGCATAATTTCTCTTATTTCAACAAGAAAATGTAAGGCGGTGAGGAGGGTCTTCATTGCATGGAGATGAGGTTTACAGAACTATACAGCAGTGGGAAACAAGACTCTTAATTTTCCATTGACCATGGCATTGTTTATATCACAAACTGCTAGAACTTCAGCTCCATTCAAAATCTGCTCAAAATTTGTAATTCTTAATTTTTTATATTTTTGAATTTTTTATTTATTTATTACAGTCATCCATTTATCATCCCTTTTCCCTTATAATTTGGAAGAAACCTCTAAAAGTCCCCTTTTTGCATCCCAACATTTCCTTGTTCCTCGGCCCACCCATCACAGCTATGAAAAAGGGAATTCAGTGGAACAAAGCTTCATGTATGAATTGTTTAATATCCCAATTTCCTAAATTTAAGAGGCCATGTTTCCAACGCCATCCTCATTTCCTAGACTATACCAGTTTCTGAGTTTCACATTATTTAGGTCCATGTCCTTTGGGAACATCAAGTAACTTAGGTATTAAGAGTTCCCTTTTCTTCAACCTTTACACAAATGAGCTTGAACAATTCCTCAAATAGACCATGACATAGGATTGGTGCATCCTTTTAATAAACCCTAATTTCTCTTCTTCCACTCGCATACATGATTTCCTTTTGGCTCCTACTCATCATGGTTTGCAAAAACAACTTCATTCCATGAATTGGTTTAGCAATCCTCAGCAATTAATGGTAAATGTTAAGAAAACGATGATTGTAGTCTTCAGCACTACCAACGAAGTTCATGCAAAGCTTCATTTTTCTTTTTAAGAGTAGAAGGTGGAGATCAACAAATCCTATGGTTCTTGGGGTTCAATTAATAGGTTCTTCCTTGAGCGTGGTTGGCATCCTAGTCTCATTCATGACAAAAGCATGCTTTTGATATTGTTCTAGAGAGTGTTTTTAGCTTCACCTCAAAAAGTTTCAAAACTGATATGTAACTTTTTTTTTCGTATGATTACCAAACTCTTGAAGCTTTATGGATCAAAGGATCCAATGCCTACTCTCGGGCATACAGATTGGTCATAAAATTCAAATAAAGAGCGTTTACACTTTGATATATCATTTGTTGTAACACCATCCTTGATGCATTATCTAGGCACAGTTTGTAACCCACCCCTTCAACTTCAAAACATTTGTGAAATCATTACTGATCTTCACATAGCACATGGGAGATGGCTGACTTAGCCTCACGGGAATACATGTATCCGTTCTTAGCTCTCTACTCCTCTAAGAGGGTAGCTCTTACAAACCAACCTACATGAAGACACTATTAATACTTTGAGGCCTGATGCTTTTCTAGATAGATAGTATTTCCAATAATTGCCTTCCTTTGTGCAAATTCTCACTAGATGGTCCTTTCTCAACTCCTTCCCCTCGAGGATGAAGTCAAAACTATTATCAAGGGGGATATCAATTAAAGTTACATTAAAATGGCCTAAAATGCCCTCCCTCACAACCCCAAGTTAGTGTTACTTTTAGAACTTTGTACTGTAACTCCTGATATTATTCACTGTCCAAATTATCTTCAACGCCCCAAGTTAGGTTGAGATCACATTTATCATTATGAGTGTTATGAAAGGTTTGCAGTGTCCAAGTGTTTCATGCATCTTTAGTGGATGGAAAACACATTTATCATCAACTGCAATGATGTTACTGAACGCTTTTATATCCTCTTGATCTTTCTGAGTTTGCTGTACCATTTAGTGTGAGATATCTATTTTTTGCTTTGCAATCTTCGCCATGCTTGATTTGATTGGTTTTGAACTATCTATATTCCTTTTGTAGGGTCTACTTCAATGCTTGAATGTGTTCAAATCAGTTATTTAGGAGTTTTTAATAAGGTTTAGCCATATCTTATTGGAATAAATTTCAGAACTTCAGTCATATTTCACTAAGGTATTATTCCCTCGTGTTAAATAATTTGTACTTTCACAATGTTAGCTTACTCCTCTTTAGTCATATATTTTATTTTTTATTTTTAGTCATATTAGAGAGAAGTTTTCAGATGGGAGATCTTTCCACTCCAGGCACAGTTAGGGATGTTCAACGAGATTTGCCTCTAGTCTTCATTGACACATGCTCTTGGGGTTTTTGTTCGCCCCTCATTGCTATTTGTATTGGTTTCTTTGCCACTTGTGTTAGTGGCACATTGCTCTATTTTGTCTTTTGTACTTTATTTCTTTGGTTTGCCTCTAGGATTCTCTCTTCCTAGAACTTTCTATTGCTAATGGTTGTATCCTTCAGTCCCATTGACCTACTTTTGGTCATTTGTGGACATTAATATAATTTCTTTCTTTCTTTCTTTCCATTGGTGTTCTTGTAACATCTTGATCATGATGAAGGTAGGGTATTGATCTTTCTCTATGGGCTACTGTCCACAATTGTTTATCTTCTATTGGAGTTTAAAAGTAAGTGTTTCTTGTTCAGTACACTAGACGAGGAAGAACAGATTTTGGTTTCACCGTATCAACTTTCAAGACAAGTCTTGTTTGTGTTTTCCTTTAAATGAAGGGTCCTTGTATGTTTCAAGATAATTACTGATAAAAGGATGATTTGCAATGTTCATAGTTAAGGTGAAACCTAGATAAGGGCCTTATGTAGGCGTTCAAAATTGACTTACCTTGTTTATTAGGTCATTCTTGTTCTTCAGACATCATGGATACTTTTTCCACTAGAAAACGATATCAATTTAGCCAATTTGATGACCAGTCCATTAAGATTTTCTATATAATATAAAGTTTCCAATTGATAAGCTAATAAAGCAACCTAGGCAGGAAACACCACATAATGATAGCTCATCATGATTGACGATGGACTTCTGATGGCACATATGCTATCAAATAAATGGGTAACATGGCACCCCAGAACATATCGATTCCACTGTACTGTAAACCACAACAGCCAGTCTCTTTCTTGGGCAACCCAAGTCAGATATCTGAAGTGCCTCCAGATGTATATGTTTCAATTTCAACAACAAACTGTCTGCTATCTTTCATGGATCTCTGAAATGCCCTGAGACAATCACCTGAGTTGTCTACACTCACAAATTATTTACAAGAACAAAGGTAAGATAGGATCTCTAATTCCATGTTGGAACGGCTGTGTCATATCAATCATAATTACTTATTTGCAATAACTTAATAAAATTGAATAAGGATTAATAAATGATGTACAGATTAACCTCTATCCATGAGAGACCACCAAGAGCACAAGATTTAGAATAAAGCCATAGAAATGAAAACAAATGATACTAGTCCCGGAGTGTATGTACCTATATAATGCAATGACCCAACTCTAGAGCATTCTACATGAACACCCTCAAGAGAGCAAGAAGATTCTAGGCAAAGCATGACCCTCTTTAATTATTGGGTAGAGCTGAATAAGATAAGATAAGATAAGATAAATATATTAATGTCCAATGAATGACCACAAAAGTAGGTCAATGGGACTACAGCCCAAACAATATACAAAGTGCGAGCGGGGAAACTCAAAAACGAGTTCCCAAAAACAAAAGAAAGGAAAATAACCAAAACAAACAAGAACCCCAAATAAGATAAGATAAATATATTAATGTCCAACGAATGACCACAAAAGTAGGTCAATGGGACTGCTGCCCAAACAATTTACAAAGTGCAAGCGGGGAAAACTCAAAAACAAGTTCCCAAAAACAAAAGAAAGGAAAAGAACCAAAACAAACAAGAACCCTGAAGCTAAACCCCCACAGACGGGGGAAATGAAACAAACAGGGAGAGAAAGAAGGGAATGAAGGAGGGGGAAACAAGGACCATTAGTCTACTCCAAAATGGTAGTCACATCCCTCCTAACATTCGAGGCCGACGAAAAGAAGCTCCTGATGGGATGGCAATCTAAAAAGGGGCGAGGGCCTCCTCCCCGCCGAGATCTCGAGACTAAAACGACGGCCGAGAGACGGATGGAGTTGGGTTGCCTTCTGGTACAAATGTGCGGCCAAGCCTGTTGGTGGTGACAGGGGGAGATGTGAAGGTCCAAAAGGGGACGAACTGATATATGCACCGGCCAGGTCAAAATGGCCCTACTGTTTAGTTCCTCCAACTGCAGGTAGAAATGGAAAGAAGGTTGTAATCTGTCTCGTGGGAATGACTCTCGAGAGGGGATGAAGAATCTGGTCCCGGAGCAGCAGGGACTCACGGATGTAGAAGGCAAGACACCGCTGGTCAATATATCTGAAGAAAATTAGGAGGGTCTGAACCCCTCTGAAGAGGCAATGAAATCGTCCTCTGATCTCATAGTATATGGGGCAGCGAAAGATGAAATGAGTCTCGGTCTCCACCTCCTGAAGGCTACAGAGCCTACAAAGTCTGTCATCCCGGTCAATGTGGTGATCAGTCTCGCACCGAAGCCTATGGGAGCCAACCCGAACTCGACCTAAGGGTATGTGAAGGGCGTGCATCCAAAGGACGAAAGGTGTAGTGAGGGCGAATGATGAGTCCATCTCTGATCTCAAGAAAATGCTCTGCATAAAAGGACATCTTAGGCGCAAACCCCCATGAGGATTCACCCAAGTAGTCTAAATAAAGCACCTGTAGATATCCTCCTGGATGGACTTGTTCAACACTTGCTTGGTGGGCAAGAGATGACTAGGAGCATTCAAGGAATACTGAAAAGGGGGGAGACGATCAATCTAGATACCAATCGAATCCAATAAAGCAGAAGCCCCGGAAAACCAGCAACAGCCCATAGCCTAGGCAATACTCACAGAGGAACAATAAGTGAGGTACGGGTACCTATCACGCTCATTGGAGAAATCACCAAACCTCTTGATACGGTGAAGAAAGGCCAATATGTCAAATATGGTCTCCAGACGGAAAGGTCGGGCCCCGAACTCTGCCAAAATAATATGTTGGGGAACCGTCTGCTTGCATCTGATGAAGCGGCGAAGGAGGAGAGTCTGAATCCTCTCGGCAGAAGCCCAATCTGTATCTGAAAGTGAGGGTCCCCAGACAACATCAAAGTTTAATATGCTTGCATACTTGTAACACACTAAAAATAAGGCCTTTAGAGTTCTTCTCGTAGGATATGCTTGATTAATTTCATTTACTTGTTCTTATGGGTTTAGTCCAAGATGCAACATTTGGTCAAAAATAAAAATGCATAGAACAAATGACAATGTGATAAAGGCAGCATGAGGATTACAAATCTGTATTGAGCATTTACCAAAGGATAATTCCAAGGGCAAATTTTGATCTACATTAAATGTAGATAGATAAAGTAGCATTTAGTATATAGAAGAAAATCAATGCAGCAAGAATTCATATGAATTTCTTCACTAATGAGAAAGGAGGAAAAACAAATATAAGGTAAGCATCATTCATAACTGTACAACATCTAGGTAGAACATATAAAGAACTAACAAGTGACTTGAAAAATATAGTCAATATCAGAAACAGTTTCTTCAGACAAGAAGGAATGGAACCGTATTGGTTAGATGATAATTTATCCCCATGGACCAAAAAGAAGACCATCAGTTCAAAAACAATGCTCATTAGCATAGAAGTAGCAAAAAAATGAGTGTTTTAAAGGCATTCATAAGTCAATAGAAAACACGGCATCACATACTTATGTAATTCAAAGGAGGACAAACTTAGACTTCGTCATAAAAGGTAAGAAAGGATTCCAACTAATAATCAAGTCTGAAGTGAGAAAAATGATTTTAGTAGTGTTGTTCAAAAAAGATAAATATTGCTCCATGATTACACCAACAATTTCAATTAACGTGGAAATAAAATCTCTGTACTGAACATTTTTGTAACCTGATCAAATATATAAAGCAACAACCACCATTATAACATTTATGGACAATGAACTTGAAAACGAAATTCTTTCCATAATGGATGCTGCTATATGAATCAAATGTTTGGCTGTTTGTACTTGGAAGCAAACGAAATAACTTTCCATCTATGAGCACTTACAAAAGTAACGGAGACTTGGGCCAATGATGTGATACAGGAAGCCCTGTTACTGGATCCTGTATTTTCGTGAAACATATACACAGTATCATAAACATCAGTGTGACAACCAACATAAAATCATCATTACCAAAAATGCGCAAAATAATGCGGAACAATTCTGTTTTACTACTTACAGATGTTATGAAAACACACAAATCAGCATACAAAACACGCTCCTCAATTTATAAGATATGATGTTCTCCTATTACTTCAAATAAATTTTAATTAGTCTTGATTTCCTAAGAAGAAAGTCTCCAAGCAGACCGTTAATGGACATGGGCTAATATGCAAACAGTCTTTCCGCCAGGAAGACCAACGCTCTGTGAAAAGTGGCCACATCCAATGTATCACATCCCTCCAACACACCTGCAAGCAGGAAGCACAGTGTAATGACTACCACCTTATCTTCTTCAGTTTTATATTATCAATGACAACCTTCTAAAATGTAAAACAAATATGAAATAACTTGCAGACAAGGAAAAAAATTGCTTAACACATGCCATGTTTTCTACTTGTCAACAGAGGCAATCTCAGCTTCATTGCCTTTGAAGCTACAGATAAAACTTGAATATGAATGGCACATTCATTCAAAGTTCATCCTACATAAGTAAGAATCACTACCCCCATGGTGTTATGATTATAATACTTAATGCATGATAAATAAATGACTGATTACGATGCTGTCATCAGTATTGTAGTTCTATGAGAAATAATATGCCTATGTCACAATTTATCGCCTTTCAGTTTACCTATACTTTGTTATGTTACATCTCCTCCTCTTTATAATGCTTTGTACTTACAGCATATTTCATCTTATGTTTAGCATGATATCATAGCTATTGCTAACTAGTACTAAGTAGCAATGGCATGCCAATAACTAGTTAATACAAATTTGTGATGATTTGTTGTTAGCTGTTCAGGTCACGAGATTTTACATTACAGAATCCAAACACATATTATTAGTGGTAACTATTATTCTTATCTACGTTGCACGGATACCGAAACCCCCCGAATCCTGCAGGATACGTATCCGATACGGATACGCCCGTATCCGTGCGGGATACGCCTGGGTACGTGGCGGATACATCTGTACGTATCCGCCACGTACCCAGGATACAGACGTATCCACCACGTACCCGGGCGTATCCAGCATTAAATACGTTTTTTAAGTTCTATTTCATTATTTTTAATGTTTGACTTTTCTACTCCCTAAAACCGAACCCTAAACACTAAATGAATAAAATAATACACCCTCTCCCCCACAAAAAGTTATAAAAAGCACCCACCCCTCTCATTTGAAATCACACAAACAATTTCATTGTCTTTTTGCAAGTGAATGAGCAAAGAGCCAAAGAAGAGTTGTGAAGAGCTTAGTGGAGGCAAAGATTGGAAGGAGGTTTTGCAAAGAGCTTAGAGGAGGCAAAGATTTGAAGGAGGGGCAGCAATTGCTTCTATTGTTTGGAGTCCATCATTGCAAGGAGGAGAACTTAGAAGGAGAAGAAGCCATTGTTGAGACTTGAGAGGAAGAGATTGTTTTAAAATTTTAGAGGCAACCAGGATCTACGATTCTACACTACACTCTACAAGTATACCGTATTTTAATTTTATTTTTATTTTTAATTCATCCTTTCGTTTTATTTTTTTACGGTTATTTATTTATTTATTATGTTGCATTTTTTTTAAATTTTATAATTTAAACACATCCTAAATCTGTGTATGCTCTCACCTCGCGCCTTTATGGCGATCTTGGTGATCAAAAACATATTAGGATGGCATAGTTTAGGGTTATTTAATTTATTAATTGGTAAAAAATCATTTTTTATTTTAAATGCATTGTTCAATGTTAATGTATTTGTTTTTTTTTTTAGCTTCCTAAATCTGTGTATGCTCTCACCTCGCGCCTTTATGGCAATCTTGGTGATCAAAAACAGATTAGGATGACATAACTAATTAGTAATTTATTTATGTTAAGGCAAATTGTGTTTTAATTTTTTAAACATCCTAAACCTGTGTATACTCTCACCTCACGCCTTTATGGCAATCTTGGTGATCAAAAACAGATTAGGATGACATAACTAATTAGTAATTTATTTATGTTAAGGCAAATTGTGTTTTAATTTTTTAAACATCCTAAACCTATGTATGCTCTCACCTCGCACCTTTATGGCGATCTTGGTGATCAAAAACAGATTAGGATGACATAACTAATTTATTTATGTTAAGGCAAAATGTTTTTAATTTTTTAAACATCCTAACTCTGTGTATGCTCTCACCTCACGCCGTTATGGTGATCTTGGTGATCAAAAACAGATTAGGATGGCATCAAGTTCTGCTTCGGGTGGAGTGCAAGGCCAAGCTGAAAACACATCAGTTCCTGTGAGACATGATCCTAATTCCCCTCTTTGGAGACATGTGACAGTGGTAGACAACATTGTTGGTGGTGGGTGTCGGGTATGGATATGTCATGGTTGCCAAGCTCAGTACAGATCCTCATATAGTTGAGTGAAAATCCATTTGACTGGTGTTGGAGGTGTGGGGATAAAGAGGTGCCCAAAAATATCAAATGAAAAAATGGCAGAGTACCTAAGAGAGCAAGAGGAGGCTGATAAACAAGCTGAAAGAAATAGAACTAGAACAATTCCTTCGCAAAGAAGGCCTTCATCACTACCACCCACACCTAGACCTACTTCTCATCCTTTCATTCAAACTCAAAGTCAACCATTTGATGAAGAGAGTCCAGAGAGCTCACGAAAAAGGCCAAAAGGAGCATTGGAGAAAGCATTTAATATTGAAAAGAGGGAGGTTGCTGATGAGATTGTTGCTCAATGCATTTATGCATGTGGGCTGCCCTTTAATGTATTGAGATCTCCATATTGGCATCAAATGGTGAAGGGTATCAATGAAGCTCCACAAGGGTACAAATCCCAGGGTTACGAAAAAGTTCGAACCACACTCTTGGGAAAGGAAGTGGAACACATTCACAAGACTTTGCAGCCAATCAGAGACTCATGGAAGGAAACAGGGGTTTCCATCATTTCAGATGGATGGAAAGATGCTAGAAATAGACCCCTCATAAATGTTGTTGCAGTATGCCCTAAAGGGGCAATGTTCCTTAAAGCCATTGACTGTGAAGGGCAAGTCAAGGATGCACAATTTATTGCTGACATTTTAATAGAGGCAATTGAGTCGGTGGGCCCCCATAATGTTGTCCAAGTCATCACGGACAACGCTAAAAATTGTAAAGCAGCAGGAATGATCATAGAGGGTAGATATGAGCACATTTTTTGGACCCCTTGTGCTGTCCACTCCCTTAACTTGATGCTCCAAAAGATTGGGAAAATCCCATGGATTGAGCAAATTTATTCTGAGGCAAATGACATTCAAATGTTTATCACAAACCATCATATGTCACAAGCCATTTTTAGGAAATTCTCAAGGTTAGAGTTGTTGAAGGTTGCAGAAACTAGATTTGCCTCTCACACGCTTGTTTTGAGACGGCTTGTGAAGGTGAGAGAGGCTTTAAGCAGTATGGTGATCAGCAATGTTTGGTCAGTGTGGAGGCAATCAAATACAGAGAAAGCTACAAGGGTAAAATCATGGGTCCTTGATGACAATTGGTGGGCCAAGGTTGAGTACTTGTTGAGTTTTACAGAACCCATTCTCTCCATGATCCGATATCTAGATACTGATGAAGCATGCTTGGGAGAGAGATATGATGGCATAGATTCCATGCTTAAGCGTATCAGAGATATAATACAAAAAAAGGTCTAGATCCAGAAGAGACCTTCTACGGTGAGGTCAAGACTGTGGTCATGAAGAGGTGGAATAAAATGACCACCCCATTACATCTCCTTGCTTATGCACTGACCCCAAAGTACTATAGCTCTGATGTACTTGGGCTACCAAACAGGCAAGCACCATTTTCTGACTCCGAAGTTGGAAATGGAACCAGGGCAGCATTCAGAAGAATTTTTCCTGATCCATCTATAGCCAGTGTGGTCAGAAGTGAAATGGGCATGTTTACTGGTTCAGAAGGCAACATGGGATCGATTGAGGCTCTTTTCGACAAGAGTAGCTTGACTCCAACCACATGGTGGCGTGTACATGGCCATGATGCCAAGTACTTACGTCCTATTGCTATAAAAGTTCTTTCACAGGTATAACATTTATAAATTTTAAAATTTAGAATCATTTCGAATATTTTAAATTTTATTAAGTTAGAACTTAGGATACTAACTTGTCTTTGAATTTCAATTTTCTAACTTTGTTGTAATAGGTGGCTAGTAATTCTTCCGCAGAGCGGAATTGGAGTACTTATAGCTTTATCCACTCAGCTAAAAGAAACAAGTTGGCATCTAAAAAAGTTGAGGATTTGGTATATGTGCACTCCAATTTGCGCCTCTTGTCACACAAGTCTGAGGAGTATGCTAAAGGGCCTCACAAACTTTGGGATCTTATTCCAGAGACCACAGACTTGGATGCCTCCGTAGCCACGCTTGCCCAACTTTCATTATTTGATGGCGAAGATGACGCTCAAGGGAGTTTGCAAGGAGCGGAGAGTGGAGTTAATGAGAGTGGAGCTAGCGCAAGTGGCACACATGAACTTGATTTTGAGGAAAATCTAGATGATATATTCTAGATTTGTTTGTATTCCTATATCATATGTATGGCAGCCACATGAACAATGAAATCATAAATGTAAAATCTTAAGTATATTGTTTGTTTTGAAAATTTGAACATGGATCTAGTTACTAGTATATTTTTAAAATTTCAAGTTTTGTTCGTATTCATGTTAACATGATATTCGTATATCATATGTATGGCAGCCACATGATCAATAAAAATGCAAAGTCTTAAGTATATTGAATGTTTTGAACATTGATTCAAGTTTTGTATTACTATTTCAGTTTTTTATGGACTAAAAATGAGTAAAATGAGTAGATGTACATAAATATATATATATATATATATATATATATATATATATATATATATATATATTTTTAATATATATGTACGGACGTATCCAAGACGTATCGTATCCAAGGGTTTTTTAAAATTGACGTATCCGCGTATCGTATCCGTATCCAAACGGATACTCGTATCCATATCTTGGCAACGTGTAGATTCTTATGGTTGCACAGTTCAGGAATCTGCCATATATATTAATGATGAACAAGTTAAATTGATTAATTTTGGTAAATCCTAATTCAAATTAGTCACATCTAGCAGGAAAGTAGTTACTTGTGGTAAAGTGTGTGATGTATCATTTTGCAGCATATAATCTTTAAGTAGAAGTAACAAACCAAAGAGTATTGGATCCAACAAGAAGGTGATTGGTAGATAAGTCTTAAGATAAACTTCCAAATCATTTAATGAATTCCCTCAACCAATATTTGAGAATTTCTTACATAAGTCTGAATTTGACATACTTAGAAGAAAGAATGCCATCTCTTTTGGAAAGCATTGGATTTGATCTTTACCCTGGTCCCTTATGATGGCTCCTATAGAGAGACCCAAAACGTTGGACACCTGATTTTAAACAAGCCCTTAGCATATGTAGCTCTCTAAATATATGGAATATTCTTCTTACTATACTTCCCTTTAAATGTTTAAGCTCTACTCATATTGAAAGCACCAAAGTGCAAGTATATTCAAAGCAGCATACATTTAGAGCAGCACCAAAGTGCAAATACAAGAGCAACAGCACTAAAGCACAAGAACCAGATAAATAAAAAATATTTGAAATCACAGCATCATGGTTCACTACTAGTTTTCTCGTATCCTACCTTCCACAAGCTAGAAGTGAGCTCAACAACATGTGACCGGCCTGTAAAATATTGTGTCATTGAACTACACAAGTGAAGTCCTTTTACCATAGTATTAGTTTCTATGCAATTCAAGTAGAAGTGGGCTCACTTTATTCAAACTTGATCAATGCTTGTGCATCCATGTTTTGACTTCAAGATAGAATTCAATACTTATACAACACATTATACAAACTAGGAAAACCTTGGACTTTCTTCCTAAACTCCACCAATATTTTAACATTAAAATGCATTAGCATCAAATGATACACATGTCCTTATATAAATTCAAGTGTTAAAGAAGTACCTTATCAGGACTATCTTCTTGAAGTTGTTTATACAATAATGGATGTACAATGCTGAATCTGCGTTCAAACGACGATGGAGCACTGCAAAATAAAAAATGGATATGCTATCTAAAATTCACAACTCGGAAAGAGGGTGAAAGAGGAGTTTTGAATATTCTGAAAAGAGAATAACGTGTCAAAGATGCAAATAATAAAGATCAAAGGTAAATATAATAATAGAAAACATTAGGAAGAGAATTCAAGAATCTGTGTTATTATTTGTTAAGTCCATCAAGAGATAAAGACACATGGCACATGGAAAGATAATGGTGAGTTCTTGCGGCAGAATTTGAATGCTAAATAATCCTCTCGCTATAACAGCCAAATTCTATCCATCTTCATTTGCAATACTTGCAATGTACATAACATACATGTTATAAGTTTAACTAGCAAGAAAGACTCTTAAGCAATAATGAAGGACCAGTCAGAGAAGTAAATCAAGGAATGGTATGGACAACTTATTTATGCGGGAAACAAAGGTTGAGCATTTGGAGTCCATGCAAATATTAGCATCAATACAAAGAGTGGCATTCAGAAAGAGAGGCCACCAATCCATGAAAGAATAGTGCAAAATGACATGTTGTTCATCAAGCAACATACATGGGCAACATAGACATAGAAGGGTTTCAGTGTCAAATTAACATTACATTCAAAGGATTGACAAACTTATAATGTCCATTTCAAATTATATAGCCATCCATGAGCATTGTTACTACATCTCTCTCTCTCTCTATCTCTCTCTCTCTCACACACGCGCGTACGCACGCACACTCACACGCCAAGCGCGCACCTCCCATACTTCATAGCATTCAAAGACTACTTTTCAAAAACGGTTTAGGTTTTCATTCTTTTTGTGCCACTTATATGTTACTTTCTTGTAATAGTAAAAAAAAAGATCAATGTTTCAAGTAATCCATGTGGATGTTTTGTGACTTAACTTTTGTACTTCTCTAGAATGTGACGCTTGCTTAGGTAAAATCTAGAATTAACATTTGCCCCCCCTCTCTCTCACACACACACATGGGTATATAATGGCATTTAGAAACTACTGGTCAAAGATAGCTAGGTTGACATGTCATTGTGCCAATTAGTTATACGAAACTTTCTTGTAACAATATAAATAAAAAGATCAATGTGTCAAATAATCCATGTGGATGATGGGGCTTTACTTTTGTACCTCCCTAGAATGTGACTTCTTGTTGATAAAATCTAGAATTAACATTTGCCCCATTGCTTGAAGAACTATTGTCACCCAAATGCACCCAGATATAGAATGGTGTGTGTACTCTCTCTTCAATTGGAACACCTCAAGGTTGTGGGTAACCTATGACTGAGGTGAACCTCCAGAGTGGGTTGGTTCCCTTGTGAATCACCTAAAACTAACAAATTTGACAAGGAAAAGGGAGAAGGAATGCGGGAAATGGAAAATTGAGGTGATACACCAATGATTTGACACACATATGTACTATTGCATACAGAAAATACAAAGATCCACACACCTGCACAACTCTAAGCTAATCTGCAAAATTAATTCAAAGGTTTGGGTTAAAGGACAACAGTAGAGGGAAGAATTTCCACACCAAAGCAATACAATACCCTGCTAAACACGATGAAAACTCAGAAAACCAGCAATATGAGAAGGCAAAATGGAGCTTTTTATTCAGAGATGCAAGTACAAGCTAGGATTACAATAGCAAAACAGCTGGAAGTAGTGTGTCTCCCTGATTTCTTCACAAAAATCAAACTATATGGATTGTTGTGTCCCATTTTCAGCTACTTTTTGCATGCACAATATTTTATTTTTAATAAACTCCATGTTTTATTTTTAGCAAGCCACTAAAAATAGCATGAGTTTTCTTTTCTCCTTCGACATAGGTCTACTGCTATTTTTAGCTTTTAACTCTTTTTTTAATTTAAAGACTTGATATAAACCATTGCTTTTATTCATTAAAAATAAAAAATCAGCTGCTGTTATTTCCTCTTCCACATGCACACTTTGGCGCCACAACTGATTAACATGTTGTTTATTTAATCAATTAAAAATAACACACCTGCTGCTGCAATTTAGCTTCACCATGCACACTTTGGCGCCACATCTCTAGAATTAGCTCTGCCCCTCCTAGTTAGCATGCATACACTTCAACTAAATCCTTTGGCGCAAATTCCCAGCATGCACGAATTTGTGGTAACATTTTGGCGACATCACGGGATTGTTTTCTTGCTAAACAAAAGATCGATAGCCTTATGCATCCATTGGGCTATGGAGTCACATACTCTATCAATAACTTGCATCCTCTGAACAAAACAACTAAATTACCCTCTTCAACAAAAGGAAAACATGTGCATGCAAGCACTTCTTGGAAAGAAAACTAAGAAAACTTGGAAAAACAATGTGCATGCAAGCACTTATTGAAATGAAATTCTAAACTACCCTACTCTAACCAAACAAAAAAGGAAAGCTAAACAAAACCACAAATTGGTTGAGAGAAATAACTCCCTTTCCTTAGAAAGTGGGGCCATGAGATCAATTTTGCAACTAGATCACATGGTATGAGTGCAGACATGGCGTGCACTATTGATTTGCCCAAAATATCAGCCCATAAATGAATAAACACCTCTGTAGGATCTGAATTTTGTCTTTGTAGATGTTGGGGCTGATTTTTGGCAACTTGAAGCTCTTTCTTATGCTCTGAATTAAGCACAATTGATGACAACTCTGTTTGTGGCTTTGAACTAGCCAAATATTTGATTGGACATGGTCTTCTCATGACTGACAAACTGATTTTTCTGATCTGCCCCTCTTCTTTCTATGTAATTTCATCATTTGGAGTGCTTAAGGCCCTTTCCTACTCATATTGGATGCTTGTAGACTGATCTGCAACATTTGCTACCTCATCTTTTGCAAACTTCATATTTGATTCCTTTTCAAGCTCAAGGAAGATTTAATAACAAGAGACTCTTCATGGAAGAAGATAGATGATGGAGGTGTAATACTTACAATTTCAATTGGCTCTTCTTCATCATCAGATCCTTCTAAGTCTGATAAAACCTCATCCTCTACAAGCTGATCTGATATTGATATAGGCTCAAGATTGTTGATCTGATCCTTAGAAACACTCACATGCTCCTTCAAAACATTATCTTTACATTGTAGCTCAAGAGATCTGAGAAAAATTTGTCTAACTTTTGCATGTTGGTCATATTCCTCCTATTGCTCTGTAACTTCAACCACTTTCGTGCACTCCTCTATTGTAGGTTTAACCAACTGTGGAATCTGTATGTTCTCAAACTGTAAGCTCCATTTTGTTAGATTTGGTTCATTCCATAATGGACTTGGGAATATGAGGGAAGGGGTGGGTTGGGTTGCTAACTGATTTTGCAATGGTTGAGATGATTGGGGGTGAGATCTATGGAGGAGTTTAAGAAAGCTAGGAATTTGGAAATTGGGCTCCGGTTGAAGTGGTTGGAAAGTAGAAATAGGAGGGTTGCATGATGATAGTGAAGAATTACCCCATTGATAGGGTCTCTCAACACTAGATTGGTAAGCTTCCAATTCTTCATCCCACTTTGATATTTGTGGTATCAACTCAAACACAAAGTCTATCTTCTCTTGAGGGCTATACTAGTATGGCATAGGACCAGCCCAAGGGTAGGGTACCCTGAATCCAAGCTTTGTTGCTTTGATAGTGCTTGTTGCTCTCATCTATACCATCTTCAACTCTAAGTGTAGTACTGCATCTGCAAATCATCATTAGGTATGGAATTGCTTCCATAATCTGCATATACTGCTCTTGAAAAACACCATGATTAGGATAATCATACAAATTGTTTGGATCATGGGCATATTCATTGTGATAGGGCTTATAGTACTGATCTAGAGGAATATTTTGAGGAAAAGGAGGTGGAGGGGAGTAATAATTCTCTTGAAACTGGGAATTCCAATGAGGAATTGAAGTCATGATTGCACGACCTCATAAAAATATGAAAATATGAAGGAAAATGGTCTGCTAATTGAGAAAACGGGATCCTTGATCCAATGGAGTCGCCAAATGTTGATTTCTGAATACTTTATGCTCTGCAAATTGTTGAACCAACATCAATTCTTTGAATAATGTCCCACCGGGCGTGCTAGAAACTGTTGTCACCCAAAAGTGCACCCTGATAGAGAATGGTGTGTACTCTCTTCTTCGTTGACAAAATTGGAACACCTCAAGGTTGTGGGTAACCTATGACTGAGGTGAACCTCCGTGTGGACTGGTTCCCTTGTGAATCACCTAAAACTAACAAATTTGACAAGGAAAAGGGAGAAGGAATGCGGAAAATAGGAAATTGAGGTGATACACCAATGATTTGACACACACATGTACTACTGCATACGTAAAATAGAAAGATTCACATACCGCACAACTCTAAGCTAATCTGCAAAATTAATTCAAACGTTTGGGTGGGGACAACAAGAGAGGGAAGAATTTCCACACCAAAGCAATACAATACCTTTCTAAGCACAATGAAAACTCAGAAAACCAGCACTGTGAGAAGGCAAAATAGAGCTTTTTATTCAAAGATGCAAGTACAAGCTAGGATTACAATAGCAAAACAATTGGAAGTAGTGTGTCTCCCTGATTTCTTCACAAACATTAGACTATATGGACTGTTGCGTCCCATTTTCAGCTCCTTTGCATGCACAATATTTTATTTAATAAACTCCATGTTTTATTTTTAGCAAGTCCCTAAAAATAGTATGAGTTTGCTTTTCTCCTTGAAGCGCCATAGGTCTGCTGCTATTTTTAGCTTTTAACTCTCTTTCTTTGGCGCCAAGACTTGATATAAACCGCTGCTTTTATTTATTAAAAATAACAAACCAGCTGCTGCTATTTCCTCTTCCACATGCACACTTTGGCGCCACAACTGATTAGCATGCTGTTTATTTAATCAATTAAAAATAACACACCTGCTGCTGCAATTTAGCTTCACCATGCACACTTTGGCGCCACATCTCTAGAATTAGCTCTGCCCCTCCTAGTTAGCATGCACGAATTTGTGGTAACAAGAACCGGATGGATATCTTCTAGCAAGAGAAATTTTCCCTGTGCATGAGTATTGAAAATAGTGAGGTATTTTGCCATTTTGGGGATGTCTGCGGGGAAGAGACAACTTAGAGCATGGTCCCATGGAGGGGGCTCCATAAATATCTCAGCGGGTGCTGCTGAGAAAATTTAGGAGCATTTTAGCAGTTTTAAGGTCCCATGATTTTTTATTAGTTTCCTCAACAATACCCACTGAGATATTATAGGATCCCATTGGATTTTTATGGTTATTTGTAGGTAAATAAAATCATATTTCCCTCTAAAATCACCAAAAATAATGGCGGGAATGCATATTATATTCCACATGGACAAAAATCAGCCTAAATTGTAGGGGGAAACTCTCAGCCCCCTCTCTAGCCACCTCTTAAGTTTAGGGGGCAAAAAAAGTGGAGCTCCTATTTTTAGGCCTAGATTCTATTATTTCTTGTAGCTGGCTTTAAAAATAATCATGGGACCTTCCACTGCAAGAAAATAGGAGCTGCAGCCCCTCCATGGGACCATGCTCTTAGATGAAGGAAAATGAATAACATAACCAAGATTGAAAACAGTAAAGATGACACAACTCCTTTCAGAATAATAATTGTTGATGATCAAATAAAGAAAGTCGTAGGCATGCATTTTCAACAGAATGGTATACTATGTGTGGTGGACCGGCTAGAGTAGGGACTAACAAGGGAGCACATGAAGAAGGGGGATTGATAGTGGAAATATGAAACACTTCTAGGAAAAATAAAATTTGGGGACGTTTCCTACCCATCCCTAAAACATCCCCAATAGGAGATGCTCCCGAAAAGATAGGGGACACATCCCGGGGTACACTGAATAAATGTGAAAAAGAAAGATGTTTTTATTTTGTTCATGAAGTTACCCAACTCAATATGGGATAAGTTTTCTTGGAGGGAAAAACAAAAGCTTGCCTTTTGCGCCTACAAATATAAAATTATTTTTTTATGGGAAAATGTTTTTAAAACACGATAAAACATCGATTCATAACAAAATATAACTGAGCTAGCAATTTACCAGTTTTGTTTATATGCTCCCATATTTAGGCATGTTATCTGGACAAACCTGTACTATAAGAGATACAATGTTTCCATAGTCCATGTGATTAGTAGAGCGAACTTTTGGAAAAAACATGTACTAGACAATACTACAGTCCCATTAAAGATTACAACAAAAGAGTACACGAGGATGAAAAAGAAGCAAAGAGAAAAACATCTGTATATGCCTAGATTGCAAAATCTATGAGAATTCATATTGGTTTTTCCTATATTTCATTTACTGAAACAATATACTGCATAATAACCCCATAGACTTAACCGCACACTGCACACTATATCAATCAAAAGTTTGCATTTTATAGTTGCTGATATTGGAGTGTAAACAAGAAACTACATAGAAATACTTCTAAACCTCAGTATAGCCTACGAAAAAATTCCTGAACAGAGAGAGGGAAATTGCATTTATCTTCGAAATCATACATCCTCAATCAAGTATGAGACAAACTGCAGACTTGACACTGTTATCCAGGTATACCTTCATCATCCACCTCTTTGCTGGATTTGGAGCGGATATCAAGGCCAGTATACTAATGCATTATCTTCACATAAATTCAACTCCATTCTGGGATGGGCTAGATGCCCACGTGTTCCCCAATGGGTTGAGGGACATCTATGCATCCTTCAACATGGGGTTTGCAAAGAAAACATTCCCTAGACATCCCTGGGCCATCACCCATGTGTTTCCTGCATGTAGGGGCACACCAGAGATGATTTCAAGGCATTCCCCATCCCCAAAATGTATATGGGAAATGTCCCCTATGAGACCCTTAAAAATACAAGTGTTCAGAAGAAAAAGCGAGAAACATATGCATTTCTTGAGAACATGACATTGTTGAAGGTACGGGTAAAGTGGCAATGTTATTTATTTAAGAAATATGTTTAACTAAGTTTGCAAAAGTCTTCTCAGTAAAGGAGATTCTTCTGCTATTACGAGAAGAGCATTGCTAATTCCACAAAACATTCTGTAATAACAACTATATAGAATAGTAAATGAGAAAGATCATAACTGTAAGAGAATGTATTTACTCTCACAACAAACCTGTAAGGAACAATGTAAGGGGCTGCAACAACACAAGGCACTTGAAAAAGTTCTGCAAGATGCCATCCTTCCTGCAAAAGGCATTAATATATGCATTATTCTTTACATGTAAACAATCATCAAATTTGAAAAATGCATGTAAGTGTAAAATTAAGAACTGCAATCCTTTAACGCTGACAGATTGGCATTGCATGTTAGTCAACATGTTTTTACAGAGGAAAGACATTGGGATATAGGAATTGAGGAAAACCAGAGCAAAAAAATTGATTGCTATAAAATCGCCCTCCACTTCTGGACCTTTCTCAAATATTTTCTGTATAGCAGCTAAGCATTCTTTCCGATGTTGATGCTCAAGAGCTTGTTTTTTGAAGCGCGGAGAGAAACTTTGCAAGCCTGGCAGTCAAAAATATAACGTGTTTAGATTTTTCTCTCAAATTCATGAGTACATGAACAATGTAATGTACATATGGTTCCTTGGTAGAATATTAAAAAGCTATTCATGCCAAAAAGAACTAAGTGATTCTCATTATTTGTTGGGTCATTTGATCCAAAGTCATTTATATGTTTGTTGTATGTTAGTATGTATGGGGCACGCATCTCAAGAGAGGCACCCTCTTAGTAATAATAATGTACTTTGGTGTTAGAGAGGCATTATTAATATGTTAGTCATTAATAATGTTAGTATGTTAATAACAGGTTAGTTGCTTGATTTGGTTGTTGGACTGTTGAATCCCCATAAGCAACCATCTCCTGATTGTAAAGCTATTTACAGCTTGGAGCTGTAGTGTAAACATTAACGAAGCATTTTCTATAATACAAGCTTATTTGAATTAATGTTCTTTCTCTTTCATACATTTCACCTATAAAAAGTATTATCAATGGTATATGAGCTAAGAGTGGTCATTGATCCTTGAGAAAGCCATGGAAGACCCTTGAAGGATAAAGTTGTGAAGCTTTTTTCCTGAGGAAGAAATTTCGTTTAAGTTTTTGAATTTTTCTATTTTTCTGATTTTTTATTTTGTAATTTTTGCTTACCAGAAGCATTGAAAAGGAAAAAGCTTAAAGAAGTTTGAAAAGGTCTAATTTTTCTACTCAGCCTAAGGTACCTCTGCCTGGGGCATTGGAAATTTCTGAAAAGCAATTTGTTTTATCCTAAATCTGAAAATTATATTGGTGGGCATCATTACATTTCCCAAGAGTACTTTAACTTGTCTACAGGGTATAAAAAGTGATCAGAAGCTTTTAAATTTTCCTGGAGCGAATTTAGATCTGCCAATGGCGTGATAGAAGGTGCAGGGGCATGATTATTCTCCCGGGAAGCATGAAGGCTAAGCAAAGGCATTGTTGATTTTTATTTTCTCAAAGGCGCTGCTGTTTTTTTATTTAACTGTGTTTTGCTACCAAAAAAATACCTTCCTATGGCACTGAACACTAAGGCAGCTGATATGACGTTGGAAACCGATCCTTTGGCATTGTAAATCATTGGATAAAGTGCAAGGCAGTTTGAACAAGAACGAAAATGTGTGGCAAGTGAATAAGTAGCACCCGGAAAAATAAAATCATCTGACATTAGAGTTGAAAAACTATGAAAAAGGTATTATTTTGTTTGTTTGTGGATTAGGCGGGGTCCCTCTGTGGTAATTGTTACTGCTGCACGTTGCCCAGTAAAACTAATTTACAGCTGCATTCTCTTTTTCATTTCTTTTGAAATTTATGGCAAGCCTCAAAATTGCCTTAATTATAAAATCCTGACTTTTGTCTCAAAGCATGACATAGACAAGTTGATGTTATCATTCATTTCAAAGACTATCCACAACCAGCCATTGGTAGAGAGTTCAAATACCACGAGTGCCAAAAAATACATTTTGAAAAAGGAAAAATTGAATCAATTGTGAAAAACCAGGAAAATCCATACGTGCTGTCACAATTGTCACCATATCTTTTCATCTAGCCATATCTTACTGCAAAAGTCACATTTCTCAAAACTAAACTCACACAGCTTTCCAACAAGAATAAATAGTAAGGGGTTCATGCTGTTGATGTCATATATTATAATCCTTGTAAAGCAGACAAAATTGCTGAAATTGCATTGATGAGGGGTATATCTAACCTAAAACGAGTGGAAATATTGTTCTTGGCATAAGTTTTGCGTAAGTTGGTCAAATCTAGCATATGACCATTTGTTTTTCATGGAAAGAAAATAATGAGAGCATTCGCACAGATAATTTCTGATTCTGGAAATTGCATATACATGTCTTACCTATTTTTGCAGATACATGTTTTACATATTTTTGGAGAAACAAGGTGCTCTAATGTATAATGGGTGCATTTTCGGTGGAAACTGACACCCTGATTTTGCTCAGAGGTTGATGTGCTTCAAAACCATGGATGTAACATTGTTTCCCACCACTTGTGCTATCAGAGACGAAGCAGTTCACAGTTTACAAGCTGACATAGCCAACGACACACCCATCTTGAGTGAGTTGCTAGGTCCAAAAATGGGTTATGCTATAGTGGCAGTTTTGGATAGATAGATATGTGTTGTTTTCTATCAAATTTTGGTTTTCTTGTTTTGAAAATGTTTTATGTTGCAAGGACTTCTCACCTCTCATCTGATAGGGGGAAGATATCGTATTGGCCTTTGTTCAATCGTCGGTGATTGTATAAGTTGGCACAAGAGTTGCTAGCACCAGTAGTGCTGAGAAAAGGTTTGTCAGTATCGTTGGGCATCAGGAAGATGTGCCATACATAGTACGGGTTAGTCACTAGATGGGCTTCTATGCGAAAACTTGTGGATCAATGTAGTTGAGAAAACATTGATTGTGCTTATACTTCAGTACAGTACAAAATAGTCAAAGGGCATGAGCATGCCCAGCAGGATGTCCATCATTCATGCCACAACTCGTGGGGTGGCAGGCTTCTGAGTGAAGGAAGCAGCATCGGTTGATCAGTACCACGACGTATAGTGTGTCAGTTTGTAAGTGCAACGGAGACTATTGGATGACTTCACAGTCATATGCTCTGGACCAGCTTTTGTACCCCTTTGGATCAAGGGGGTTTTGTTGGGTCATTTGATCGAAAGTCATTTATATGTTTGTTATATGTTAGTATGTACCGAGCGTGCATCTTGAGAAAGACACCCCTTAGTAATAATAAAGTACATAGGTGTTAGAGAGACATTATTAAAATGTTACTCATTAATAATGTTAGTATGTCAATAATAGGTTAGTTGTTCGGGTTGGTTGTTGGACCACAGTTCCGTAGACAACCATCTCCCAATTGTGAAAGTTGTTTAAAGCTTGGAGATGAAGAGTAAACATCAACAAAGCATTTTATATTATACAAGCTTATTTGAATTAATGCAGTTTTGTATTCCATACATTTTACTTGTAAAAATTAATATGATTATTTACAAAAATTGAAAATGTAAAACTACTTCAAATTTGAGAAATACAGATGACATGCCTGGTTGAACTTCGTCATTATTGCTTTGTAATGGAAGCACCGGAGGGGTTGAAATAGCACAGAAGGAAACATCTGCTGCTGCCATGTGCAAGCTCAAATACTGCATAAAATCCAGCCTGAGTTCTACAGAATAAAGACAACCAAAGACAAATTGAAAGAGGTTGAAGTTTTCAAATCTAAATTGCCTGTTCCCAATAAAGGGAAGCCCAAAAACCATGAGACAGGTTGGCAAAAAGACATCAAAGATTAATTTCAAATAACTGAAATTTGAAGCACAAACCTCATGAGCAGCGTGTGTGATGAATGTTATCAGGTAATGTCGCTGGTACTTTGCAAGGGCTGATGCGATTGTCTACAGACGGCGTTGTAAAATGAATTTATGAGAAGGTGATGGTATATTAAATTTACAATTTATTAGATATTTGAACTCTTTTCCAACATAAGTGATTATAAAAATGATTGATCTATCAAATTATTAGCATAGACCCATCTTAACTCTTAACACTGATCTGATATGTGCAGAGAGATATCCAAAAGATTGGAGTGCGCATTTCAAAAAAAAACAAGCCTCAACTTGGATCTAATATGTGCCAATAAGTGTAAGAACAGAGGGATTGCACCTCAAGTCTTTGGATACCTTTTGGCACATTTCAGATTCAAGTTAAGATGGGTGTGTGATAGTTACTAAGAGTTGCATATCTATAAAACTGTGGTCCTTCAAGGTTCCCCTCACATCCACCCACCCATACAACAAAAATCAAAGTTCATGGGAGGTGTATACTGTCCCTCTTGGCACAGATTATTAAGTATAATCATAGTCACCTGTAAACACAGGCATATGGATACAAGGATAGTGACAACATTTAAAATCAGGTTACGTAAGTATGCACCTATATTATAGAAAAATATAGTCACCAAAAGATGTGGGTGGGGATAGTGACAGGGTCCTTTTCCCAATACTGGAGTTTCTTGATGATTATGAGTATAATTAAGAATTGAAGGGCCAATGAGAAAACAGATAAAACACAACTGATAAAATAAGTAATCTCTGCAAACCTGTATTCCAATTCAGGAAAGTCTATATTTGTCACAGTTAGATTCTAATATTTTAAAGGAAATGCTAAGGATTTTCTCGTATCCATAGTGAATGAGGCAGTGAGTGTGACCAGTAGCAATAGAGCCCAAAAAGTACAGTATTTTGTTAATTTGATAGAATCTATGCACATTGACACCCGCACTGTGCTCATGCCATTGTAATGGCCGTGATTTCTTAGTGCATTCACAGTTTAACCAGAACTGCTATGAAACTTCTAAGCAGTGGCAATTCTTGAAGACCAATTCTGGTACCTAGTTTAGTGTCTACTAATTGTTGTACAGGGCTGAATTTCATGATTTTACTTGCATTTTTGTGTCCCACTATTTCCCCCTGTAAACAATTAACAGGGAAAGTTGCATAAATGATGCAAACCATGACTGTTGCATTTACCAAGGTGCCAAATCTTGGTGAAGAATGGTTTTGAGCCATGCTCACATTGTTGCATTCACCCCTGAGACTTGACCTTCTTTCCTATTTTACCATTCAAAGTGAAAGTAGTGTTATTTCAAAAGTACTGTCCAGAATCAGAATTGATCTATTTGCCACTTTGGTGTCAACATTTGCTACAAAAGATTTCATTTTATGCTATTTCTTGCAATCAAATATCTCTGTATTTCTTTGCCCTTGTAAAATTGCTCTATGGGGCTTATTGCATACAGTAATATTAAATATCTATTATCTGGTAAAATAGTGTTGTCTTGTGTTATTGCATTAGGCAAAATTCACCT
This sequence comes from Taxus wallichiana var. yunnanensis, assembly GCA_018340775.1. Taxonomy (NCBI): domain Eukaryota; kingdom Viridiplantae; phylum Streptophyta; class Pinopsida; order Cupressales; family Taxaceae; genus Taxus; species Taxus wallichiana. Next base: position 920,100,109 of record CM031239.1, on the reverse strand, counting down.
GAAAACAGGACAACCATACCCTAGTGTCAAAAAAATCCATGTTATACCTTTCCAAGACACCCCTCAGGTCAGCCTACTCCCCATATCAGTCTTATCCTATCCTCCCAAGAGTTCATATATGTGTGTCATCCTTCCCTGTAGATGATTTAGGATGAAAAAGATCATTCACAATATCTCTAAAAGCGGGTTTTCAAGCAATCTTAGAAAGGGCTATCATCAGCCTTTCTAAGATAGGTTCATAATCTCCGGAGCTATTTCGAGGGCCCAAATTCATTAAGGAGGTGTATTCAAGAGTCAGGATCACAATTCAACTGATTTAGGAAGATTCTGGAAAGATTCGGAGGTTTAGGAGCCAGTTCACCAAAAGCGGGTTTTTGAGGCCGAAGGAGCTTGCATCACAAAAGAGCACCTGAACTTCAAGAGGTGATTTCGGAGCTCCGGAATGAGTTGTAAGCCAAACAAAATATCAATGGAAATCATTTTCAGTCCTCTACATGGTGGTGAAATCAGATCCATCCTAAACCCCATGCATTTTTCTAGCCAACTCATTATTTCCATGCACAACTAGTGATCCCGAGAAAAAGGAGGTTTTTGAGAGTGTTGGAGGAATAATCAAGGCATGGGACCCATCCCATCCTTCTCAAAAGGCCTTTTCAATGCAATTTCATATAAAGAAGTGTGCAAAAAGTCATTCGGGAGCTCAAGTTATGGTCATTTCAAGTTGCCACCCAAGGTACATGTTTAATACTTAGTCAAATTTCTTGGGTACCACATGGCAACATGAGGCCGAGGCACCTTTTGTGTCCTCATTGTCCCTTTCCATGGGGACAAGAGGGACAAAAAAGGCGCCCCCCCTTCAAGCATGTTGGTCACACCATATGACCCCAACGACCCTGTTTAGCCCTTTTGACCAATTTGATCAACCCCCTCTCATCGCACGCATGAGTGACAAGTGTCACTGTGAGGCTAAGGCGCCTTTTTGTACACCTATTGTCCCATCCCAAGGGGACAATGGGGACAAAAAAAAGTGCCCTCCCCTTGGTTTTCTTTTGGTTTCACATACGACCCAAAACTAGCCTCCAGGAGCTTATTTCCAGCCCCCCCCTCCACTTCTCTTGGCCAGTGAATGAGCACCACTTGGCAAGCTAAGGCTAAGGCGCCTTTTTGTGCACCCATTGTCCCTTTCTAAGGGGGTCAATGGGGACAAAAAGGCACCCTCCCCCCTCAAGGTCAAAAATGCATATAAAACCAAAACTTGGGCATTTTGCGCTCGTTCCCCCACATTCTTCCACTCGTTGTCAAACTCGCCAAATTTTTCTGGAATTCTTCCTTCACCATTTCCATTCTCCATCCATTTCCTCCATGTTCCCATGATCTAACAAAGTGAAAACCATTAAAAACACAAATTTTTGAAGATTCCAGAGAAGATTTTTGACCTGATGAACTCCGTAACCCGCAAAGAGGAATCACTCATATCTTGAAGACCGTTACACGAATCAACGCGGGGTTTTTGCATTCATCCTCATTTCCGTGCGCCTTGAAGATTCAAGTGAAAGATTTTGAATGCACGACCTAGATTTTTTTGCAACGAAGAAACCCCAGTTTCCCTAAGGCAAATTTTTTTAAAATTTAATATCTCTCATTCCGAGACCGGGTTGACGAAACTTCAAAGGTGCAACAAAAACAAAAACCCATATCAAAAAAACTGATTTCATCAAAATCCGAGGTCCAAAACACCACTTTCTAAAAATAGTAAGCCTCCTACACAGGCACTTGCTATTTTTAGTAATTCATCACGAAGAGCGTTTTGGCAAAGGCAGTGTGCACAGAGGTCATCCAAAAGGACAAGTGGAGTGATTGAGATCGAAAAGGGTTGAAAATTTTCCATTTTCTAAAAATAGTAAATCCCCTTTTCGAGTATAGAGAAGTGCCTTGGTCACCATGAAATTCAAATTCATAGGCACCAAAACAGTCTCAGTTCTATCAGAGCAGCAAGATGAGCATTCTTCACTATCAACAATGGTGTACTCATCAGTGTTCATTGCTTGCTTCCTCGATGTTCCAGAGCAATCTTTATCAAAATAATGACAAAGATGTCACGAAGAAGATCATCACGAGCATTGATCGCGAGTAATCTCGAATTCACTTCGGTAAATCTCAAACAAGTGTTTTTAAACACTCATTCGACGACCCAAGGTGTTTGTGCATCATAGAGTTTGTGATCATCATTGGCAAACTGTTCAGGGTGAAGCTTCATCAAAACTTCCAAATAAGCACGGAACAACGCATGCAGAGAGTCATCACAAAGGTTGGTTTCCATCTTCACCTTCTCCTGAGCGGATCTTCATGGGTAACGCCCGTGGTCATCGGAGTATCTTTCAACAATGTTTCTAAACACTCAATTTAGGGTGTTCGTGTATCATACAAAGAAGAAATCATGAATCATCGTCGGCAAGGGGCAAAGTGTTCAAAGGTGTTCAGAGGAGCAATCTTCATCAGTGTGGAGGATCATCAATGGTCAGAGTATCATCTTCAAACAATCCTCGAGGTAGTAGAACCATCATGGTTGCATTGTGTAAGTAATAGTTTCAAGGTATCATTCATATGCATGATTGGTTAAGAAAGAGTGGCAACTTCTCATAATTTGTTCAAGTATGTGAGGACATCTTTCATCGTCTTCAATGGTCTAGTGATCAGGTGCTTCTCACCTCCTCACTCAATGTACCTGATGGCTACACTTGTCGATCATTCAGAAGAAGGCTTCTGTCAGTGTCAGAGTACTTCACTCAAAGTTCATGACTGCATCAAGGCATTCAATTGGATCATCGCGAGGAGTGGATTTCCTTCATCCCCTCCCTCCTTTTCTCTTTCTCCCTCTTTCTTCTCTCTCCTTTCTAATTCTTCGTTGGGCTTCATCATTGTATTTTGTCCTATTCACTTAAGTGACCTATTTTAAAATTGTAAAAGTATTTTCTCAAAATTATAAGAGAAATACTTAATTTGTCTTTTCTAATGAAAAAGAAAGGTCACAAGTAGAATAGGAATGCAAAGAGTCATGTGAGGGAGATGAAAGATCAATCCACAATGTTATAAATTGGGATGGCCTCTCCATTCCAAAGGATCCTAGATTTTGAGAATTTTCACTCTGTAGCAATTGTGGATTGTAGTAGTTGAACTTTGTATCAATGCACAAGAAATAAGAGCTACATTTCTTCTATTTCCCTTTCTCATATGTTCCTCTATCCCTCTCATTATACAACTTTGTGAATGTCAATAAATGAGAAAAGAGTTTGTTGCTTTTCTTGATAAGGAGATCTCTAAAACTTGGTGTTCATAATCTTATCTTGTCTTGATGTCTGTAACAAGGTTGTTGTTCTTCTATATTGAATGATTGAACTACTCTGGTTATTGGGTGTGAACTCTGCAATTGGCCTACTCACAGCAGTAACTTCCCTTTCCTAATTTCCCTCCTCCCTACATCGTTGTAATTTCCTCCCTTGTACCCCGTCTGCATAGCATCTTGCCACGAGTTCGGTGGAGTGTGCTGTGATCCCGCCCTTTGGGGGCCAACCCACAACAATAGATAGGATTAGATTAGTTTTCATTCAATAATGGGAGCTGCACCATTCAATGCAGAGGGGCGTAGCCCTGTGAACGTTGGTGGAGACACCTAATTTGCCCAACCGACAAATTTTCTCACCAACAAATAGATTTTATGATCTAGCCCTTGTTCAATTTTAGTTAATATTTCCGTGTAATTGATAAGCCCAAATGATGTCATTATTATTTACCATACACTTTTACCTGAAATATACAATTAAAACTGGAAAATTATTTCAATAACTATTGGATCACCTAAACTTTAAAGCAAATCACAAACAGCCAGCACTTGGGTGTTTTCTATAGTCCAATCAATCAACAAAGGAGGATAATGACCATAAAGAACCTTAGATATTTACACTCTTATGGATATATAATATTATAAGTTGTATTGTACTGATTTTCTGTCAGATGCAACCCACTTCTTGAAATGTGGAACTAAGATGGTAGCCAAAAGTTTAACTAGCTCCTTCTTAAAGTTGATGGTAAATTCTGGGTCTTACTCCATGTTCTGTTGCAGTTTGAAGAACTTATAGACATGCTCCACAAATAGATCAGAACCTTGTGAAGCTTCATCACTGCCCTCCATGGAAATGAAATGTGCATCTCGGTCAATCAATTAACCCCGAAACAGATAGAGCTCCATGAGGTAAACCAGCAATAAATTCCATCCAAGTGAATTTCCGATGAAGGGAACCAACAATGAAGCCCACGCAAGTGCATTCCCATTCCTTAATAGGGAATAGATGAAGAGTGGAGCTATCTTGGACTTATCACAATCTCTATTAATTTCTCTGCAAATTTCATGTAAAGAAACAAAGTTCGAAGATGAAGCTGACCAGGCGTGCCAGCTTCATTACCGCTGGCATCTCTACAGCCGTATCACCTAAGACTTTGGATGTTTGTAACTCTGTCAACAGAAAATTAGGTGGATTGTTCTCAGGGTTAAACTTAGGAGGTATATTGGTTTAATATCTTTATTTGTGATCAATTTGGTAGGCTTCTGCAGAAGCAGTTTGCAAAAAGGATATGGTCGATGAAATAAATTAGGGTTTGGGGATAGGGATGGCATGGGAATTGCCCCCACCCCTCCATTAACAATAAAAGAAATTGCAAGCCTTCTAAAGAGAAAGCATAAAAGGAACACTAAGTTGCCGCATTCAAATTCGTGATCAAATTCGCCGATGATAAAATTCGTTGCTTTAAAAATCAACAATAAAATTCGTGATTAAATTCAACTAAAAAAATCTGAATAATTTCACATTTTATATAAATAAACATTGTCAAAATAACTTTACAACAATAAACAATCTAAAATTAAATAAAAACACACACACACACACACACACTTATAATAAATCGTTAACTATTAATAATTTAAAATATTTTATTTTATATTTATTTATTTATTGAACTATGTACTTTATAACCATATTAAAAAACCTAGATAATAATATCCTACAAAAATATTTAGAATTATAAAAATTTAATAGAAAAATAACTTTATATAAACTAAATAATAATATAAAAAATAAAATAAATCAAAATTAATTAAATAAAATAAATCTAAATAAACTAAACTAAATAATAATAAACTACAAATATAATAAAATAACCTAAATCTAAAACTATAAACCTAAATAAAAAATTAGTCAAACTTATCACGAAACTCAGGTAAAAGTAAATATAAATAATAATAGACTAAAAATATAATAAAATAACCTCAATCTAAAACTATAAACCTAAACAATATATTAGTCGAGCTTATTGGAAGCTTCTACCAAGCTTTTCTAACCCTCACGGCGCTGCTTCTTCAGTTCACGGAGCTGCTTCTATATTCACGATCACTGTCCCAATTGATGGCTGCAAGATCTCCTCAAGACCTCACTGTTCACGACATCAACAGGGAATTGACAGCAATAGGCTGAATGCTGAACATTATAGGTAGGCTGCAAATGCCAAACATTGACAGGGAAGTTGCGAACACCAATGCCAAAAATAACAACAGAAAAAATAAAACAAATGAATTAGCGAATTTAAACGAATTTTTGGGGCTGTTTTGACATTCGACAATTTTGGATTTTTTCTATAGAATTCGCTGAATGCGGCAACTAAGAAAGAAAATATGTAACGTCTCCCAAGAAGCATGACATCTCACATAAGAAGTTTCCGCATATTACGTTGAGGCCTAAATCAGTCTTAGAACATATTCAGCCTTTGAATACAAGACTCTGAACTTTTAAAAGTGGATCAGACCTCAAAATTGATAAAAGGTGGAGCATTAGCAGCTAAATAGCTGTTATTATGCTCCCTTGGGAGCTACTTTCTAATATTGTTCTGCGACCCTGAGTACGGGACAAGAATGTTTTAGACTGGTCCTTAGATGACAGGTCACACCAGGTTGTTCATAAAGATATAAATAGTTGGGTTTTATCATTTCCAACCGTAAACCCATCAGGGATACACTTTCTGCTTTTCTTCTGGGCTTCTGGAATCCAAAAATACTCGAACAGATTGAGGAATGGTCGGGTGCTTTTACCATGGCACATGAGGTAGCCCTGAAGTTTTCAAAACTCGCTTGTCCCCACATTTTGATAATCATGAACCTAAACAGGCCTCTCCCGACATCAATAAAATTAAGGCTATTAGAGCACACATGGGAGCAAAATCTGAATTATGAGAACCTTCCCTTCAACTGTAAGCATTGTTTCAAGCATGGGCATATTTACCAATTTTGTGCCAAGACTTCAAAGAATTTAAGGGAGAAGGAATTAAAGGAACTGCAAATGAAGGGAAAAATAGTAGAGAAAGAACCTAGTAATCTGGACAATCAATGGAAGACAGTTGGGAAAAGGAAACTGCAAAGGACACTACAGAGAACATGAAGCAAATCTTGCAAAGAATCCAAGACAATTCAATTCAATTGTTTCAATAAATCCCTCCCAATCCTTGGCGTAGGAGGATACCGAGGAGGAGATGGGGAATAACCAAGCTATGTGGAAGAATGAGGAGAAGCAATTCCAAATGGAAAATCAACCTCCAAAGTTGAGTTGAATGAGAAAGTGGGAGGAACAATGCAAACCAAGGACAAAGGCAAAGCACCACCTCAAAATAAGGAAAGAAAGGCAAGATGTTATGATCCTAGTTTGTATTTACAGGAAAAAAAAAAGTTTGTATTTATTTGTGTTAGAAATTGTATTAAAATAAGTGATTTGCAGATCAAGGACGTGTATGTTTTTGACAATGTGATCCAAATGGCTGTTCAGGGCATAATTCTGAAAAACTCCAAAAATCTATATTTTCAGTTTTTGATACATGTTCATATTTTGCATTTCCGGGCCCTTTAGAGCGTAATTGGGACCCATAACTCAGATCAATGCCCTAAATGGGATTTCAAGGGCACTAAAACTAGTTCACTTGACAAGCTTTCCAACACGTGTTGTGGTTTTAGTTTCTAATCAATGAGATATAACCCCAACAAGTGGACCTACTAGAATAGTAATGTAATTTAACAAAAATCAGCTATTTGTCCACTTGTGTTTGTTCATTTCGACTTTTAAGGTGGATATATGTCATCCTCATATGGAGTGACCTTTTGGTACCCTTCATTTACTATTTTTAGTGACTTTTGAGTTTCTGTGTTTTAAAGCTATAAAATAGATACCATGATGTGAAGAAGATAAAGTTTGAGGCATAAACCTCTCCTATAGAGATCGCTCTTTTGTATATGCTCTTATTTTGCAAAGCAATACTATTGGTTTAGTAATTCATGTTCTGTTGATTTCAGTTTTATTAGTACAACACATTAAGCTCCATACTTAGTATATTGTCCACAGAATTGCATATTTAATTCAGATCCGTGGTATCAGAGCAGTTCATTCCATCCTTGAGACTTGTGCCCCTTTGGATTATCTCTCTTGCCGATTCAAGCGACCTCAGATGGCAAAGGAGGAAATGGTAGATCCTTTTAAAGATTTGCTTGATGATGCCCTCAAGAAGCAAAGGAATGAGATGATGCAACAATTCGCCAATGTTCTCTCGCGAGTTGTGTCTGAGGCTACACACCCACTATCATCAAGCAAGTCCTTCGGGTCCGACACCTTTCAAGGTACAAGTAAACTTTTACATCCCTCAGGTTTGAGCGAAAAATTAATGTTCATGGATTGGATAAATGGTTGGATCAACTGGAATCGTATTTCTCTATGAATAACTTCGCTAACGATGAAAAGATAAAATTTGCACTCTTGAAATCCTCTTTACATGTCAAAAATGTTGGGAAACATTGTCTTCAAGATGAAGATGATGGTGAGTTGACTATAAGTTCATACCACCCAAAAAGATATGGAATGATTTTGTGGAAGCTATCAAAGAAGGATACTATCCAATAAAGAATTATGATGGCCAATTGAAAAAGTAGCATCAATTACGCCACGCCTCGGACCAAACAATGGAAGATTACACCAACAAATTCCATGCCTTATCGGTAAAAGTTGGTATCCATTACAATTAGAGGCACAAAATTCTCAAATATTGTATCGATCTACAATCTTGCATCTAGGACAAGATGGAGTTTGTTGATGTCGGACTAAGGATACAGAGTCAAGCTTGAAGGGAAATTCAAATATTGAGATGCTAAAAATGTTCTCATGGTGGCAAGTCATAACCAAAGAATGGGAAGGCTCGCACCAAGCAACCAGCCAAAGATGTTGTTAGGAAGTTACTATGCTCTAGTGTGAACGTTAGTAAAAGTATTATTTAAATATTAAAATGTCTTAGTGTGTGCAAAATAATGAGTTGGATTTACAACTCAGCTAGATAGGAATTTGAAGAGTGAGACTGGGATGTAAATGAGAGATAAGAGGAGAGAAGATAAGACTTGACTCCTTTTTATAGGATCAAACAATTGTATTTATATCCATCTCACACATGAATAAAATTAATCAGTGGTGTTTTTATCACATTTGTTCTCTCGAACATTTGTCTCATTTCTCTTTAATTATTTTCAACAATTGTTGTTACTTAGATAAGTAGAGCTCTTAAATTTATATCATTTGGTATCGAGCCGGTGAGGTCGAGCTATGAGAGTCATTGCAGGGTTCAGCCCTAGTCATTAGCATGTAGATATGCATTTTTTGAAGCTTCCATCGACGTATTTGAAGCTTGTATTCGACACACAGGGATCAACATCAATCGCACCAATCGATATCAATCTTCTCTGGAACGACATTGATTTGATGCATTCTGTGCGATCGGCCTCGATTACTATGTAAAATATGACAGTGAGTTTTTCCAGCATTCTCAGTAAGTGTTTCTGATTTTGTAATGGATATGCCAATTCCTCTAGATAAATTTAATGGTCTGAACTTCCATACATGGAAGGTAAAGATCCAGATGCAGCTAATGAATAAAAACCTATGGGGAATAGTAAGTGGGAAAGAAAAGAAACCTACAGATGCAAGTAGTGGAATGGGAAACTAGAGATGATAAGGCTAAAGCAATCATAGGACTTGCATTATCAGATTTTGAACTTCACCATGTTGATTTAGAAAAATCGTCTAATTTCATTTGGGAAGAGTTGAACAAAACATTTGGTGGAAAAGTTGTAAATGCTAAATTCACTTTAAAATTGCAATTGTTCAAACTTAAAATGAATGATGGAGTTAGTATGTCAAGTCATGTAAATGAGTTGAGATCCCTCATGAGACAATTGAGTGAAGTAAAAGCAAAAGTAGATGAAGAGGATGCCAAAGCTATTTTATTAAATAGTTTGCCTCCTAAGTATAGTAATGTTGTTTTTACCCTTGGTCAAATGTCTTCACATACACTAGATGACATGATTACAGCTCTTCTAGCTGAGGAGAAAAGAACTAAAGAAGATATAGAAGAAGAAACTGCATTATATGTAAAAAAGAAGCATACAAACTTCTCCAAGAACAAAGAGGAAGTTGAATGTTTCTATTGTAAGAAAAAGGGGCATAAATCTTCTTTTTGTATTGTTCGTGCTAGAGATATTATAAAGGGTAAACTCAAAACAAATGAAGCCAATGTAATTGTTGAGGAGGAATCTAATCATGAAGAACTAGAAACAAAGAAGGTGGGTATAATTCTGATGAATACATATATTAAGTAGCAGCTCTTTGGAGGATGGAGGCAACGAGAGGAAGGAGGACTTTCAGCGTCCTCTCGTTAGTCACCAACGACGGGGCCGCATATGCATTGCTAGCTTATTTATTTTCAGCAGTGTGTTGTGTGTTTTTATTTTGAAGAATAATACATGTTCATAATGTAACATGAGATTCCTATGTAATCCCCATTGTATGAGTATGATGTGAGCTAAAAAGTACATTGTTATGTAATGGTTGTTGGTTAACCATGTAAAACCTTCTTTCTAGGGTTGTTGGTTGTCCTTGAAAACCTTCTTTGAAGGGTTGTTGATTGTCCTCGAAAACCTTCTTTATAGGGTTGTTGGTTGTCCTCAAAAACCTTCTTGTGGTTAGTGGTAAACCAAATTGTAAAACCATACTTAAACATGAGCAGGTACAAGATGAAGCTTTCCCCATGTTCACACTAAGGGGGTGATTGTTAGGAAGTTACTATGTTCTAGTGTGAACATTAGTAAAAGTATTATTTAAATATTAAAATGATTTAGTGTGTGCAAATAATGAGTTGGATTTACAACTCATCTAGATAGGAATTTGAAGAGTGAGACTAGGATGTAAATGAGAGATAAGAGGAAAGAAGATAAGACTTGACTCCTTTATAGGATCAAGCAATTGTATTTATATCCATCTCACACATGAATAAAATTAATCAGGGTAGATTTTTTATCAAATTTGTTCTCTGTGACATTTGTCTCATTTCTCTTTAATCATTTTCAACAATTGTTGTTATTTAGATAAGTAGAGCTCTTAAATTTATATCAGATGCACCACTACAAAAGCAAGATGGGAAGCATATATAGAGGGAGAAGCCACAAAAAGACACCGGAATGTGGTGTGAGAATCACGAGAGAAAGTATCACAACACGAGACTGTCAAGTGAATAACAAGACTCTTTTTACAAAGTTAAGGGAGCAATCATAATAGATTTCTCAACACCCACTACAGAAACTTCATGTGAGCACTAAGAAATGTTAGAAAATGATGAAAGAGAGAATGAAGAGAAATGGTACACATCATACTAAGATAGTTGCATGTTCATCATTTTATTATGCTTAAATGAGTTACATATGGTTGGGGTGGTTCAAAACTAGAACACAGAAGTACATTAACTAATGTTTGATTAGTTAATGTTTACATAATGACTTAATAACTTTAATACCCCCTTAATGACTAATCTAGAAACTACTTCAAGTTTGTCCCGAAATTTTACAAACACAATGGGACCAAAGGATTTAGTCATTAAATCAGCAGGCTGCTCCTTCAATATTAATTTGAAATCTATAGTCCTCGACACTTTGTTGTTGTCGATCTATGAGCTTTGCTTGAGATAAAAGTTCATAAATATCGCTAAAAGCAACACAAATCCAGTCGTGTAGGCATAAGATATATCAGGTTGCCCACCAATTGTTTGTAGAGTGATTCTTTGACCAATGAAGAATCATCATTAGTTGATAACTTCAGCCCAACCTCCATAGTTTTGAAATCAAAATCTCAGCGATGTCGATCAATGTGAATATACAAGGCTTGTGAAGCCTGTTCAAGTCCATATAGGGACTCAATCAATATGCAAACTAGATGATCACAACCAAGTACCTGAAAACCTTCAAACTTCACCAAGCAAACCTCCTCGTCCAAATCTTCTAGAGGAAGCAATTGAAATGTGACCATTTTTGCAGAATAGCTGCGGGAGTAAAACCCAACTCCGTAGCGGGGAGTAAAAAATAACTCCGGGATAGGAGTAAAACCAACTCCACAATAGGAGAAACATCCATCTCCGTAGTAGGAGAAACAACCATCTCCTCATCTTCCCTCCTATGTGAAAATCCTCCTTTCACAACAAGATGAGCCTTGTACTCGTCCAAAGTACCATCGTATTTGCTTGTGCCTTTTTCACCCATCTATATCCAATGGGCAATTGCACCACTCCCTAATATGGTTCTTGGCGAGGCTTCAAATTTTGCTTCCACGGCAATCCACTTGGGTTTACTATACCATAAAAAGGTCAAATGTGAGAGGAACATGAACAAGCTATGTTGGATTAACAACCTTCTCGTCGGTCCTCCAAGCTATTGCCTTTCTTTGGGTGGTTATTCTTGCCATATCACCACGAGTGGCTTTTACTACCATCTCATCATGCTCCTTCTAGGCATCCTAGATAATGGAGTCACCCTCCACAATTCTTTGAGTGGCTTGTCCTACCAGCTCACCATGTGTCTCTTGTGCATCCTATAATTAGGGCATTTCGTCCACCTGCATATGAAGTATTGCAACCTCCCGCACATTCTTTATAGTGGATATTCTCCCCACAACTAGAGCACGTAAGTTGACCGCAACAAGGTCAACAAGCCTAAGAGGAATATCATCCTCTACCACATCTTGTATGGTGGAGTCTCCCTCCATGCATGCTTTTAAGTTGAATGTAGTTGAGTCAACAAGTCTATAATAGCCACCTTGCCCAATTCCTAGGGCAAATACTCTCTTTTGGGTCACATCAGACACGATACAATTTTGTCTAGAGAAATATACAACAATATTGGAATTTTATGTTAATTGACAAACAGACGAGATTTTGGTACATGCTAAGAACATACCTAACATTCCTTACAATGAATTTTACATTATTCATCACAATATGAATATCCCCTATCCCCTCTACTATAAGTGCCTCCCCATTAGCTAATACAACTGAATCAAAACAATTTGTATTTGCAGTAAATGTTACATGCTAATCCCTTTAATTCAAAAAAATGTATGGATGTGTCAGAATCAATGAACTAGCAATAGGTGGCACCATCGTTCAAGCATGATATTGTGAGAGTATACTCTTCCTCAAAATCTTGTTCTTCAAATGCTGCCACATTTGCCTAACCTCTCGCCTTTTTATCGTAGGAAGAAAGATCATACTATCGCTTCTAACAATCCTTTTTCATATGCCCAACCTTATGACAATAGTGAAATTTCACCGATATCTGGACGATGATTCACCAAGAATTCATTTCCACTTCTCCTTTGACTAGAAAGCAAACACACTCTCCATTTGTCCAAAAGTAGACTTACTTGCCTGAATTTTCTTGCATTCCTTCTGCAACAAGGAGCTAACTCACGATCAAAAGTCACGGTTTGGATTTCAACCATCAAGTGTAAGGCCTCCACAAATGTCTCGTAGCAGGGGCGGTCAACCATTCAAAACAAGTGCAGCCAAGTCATCATCGTCCACCTATTTATTGATGGCACCGCGCTAGTTTTGAAGATCTTTCATCCGAAGATGTTTTGAGAGGGACCCACACTCATGCCTCTTTGTTGAAACTAGAAAATTCTAACTACAAAACCTAAATTTTCTCTGAAATCTTATAATTGTTCTTCAAATTGGTTCAAAGCACACTTGCATAAGTGGCATTCCGGACCTCAGGTATCAAATCATATGACAAGAATAGCTTCAACAACAAGGCCTTCTTATGACACTTGTCATAATCCACAAAATTTACAACAGGTCTTGTTTCAGCGCTAAGAATGGGTTTATCACAATCTCATTACGTTGTGATTGTCAAAAAAATTACTCCAAACGTTGTAATTTTGACCAATTAACTTATGCGCTTCCAGCAGAACTAAAGTTTGAAAATCAGCCATTATTTCTAACCTCTTTTGATCATAAATCAATGGAAAAAAATGACTATCAACAAGAACTCAAAAACACATCCAAATATTAAAATATTGATGAGTCATAAAGTTAATAGAGAAAGGTCTGTGAATACTGAGTTCTTCTGGTCTGGTCATTCGCAAACTCGTGTAGAAAACTCATAATTGCTCTGTCTTCTATCTATGGCTAAGCAGAATCTTGTCTTTCACTCGCATTTTGCATGGTCAGGTCTCAAGAATGACAACAAAAAAATCTGCAAATTGAAATTCAGACTACAGATTTACCTTCACAAATCGAACTACAAAAATCTCTGACTGCAAATCCTTATCCCTTTTTTCTTCTGAAATCGTAAATTGTAACACTGCAAATTATGACTCTTCTGATAGCCTTCCTTTTCCATGCCCTACATGACTGTCAAACAACAAAAAATCGTGCCTAGATGACAACAAATTAATCTTTGCAGCCCTCGATGATTTTACTGTGAGTTAAAAAATCACGACAAATTATGCTTTGTCAGTTGGTCTGAACTATAAAACACTTGTGGTCTTCAACTCACGAACTAGTATGTACTATCCATGAAAAACGCGATTTAAAAACCCTCACAACAGATAATCTAAGGACCACGAAACTGTGAAAACCATGCTTCTCACGCTTCATCCTCCTTCACCACAATTCTAATCTTCCTCGTGCCATGACAGCAAGTGCTCTAGTTTGTGACCTCTCAATTCTGCAACTTCACCTCTTCAGTCTTCTTTTCCACAGTTTGTACCCTCTTCCGGGGCTCCCTCAAACTCCGAGCTTGTTGTCCATGACCTTCTAGGGCTTCCTTGAACAGTGGCTATGATACCAATGTTAGAAAATGATAAAAGAATGAAGAGAAACTATACAAGGCACACTGAGATATGTGCATGTTCATCATTTTATAATGCTGAAAGGAGTTACAATATGGTTGGGGTAGTTAATAACTAAATAACTAAAGTGCATTAATAAGAAGAGGAGCACATCATGGATGCAGATCCACACTCCGCTATCACCACCACACAAATAACGCCTTCTCCTCAGGAGGATGCAGAAAGATTGCTCCACTCATAAATGTGGATGAATGGGAAGGCTCTAAACTTCATTGTAGATAGCAAAAGTTAAAAGAATTTGATCTCCACCAAAGCACTCAAGAGGCTGAACTAGGCAACACTACACCCATAACCATACGATATTGGATGGGTCAATCAGCACAGAGACAACATCCACATCAGTTGACAGTGTCGCCTATCCTATTCCATCAAACCATTCAAGGATAGCGTGGTCTATGATGTGGCACCCTTGGATATCAATGATGTACTTCTCAAATAACCAAACATGTGGGCACACCACAAGGTCTATGAGGCTAGGCAAAGGAGCGTCATCATTTCTCTACATTCTAAGCACTATCGGATACTAGAGATGGCCCCTGCTAATAAGGCATCCTTAATCGGTGCAAAGCAATGTCGTCATGTAATTGCTAATGTGGGTACCTTTGTCCTGCCCATGATCAGACTCAACGAGAATCAAAAGGTTGCAGCAACCACCCATGCCACTACGGACGATTCAAACAGTGTAGCAGATGCAGATGCAGATGCAGATGCAGATGGACCAGCTGCTCTCAAAATACAGAGATGTCTCACCTCACCAACAAGTGTACCTCCACACTGTCTCATGAAACATACGATTGATTTGATGCCTGGAATGCCACTTCCAAATGGACTGATGTATAGTCGGTCAGTGCTCAAGAATGATGAGGTCAGAAATCATATTCAATAACTGATTTAGAAAGGCCGCATTCGGTCAAGTGCCTCACCTTGTGGCAGCCTAATTGTACTCGACATGAAGAAGGATGCAACATGATGATTGTGCATTGATTATCATGCCCTAAACAAGATCACCATCAAGAACCAGTATCTATTCCCTCGGATTGACAACCTTCTAGACCAACTCAGGGGGTAAATTCTCCACCGAGTTTGATCTCAAATCAAGGTATAACCAAGTGCCCATTGATCCAACTGATGTCGAGAAGACCGCCTTCAAATCCAAGGAGGGCTTGTTTGAGTGGTTGGTCATGCCATTCAGACTCACAAACACACCAGTAACATTGATAAGGATAATAAATGATGTCCCCAGGCTCTTCATAGATTCTTTCATGGTTGTCTACCTAGATGACAATCTTTTCTTCAATAAGACATGGAGGAGCATGTGTAGCAGGCTTAGCAACTTTTTCACACTTTGCATCAGCATAAGCTCTATGCCAACATAGAGAAGTACTCCTTTGGCCGGAAAAGTATTCAATACCTGGGCTACATCATCAACAACGACGGTATCCACGAAGAACTAAAGGATATCCATGTCATCAGGGATTGGCCAGCTCCAAAGACTCTTACTAAACTCCTAAGTTCCATGCGACTTGCCAATTTCTACTGCAAGTTCGTGTAAGGGTTCTCTCGCATCACATGGCCTCTGAACCAGGTAACAAAGGAAGGAGCAAAAGAAAATTCATATGGACAGAGGCACAACACTAAGTATTTGCACAACTGAAGCAAAGGCTTTGTTCAATGCCAGTCCTTGTCTTTCTGGATTTGTAACAGTCATTTGAGATCGAGACGGATGCCTTAGGATATGCCCTTGCATAGTCACCCAACATGGCCACCCAATTGCTTACCATAATGAGACCTTCTTTGACACAGAGCCCAAGTATCCTAAATACGACAAGGAATTGTACACCATCTTGTAGGCATGTAAACAATTGAATCACTACATTTTGGGCTAGGAGACCTTCAAACATTTGGATCATAAGCCTCTGCAATTCATGCAGATTCAAGGCAAGCTGCAAACTGACTTTCATTAGAGTTGGTCCCACCTACCACCAACAATCACAGCTCAATATTTGACATGAGAAGGGAACTGCAAATCGAGTTGCAGATTGTATGATTCGGCCTCCAATTGCAACACTAACCACGAGTCTCAACTCATGTGGACATGACATATCAGAGTGGCCTCCGTTGTATGAAAGCAACTTTGACTTCTATGACATATAACAGAGGCTGAGATATGGTGGTCATGTTCCCGACTACCATCTTCAGGAGAAGATTGTGTGCTACATGGGACACCTTTATGTTCCTACTGAGGAGCATCAGAAGATCAATTGGGAGACCCACTACAATCAAGTGGCAGGTCACTTTGGGAGGAGAAAACAATGGCATTTTTGCATTAAAAAAATTGTTGGCCAAAGCTTTATCATGATGTCAATAGGTACATGAAAACTTGCATAGCCACTGCAATCGCAAAGCCAAACAACCAGAATCAGGGTTCGTACACATCTTCCAATTGCAGAAAAATATTGGGAATTTGTCTCAACTCTGAATGGACTTCATATCAGGTCACCCCACCACAAAGAAGAGACACAACAATGTATTTGTGGCAGTCGAAACACTCTCAAAGATGCCAGTTATAGCACCTTGCAAGAAGAGGATCACAGCAGAAGAGACTGTAAAACTATTCTTCGAGCATATATGTATTCATTTCAGCCTACCACAAAGCATTGTGTCAATCAAGGATAACAAATTTTTGGGATCTTTATGGACACAAAGTTGAACAAGCCCACTGCATTCCATCTTTAGATTGATGGGAAGACAAAGGTGGTGAGATGCTGACTGTGCATCTTCTTCAGATGTACCATTCAAAACATTTGCACGCAAGGGATGAGACCCTTCCACATGTTAACACAAGTACAATCAAGCCTTCCATGGCTCCACAGGACATAGCCCATTTCAAGTATGGCTTGGATTTCAAAATCGATGCAGCATTGCCTATAGCAGTGGGGAAAGAAGTAGCCTATGCTCAAAGGGAAATAGGAAAGGTAACCAAGTTTGTCAAGCGGATTCAACAAATTCAGCAACAAGTTCATGAAATTCTAGATAAGACTAGGCAGATTTATAAGTAGCGTTGTGATCAACATTGGGCTCCCATCAATTCCAAGTAGGTGACAATATTCGGTTGCATTTGTATGAGCAGTTCAAGGGTTGCCGCAGACGGGGTGTGGGAGTCAAACGGAGGGCAACCTCAACCTCGCAGCCCTTAGAATGCACATGATAGAATACTTAGCCTAAATAAAACATGCACCAACAGAATGATGAAATGAACACAGAATTAAACAAAAATGAAGCTATGGGATATCTTATTGAGAGAAATAGCAACATCAGACCAATTGCCAAAGATTCAGTTTCATACAGCATAAGTTATGTAATTATCTTCTCTCATGTCACAACTTCTCCATTTTTTCTATTCATAGTGAGCCTTAAGTTCCCATCCCTACTCTTCCCTAAGCATATTCTAAGTTCTTGCTTAAACTTTAACTACTAATCTAAGGCAGTTGGCTCTAATTGTATACTTGTTCATACTACCTCCTAAGACTCCTAATTCTACAAAATTCAAATGAAAGGATCAAAGGACCCAACAATAGACCCAAACATAACCAGTCAGTCTTTCCCGTAGCTTATGCTTTCAATAGAACAATCATTCCAAGTTTACGGCTCGAACAGGGTTGCACAAGCAATGCTTGCACACTGGACAATTGCGCAATAGACCAAACATTGCGCAGAAGAACTACGCACTCTATAAACATTGCGCAAAGGACTTGTGCACTCCACAAAATGCAATACAAGACTCCATGACACCTCAATCTCACCCTTAACCGATTTTTTTTTAACATAAATAAAACTTGCTGAGGAGTGTGATTAGATGGTTGAACCTTTTAGAGAGGGATGGTTGCATTACGAATGTGTGAAGTCCTTGAGATTTGAAAATCACCCTAGTTTCTTGATTTAACATATAATATCTTAAGCACTTAGTGGTAAACACTATGGTGAGGATTCCTTTTCAGCCTAAGAATATCACACTTCATATTCCAAGAGCACACAGTTGATAAAATACACATCCCATTCTCTACGGTCATCATCTTCTTGGGCAAGCATGCAAGCTAGAGAAACATTAGTCACGCATTTATAAAGAATAAAAGGTCTATCCGACAATGGAGCCATTAGTGTAGGAGGAGATAAAAGGAAGTGCTTGATGGATTCAAATGCTTCGTGACACTCTTAGGTCCACTCAATGGTGTTCTCCTTCTTTAATAGATTATTAATTAGGCTAACTACGTAGGTAAGAACTAAAATGAATCATGTATAGCCCCTAACTTTCAAAGAAATGATTAAATTAAGAATATTATAGTTGCTGGAACCATTTCTATGGTTCAAATAACACAAATTTTAGGAGGATCAACATCGATACCCTATTTGGATATGATATATCCTAGGAGTTTTCCACTGTCACTCACTGAATATGCACTTTTTTTCGGTTTAGGGTGACGTCGTACTCAATGAATTGTGTGAGGATGATACGTAAAAATCCAACATGATCTTCTCCTTTTCTGGCCTTAGCCAAAAGATCATCAACATAAGACTTGACAATTTTGTAGATCGGATCATAAAATACATGAGTCACCGCTCATTGGTAGGTTACCCCTGCATTCTTAATACCAAAAGGCATGACTGTATAATAGAAGGTTCCCCAAGGGCTGCTAAACAAGGCTTTGCTCTAGTCATCTTCAGAAATACGGATCTAATTATAACCCGAGAAGCCATCCATGAGTGAAAGGAGCTCATTACCAGCCATATCGTAAATATTCACATCAATAGAAGGCAATGGGAAGTCATCTTTGGGACATACTTTGTTAATATCATGGAAATCGATTCAATTTGAATCCCGCCATTCTTTTTCAAGACTAGCACAATATAAGATAACTAGTTCAAGTAATCTATCAGTCTTGCAACCTAATGATAAACTTTTAGCATGGTTCGATCAAAGCACCGACCAACTCAAAACCATAGATGAGTTGCTATATAGACTACAAGCATACACCACCACCCTCTTGCAAAACAACGTTGGTACCACACCACCTAGACCTAGAAGAACACCCATAATAGGAGAAGTAATTCTTGAGCAATTGATCAAAGGGTACCATCATTCCCCACTAAATCCAAATGTAAAGTCAAGTGTTCAACAAGCCTAGCAGGTTCCATTAGGCAACCTCATCTATACCCTCTGGTCAAATGATTTCAAGAGCTAGAACACACTTTACCTTCTCAAATAGAAAAACATGCGAGAACACAACATACACTTTGAAAAACCAAAGTTATGTCCAACCACAACAACAATTACCACAATAGACCTCTTTTTCCAACTATGTGATGCAACCAAACCCAAGAGACCTTCTCACGGGTGTCAACATGCTAGGAACAAGTGGACCTTCATCATATACTTTCCCAATGTACACTCTCGACAACAACACCACTCCATACTATGTTCCATTGAATATAGAAAACCGTGCACATTCTTAAAACCAATATGGGTTTGCATCACGGTGACACTCAACCTTTACAAGCATGCATTTAAGCAACCGTAGGCTAATGTTCGATCAGTATAGGCTTATCCTCAAATATTGCAAGCTTTTTCCCAACTCACTCATCAATTTTCTAGTTCCTCTTGGCAGGTCCCGCACCACCCTATATGCACATATATTCTAAAACCACCCAACCCAATGGTTTATTTCGTGCCTTTTATGCATCAAATGTCCTAACCCTTGATTTTGCTCCAAGTACCCCTTCACCGGTAACTATCAAGCTCCACCATGAGTAGTGGGCACTACAAGAACTTCCACTACTAATTTTGGCATGTTGGGAACCTCTGCTAAATATTTGAAAGAACCTCTAGACTCTAACATGTGCATGACACTTCTCCCTTGCCCTCTCCTAAGTTACTAAAATATAAGGGTGAAGGAGATCGTAATGCCCATATAAAGGCATACGCCAATGCACATCATGAATTACTCCCATGGGATGGGATTATCACGAATATTTTCCCAAAACCCTCGAAAGCATAGAACTTGATTGGTATTAACATTTTCCTTAAGGCTCTATACATTCATTCAAGTAGATTGTAGCTAAGTTTGTCAAGGATTTCGATATGAACAAACTTGTAAAGAATGATGTTATGAAATGGATTTCTTTATTACACAACCCACAAAATTCTCTCTAACGCAATCACTTTGATCGCCTCAGTTGTCAACCTTGTTTTTGGTTAACACAGGGATTGCATGAGAACCCAAATGCTCTTACGTCACATATATTACCTCGAGTAATTTTGAAAACTTGAGCTCTACTCAAGGTACCGGTATACCACATTACACAATCTGCAACACTTAGCCAAGTCGCCTCTTGATCTTCTTGCCTATCCACTTCACTAAATACTCGGTATACTCCTTATTGCGTGTCTTTTTGGTTCTAGTATCTATTATTCCTTCTGCTTCATCACGCTCCTTCTCAAGCATTTGTTTCCTCCTATCTATTTTGCTATCTTTTGATTCAGGCTCATCTTCATCTTCATGTCTCCGCAACATTAAAGATGTTAGAGACGTCAATGCCTTCAAGCAACTCAACCTCATAAGCATTTTGTGCAAACTTCCTGATAGTCTTGTATGGTCTTATCTTCATCCATTTAAGCTTATTGTAAGTTCCTTTTAGAAACCTCTCCTTCGGAAATATGCCAAGACCGTGTCTCGATCTAATATTCAATATTTCTCCGCTTCTCATCTATGTGATGTTTGTAGTGTGCATTCATCCTTTATGGGTTTTGCACACTTGGTGCACTTCATGTGTTCCGCAAAGTCTTCATTGCATGATAAGTCTCTCAACTTCATAACTCCTCTTGGATTGTTCCCATGTATGATTTCAAATCGTGTCTTCCTGTAATCCTATTCTTGAATTGTTATGAGCAAACTTTGTCATGCTAAAAAGCCAAATCCCAAGTTCCTAGCTTATCTCCAACCAAACATCTAAGCAAATCTCTAAAGCTTTTGTTCACAACTTTTGTCTATCCACAATTTGTGGATGGTATGTTGAACTGAATTGTAACTTTGTATCCAGCTTCTTCCACAATGTTCGCCAAAAATGACCTGACAAATTTTGTAACCTTGTCAAACACTATATTGCGCGTAATCCATGCAACCTCACAATCTCCTAAAGAAAAGATTTGCGATGTGTGTTGCATCACTAGTCTATGCTCAAAGGGAAATAGGAAAGGTAACCAAGTTTGTCAAGCGGATTCAACAAATTCAGCAACAAGTTCATGAAATTCTAGATAAGACTAGGCAGATTTATAAGTAGCGTTGTGATCAACATTGGGCTCCCATCAATTCCAAGTAGGTGACAATATTCGGTTGCATTTGTATGAGCAGTTCAAGGGTTGCACGCAGACGGGGTGTGGGAGTCAAACGGAGGGCAACCTCAACCTCGCAGCCCTTAGAATGCACATGATAGAATACTTAGCCTAAATAAAACATGCACCAACAGAATGATGAAATGAACACGAGAATTAAACAAAAATGAAGCTATGGGATATCTTATTGAGAGAAATAGCAACATCGGACCAATTGCCAAAGATTCAGTTTCATACAAAGGCATAAGTTATGTAATTATCTCCTCTCATGTCACAACTTCTCCATTCTTTCTATTCATAGTGAGCCTTAAGTTCCCATCCCTACTCTTCCCTAAGCATATTCTAAGTTCTTGCTTAAACTTAAACTACTAATCTAAGGCAGTTGGCTCTAATTGTATACTTGTTCATACTACCTCCTAAGACTCCTAATTCTACGAAATTCAAATGAAAGGATCAAAGGACCCAACAATAGACCCAAACATAACCAATCAGTCTTTCCTTGTAGCTTATGCTTTCAATAGAACAATCATTCCAAGTTTACGGCTCGAACAGGGTTGCACAAGCAATGCTTGCACACTGGACAATTGCGCGATAGACCAAACATTGCGCGAGAAGAACTACGCACTCTATAAACATTGCGCAAAGGACTTGTGCACTCCACAAAATGCAATACAAGACTCCATGACACCTCAATCTCACCCTTAACCGATTTTTTTAACATAAATAAAACTTGCTGAGGAGTGTGATTAGATGGTTGAACCTTTTAGAGAGGGATGGTTGCATTACGAATGTGTGAAGTCCTTGAGATTTGACAATCACCCTAGTTTCTTGATTTAACATATAATGTCTTAAGCACTTAGTGGTAAACACTATGGTGAGGATTCCTTTTCAGCCTAAGAATATCACACTTCATATTCCAAGAGCACACAGCTTGATAAAATACACATCCCATTCTCTACGGTCATCATCTTCTTGGGCAAGCATGCAAGCTAGAGAAACATTAGTCACGCATTTATAAAGAATAAAAGGTCTATCCGACAATGGAGCCATTAGTGTAGGAGGAGATAAAAGGAAGTGCTTGATGGATTCAAATGCTTCGTGACACTCTTAGGTCCACTCAATGGTGTTCTCCTTCTTTAATAGATTATTAATTAGGCTAACTACGTAGGTAAGAACTAAAATGAATCGTGTATAGCCCCTAACTTTCAAAGAAATGATTAAATTAAGAATATTATAGTTGCTGGAACCATTTCTAAAATAACACAAATTTTAGGAGGATCAACATCGATACCCTATTTGGATATGATATATCCTAGGAGTTTTCCACCATGTCACTCGAATATGCACTTTTTCGGTTTAGGGTGACGTCGTACTCAATGAATTGTGTGAGGATGATACGTAAAAATCCAACATGATCTTCTCCTTTTCTCGGCCTTAGCCAAAAGATCATCAACATAAGACTTGACAATTTTGTAGATCGGATCATAAAATACATGAGTCACCGCTCATTGGTAGGTTACCCTGCATTCTTAATACCAAAAGGCATGACCGTATAATAGAAGGTTCCCCAAGGGCTGCTAAACAAGGCTTTGCTCTAGTCATCTTCAGAAATACGGATCTAATTATAACCCGAGAAGCCATCCATGAGTGAAAGGAGCTCATTACCAGCCATATCGTAAATATTCACATCAATAGAGGCAATGGGAAGTCATCTTTGGGACATACTTTGTTAATATCATGGAAATCGATTCAATTTGAATCCCGCCATTCTTTTTCAAGACTAGCACAATATAAGATAACTAGTTCAAGTAATCTATCGATCTTATGAACCTAATGATAAACTTTTAGCATGGTTCGATCAAAGCACCGACCAACTCAAAACCATAGATGAGTTGCTTTATATAGACTACAAGCATACACCACCACCCTCTCGCAAAACAACGTTGGTACCACACCACCTAGACCTAGAAGAACACCCATAATAGGAGAAGTAATTACGAGCAATTGATCAAAGGGTACCATCATTCCCCACTAAATCCAAATGTAAAGTCAAGTGTTCAACAAGCCTAGCAGGTTCCATTAGGCAACCTCATCTATACCCGGTCAAATGATTTCAAGAGCTAGAACACACTTTACCTTCTCAAATAGAAAAAACATGCGAGAACACAACATACACTTTGAAAAACCAAAGTTATGTCCAACCACAACAACAATTACCACAATAGACCTCTTTTTCCAACTATGTGATGCAACCAAACCCAAGAGACCTTCTCACGGGTGTCAACATGCTAGAACAAGTGGACCTTCATCATATACTTTCCCAATGTACACTCTCGACAACAACACCACTCCATACTATGTTCCATTGAATATAGAAAACCGTGCACATTCTTAAAACCAATATGGGTTTGCATCACGGTGACACTCAACCTTTACAAGCATGCATTTAAGAACCGTAGGCTAATGTTCGGTCTGTATAGGCTTATCCTCAAATATTGCAAGCTTTTTCCCAACTCACTCATCAATTTTCTAGTTCCTCTCTAAGGCAGTCCCGCACTTTTATGCACCCTATATGCACATATATTCTAAAACCACCCAACCCAATGGTTTATTTCGTGCCTTTTATGCATCAAATGTCCTAACCCTTGATTTTGCTCCAAGTACCCCTTCACTTTGTAACTATCAAGCTCCACCATGAGTAGTGGGCACTACAAGAACTTCCACTACTAATTTTGGCATGTTGGGAACCTCTGCTAAATATTTGAAAGAACCTCTAGACTCTAACATGTGCATGACACTTCTCCCTTGCCCTCTCCCTAAGTTACTAAAATATAAGGGTGAAGGAGATCGTAATGCCCATATAAAGGCATACGCCAATGCACATCATGAATTACTCCCATGGGATGGGATTATCACGAATATTTTCCCCAAAACCCTCGAAAGCATAGAACTTGATTGGTATTAACATTTTCCTTAAGGCTCTATACATTCATTCAAGTAGATTGTAGCTAAGTTTGTCAAGGATTTCGATATGAACAAACTTGTAAAGAATGATGTTATGAAATGGATTTCTTTATTACACAACCCACAAAATTCTCTGACAACGCAATCACTTTGATTTTGCCTCCGTTGTCTGTTGTTTTTGGTTAACACAGATTGCATGAGAACCCAAATGCTCTTACGTCACATATATTACCTCGAGTAATTTTGAAAACTTGAGCTCCTACTCAAGGTACCAAGAGTATACCACATTACACAATCTGCAACACTTAGCCAAGTCGCCTCTTGATCTTCTTGCCTATCCACTTCACTAAATACTCAAGATACTCCTTATCATGTCTTTTTGGTTCAAGTATCTATTATTCCTTCTCGCTTTATCACGCTCCTTCTCAAGCATTTGTTTCCTCCTATCTATTTTGCTATCTTTTGATTCAGCTCATCTTCATCTTCATGTCTCCGCAACATTAAAGATGTTAGAGACGTCAATGCCTTCAATAGCAACTCAACCTCATAAGCATTTTGTGCAAACTTCACGATAGTCTTGTATGGTCTTATCTTCATCCATTTAAGCTTATTATAAGTTCCTTTTAGAAACCTCTCCTTCGGAAATATGCCAAGACCGTGTCTCCAATCTAATATTCAATATTTCTCCGCTTCTCATCTATGTGATATTTGTAGTGTGCATTCATCCTTTAGAATCGGTTGCACACTTGGTGCACTTCATGTGTTCCGAAAGTCTTCATTGCATGATAAGTCTCTCAACTTCATAACTCCTCTTGGATTGTTCCCATGTATGATTTCAAATCGTGTCTTCCCCCGTAATCCTATTTACTGAATTGTTATGAGCAAACTTTGTCTCTCTTTAAAGCCAAATCCCAAGTTCCTAGCTTGTCTCCAACCAAACATCTAAGCAAATCTCTAAGGTTTTTGTTCACAACTTTTGAATGTTCGTCAATTTATGGATGGTATGTTGGCTGAATTGCAACTTTGCATCTAGCTTCTTCTACAATGTTTGTCAAAAATGACCAACAAATTTTGTATCCTTGTCAAACACTATATTGCGCATGGTAATCCATGCAACCTCACAATCTCCTAAAGAAAAGATTTGCAATGTGTGTTGCATCACTAGTCTTCCTGCAAGCAATGAAATGTGTCATCTTTAAAAATCTATCCACCACTACAAAAATGGAATCAACACCCCTTTGTGTTCTAGGAAAACCCAAAACAAAATCTATACTTATGTCTCCCAAAGCATCTCTAAAATGAGAAAGGTTGATACAACCCTGCATTCTAAGATCTTCCTTTAGCCAATTGACAAACACGACATTCTTGCACAAATTTGTGCATATCCACACTCATTTGTGGCCAAAGTATCTCTCCCCTAGTTGTGTTAAGGTTTTATCCAAGCCAAAGTACCCTAATAAACCTCTCTCCACAATGTTTCTCTCTTACTAAATTTTCTCGCATTGATCCTTTCATAATGCATTGCATTACGTCTTCCCATGAATAACAATCCTTCCTGCAAAAAATAGTCCAACTAAGGTGTCATCCAACACTTGCGGGTCTGCGCATACCTCTGATGCTTCTCTCGAAATCTTCATATGCGGGATAGAGCTCCTTGATGGATTCAAAACCAAAACCCCATCTTTGTCAACAAAAATTACACCTACTGAGCACATTAGCCACCTTGTTACATTTTGCGCTCTTGTGCTTCAACACAAATGTGTATCCTTGTAGGTACTCCACCCACTTCATATGCCCCTGGTTCAACTTTCCTTGGCTATTAATGAGCTATAATGTTTGATGGTCCTTGTACAACACGAACTCTTTAGGCAACAAGTAATGTCTCCATTTCTTCAACGCCTGAACTATTGCGTAGAATTCCTAATCATAAACATGATAATTCTTACATCATTCAAATTTTCATTGAAGAATGCAATAGGTCTATCCTCCTAAGTAAATATTGCACCAATGGCTATGCCACTAGGATCGCAATCAACTTGAAATACTTTTGCAAAATTTGGCAATGCCAATACTAGTTGTTATGTTATTCTTCTTTTCAACTTTACAAAACTCTTTTATGCGCTTTGTGCTCCAAACAAATTTCTTCTTATCCCCCTCATGGCCTCTATAATCAATGCGCATACACCACTAAAGTTCCTAATGAACTTGCGGTAAAAGCTAGCCAACCATGAAAACTTCGTGATTCAAAAGCACTCCTCGGTAATGGCCAATCCACAATTGTGCGTACCTTTTTAACCATTCTTCAAAATCACAAATCACAAATCCGGATACACCAATTCTTCTTGCATAAAACTGCATTTCTTGAGATTAATCAACAACTTTTCTCTCTTGTAGTCTCAACAACACTTCCTAATATGTAGCAAAAATGCTCCTCACAGCGTCTTGCTGAAAATCATAATATCATCCAGTACACGATCACAAACTTTCCTAAAAACAGTTTCAAGACTTGATTCATCAACCTCATGAAATTACTTGGTGTGTTGCTTAATCCAAATGGCATTACAAGCACTCATACAATCCTTCTTGAGTCTTAAACATTATCTTCCATTCATCTCCTTCCCTTATGTGAATCTGATGATATTTGCTTATCAAATCAATCTTGCTAAAAAATACTTCTCCACTTCAAACAATCCATAATGTCATCCATGTGTGGAAATGGAAACTTGTACTTGATGGCGATCTTATTTATGGCTCTCGAATCAAGTACACATGCCACTCACCACCTTTCTTTGGTGTTAGAACTACCAACACCGCACACGGGTCGACTCTCCCTGATGAGTCCTCTATCCAACAACTCTTGGACTTGCTTTTGTATCTTTGCATTCTCTTGCAATGTCATCTTATAGGCTGCCTTGTTTGGCAAACTTGATCCTAGAATTAAATCCATGTGATGACTAATGTCTCTCACAAGTGGTAACCCTTGAGGTAACTCACTAGACACAACTTCCACAAAACTCTTCTAACATTCCTTTCACCTCTTATAGTATTTTTTGTTCTCCCTTTGTTCTTTCGCCATGCATGCTTTCCTTTTGCACGGTCCACATTATTAGTGCAAAACATTCACTATCCTACTTCACTTCACTCATGAACTACTTGCTTGAAAGTAACAACACTTTTGGTACTACTTCAATCTTCTCCCGCAATGGGTTCAAAATATATTTCTTACCATCCTTCTCCACCATGTATGTGTTTGTGCACCCATCATGTTGTGCCTTCCAGTCAAACTACCAAGGCCTACCAAGTAGCACATGACATGCATCCATGGGCATGATGTCGCACATCACTTCATCTTCATATCTTCCAATCTAAAATTTGACCAGACATGCTCCTTCACCAACAGTTAGTGTCCTTTTTGCAACCATGAAACCTGGTATGCATTTGGATGCTCTATCCTCTTCAACTACAACTTATCCACCATTTCTTCTACCACCAAATTATCGGTGCTCCCACTATCCACTATCACCTTATAGACCTTTCCTCCCGACTTACAAGTCGTCCTAAATGAACTTTTTTTCCTCTTTCTTTTTTTGGTTTCAACATTATGCGCTTGAACATCGACGCTTCTCCAATCTCCAAGTCTTCTTCATGACTCTCAAGCCATTTCGTCTCCTTGAGTAATGTGTGCACTTCACTTACCACCATTTTGGGCATGCGGGAACTCATAGCTCTATGCCATGTTTCTCCACACCTATAGCATGTGCCATTGAATTTGCGGCCTCCTCCACGACCTCTTCCTCAAGACGCATGACCACCTCCTCAAGATGTTCACCTTGTGCAGTCAAACATGACCTGATCTCCTCTTGCGCAAAATTATCTCTCTTTACTCTGTCCACACCTTGCGTGGCCTTTCGCTTCTCTGTGGTTAGCACTTTGTTGTTTGCATGCCAATTTCTCCTCTTCCTTCGAGCATGTCGATAGGCTTCTTCCATGGAAGGAACTTGCAACATACTAATCTCATCCTTAATTACTATGCATAATCTAGCTATGTATCTTGAGATTTTCTCCACATGTCCCGTTTAATGGTGGGTGGGTAAAATTTCTCAGTGTACTCCTTCACACTAAGCTCTTTTTTGTTGCAATCCTTACGAACCTCCTAAACACACTAAGTTGATAATCTGTGGGTAAGAACTTTGCTTTGAGCTTACCACCAACCTTTCCCATGCCTTAATCTTTTTCTTGCCACGCTGCACTCGATTGGTCTAAATATGTTCCCGCCAAAGAAATGCATGACCTTTCATCTTTGTGCACACAAACTTGAACACTTATGGGGATCCTCCATGTCTTTATATTCAAAATACTTTTCCATCTCTGTTATCCAATCCACAAGCTTTGTTGGTTCCAAACTACCAAGAAATACAAGAGGTATCCAACTTAGGCTTACTTGTCATTCTATGAATTGCTCGAAGCAGTCTAACCTGAGGATCATCTTGTGCTTCCTCTTCCTCTGCATTTGCATTAACAGCCTACACTCTCTGTTGTGCAAGTCCACCTTCATCATCACCATTGTCTTCTACAACAACACCTTAGTGTTGTATGGTTTCCATGGCTTCCACGTGAGCTTGCATAGTTCTCATCATCTCAACCAAGTCTTCAACTCTTGCGTGCCCCTAATTTCGGTTTCCTACATTCCTTCGTTGTGCCATTTCAATACTATTTTTCTTTTTATTTCTCTAAATTTGTGAGCACATTCTCCACAACCTTCTACCCAATAATCCTCTTGTTGAAAGATGCCTATAACGACCTTCTAACCACAACTCACATTGAGGAAAGCCCTAAAAGCTTACTATGTCACTTCTCTTTCACACCTTCTACCCATCAGTCACTCGCTAGAAGATGTTTGCAATGACTTTCTACCCACACTTGCAAATGTGGAAAACCACAAAATTTATCGTATCTTTCCTCAAGGAAAGCAATCCTACTTTGATACCAAATGACGCATACAGGGTGTGGGAGTCCAACAAAGGACAACCTCAACCTCGCAGCCCTTAGAATGCACACGATACAATACTTAACATAAATAAAACATCCACCGCTAGAATGATGAAATGAACACAAATATAAATAAAAACAAAGTTCTAGAATATCTTATTCATGGAAACAACATCAGACCAATCGCCAACAATTCAGACTCATACAACATAAGTTATGTAATTATCTCCTCTTGTGTCACAACTTCTCCATTCTTTCTATTCACAATGAGCCTTGAGCTCACATCCCTACAACGCGCTTAAGCATACTCCGAGTTCTTGCTTAAACTTTTGACTACTAATTTAAAGCAATTAGTTCTACTTATATAGTCTTTCATGTCATCTCCTAAGACTCCTAATTCGACGAAATTCAAATGAAAGGATCAAAGGACCAAACAATCGACCCAAACATAACCATTGACCTTTCCCGTAGCATATGTAAATCAATCGATCAATCATTCCAAGTTTGTGGCTCGAACAGATTGCACAAACAATGCTTACCTGACAAGACGATTGTGCACGATAAACCGAGGCATTGCGCGAAGAATTGCACACTCTATAAAAATTACGCAAAGGACTTGTGCACTCCACAAAATGCAACCCAATAGTGCAGGCGAAACACTATAAACACTAATGTGCAACCCACTTTTGCAGAGGTCTAAACTTTTTGTATGGACCCTTGATGCAGAAGCATCGGGGTTCATAGATAATCCTATGTCAACCAAAAACAGTTGCACAATGGAGCTAGTCAGAGTTTGCATTTTGCAGAGCATTTTGTGGGTTGCACATTAAAGAAATCCACTTTTGAGGAGTCATTTTGCAGAGGCCTAAACTGTGGCGAAACACTATAAACTTTAAACCCTAATCCCATACTATAAACCTTTGAGGAGCTATAATAACTCATAATACTTTGGTACTGCAGGCAATGAATTAACGAGAATTTTTTTGCGACAATAACTTGCAAAAATGTAAACACTTTTTAACGATGGCTGAGAAAAACAAATGGGAAAGGAAAAAGGCAAATCAAATAAAAAAAGACTAACAGCAACAGGAAGAGTGTCTCCTTTGTGCCTAACGCCATGAAAACAGCTCTACGCCTGTTTCTACCATGCCTTTGTGACTCCATTTGCAGAGAATTGAGTATATGATATCACTGGAACTTCAGAAATGTACTGTACATCAAGTTCTATGAGTTCCTTTGGTTAGGCAAAACCTTTTTTTGTTTTTTCTTTTTCTTTTCTTTTTCCCTTCTTTTTTAAATTTCTTTTGCTGAGTAAGAGAAAGTACTTGGAGGACAAGAAGTATGGCAAAGAATATTGTTTAAGTGACTTCTATATCAACCAAAACTAGCAATCGCACCCAAATGGTGCAATGGAGACAGTGATAGGGAGGTAGAAAAATTTAAAATTGAAGGAGCAAAGGTTAAATATTGGAGGAAGAGGGTGAAGCCCAGGAAACAAAATATGCACAACAATGCTATTCAAATACAGAGAAGAGACTCTAGATGGGAAATGTAACAATAAACCACGGGAAGTAAACTAAGAGAAACAAAGTGTTT
Organism: Taxus wallichiana var. yunnanensis; assembly: GCA_018340775.1. Taxonomy (NCBI): domain Eukaryota; kingdom Viridiplantae; phylum Streptophyta; class Pinopsida; order Cupressales; family Taxaceae; genus Taxus; species Taxus wallichiana. The sequence goes on along the minus strand of CM031239.1, from coordinate 920,068,864 downwards.
GCCTCTACATATATAGGCCCGTTTCCACGGATATACTCAAACTTAGAGATGGAAAGGAGAAACGGAAATCAAACTATCCTGAGTGCTATGAAAGTTGTCTGTTTTTTTGCAATTATATTTCTTAGGAAATTTCCACACTTTCCCATTACTCAACAACAAATATGAGTTGAAAGAGTTTTCCTTTTGGATTTGGATTTGGCACCACCTCCTCAACATTCCAGGTTCTTATAGTCATTAAATTTGGAGGATTGTCATGTGTATATTCTTAATTTCTTATGCCTGTTATTTTGAAATATTGGTTGTGTGGCTCTGCAGTGTGAGGAAGCAGTTAAGGAAGATGCTAGAGGACCAAGTGTATGGTTCTTCTCAAAAAAATTATATGGAGATTATCAAAATATGATCGAAGAAGTAGATGTAAGGACTGCATCTACAGTGAAGGACATATGGCAAAATCTGTTGACCTTGAGATCAACAATCTAGATACTGTACACCACCATTCTTTCTTCCAACAATAAACAACAAGAATGGATTTATTATTAATGTTGCTATTCATAATACCGGATGTCATTCAGATATAGCCCTAAATTTTTATGGAAATATTTTTGAAGTGGGACTTGATAATGTATGGAGCTTCTATTTTGATCCAAGAACTCAAGTAATAGGGCAAGATTTTTCAGACTAATATCGACCTCCTATAATTTCAATAACAAGAATGTTTGAAATGGTATTGTAGTAAATATCTGTTCTCACTTTTATTTCATCCGCGCATGTTTTGAACAATTACTATCTAACTTCTTTTAGGGGCACTTTAGTCAGACACTAGTTTCCAAGAATATGGAGAAAGTGTTGGATCACACCATGGATGGCTACCTTCAAGGATGTTACCACATAAACAGACACTTTTGAAAACGAGAAAGATCGCAATAACAATGGTTATTTCAATCAAGTATACTGCAGTGAAGCTATAAACCAACCGCAATGTCTATTTGAACGATACACTTTAACACGTCATACAGACCAATTTGGTGTAAAGGACGTTACCATCAATCATTACTAATCTCGTTTGAGATTTGTACGGTCTAGAGTTCGAATCCCCGGCCGTGCGCCTGTCATTCAATACCCTAAAGCATGGCGAAACACTATAAACTCTAAACCCTAATCCTATACTCTAAATCTTTGAGAAGCTATAATAACTCATAGTACTTTGGCACTACTGGCAATGAATTTACGAGAAAATAATTTTGCGACTATAACTTGCAAAAATGTAAACATTTTTTCATGACGACTGAGAAAACCATGGGGAAAGTAAAAAGCAAATCAAATAAAAAGAGACTTACAGCAATAGGAAGAACGTCTCCTTTGTGCCGAACGCCATGAAAACAGCTCTTGGTCTGTTTCTACCGTGCCTCTGTGACTCCATTTGCAGAGAATTGTGCATACGATATCACTGTAACTTCAGAAATGTACTTCACATATAATTCTATGGATTCCTTCAGTTAGGCAAAACTCTTGTTTTCTTTTTGTTTAGGTAGGTATTTTATTTCTTTCTTTTTCTCTCTTTTTTTTTACTTGGTTTAGGAGCCATGACTAGCAAATCTAATCCACCAAAATCATCCCTCCTCCTAGTGTCCGTTGTGAATTTGTATCGTAGTGATTGGTTTAACAAATCATCATTCTTCCAATTAAACTATAACCCTTTAGATAACTTTTTTACCTGAACAAAACGTAAATCTCGATTCTAGTAGCATCCTCTAGATATAGGGTGCATAAATGTGCTATTCATAATTAATATAAATTAGTAAAAGAAATATAATTGCATTAATTAAATGTACTTGGAATATCCTAAGAGTTGAGGAAAATCAAGGTAATTGAAATGTTTGGAAGAATTAGGATTTTATAGTGATATAAAACTTGTCTCAATTTGGTAGATGGTCATCAAAAATAAATAGTATTAACTACGTACTAATAGGAACACAGATTTAAGTGTTGACAACAAAGTGAAAAAACCAAAGAAACCCAACAAAAGAAGGGAATCTCAACTAGAACTATAGCACTCCTTTGGGACATCAAAAACCTCTCACTTTTCCAAGATTCACTAGAAGTCATTAGAAAATTGTTCTTCTTCCTTGAATCCCTAATTTTATTACAACACCTTGTAATATCCTAAAAATTAGAGGGAGTTACATTGGGCTTAGATTATCCCTTTGTTATTATCAAGCCCACAGGATTTTTAATTATTTGAAAAACAACACACCAAATATAATGCAATTCAATAGGCAATCTAGTGTAATATAAGTGTCCTAACCCTTATCACTTTTGATGTTCTAATCAATGCAACAAATAGATGATAAACACTCTTCTCCGGATGTTTGAAATTTACTTTTAGCGTGAGGATGTTCTTGAACAAGTGATGTATTTCCCTCTCCTTGTGATTAATTTTGTGATTTGTGATTATCATTTTTCTTAAATGCGCTATGTATTTAGAGATTTCTAGAGTTTGAAGTAGGGCCTGTTGGCACACATGTCGATGTGAAACAAGTGGAGAAAGCCAACAAAAAGTGCCAAAAACTTTGGGACCCCAAAACATGGGTCAAAAAGGGCCCACCTGAAAGTGACCAAAACCATGGTGGTAATGCAGTACGCATAAACCAAAATTGTATTGTTATGATTATGGTGAACTAAAACTATATTGTTATGATTTTGTAAAATATTCCAAAACAATAGGAAAACAAAAAGAAGAGAACAAAATAAGGAGCGGAGAGAAAATGTGAGGAAGATGAAGGAAACACAACATCTATAGAAGAATGGAGAGATAATAATAGAATAGGATGGGGAACCCGTGAGATTGAAACACCACGAGGAAAATGTGCCATCAAGAGCCTAATTTGGACTAATAATCAATAAACGTGTAAATACACTAAAGACCAAAGCATATACCTAATCTTACATCAAAAATAAGTATTTGCATAATGCCCCACTTTAATAAGGGTGTACTAATACTTATCAAATTAAAATAATTGAGTGGATATGGCTTTAGTCGAGGATACTTTAGATTTATATTTATGATCTTGGACGGTTTTAAGGTTACCCTTATAAGATTTAGGATGTGTAGGAGATAAATCCACACGTGTGAGTATAGAGGATAGGATCGGGATTCTACCATGCAATAATTCGGGAAGCATGTGAAATATATGGTAATTGCGGAAGTTACATGAAGGATAAAGATCAATTGTACGAATGCTGCAATGCACTCTAGTTAAATAAAGTGCAAGGTGTGTGTGTATAGAGAGGTAACGCTTGGTGGCATGCACATAGTTGTGCAAGTCAAGTTAACTACCAGTCAACTTCCCGAGCAATAAGGCTTTTCATGCAGAGTATCGAAACTTCCATACGAGACATGAGAATAAAATGTGGTGCCATGTGTCATACGCATCACCCTTTATGTAATAACTAATTGTTGTAAATTGAACTCAAGGGCTAACTATAGCTCTTTCTCAACTAACGAAGGGAAAGACCTTGTCAATATATATACCCCTTTGAGGGATGAATGTAACACACACGCGGAGCAGAGAGTAATAGAGAGTTTTTATTGTGTGTGTGCGTGTGTGTGTGTGTGTGTGCAATGATCTATGAAGCTATGATTTATGAATCCAGAGAAAAGTATTTATGGATGCAATGTGGTATTCTTGTACATGAGTATTTGTTTTTAATATTGTTTCTATTTGCATAGTTTAATGTTTTTTTCTATAGTTTTTGTGTGTAAATATTTCATGTCCAACGTAAACATGATGGGGACTGAAAATCTCTCACATCTTGAGTGAGCATAGTTAGGTTTTTCTTCGATGTGATAGGTCGAATCGGGGTGGAGTATTTTCTCTCTACACGTCGGGTTGGTGTATGTTCACATGCGTAGTAAGATTGGAAGGTGGTAAACTAAATGCACAATAATAAAAATCCCAATGATTCACTTTGTGATCACTCCAGTATAAATAACTTGATCCTTGTCTAGTTCGAAAAAAATATAGCTCTTAATGTTGTTGATGTCGCATATCCCTCTACTAGTGCATTGTGAAGAACATGGTTCATATGGACGGTACCAAACATATTATTATATGTATTAAACTTTCATATCATTCATCTATTTAAACTAAATCCTATAGATCCATCTACTGTGTTCTTGATCCAAAAATATCATGAATATACTTCCATTGTGACTCCTACATTTCAAATAAACACCATCGACCCCTATGTAGACATTCTGCATGACCAATACCATCTACTTCCACCTCAGCCATTTCTTATGCCATAAATGTTGTGAGGATACTTCTACCACAACTGATGCCATTGAAATTCCACAAAAAAATTAAGTTTTGATCTTTCTACTAGTTCTCTTTCTTCGTAACCTATTCGAGACCAGACCCTCCCAGGCTCAAATTATTACACATCCAAGACTTAAGATTGGAATCCTCTTGTAGACCTCGCTTGCCTTCCAAGTCAACTCATATTCTTGGAATGCATTCGTACCTCACCCAAACATTGAGATCATCTTATATCAACACTCTTTCTTTATGAAAATCGATTTTCCACCTAATTTCGGCATGAACCTACCCTGCATTTTTCGAGAAGAGGGCATCACATGTCATTGTGAAGAGTTATGTGCTTCTACTGATATTTATATTGATCATTCTTCACACAATCATTTTCCTCTTGATTCCATAATCCCCAATGATTTTATCTTTTGCACAAAAGGACCCTCCCCTTTATCTCATTTTACATTATCCGCATTCTGAATCAAGAGAGCTCTAAATGTTGTTTACCTAGACATCATTAAGACCATTAGTTATTATATTGACAACCTAAAATCCACTTGGAACACGTGTTATGTTTATGATCATATACATATACATCATATAAGTTGTATTTGGATTCCTATGACTATGCCTCTTTATACCATCTATGTCAAATTCATGATATCACTACTACATAGTGTGTAAAAACGTCAAAAATGGGATTAATTTCATGTCGATTTGTGAATGGTTTTTTTAATTTTCAACATCGCTTTTATGCAAAAATGACGTAATACCGGTGGAAAAAAGTGGCCTTGAAAGGTGACACTATTAAAGTCACCATTGTACCACATTTACACCGCCATAAACCCTAAAAAAATAAAAAAGTTGATCCCATCTGCACCCTTTTCATTATTACTTGGTCATTTTTATCTTCTAAAATGTCAAAAAAAGACAATTCTTCAGAAAATATGTTACGAGTTAAATATATAGAAGGAAAACTAAGAAAACAGAGGAGAAAGGAAAGAGGAAAATATTGTGTGGAAGAAGAAGTACATGGTGGAAGAAGGGTTTGGAGAAAATGGATACACCAACCTTTAAGGGGGAAGAATAGAGGAGAAGTGAAGACACGTGTAATGAAGAGGTGGAAGAAGAGGAATACTGCAAGAACACAAGAAAAGAGCCATGTACATTATTTTATTGTATTTTTTGCTTTTTTACATAGATCGGAGATTAAAAACAACAAAATATTACAAAAACATATATTGAAAAATAGTGAAAACAACAAACCTTGCCCAAAATACACTAAACCCCAACAAAAATATGAGCTCTTCAACAAAAATATTCATTGTGAATCTATAATTCTAAGAACTTCCCCAACATAGGATTAATATGATATGATAGTGGTGGGGTTGGTTTCACACCTATCATTGCATTTTCCCTACGAACATCTCTCTTTGAGGAGTCATTTTGAACATTTGGTATTCCTTATGTATGCTCACACATTTGTATGCCTATGTAACAATGCAACAATAGCCACAAATATGGTCTAAGGCATACTCTCCATAAACTTAGAGGATGTTAACACCCTATTTGAAAGCTCATATTATGACATACCTGGGGGTAAAATGTAATAGTTATGGACAATGATGTTAACCTTATGGAAAAAGTAAATTCAATAGTGAGCACATTTTTAGTGCTCCAATATAATAAAACAATGATGATGTATTTTCCCTCGTATTGAGTTACTCACCCAGCTCAATTGTCAACATTTGTAGTGAAATTAAAACCTAAGATGAAATGATCATTTTTCTTCCACACAAAACATGAGGTTAATTGTAACATGTAAAAGTAACACCATTTTCAAAATGTATTAGCGTACTTGAAACTTGAGCTCCTTATAGGCTACTATGTTGACCATAATATGGAATATCGATGAGTGTAGTATCCTCTAAAGAACATCTTTCACCCATAATAGTTATAAGTGAGAATACATGTGGTAGGTTTGTTAAGGGCCGAATGAAAATCATGCTCATTTTTCACACCTACAAGGCCAAAGGAATGCAAAAATGGGGAAATGGAAAAATGAAGGGAAAGTGGAAGAAATGGGAAAGAAAGGGAAGATTGAGAGACCTAATGAAGTAGATTCAAAGCATCCCTAGGAATCTCAAAAATAAAATGGAAAATCCAATCTCCTCCCTCTCACAAATAAATTGAATACTCTAGAAAATAAATTAAAATATTAATAGCTACAAATTCTATCAATATCCTCACATATATGTGATACAAAGCCCATTGTTAAATTCCTACAACCCAAAGTTTTTTAGGAAGATAAATATATGCAAAAGAGAAAAAAAAATCCACTTCATTCATACATACCTCTAGATAACAAAGACAATATATTGCAGTTTCAAGCATTATTTTGGAGGGAAAATAACCCCATTTACATTTGCTTCATGCCTTTTGTAAGCTTCCTTTACTCAAGTGGTTACACAACTACTTGTAACTAAAGGTAACTTAACCTAACCTCCACTTCACACCACTTACCCTAATTTCTCATTAACACTCACTTTGCACCTTTTCACATATATGGGAGTGTTTACATAATATGATTCTCACTTCACATCATTAATTAATTTTAAAAAGAATTAATCCCCTCACAACATAACTCAAGGGCCCACTTACTAGATATGTCACTCACTTAACAAAGTGACCCATTTAATACACAACATTTAAAAGTAAATTTATAATATGGCTTCTTATTAATTTAGTTGATTCGACAAATGCGACTAAGGAGAATACCCCTCCTTTGACTTCTCCTCCAACAGTGGAGACTCCTTCAGGTTGGGTTACGGTTAGCAAGAAGAAAAAAATTTCACCCTTAAGGAGGGCTATCCGTCTGGATGATTTTCTTTGTTTGTGTTCGGCCGGAGTACATGGTTATCATTTTTGTGGCCGGATTACAGCATGCTTTCTTTCCAATGGTGTCGGTGTACTATTGTTGGGTGTTCATTTGTTATTGCTCAGATTGTTTGTTTTATTCTTGAGATTGAAGTTGTTGGTTGTTGTTTCTTTTTTGCAGACGTAGTTCTGCAGTTGGTCCTTATTGTTATATCTGGATATTGATCCCTTTCTTTGTGCTTATTATTTCTATTCTGGCTTCTGAGCCTTGTTGTACAAGGGTATAGTCCCTTTCAAAAAACTATTTGCCAATAATAAAAAAAAATTAGTTGATTCGACACAATTAATTAAACATCTTTTATAACTTAAAGGCTCATAACAAACAAACAACCATAACATTTTTTAGTATAAGAAACATTATGTTTTTTTATATTTGGTAAATTATTTTTGTTTGTTTGTTTTTAACATTAGGCACAAAAAAACAAGAAACCCTATGATCATCGATCATTTTTTTAAATAGGTGTTGCACGTGTGGGTTGTTGAAAAATGTGCGTGAAGCTATCACACGAGATATAGAAAAGGAGTACTCTTCCCCTCCATATGACACTTGTGATATGCCTCAACATTCATATCATGGACATCAAGATTCATATTTGTACCATAATCTCGATATGCATCAATGGTACTCAAGTGATATTATTGAGACTGATGTTCTTATATCACATGATACAATGGAATAAAATTTGTACTGTTTTTTATTTTATTTTACTTTATAATATTTATAGTCATGATTATAAACTTATTAAGGTTTTAAATTTATTAGATTTTTTAATTTATCATATCATTGTAGATCCACGTCTTTAGTGTCGTATTCACAGCCCCATGTATCTCATGATCGACAATCCAGAAGTGGCAACATTTCTGAGACAGCCTATCATGTTTCACCTACTTCAAAGGAGGCAAGGAGATAAAATATTAGTTTTTCTATATTTTTCATTATTATGTGATGGTTCCATAAACCAATCCTTCCCACTTTCAGCATCGTGGAAACCTACATAATCTTATTTGTAGTTATATTCTAAAAATATTTTTAAATTTTATTTGATCTTTTTAATTTATTGGAATTTTTATTTAACGTATAATTGCATAACCTCTTTAGTGGCAGTGTTACCACAACATCGTACATTTTGTGATCAATGATCCAGAAGTGGTGACATTTCCAAGGCAATCTATCATCACTCCTTTGTTTCAAAGGAGGCAAAAAGGTAAAATGTTATTTATTTCTATATTATTTGTAGTCATATTTATAAATTATTTTTAGAATTTATTTGATTTTTCTAATTTATTATATAATCACATATCATCGTCTTCCATGCTAAGATGTCTTCTTATGCAATATTGTAAATTTGGTGCACATCAATTTAAATGATAGGAGACCACCCCCACAAGTGTCAAGAAAATGTTGCCTCCATCAACGAGGGAGGATATAGAATCTCCACCGATATTGATGAGGACTACCCATCTTGTCTAACATTAAATGAGTACAAGTATTGAGTATGGGGGAGTTTGCATGTGAAATTGTATGTGAACCATGACATGAAAATATTATAAGATGTTCGTGGCAAGTATTAGTTTACATTTTTTTCAGAAATTCTGGGAAATCTGCTCGGAGGATCTTCTCAAAGCGGTGAATGAATTCTATAGAACGGGAAATCTTCTTAAAGAGCTCAATAACACTCACATTGTGCTGGCACCTAAAAAAATGGATGCAAAAGATTTCAAGGACTTCAGACCTATCAGTCTTGTTAATGCCATTTTTAGAATCTTTACCAAAATCATTACTACTAGACTACAGCTCATAATGAATGATCTCATCTCAAGGCAGCAGAGTGGCTTTATTAAAGGCAGGATAATACAAGACGGAGTGATTATGGTTCACGAGACTATACATTCCATGGAAAATAACAAGAAGGCAAATATGGTCCTTAAGCTTGATATGAATAAAGCTTTTGACAAGGTATCTTGGGTCTTCCTTGACAAAGTTTTAACTAAATTTGGGTTCACGGAAAAATTTAGAAGAATTATTAAGTCTTGTATATCTACAGCCAGGTTCTCGGTGGTTATTAATGGGGAGCCTGTGGGTTTTTTCACCAGCAGCAGAGGCCTCAGACAAGGAGACCCCATCTCCCCCTTACTCTTCATTCTTTTAGCTGACAGCCTTAGTAGAACAATTGGCAAAGCGGTTGAAGACGGCCTTTTAAATGGTTCTAAACCCACTTCCATCAGCCAAACTGTTTCCCATCAACAGTTTGCGGACGACACTATCCTTCTTCTTCTGGCTTCAGTTGTGGAAGCGAAAGCTATCAAGGCTCTATTACAACTCTATGAATCTGCTTCTGGGCAAGAGATTAATTATGATAAAAGCACCATTTTCTTTTTCAACACCCCTGTGGAAAGACAGCTCAAAATTGCTAAAATTCTGGGCTGTCAAATAAGTGCACTTCCAGCCACGTACTTAGGCCTCCCTCTCGGCACTAAGAAAGTCTCTCACAAGGTGTGGGATGAATTATTGGTGAGATTTCAGAAAAAAATGGCTGGTTGGAAAGGTGCCACTCTTTCTAGTGCTGGTAAGTGCCTACTCATTAAAAGTACTCTCCAAAGTCTGCCCATCTATATCATGTCGCTTTTCAAAATTCCTTCTTCCTTCAGAGAGAAAATTGAGAGGACTCAAAGAAAATTTTATGGCAAGGCATGGAAGAGAAGTTCAAATTCCACTTAGTGGCCTGGGATAAGGTCTGCACCCCGAAGTCTATGGGAGGGCTGGGCATAAAAAATATTGAGAAAATGAATGAGGCACTCATTGCTAAGATGGGCTGGAGAATGTTGTCTGAGAAACAGCCCTGGATTGATCTAATTAAAGCAAAATATTTAAATCATCACGTTGTTTTCTCCTTTCTGCATGATGAACACCTCCCCTATGGCTCCATATTTTGGAATAATCTGGTCAAGAGCAGAAACTTCATCAAGCAGGGTAGCAAATGGAAAGTGGGGGATGGCAGGGAGATAAACTTCTGGGAGGATAACTGGTTTAGTGGTAATCTAATGAACAGATTTGGGATGGCTAAGGACAGCCTTATAAGCAAGTATGGTACTAAAATCAAGGACTACATTGAAGGAAATGGCACCAGCAAGAATTGGAAAAAACTTACTGTGGAGCAAATTGATCTGAAACAAATTACTTCCTCCCTCCAGGATCTTTTAGATCTCTTCCCTTTAAGTCAGCTGGATTCCAAGGATGAGTTGGTTTGGAATAATTCCCATGATGGGAAGTACTCAGTCAAATCTGGTTATATCAATCTTTTTCATAGCAATCAATCTGATTTTAATTGGAACAAGATCTGGATGCCCGAATTAACTCCCAAAATAAATTTCTTTCTTTGGCTGGCCATCAGAGGTAGAATTCTCACCACTGACAATTTGATGAGAAGAGGATTAATAATCCCTAATTGGTGCCATCTTTGTAGGAATGACTATGAAGATATCAGTCACCTGTTCATACATTGTGATTATGCAAATAGAATTTGGAACTTTGTCCTTTCTAAATTCGAAGCTCTCTGGGTGTTGCCGAAGGATCTTAATCAGCTATGGAATCAATGGAACCCACCCTTCAGGCATTGTGTTATCAAAAGAATCTGGAAATTGGCTATCCCACATTTAATTTGGAGGATTTGGAAGGACGAAATGATATCATTTTCGAAATAAGAAACAAAATTATAAGCTCGAAATTTCTAAAGGTATCAAAGAGGATATTGCCAGATTCAAACCTCCCAAGAACAAGAGTTATCCTGAGAATGAAGAGTACATCTTATCCAATTGGCAGATTGGGAATTGGAGCAATCCTGGGAATAGGATAGATAGATCTTCGATCAAATGGCATCCTCCTGATCCTAATTGGTACAAGCTGAACTTTGATGGGGCCTCTAAGGGAAACCACAGGATAAGCGAATAGGAGGAGGAGCAATACGGGACCACAAAGGTAATTTGATTGCTGCATATGCTGGAAAAATGGGAATTCAAACCAATCATTTTGCCGAAGCATTATCTGCTCTCTGGGGCTTGAGAGTTGCACGAGCTCAAAATATCCAGAACCTTGTTGTTGAAGGGGACTCCCTAAATATCATTAAACTTCTAAATCAGTCCTCATCTCCTAGCTGGAGTATTAAGGATTTTATCACTGAATCCATAAGCATCAGTCATACCTTCAATAGCATCAGAATTATGCATACTTACAGGGAGGGCAACAAATTGGCGGATGCACTGGCCAATTATGGCATTAATACAAATTTCACCGTCTGGGATATCAACAGTATCCCTAATCAGCTACACAACAGCATTCACGGACCTTCATATGCAAGCAATCCCTAGAGATGCGTCCTAATCTTTGGAGGAGGTTCAGCTTCAATAACACTCTCACACGTGTTGCTTTAATGAAGATGATGAGGCAAATAATATCAAATATGCAAGATAGTAAGAATTATTTGGAGAACTTCAAGTGGAGTTATCTAAATTTGAAAATCGCGCATGCAGACACACTTCTCGACTTACATTATCCGGATTCATAGCTCCTCGGAAACCGATGAAAGTTGTAATGTGATTGTTGACAGGGAAAGGGTTACTCTCACACGCGACTTCCCGCAGGCTCAGTTCAGCCGTTACGCAGCCGTTCGTGAGAAGAACAACGGCTATAGTTCTCAGTTTTGTGCGGCCTTCAACAGCAAGAAGCGGACATTTCACTACGCTCACAGAAATTTGAGAAATTGCTGTAACCAATATATCACAGAGAAGATGGGAGGGCCTCCCTGCCAAATTGAACCATGCGCTGACCCCGACTGGAAGGAAAATACAGAGCTTTGGAACACTCTCAGCAAAGGAGGCTTCACCAACTTCGTTGATAAGGTGCAGGGACATGACCAAAGCATATCTGTTCACTTTGCCAAGGAGTGGAAAGAGAGGACTGTCGACTATGGGGGTCAGAAGATTTTAATCAATGAAGATCTCATTGCTGAAGCGACCGGCCTTAGCTTGGAGGGGTACCGCTTCTTCAACAAAAGGGTTGACAAAGAGGCTGAAGAAAGAAGATTTGTGGAGGGAGCTGAGAAGCTCACTTTTAGCACAGCGGGCCTGCTTGTCAGCTCAATTCCATCACCCTATGACGAGGTCACTCGTATGATGATTCGATTCATCTCCTTGGAAGGTAGGTTTGTCACTGTCCCTGCTAAGCATCTAATCTTTTTAAACCACTTCCGTAGGAATCGATTGGTTTGCTTCCCCCATTATCTGCTTGAACTCCCTTGAACGCTCCATTTTGGAGTTTCAGAAGCACACCCGGCGATTCCCTTGCATCAGGGTCTTATTTTGTTAATCCATAGATGCTGCCTACTGAAGTACCCTGGTCTTCCTTCCTCTCCTAGCCCGGCTCCCCCTTTGATGGGCTCTGCTGCTGCCAGCCCTGCTTCTCCTGCTGCCCCTGCTGCTGCCCCCTCCACCGTTGCTGCCACCCCCATGCCGGCTCCACTATCTTCTCCTTCCATTCCCCCTGCTGCTGCTCCCGTCACCCACCTCGCCTCTACCTCTAAGAGACCAGTCACCAGGGCTTCCAGGAGGCTCAACCTTGAGACTCTTTCTGTGGAGAAGGAGCCTTTTGACCTTGAGATTGCTCATGACCTGCTGAACATCAGTAGTGCCAGTCCCGGGAGGTGCGGATGGATAGCTCTTCTAAGAGGTTGGAGGCCTTAGAAGCTGAGATGAATTTGCTGAAGGATGAGGTCAAGAACCTTGCCAAGCAGAAAGGCAAGAAAAGCAGGGAGGAAGAGGGGAACATTGATAGCAGTCAGATTGAGGACATATACAAGAAGCTGACCTCCTTAGACTTCCGCTTAGGAAAGGCCAAGACTAGACATGATTACTGCATTGTGGCCTTTAGGGCGATTGAGGAGTTCATCCAGAGCCATGCCAAAAGTGTTTCCAACCTCAGCGGTGTCCCGGCTGCACTTTGGGGCAACGAAAAAGAAAGTAAAAGAACCATTGAGGAGCTTGATAAGACTGATGCTGCCCATATGACTGCTTTGGGTATGTTTCATGCCTGGAAGAAAATCAAGATCAGTATCGATAAAGCTACCAAGAAGTAGCTCTGGGAGCTTCTGCTGATTTTTGTTGTTTTTCTGTTGTTTCTTTGCGGTCGGTTTGCTGTTTTTTTGCTGTTGTTTTGTTGTTTTGTCTCGGTTGAGTAGCTGTTTCTGAGCTACTTGGAGCTTCGTTGTAACACTTGGATCTTGATCCATTCTCTCTGTTTCTCACTCTAATTCCGGCTCTCGGGCCTTCTTTTTGTATTCAAGGGTATAGTCCTTTCAAAAAAGTATTTGCAATAATAAAAAAAAGTATTAGTTTACATTTTGTTTTAAGTTCATTATTTTTTTGCATGTTATCAAATTTGTCAAAATTTTAAATTATTTTAATTTTGTTATTTTCTTTTAGTACTTCAAAATATCTATTATTATGTAAGAAAAAGTATTATTTACGAAAATTGTCACTCATAATACAAATTGCAACTAATTAAACATAAGAAATGGTTAGTTGTGTGTACTAAAAACGAGTTTGGTAGTTCCTATTATGATGTGGGCATTATTGAAAAAATTGCAACATAGGCGCTTAGGAGGATGAGGCGACATATATGGGTATGATAGTAAAAAAAATTAAAATGATGTTTTATATTTCTTTTTAAATATTAATTTATGACCAATTTAATGTGCATGAGAATTATAAGGATAATATGCATGAGGAGAGACTAGTGTGCCAAATTTTTGGCATGAATGTATCTTCGTGGAAAATACAATGTGAGAAGTGGCTCAAACGGGACACATGACCAACTTTTGACAATTTAAAAAAATAATGATATAAATTTAAAATATTGTGTTTTCGTCAAATTCAAGAATTCAAAGTTTTTAATATTGTATTGATATTAATATAGAGGTCCTAAGTATCTATGACAAAGGCCACGAAGCCAAAATGAGTCAGGGGAAGTTGACGACTCATTTTTTAAGACAAAGGAGCATAGATGAGTTTGCTTGTGAATTTGTAAGTTTATTTCAGTAAGTATTATACAACATTTATCAATTCATATTTCAATTATATTTATAACTTTAAATAATTTTTATAGGAGAAGATGTATGACTTCAAAGACATTGAACAAGTGTGGGCACAACTCAAAGCCCTTGGATGGAACACCAATGCATTCAAAAATGGGCACATTCTAATGGGTTTGTGTCTATAAGACATACTTATTTTATTCAATAATTATTAAAATCAAATAGGTAAAAAAACCAAATATTTTATTCATAGAATTTGAAATATTATAATAAGTATTAAATAATTGTTATTGTAGGTGAATAAACCTTCACTTTTAGTTGATGGCCTTGAGTTTAGAGAGGATATTGATGATGATGATCTTGACTATAACTATGGCAACCCATCATTGCATTGAACATAAGATAGTTCAAAAAATATAAACAATGAGCACATAGATTATCATGATGATGATAATGAGCTCTTAGATGATGATGATAATGAGCTCTTAGATGATGATGATAATGATGATCACGATGAGTAGTTGATGATTCAAATAGTTCGTAGTAGTAGTTTATTTATATATATTGTAATTTGAATTCATATTATTATATTGTAAATGAGAAATTAACTATTTTCTCATATTCATGAGTACATTGTTATCTTTGTCATTAATTTACCTAAAACATGATTTGATGTTTGTAATTTACACTATATTTGATTTAATAAAAACTTAATTATTAAATATAATTGCGAGTAAGCGATATGATAAAATATAGTAACTATACAAATGTTAAGCACTCAAACAATGCAAAACTATAAGTAAAAAGGAGAAACAAATGACTTAGTTGAATCTTACACAATCCAAAAATAATCTAGATAGTGTAAAGTGTTGACGGGATGATAACAACGTCATGAAATGATGCCTGTAAATTTTGGAACTGCGAATGATGTCAGACATGGGTGTCACATTGGACAAGGGCACTTGGCATTTGGTGACTGCCATGAAGCTCGAGAATATACTTTCTTACGTGTCGCTTGTAGGTTTTACTTGCCACTTCCTTTCACCACCTCATATTCACTCTTTGGTCACTGAGGGTACCTGTAACCTACAAAACAAACCCTAGCTACCTGCATAATCTCACAAATACATCAAATCGGAACGAAATATGCAATATGTGAAGTCGATTGAACTTGATGGTCACCGTAGAGTGAACTTATGACCGAGCGCTACACTACATTCCAGAATCTATGTATTTCTTTGTGTTTGTGTCTGAAATAATGTCTTTAGGTTTCCCTCACGCTAATGACGCTAAGATAGTGGAATTCTAGCTAGATAAGATGCAAATGTGTGATATGGAATTTAGCACTTCCCCTTACTATACAATGTATGTAGCCCAAAATGCATTCCCTTTTATGGTAGTGATTGCATGTAGATGTGCTTGCCCTTCCTTAGAATTGTGCATCACAATAATACAATGTATGTTGTGTATATATATGGATCTCTTATTTGAATTTCGACACTAGTGACCCAAAAGGTTGATTATGATCTCGGGATAAGGATAAGAAAACTAGAAATGCTAACCACAAATGTCAAAATAAGTAAAAATAATAAACAAGATAGGAGCGCCCAAAATGGACATAGGTGCTCGGGCGTTAGTGTCCAAAATGGGTGCTAGTGTCCTGAGATAAATGTCGACGGATGTGAAAAGACTGACAAACAGGATCCCTCTCGACTTTGACTAGAAGTGAGTACAAAAATGACAGATGTAGGAGAGCAATACAATAGAAATCAATCAAAACAAGTAGATGGACAAGGGATTGTGTCACCAATGAATACTTTTCTTACTTAAGATCCATGCATATAACAACATACTTGACAACATAGTAAAATAGTAGTATGTGTGTGATTTTGTGTCTGATATTATAGATATATCCCCTTTCATTTAAGTAAGTGTTACTATGATCTTATTAATTGTTTTTGTTCCAAAAATAGTATTTAATATTATTTTTACATCCAAGAACTTTGTTTTACATTTACAAACATTAAAAAAAAATTATGTATATATATACCATATATACATACATATATATATATATATATATATATATTTTTTTTTTTTGAAATAATTATATTACATTTATTTTTATTTTTTCGAAGGGGTTTTGTCTCACATTTGTGCCACTCACGATTGGGATAGTGTCCTACTTAGCGTCATGAATAAGCAATGCTAATGTAACGCAAAAGTGGTGCAAATGTAGTGCAAAAATGACAAAAATAAAAAAATTTAGTCACGTTGTTTTTGCATCCCATTTGTGTCGCACCCACTGACATGATTTATTGGAAGAATCACACCAAAAAATGACCGAAAAGGTAGATTTCCAAAGTAAAAACAAAGCAAAATGTGGTTTTACTTGCACATTATGTAGTAGAGTATTCAACTCCCACTTGTCTTATAATATCCTCTTAGGTCAACCATGGACTCATTTAATGTGTGTAGTCACATCATTCGCCTACCAATATGTTAATTTCACACACCTATGGGCTATCTATAAAGTAAAAGACAACAATAATCCTCAAAAATCTGACCTCTTCCAATAATGTGGGACATTCAAAATTCCCACCTTTAAAGAACTCCCTACCATCTCATTTTGAGAATCCCAACACTTTAACACGAAATATTGGTAGATGCCTGAGGATTATAGATCTTGTAGTATGGCTCACATAAACATAAAAATTAATCTACAAAGAAACAAATATTTCTTTCCTTGAAAATGAGTTGTAAAAAGTAATCTATAATGTACATATGTGAGGGTATATATAGCTACAACAAGATCTATCTCCCCTTTTCTTATTAGTCCCACTAAAGGTGACACCTCCACTAAATGTAGTAGTCTAATAGATAACATTAATTAGATGCATATCATTTATTTATTCTAATCCTAGACATAATGTACTAGTTATAAAAATTAGCTACATAAGTTAACTTAACAATTAGGTGCATATAGTATGTTGCACCAACACCCCCATAAGTGTAACTCGGGAGGTATATAGAAACGAAATGAAAGGCTTGTAATCCTCATAAATGGGTCCTAACAACTAAGGCTTGATCAAGTACCTATGTATGATCTAAACCATAAAGGAAGGACTCAAGATGAATCCCCCCAAGGACAACTTACTTCACCTCGAGCATTGATCATAATTAAGGATAACAAGGTGATGTTAAAGGTTTAGTGAAAATGTCGATAACCGAGATCCTTTGAAAGCAAAAATCATAGCTAAGGACATCATCTTGGATAAGATTATGAATTAATTGCATGTGAATCTCAATGTGTTTAGTATAATTATTCTCCATGGGGTGTGTGAAATCATTATGGCACCACAGTTATCACATCAAAGGGTAGTGGGATGATTATGTGAAAAACTAAACTATGTCAACAACCTGTCAAAGCCATATAGCCTCTTGGTTAGCTAGAATAACACCTCGATACTCAACCTTTATGGATGATATTGTAGCAACAAATCACTTCTTACAAGACCAAGAAATAGGACTGAATCAAGATGATAGACAAATCTAGACGTAGACTTTTGATCACTAACATCACTAACTAAATCTAAATTAGTGAAGCCCCAATATGTGAAGAAATTGTTGATGTGTAGTGAATACCAAAGTGTGTAGAGCCTCGAATGTATCTGAAAATATGTTTGGTTTCCTTCTAATGAATCTCATATGGATATTGTAAGAAATGGGAGATAAGGCCAACTATAATGGAAATATAAGGATGAGTATGTTTCATATACGGAATAGTGCCAACTAGCTTCCCATACAAGGTAAGATGGACACTAGGTGTAGTGTATGTGGCTATCAATGTGACTCCTGACTGAAATGGTGTAGGGGCATGCTTGTAATCAAGTATGCCAAAGTGATGAAGCATGTCTCAAGCATAATTCTCCTAGAAAATATAAATCTTGGATTATAAGACCGAGTAATATGTAGTCCAATAAAATAATGTAAAAGTCACAAATATGTCATATCAAATTGCTTCATCTAGTTGTGTTGTACATCATGGATCATGGAGTAATACTACACGTGAGAATAAAATCATCAACATAGATAACAAGTATCAAAATATAGTCTTTGTGATTAAACTAAAACGGAAAATACGGGGTTATTCTTGTTTAATCTAATGTTATGAACAACAATAAATAACAGATAAATGCATAAAGAAAATGACCCAAGTAATCTAAGCTATGGAAATATGAAACCCTAAAGAACAAAAATGGTTAGAAGGGCCTTAACTAATTCAACGAGCTTGCGGGATCGTGTCACAAAGGAGACTGGATAGACAGAATGCAAAAAGACCATATAGGAGCTCTAGGAAGTGTAGACCCAAGTTGTTTGGGCTGGAATGGGGTGTGTGGAGAGGGATGTGGGCACTGGGATGCGTTAGTATGAGTTATGGGAACCTTGGTTTGTGGAGGAACTCCATAAACCAATTTCCTAGGGTCACTAAGTGATGTGAAGTCTTCACTACCTATCGCATTGATGTCGCCGAGTTATGCTAGATGTCGTCGTAAATCAAAGATGAAGAACAGACCTATAAAACCTTAAGCTAAACATCAAAGCCCTAAAAAAGAAATATGCATATGAAGGGGTCAAACTGTCCTCAATGACCATAATGGTGGACTTACTAACTGAGCGTTGCACTACATTTCATACCCAAATTTATTTCTAGGTGTGTGTGTGAGAATCGTGTCATAGGTGCTCTTGTGTTAGTCACACTTTGTGAAGTAGCAAGCAATAACTAGATGTAGAAATGTAAATATATGGTGGATGGAATAGAATAAACTCCCCTCTTATGAAGTGTGATGTAGATGAACCAACCTTGTCCCTTGTGATGGAGCTAGATGGATGCAAATGGAGCTTTAGATGCCTTGAATGGATGTAACCTTAGGTGGATGATAGTAGTGCTTAGTGCTTGGTCCCTCATTATGGTCTCATAACTTTATATTTATATGGTTATTTTGTTCTAATTTTGTAATTAACCCCAAAAAGGCCGACCACTAAAAATGTGGAAAGCTCAAACAACTATAAAGCGCCCAAAAGATAAGTGCAAAGTGTAAAGAGGATCAGGGCACCCCAACTAGGACCGGGGCACCTAGGGCGCCCTTGTATGAGTTAGGGAACCCGGTTGTTAGATCTTGGTAATTGTCTTTGGTGTTGTCTTTGATGTCAAGTAACATTGATGGGAAAAAGGGTTGATACTGATGAAGCTCGGTCCATATGCCTCCTTAGGTTTCTTCAAAGTGTTGCAAAGAGAATTGGTGTTTAGGTATGTTCTTGAATCATTCATTGTGTGCATGGTTAAGAAAAAGGTTGATATGGTGAAGGTCGGGTAGAATCATGCCAAATAGGATCAATCGAGCTAATCATGTGTGAAACATGTGTTAACAATTACGTAATAAGTTGCGGGAAGTAACTTAAGAAAGACTCTGCAATGTAAATCAAGGTTGATTGGTAGTGCCACTCTCGAAAGGCTCCAGGTGATTACATGATGATGGCATTGATGGTTTATAAGTGGTTCAATGGTTCGGTGGTGTGCAATAGTCTTATGCAAGTTCATTGGGCATTGAATGGATTCGGGATGGTTCCGAGTTGATTCGGGGTGACTACTGAAGCTTAAACAATGAGATTGAAGCAGGCTAGAAAGATTAGTACATATGACTCTAGTGTTTGAAAGCTCTTTTCACATATTCTAAGTACTCACAACATGTGTATGTAGAAAATAAAAATCTTTGGTACTTAGAAAAATTTGTAAAAATTTGAGTATTTTGAGTTTTAGTGTGATGTGGATGTCTTGGGTGTGGAAGGAACAGGTTCTCATGGAACAAGAGTTCTCCACATGAATGTAAAGGTCGTAGGACAAACGCTTCTTTTAAAGTGGGCTTGGGGTTCAAATTAGGCATGAGGGGTCTCTTCGAACTAGTTCTTATTTGGTTCAAGTTCCCGCAACTCAACTTAACTCGAGAGAACATTGAAATATATTACTTGTGGGTTGAGGATAAGGATTAGGCTCAAAGGATGTCAAAAGAACACGCTCCACATGAGTTAGAGTTCTCTCGTAATCTCTTATGAATCAAAATACAAGGGAGCCCAAATAACTAGTGTTTTGCGAGATAGATAGACAATTGTGGGCACAAGTGTTTCATCCGACACTTTGCTCCATGAGTTAGTGAGTTCCTCGAAAATCCCTTTGACCCTAAATACAAAGGGAGAGAGAAATATGAAGAGTAGTGCGGATGGAAATTGAGTCGGGTGAACTAAAGATAGTTGGAACTAGTTCCATATGGAGACCCATTCCCGAAACTCATTGTGATCCGATGTATAAAGGAAAAGTGGAAAACAAAAGAAAAGAGTGGAGTGTGGAGGAAATAGGATGTGGATGAACCAAGCCCACGTGACCCTAAGTTCCATGGTTCTATTTGTTCCCCAAATAATTGATAATGTTGATTAACAAAGGATTAAAAGGTAAAGGATTTAGAAGGATGAAAAGGCGGTGTTGTGTGGTGATGCACTGTGTCTCGGGAACCTTGTGCTCCACAAACCCTCGACTGATTTCAAATATCGCGAGCTCCATGTGTCGAATTGGAAGTTTTGGACTTGTTGGAAAGGGAATTCAATTCTTTATGCCTTAGAATAATAAAAATCAAGATTTGAAGACAAATATAGAGGGAATAACTAAATAGTAGGTGGCACTCTTTTAGAAGGTAGTTTTACTGAACATTCTTTTGAATTTTCCAATGCATATGAAGAAAACAGAGTGTATGGCACACCAAGAGAAAAAGATGGAAATATATCCTTACCTATAAAATTCAAATTTCAAGTATAATATTGTTGATGGAAAAATAGAGAGGGTGTAGTCAAGCCAAGGGTTGTAGAGGAAGAAGACAATGTTGTATAATGAAGATCTATTATCAAGAGAAGAGCGAGGAGCAATAAGGCCCAGTGGTTATTGAGAGTGGATCAACACAGATTATCGAATGAAGATCTGATTGAAAGAGGATGAAGACCGAGTTATGAAGAAAAATAGATAATCGAGATTAAATGAATGCTTGAAGGACTTATCACAAAGCACAAAAAAATAGCATAAAACCGATCAAATGAATGCTTGAATAAGATGAGTTAGAAAAGAGACAGAGCAATCAAATGAAGATCCGTTGACTAAAAGAGAGGATCATGACAGAGTAGTAGAGAGGAGCAGAGATCCCAAAGTGCAGGTGATGTGTAAATGAGAGAGGTCTAAATTAATTATAGCCATAAGAGAGGATAAGACATGATTAAATCCATCATAGAGTAGAAGACAAGTGAAAAGAGCCTAAATGATTTAAAGCTAGGACAAACCGAGATAAAGGGGAGAAGAAAAGTGAGAGAGAAAATTTATCATGATCGGTTGTGAAAGACAACACTCATAAATGATCAAATTTATTGTATTGTTTTGTTTAAGTTGTTGCTTAGATAATATCAAGGGTTATAGCCTCCTTGTAAGTAGTGTCTTACAAAAGATTGGTAGTGGTTGATTAAATTCTAGGGGTTTAAGCCTCCTTGTAAGTGGTAGCTTACTAAAGGTCAATGGGTGTTGTACCAAATTTGGGAGTTGTGGCTTCTAGGAAAGTTGTAGCTTGTCAAACACTGAGTAGTGGCTTGGTTAAATTATTGGAGTTGTAGCTCCGATTGACTTTTAGCTCAATCGTGAAATCATTTTAACTCTAAAGGACAATTGTCCAAGTTAGTGCATTGGTTTCAGTGGGTTTTTATCCCGAGATGGGTTTCCCACATTAAATCTCGTCTCCTGATGTGTATGTGTATAATTCTCTCTCTATATCTCTTGATTGATTATGCATGCTTATGACAATCAATATTGTTTAACAATAACAAATTTAAGAAGTGGAAATTGATTTTAGAAGTTTTTAATCAACATTGATTCATCCCCCTCTCAGTGCTTAAAATTCCTAATAATTGGTATCAAGGTGTGGTCCTCTTGTATTAAGTTTAACAACTCTGAGGTGATCTTGAAGACATAAGCATGGGTATTATAGCATAATCAATCATGAAGAGAAAATATGAGATTTCTCAAACTCTGATAGAAGGTCTAAAAATGAGATCAAGCACATGGAAGCTCACCATGGTCAAGAACTTAATGAGATGGCTTCATTTATTGAAAATGTGTCAAGAGCTTTGAAAGAAAAAGAGAAAGACTTGGAACTTGAAGAGGAAGTAAAGACTTTGAAGATTGAATTAGAACAACTAACTAATTAGTTTAATGAATTGCAATGTGAACAAAGACAATTTAGTGTAATAGAGCATGAGTTATCTCAAACATCCATCCAAGCCAAGAGTGAAGAATGTGAGAAACTAAATGTAAATCTGAATACTCTCAGAGAGGAAATGGAACAAGTAAGACAAAAGGAAATAAAGGCTAAATCAAGCCATGTATGTTGTTAAATAGGTTCAAAGATCAAGGAGGATGACGAGGATGGTCCTAGCATGCAAATCGACAAAAAAGCAGACTCAAGAAGACAATCAAGCAGCCAAATGCAAGAAGACTCTTAGGTAAGTTTCATGGAATTTGTTTTTCATGCAACATTTTTGACACGGGGCTAGAGACTGATATGAAGATTCGAGAAATTTGACAAAGAACATCCATGGAGAGCGTGTGGCACAGAATATGAAAAAAATAGAGTGTACTTCAACCGTAGAGAGAAAGGTCATACACCACAATATTGCCTTGAAGAACTTAACAATCAACTTTGGAGAACAGAAAAATTAAGAGGTATGATAATCTACTATAATTGTAACGAGATTGGACATGTTGTCAATTAATTTTTATGGTCATATGTGTGCTTAGGTATAGTTGGAATTCAAGCACATACTCAAATAGGAGCATAAATCAAGCTAAGTGTTTAATTTCTCATGATTTTGGGCACTTTGTAAAGCACCATAAAGAACAACCTAAGAGTAGTAATAGAGCTCATGCATTTAAAAGGCAAGACAAAAAGATATTTAGAGTAAAAACAAACTCTAGAAGTGAGACCAAGTCAGCCATGGTGGAGAAAGACATTGGAAAGAAGAAATAAAAATGGATATACAAGTTCAAGGAAGCAAAGTCAAAAGCGAGAGACAACAAAGAATGATAAAAATACAGTCACATGAGAAGCAAGTACAAACAAGACATCATTAGATGATGGCAAAGGCAAGAAGAAGGAAGACAAGTTTAGTGCTAACAATGAAGAAATTTTTCCTCAAGTAGTGTTAGAGCAGATGCAACATGTGTGTCTTTCTAGCATACAATCGAAAGTGAGTGCTCATGTGATGTGATAGTCACTCCAATGAATGCATCCAAGGATACTGACAAGAGAACAAGGACAAGGAAAGATAAAACTAAGTCATCATGTTGTTTTGATGACTTCTTGTTTTTTTCAAGATCTAAGAAGACATGATATACCTTCTCTAAGCTTCTAGAACGTATACCCAATCTAAAGGAAGCATAGTCCAGTGTTCCTCGTGATAAAGTTGAATTAGAAGGTCGAAGTTGCTGCTAAATAAAGATTTTTGTTGATTCTTTACCTCTATCAAGTTATCCGTTTTAGTGGAAATCAATCAAAACATTTTGAGTTTTAATGTGAATGCATGGTTGAAAGTGACGTAGTGTCAAGAGTGTATTTATTCTTGTCTATGTGATGACTGTTTAGGAGGAACAAACTAAGTTTTTCATGGATTTATGAAATTATGTCGAGAGTCAAGGTGCATTGTCATGATCTTTTAATTCGAATGTTTGAAGTGTGTCCATTGTATGAGTGTATGTTCATGTCATCCAAAAGTTTGTGTAGGTAAGAGAAAAACAAAGATCTACTAGTTGTTGATCTAAAGAACTCGATTACTAATACATGAAGAAGTGATTGGAGTAGCTCGTGGTGTAAGGATCGAGACTGTCGTGGAATGGATAAAATTCTAAAATGTGCTCCAAGAGGATTTGTACTAGTTAGGCGTCACACGAGAAGCGAGAAGATGACCGTGACAACGAATAGAGGTTTGTAAGTGTTTTTATTTAACTCGTGACAGAGTATGTTTGGTAGTTCTAAGACAAGAGAGATGAAATAAACATCTTTCATATGTTTTACGAGTTTAAGAAGAGATTGCACCTTCAAGGAAGTTTCCCTTATGTTGTCAAAACATGAGGAAGAGAGTTTTATCTTTAAATTGAAAATACCATGAGGACAACAGTAGTGATTATTTACCCAAGATGACGAGTGCGGGGTGAAGGGTGAGATGAACCAAGCCATCTAACATTGATAAAACAAGGCAAAGGGTAGGGTTTGTTAATTGTACATGATTTCTTGAAAGGCACAAGCCTGGAACATGATGAATGACTAAAACGAGGACAAGTAAGATGTAATGGTTCTAAGGGGAGCCTGTATTAGTAAAGCGAGATCACTCAAAGATGGTATAGGTGTAAAATCAATGAGATGGAATCATAAAAGGCACCAAGCTCTAGAAAATATAATGGTGAAGCTCATACAAGTCAAAAATTGATGAAAAGAGATTAATGAAGACCGAGATTGCATTGAAGATTTGAAAGGTACTCAAATAAAACTTCATGAACTTTGTGTGATGAGTCAATGAAAGTGCACACTCCCAAGTGAAGGTTGGTTTTGATGATCATCGGTATTGAGAGATATGACAGGGGATTAACGAGAGATCTGAAAATGGTTTAGAAGTGTAAAGCCTAAGATTAGCCAAGATTTGTGTCCAAGTCATTGAAACTATGAAAAATTGATATAGTGGTATGTCTCAAAAGTCGGTTTGCCAATTTACGAGGTATGGGGAATGTAATGATGCAATTTCGATATGCCATAGCTTTCGAAGTTGCATATACATAAGTGACTACGGTGAAGGTATTAAGAAGAGCAAGGAGGATGTTCTAAGGTATGACTAATGCTCTTATTGGTTGCATATGATGGAAGGCATAACAGGAGATAATATAAAGTCAATTAATTTTATTGAAGAATAGATTGGTCTCTATACAATGTATGGATCTCGAGATGAGTCTTAAAGGCAAGGGAAGCTTGTTGAGCTTTTCAAATTAGGCATATGATAAGATTAAAGCCTATCATGGAGTGTATCACTCGGGGGAGCAATGTAGAAGTTCTTAGTGGGTTAAATGGATCAGGTTGGATTATTATTTAAGTCCGAGAAAAAGGAATACAATCTGAGGGGAGCTTGTGGACAAGGAGAGCTAGTTGTAAATTCAAGCTAACATGAGTGAATAATGTCATGCAAATGAGTGAATACTATCACCAAAAGAAGTAGCATCATCCAAGGGGGAACGTCTCAAGGTAAGACTCGAGTTATTAAGTTTGTTTACATATTTCTCATGGTTGGCCCTTTGTCATAGATATCAAAGGGGGATAGATTCACAGAGTGTTATCAAAAACCAAGTTTGCAAGTGTTTTTTCCATCAAATTTTATATGTTTCGAGTGTGTTGTCATCAATGATAAAGGGGTTTTTTTCGGATCCTAGTAATTGTCATTCTTTGTTGTTATTAATGTCAAGTTGCATTGATGGCAAAAAGGGTTGATATGGTGAAGCTCAATCGATGCATCCTTAGGTATCTTCTACGTGTTGTAAAGAGAATTGGTGTCCAGAAGGTTCTTGAATCGGTCATAGTCCGCATGGTCAAGAAAAAGGTTGATATGGTGAATCTCAGTCAGAATCATGCCAAATAGGATCAATCGGGTCAATCACGGGTGAAATAGGTGTTAAAAAGTCTGTAACAAGTTGTAGGGAGCAACTCAAGAAAGACTCTGCAAGAGAAATCTAAAGGTTGATTGGTAGTGCCAGCTCTCATAGAGGCTCCAAGTGATTGCATGATGATGGCATTTATGGATAATAGGTGGTTCAATGGTTTAGTTGTGTGCAATAGTCTCAGGCAAGTTCATTGGAAATTCATAATAGTTCAAAGTTGATTCATGGTCACTGCAAGCTTGGATAGTGAGATTGAAACACACTCGAAAAATTATTACATATGATTCTAGTGTTTCAATGGGTTAAAACTCTTTTTCACATATTCTAAGTACTCACAAAATGTGTATGGATAAAAGAAAAATATTTGGTACTTAGAAAATTTTGCAAAAATTGAGTATTTTGAGTTTTAGTGTGTTACAAATATCTTGGGTGTGCGAGGAACAAGTTCTCATAGAATAAGAGTTTCATTGCATGAATGTAAAGGCCACAGGGACAAAGACTTCTTTTTAAAGTGGGCTCAGGGTTCAAATCGGAGCACGAGGGTCTCTTTGGAACTAATTCTTATTTGGTTCAAGTTCCCCACAACTCAACTTAACCCGAGAACATTGAAATATGTTACTTCTTTGGTCGGGGATAAGGATCGGGCTTAAAGGATGTCAAAAGAACACGTTCCACGTGAGTTCGAGTTCTCTACAATCTCTTATGAGTCAAAATACAAAGGAGCCCAAGTAACTAGTTTTTTGCGAGATAGATAGACAATTTCGGCACAAGTATTTCATCCAAAGACTATTCCATGAGTTAGTGAGTTCCTCGAAAATCCCTTTGACCCTAAATACAAAGGGAGAGAGAAAGATGAAGAATAGTGCGGATGGAAATTGAGTCAAGTGAACTAAGGATACTTGGAACTAGTTCCATATGGAGACCTGTTCCCGAAACTCATTGCGATCCGATGTATAAAGGAAAAGTGGAAAACAAAAGAAAAGAGTGGAGTGTGGAGTAAATAGGATGCGGATGAACTAAGCCCACATGACCCCAAGTTCCATGGTTTAATGTTTTCCCAGAATAATCAATTACGCCGATTTATAAAGGATGAAAAGGTACAGGATTTAGAAGGATGAAAAGGCAAAGGTTGTGTGGACTAGTATTATGTCTCGGAACCTTGTGCTCCATAAACTCCCGCACTGATTTCAAATATCGCGAGCTCTAGATGTCGAGATGGAAGTTTTGGACTTTTTGAAAAGGGAATTCAATTCTTTATGACTCGAGAATAAGAAAAATCAATATTTGAAGACAAAAATAGAAGGAATAACTAAATAATAGGTGGCACTCTTTTAGAAGGTAGTTTTGGCAATATCCTTTTGAATTTTCTAATGCATGTGAATAAAACAGAGTGTATGGCACGTAAAGAGAAAAATATGGAGAGATATCCTTGCCTATAAAATCTAAATTTCAAGTATAATATTGTTAATGGAAAAATAGAGATGGTGCAATCGAGCCAAGGGTTGCAGAGGAAGAAGACAATGTTGTATAATGAAGATTTATTCTTTGAAGAGAAGAGCAAAGAGCAATAAGGCTCATGGTTATTGAGAGCGGATCAACATAGGATTGTCAATGAAGATCTAATTGAAAGAGGATGAAAACTAAGTTACGAAGAAAAATAGATAATCATAGATCAAATGAATGCTCGAAGGATGTATCACAAAGCACAAGAAAATAACATAAAATGAGATTAAATGAATGCCTAGATAAGTGAGTTAGAAAAGAGACAGAGCAATCGAATGAAGATTTGTTGACTAAAAGAGAGGATCATGACAGAGTAGTAGAGAGGAGTAGAGATCCCATCCCGATTAGTGATGTGTAAATTAGAGAGGTCTCGAATGAATTAAAGCCATCAGAGAGGAGAAGACAAGATTGAATCCATCATAAAGGAGAAGGCAAGTGAAAAGAGCCCGAATGATTTAAAGCTAGGACAAACCAGATCGTAGAGGAGAAGCAAAGTGAGAGAGAAAAGTTATCATGATCACCATGAAAGAAAACACTCGTAAATGATCAAATTTATTGTATTGTTTTGTCTAAGTTGTTGCTTAAATCATATTAGAGGATTAAACCTCCTTGTAAGTAGTGTCTTACAAAAGATCATTAGCGGTTGATTAAATTCCAGGGGTTGAAGCCTCCTTGTAAGTGGTAGCTTACTAAAGGCCAGTGGGTGTTGTACCAAAATTTAGGAGTTGTGGCTTCGGGGAAAGTTATAGCTTATCAAGCACTGAGTAGTGGCTTGGTGAAATTAGTTGAGTTGTAGCTCTAGATCGAGTTGTGGCTCAATCATGAAATCATTATAACTCTGAAGGATAGTTGTCCAAGTTAGTGCATTGGTTTCAGTGGATTTTTGTCCCAAGATGGGTTTCCCACATTAAATCTTGTCTCCTATTGTGTGTGTGTGTGTAATTCTCTCTTTATATCTCTTGATTGATTATGCATGCTTATGCCAATCAATATGGTTTAACAATAACAAATTTAAGAAGTGAAAATTGATTTTAGAAGTTTTTTAATCAAACACGGATTCAACCCCCTCTCGGTGCTCAAATTTCTAACACCCGGTCGGGGATAGGATGAATGAGAAATGACAAACAGTGGGTGAGTACATGTGGAAGGTTGCGAAATGACGACAAAAACAAAGTAAAATGGCCAAATGACATGGGTTAATTAGTAATTTCTTTACTAAAAACCATATGAATAGTAGTATGAGACCAAGACTAAATAATACCCAAAGTGCATGATTTTGTGTCTACATTTTCCCCACTTTATGTTGGTGAGCGGAAATCTCGGTAACATAAAGTAGATAGAGATGCGTACTTGATATCCATGTAGAGTGATGTAGAAAATGCGTCGAGGGACTAAACAAAGCGTTGAATGAAAAAATATGGAGCGTGGAGACTAAAGATACAAAAGTGTAAAAAGTGATGAGAGAGAACAGTACGTCGGCAAGCGAGGTGAGCGTGGGAATCAATACGTGACTCTTCCGCGTGCCCGACCTCCCGAGGTCGTCTGCCGAGACAACGCCCGTGGGGTAGTAATGCGCAGACAAACTAGTCGTGCAACCTAATGTCTTGGACACGCACTAATGGTATTTGCGAATCTAAGGCAAAGAAGGCCCTTCTAACTTGGACTGGTGTGATAGATCGATCAGCGAGGATGACTGCTCGAAGGCTCCAATCAATATCGAGCTCTGGCGTGATTCGATCTATGGGTTGTGGGATGCGTGGAAAATGACCCGGGATGGTTTCGTGTATTTCTCCTGATAGGGTCATATGGTAAATATGGTCGATTCTATGGACGATTCTCTGGCCTAGTCCAAAATTCTTTAGCTTTGTTAGCTGTTGTGTCTAGTAGGGATAATTGTTGAATGATGAGAGGTGGAATCGGAGTAGACTGAAATACTAATGTACGAAGGCCAGTGTTTATATCTAGCTGACTTGTGGGTTCGTTGGGCTGTGGGATCTGGGGATCACAACCATAGACTCTTGGTTGTCATGCGGTCCGTTATGGTCATACGGAGATCAAGTTCGATCCCTAGCATCCGGTAGTCGTAAGCCTTTTCAAACCTACGTTTAGAATCAAGAATTGTGCGATTTTCTCGAGAATACCTCACAGTGTTCTAATGACTTGGATTCTTAAGTCGGTATCTATATCTACTTAGGGTGTCTCCAATATTCTGGTCATTTGTGGAACTAAAGGATCGCACCCGAATATTTGTTCTCTTCAAATCCTTCTACAGATCATGCGGATGTTTTCTAGGATAACTTTGTAGTTTGGTGATTTGACCAAAAGCAGATGTGCTTGTCGTCTTCGATATTTAACCCTCTCAACCGTGACTGATCTGTTGGAAGTCTGTTGTTGTTTGGAAGACTTGTATCCTAAGGTTTTGGTCAATATCAGTTATTGCCACTACGGTATTGGGCTGGGGCACAATTGGCTCGAAAATGTATTCCCTGGGCTCCCTAGGTCCCGTGATTGTCATGCAAAAAGCAGTAATGAAACAAACAGTAATAAAGTAAAATCTAAATACACTTCTAACATATATAATTTCTTTTTGTATTTTCTGGCAATTTATAAGAAAGCAGCTATTTAAAATATTTAGAATTGATAACTAAACTAACAACGTAAAACAAACAAAATAGCCGAGTGTAGCTATTTGTCTGTGCAATTTCGTATATCTATTCTAAACAAGGAAATAACTAATCTATCTGCAAGATTCTTCGATCCTACCTCAGAAGTGAGGAATGAATCATAGTTTCTCAGAAACTATCAATCCCCACAACTTCCCTGGCAATATCGAGAATGGAAATAACTTAAATAAAGCGATTAACTACTTTATTTGATAAGTTCTAACTAAAACTTTGAAAGATGGAACCTGGATTTCGCAGAACAGTGGCGAATCCGACGGTGTGTGTGTTCTTGTCCCCTCAGTATGATCTCCACGTTCTTTGTGCTCACGTGAATCCAGAAAAGCGTGGAATGCTTGCATCAACAGGAATAAGTATTTGGATCAATGGACAGCCTTTGGAATGCAGACAGAATAGAGTGCGGATAGGAGAGGGATGGCGCAAGAGTACAGAGCTTGGCCTATACAATTCCTAGCGGGGTCTACTGCGAATCGTGCAACAAAAGTATCCAGAACCTGAAACTAGTCTGTATGAAGAGCAAAACCCGCAACTTCAATGGCTTGCTTAGACTATTCTACTCCAAAACAAAGATATCTGTTTGCCAAGTTGGATCTCGGCTTACCAACAGTAACACAAAGCTAAAACAAACCTGTAACAACCTATGCTACCAATCTTAAGCAAGCTAAAAGACCATAGCACTGAAACATGAAAATTGGAGTTAAAAATGGTGGCTCAAATAATGTTTGCACTTGCACAAGTTGGATATGTGGCTTACCAAACATGACACAATACTAGCCAAAGCACTCAATGAGAAATCTAAGAATTCTAAGCAAAAGAAAACTAGATCTACTGCAACAAGAAATTCAAAACAAACTTTGGAGCAAAATTCAGAGCTAAATTCAGGGGCCATTTGCATGTGCACAAACCATGCATTTATAGGAATCCAAACATGCAGAGATCAAATCCAAACCGAACTCCTAAACAATAAACAAAGGAAAAACACTATTCCAGGGACCAAAAACATAAATGCGTGCTCAAGTCGGCAAGAAAAGCCGGTAAAGCGTTGATATTTCACGCGGTCGCGTCCAAAAGAACGTTCGAAAACGCGCACAGACCGCCGCCTGCTCGGGCGCGATTCTGAGACCGCCTCCCTGATCAGGGCGGCGGTCACGAGACCGCCTCCCTGCAGGGCGGCGGTTTCGTCACTGAAGGTCAAAAGGCCAAGGAAAGAGGAAAGAAAGGGAAAAACAAAGGGCGCGGGGGCAAAGCGAGGCATGCGGGATGTTAACGCATACTCCGAGGGCTTTTCCGGATCCCGAACACCTTGCGAGGAGACCTGTATCATCATTGGGGCACTTATTACACCGTTCCGCAGTACAGTACCTTACAATTTTGGGTACGTACATATTGCCCCCTCGGAGAAGCGTTTTAGCCATGAAGAGGCATAAAACGGTGGGTCCGAGCATGGCCGTCCCGAAATAGGAAGTGAGAAATTATACCTTACACGCCCGTGTGTTGAAATGACGCCGCTCCAAAATTCCCGCTACCTGCAAAATGAAAAGAGAACTCAAATGCAGATAGATACAATAATTTGAAAAATAAACGTTAAAATAATAGAGAAAGAGGACGTGCACTGCTTTGGCGAGGATAGAAACTTACCTCCGCTCGGCACTCAGAACCCGTGAAAAAGTTATTTTTAAAACGAAACAGACGATATATATATGAAAGTGGGCTATTTTCCTATTCATTTCATGCGGGCGAGTCGATTTGATTGATTTTGAGCTCTCGGGACCCACGGTGACGGTTTCTTACGCGAGTAGAGTCAAAACATCCGTAGTGAGATAGAGATCATGCCTCCACGAGCGGAACACCGACCTCGGCGATCACAGTCAGTTGGTTTTCTTTCATTTTATGTTTTTCCCTCTTCAATTTGAAATGGCAAATTCTTTGCAATGGGGGATTATTTTTGAAATTGTTAGGTTCAAAAGGTCCATCTAGGGGGCGCTTACTGGGTAGGCTTTGCTTTTTTAGTTAAAATGGTTATTTTTCGCATTTTGGGACTTTTTAGGTTTAAAACCCGCGCGGTTTTCGGACACAGACCGCCGCCTGACAGACCGGGCGCGGTTACCGACCTCCCTCCTGTATGGGGCGGTCACGAGACCGCCGCCCTTATAGGCGGCGGTTCTGAAAACCGCCCCCTGCTCGGGCGGCGGTTTTACACATGAATGCAAAAGAACCTTACTTAAAAGCTTTTGCTTGTATTTTTAGCATTTGTACGTGTTTTTATGCTTCTCTCGATGTTGTTTAGATACTAACTTACTCTTCCTTGTGTGTTTTTGGGTGTATGCGGCAGCAAAAGAGGAGTACATTAGATGGAGCCGGAGCGAGAGCGACCTGGCCGCCTGGGGTTTGGATGCCCTCTCGGCAGATGAGGAGGACACATTGCAGGGGCGTATATTACGTTTGTCGCGTGTGCCCCACGTTGCTCCATCCAATTCTTTGTGACCTATTTTCATATTGGGACGCAGATCGGAACACCTTCCGACCGCTGGGGTCCGTGGTGAGTGGACCATCACTTTGGAGGATGTTTATCGCATCACAGGGGTCCCGATCATCGGGAGGAGACTCACACTGAGACACTGGGTCCAGAGCACGATCGCACAAAGGCGGGTGTTATATGGGGATGCGGCTATTTCCACGGGGCCAAAGAAGGGAGTGAGAGTTAGATCCATTCCTTCTTTGCCCATCCCCGTATTTCGACAGCCATCATGGGGATCCTCGCCTCGAGACCGATCGGGACAAGGGAGGGATACATTGTTATCTTCTTCTGGGCCCCATCATTGCACGAGATAGAGGGACATGGCCGGAAATATGCCCTCGGGTGCGAGACATTTTGGGGACCACCTACCATGACTTATACAGGTGGTCCGATGCACAGGACAGCTTTAAGCCACCCCACTCTAGTCATGAGTTGGGTGTATGAGCGTTTCATTCCGTATGGCAGAGGCGTGGCGGTGGCGATCCCGGCGTGGTGAGGGCAGCCGATGGTCGGTATGTCGGTGCTCGAGCACCTCACCAGCCGGTAGCCACCCCACCCTTACCACGAGACATGGAGGCTACACCGTACAGCCTTATGGCCTAGGTATATGGGGAGAGGAGACTACGACATTGATCTCTTGCTCCACCACAGGCGGGTTATCGATCGTGTGGGCCTGTAGAGTAGTACATCCCTTCAAAGCAGGTTCCTCAAAGAGCTTTGGCCTCCCTACGCGCTATGCTTCCTCCGGAAGCACCCGTTTATAGATCGCCCGAGAGGCTTGCAGGGGGCCCAGAGGCCGTGGTTGGACAAAGGATTACCCTGGCATTCCTATTGCGGCAGCAGAGGGATAGTTCGGGCTGAGAGGAGAGCCGGTGCGCCTGGGCACCATTACTTCGATTCATTGCGAGTCCCGCTCGCATAGAGTGACGACCCTATAGATATTGACTCCGATTCTGAGGAGCACACAGAGGGAGGGTCAGAGGAGCAGACAGACGAGAGTGATCCTGAGTGGCATGATACTCAGGACATTTTGCGGGCAGAGAGAGAGGAGGAGAGTGCAGAGAGAGAGACCGTGGCCTCTGAGGAGCCACTCTCCCGAGGTCATGGTGGAGACGATGAGTCCGTTGCGGGGCGCCATGTTGCCCCAACTACAGGAGCAGCTCCTCAGTCGGCAGCGGCATCAGCAGCAGGTGCTGGCCCTGGCGACCCATCTTGGAGGCCTGGCGATCCGAGTAAGTTATCTTCTCCTCCTTTCAATGCTTGTTTTGTTTTAGGATTTGTTTTCGAATGTTAACTCTCCTTATATTTGCATTGTGTATACTTTAATCTTTTGCCTAGTTTCTAATTTGTTTTTCTTTCTTTGCTTGCAGAGATCTGACCGATGAGTGGCGGGATCTAATCCGTAGGGTTCATGCGTCGATTCTTTGATGATCCCTATGGATAAGACCCGTGACGGAGTTATCCGTGGATGCTTGAGAGCCCTCGGCCGTGCAGCAGCATACCGACGTCTTCGCTCCCCGTTTGGCATGTGGCAAGATGGTGTCAACTCTCCGTCTGAGTTGGCAGAGGCTATAGACAGACGCCGAGCGTCTTATGAGGAGCCGCTCTCACGCGAGACCACGACCGCCTGGGACCCCGAGCCCTCCGTCCATTCGAGCGCCAAACCAGCCTGGAGTCCTGGCGAGGCGCGCACCCTCAGCCGGGATCGCGCAGGGTTGAGAGGCCACTCGGCTCTCTATATTTGTAGTTACATTCTTTTGTGTATTACTGGCTCTTTGAGCGTTTGACCATGCCTTGCGCATGATGGCATTAGATATAAACTTGATTTATTTATATATATGCGTCGGTTTTGGATCAAAACTTGTCATTTGTATTCTACTTTCTTTCTTTCCAACTGTTTTGTATATACTACGATGTATGTTTTATGTGCTTTCTAGAATGTATGCAATGGAAAATGAGATGGTGCAAATGTTCGCTTTCTTTTGTGTTTCATGATGCTTTGATACATGATATTGTAGATATATTGTGATCTTAAATCTTAGTTTCCTCGTAGGCAATTTGGATACCTCATGATTTGTTTTGGCAAAATGATGAAAAATAACCAGAGGATGAGCAGTTAACTTGCCCCACTCCTAACTCCACGCAACTAGTAAGATGCGAGGCTCATCACCAAGAGCGAAGAAGGGCGCAAGTTATGAAATATGGTGAAATGATAGTGATAAAAGACAGGCGAAGCTTTGGTGGAACCAAGTTAAGAACTACAAGCTTACTCTACCTGAATGACTTCATAGTTTTGGGTGCGACTTGCTTTGCGGTTTATCCAGACTTAGACCCGTAGATGGCCACATAGTAGACAAAATCTGGGTTTTTAGGATTTTTAACTCTCTCGGAATTTTGAACATCCGATTTATTCGCTTTATTGACTCAAAGTTTGAACCGATTGTTTATGACTTTTTAACATTCACTTTGTTTAGAGGACCCCCTACACTTTGCCCCATGCTACTTGCCACTCAAGAAGCATGGGTTTATCACCGGGCAGGCATAAAGTAGTAAGGGCATTTCCATCCTTTCCCAACCCTACGTCACTAGTAAGAGACGCAAGCTCATCACCAAGGTTGGTGGGGCAAGGAAATGTGTAAAATAAAATTTTCTGTTTTAATCACTTCTTGACTTGTTTATCTGAGTAAACTGTCAATATATGCTTATTTCCAAAGAGATGCGTATATGGGATAGATGTGACACCATGAAGCTTCTAGAACAGACCATAGGCAAGACACCTATCCTAAGAAGAAATCAAAGCGAGAACAAACTTGCAGATCTTGGTATGGTTACCATTAGGACTTCGCCATGTCCGAATTGTTTGATAAAAGATTCAAGTGATTTGATAATGTTAAAGATGGAGAGATATGATTAAAGAACTTTATGCCGTAAACATCACGAGTTTGAAATAAATTGCTTTTGAGAATAGATTCTTCGATCATAATTTGTGTAAGAACAAGTGGACAAAATGATCCTAATTTGTATGAAAAATGCAATGTAGATAGTTATATAGGTAGCGTTAACTGCTTATGCGTAGAAACGTTTGAGGTGGAGAGAATTGACTGTTTCGCCAAACTCCTCACCTTCTAGCGTGCATAAGAGGTATGCACCATTTCCGTAGTCTTTTGTGACTTGGTATGGGCCCAACCATTTGGGCCTTAACTTCCTTCCTTCGCCGGTCTTCTTGTCGATCCTACTATCTAACCTGTAACTAGGTCACCTTCGTATATGTCACGCTCATAGACCTTCTTGTTGTGTATTGCCGCAAGCACATCCGGTCGGATAGACTCTCATGTCATTGCTCAAAGATCTATCCTGGCTTCATCCAGGCTTTCTAATTGAGAAAGACGTGCTTCTCTGTAAGCGTCCTCATCCAGAATCCCTTGTAGCGAAATGCGAAGACTGGGGATTTCAACTTCGAGTGGGAGAACTGCTTCTGACCCAAATACCAGCGAGAAAGGAGTTGCTCCTGTTGGAGTTCTTATTGAAGTTCGATGGGCCCACAAGGCCGGATATAACTTTAAGTGCCAATCCCGCTTGTTTTCTTTCACTGTTTTAAGGAGAATGGCTTTCAGTGTTTTATTTGTTGCTTAAGCCTGCCCATTGGCTTGGGATAGTACAAGGAGGCCGTATGATGGCTGATTTTAAATCATTGCGATAAATAGCTCACGAACTTCTTCGTTTTTGAAAGAGGTTCCATTATCTCGAGATAATGATTTGTGGGATACCGTACTCGCAAAATGATTTGGTTCAAAATGAACTTAAGCGATTACGCAACCGTGCATTGTAAAGAGGCATATGCTTCTACCCATTTAGTGAAATATTCAAAGTGGCCGTGATTATAAAATTGTGGTATCAGGAGGAGGGAGAGAATTTCCCTATCAAGTCCAGTGCCCCATGTAGAAAAGGGCCATGGAGTAACGATCGGTCAGAAAGTTTGTCTTGGCATGTGGATCTCATGAGAGAACTCCTGACACTTATGGCACTGGCGTCAAACTCTATTGTGTCATGTTCTAGAGTGGGCGAAATAACCCATTCGATGTATTTTTCGAGCAGCTGGCATGGCCACCAAGTGGCCTCCACATATACCGCTATGGGATTCATGGAGAATCTCTTGACTCTTCTGTGTCAACGCACCTTAAGAGCATTCCATCGAATGCTTTCCGATAGAGCACCCGTTCTATAATTACGTATTTAGCTACGATAATGCGTAACCTCCTTTTGTTGAGGTAGCTCCTTCCGCGCAAAATACT
The DNA here is from genome assembly GCA_018340775.1 of Taxus wallichiana var. yunnanensis. Taxonomy (NCBI): domain Eukaryota; kingdom Viridiplantae; phylum Streptophyta; class Pinopsida; order Cupressales; family Taxaceae; genus Taxus; species Taxus wallichiana. The sequence goes on along the minus strand of CM031239.1, from coordinate 920,031,756 downwards.
ATGGTCTATGATATAACTAATGATATCAGCGTATCAAGGGCACTCCGGATATAGCAGTCGGGTTTCGACATAGTACACGCATTCATCCGGAAAGTCTAAATCCACTAAGTCTCCTCCGCTAGCGGGTTATCACTAACCAATCTGCAATGATTTGTCCTTTAATGACTTCCGATTTACAAAAGTTAATTCAACTCTCCCATTAAGGTTATAAAACGTCCAACTTTTTTGACAAGGACCTTTGTGTGAGAAAAGTCCGTAAATGGTCCGTCTTTACTATGACCCTTGTCTCTTGATTTAGCATGTAGTGTCTTAGGCGTTTAGTAGCAAAGACTATGGCAAGACATTCTCGCTCCGCTTGTGTATAGCGTGTTTCGTAGTCGAGCAATGTTCTTTGCTAATGAAATAAATTGCACGCTCTCTCTTGTCATCGTCTTCTTGGGCTTCAAAGCTTAAGCTAACGAAACATCGGTGGCCCGTGAGTACAAAATTAAAGGGCGATCTAGCTTAGGCGGCATTAGCGTGGCGGTGATATGGCAACGCTTAGACAAGCATCAAAAGCTTCATTCTCGATCTTCACCCAATTAATGCTATAGTCCCTTCTTGAGTAAATTGTTGATTGGGTGAATGGCGAAGCTTAGATCCTGATAAATCTCCTGGATTGCACCGAGCTTCCCCGCAAATGATCTCGATTCCGATTCACTCGAGGGTGGGACCATTTCGAGGACACCGAATTCGGCCGGATCAACATCGATCCTCGTGATGATATGATGTAACCTAGAGCTTTCTCCTGTTACACCAAAGACGCATTTCTCCGGATTTAGCGTAACTCCGTATTCTATTAAACGTGAAAGAATGACGCTTGAGTACTTGAGATGGTCACAACGCTTCTTGGCCTTAGCCAACAAGTCATCTACATAGGATTCCACGATTTTATGAATTAAATCGTGAAATATATAAGTCATAGCCGCCTGTATGTAGACACAGCGTTTTGAGACCGAAAGGCATGACAAAGATAAAGCATAGGTTCCCCAAGGAGTTATAAACGTGGTTTTAGCTTGATCTTGCTCGGATATTTTGATTTGATCAGATCCCGAGAATCCATCCATGAGAGACAAGAGTTCAAAACCCGTTGCATCAACAATAACGTCTATTGCATGGATGGTAATGGAAGTCATCCTTAGGGCAAGCTTTGTTGATATCTCGAAAATCTATGCAGATGCGTATCTTTCCATTCTTCTTGAGAACGGGAACGATGTTGGATACCCATTGGGAGTAGTCAACTGGCTTGATGAATCCTACTTGAAGGAGTTTCATCACCTCCTCTTTTACCATGAGAGCTACTTTGGGTTTCATGGGTCTTGATTGCTTAATAGGCTTTGCCGATCTAGTGACGAGGTTGTGCACCGCAATGTGGGGTGCGACTCCGGTCATCTCTTTGTAATTAAATGCAAATGCCTTCTGATGTTCTCTGAGAACCCGAGTATGTATCTCTACTTCCTCTGGGGTTAATGAAGAACCTAACTTTAAAACTCTTGGTTCATCTTCCGTTCCGATGTTGACATCGATTGTTTCTTCAATTAAAGAGGTATTACCCTCTTCGAACTCTGGTGGTGCCGGAGGTAGATCTATATCATCCCCGTTTTCCACCACGTATATATTAGGTTCTTTTTGCGAGGGAAGATTCGTTCACGGGATTTCCAAGTAGGAAGATGAATGCGGATCGTGATAAATCCAGCGTGTGATAGGAGAGATGTAATCTTTGCAAGGGCATTTAAGTAATCCAAAGTAGCCGCATCATTTCCAACATGGTCTAGATGGTAGATTCACTTCCGTTTGAAAGAGGGTCCTTCATCGCTTTTATTAATGGTTCGTTACGAATGGATACCGTGAAATGAGTATCTTCTAGCCTCATTCTTGGAGTGAAGCGCGATGTCAAGTTCTTTATCGAATCGGCGAGAAAAATTCTTCTCTCGTGGAATTGCTTGATGGATACGGTTGAACGCTTTGCTTAAATCTAATACAAACAGAAGTTTTGTAAAGTTGCAAGTGTTCGGCTTTAGTTTCATATACCTCTCAAAACTTGGTTTCTGCAACTAATTGCGAGTCTCCCAAAACTCGATATTATCGATACCAATTCTTTTTGCTAAGGTAAGGCGAGGAGGAGGAGGGCTTCGTATTCAGCGCCGTTGTTTGTACATTCAAAGTTTAATTTAAAAGAGAATGGGAGGACCTTCTTCTTGGCGAGGTAAGAATTATACCCTGCCCCGCTCATAACGGCATTTAGCTCCATCGAAATGGAGAGTCCAATACTTAGCCGGGAGTATGGATGTAGGTGTATCTGCTTGTGTTTGCACACTCTACTTCTACCATACGAGAGATCTTCACGGGCAAGCGAACCAACACCTAAGGAAAATCCTATGCCTACCGAATCGAATGGTAAGAATATTGGTGAATCTTGTTCTATTAATTCAACGATCTTCGCAGTAGTCTCTAATGATACCTTGTCTCTTTAGTTTTACCTTTTGGAATTGTTTGGACTATGTCAGGTAGTTTGAAGATCCGTTGTAGGTATCAACTTTTCCTCCGGCTTTAGTCGGAGGGTTTGTTAAGTTGGTTTGTTGGCGATTCGAATCCAGTGTACACTGGTCTCTTCTTTAAATCAGCTAGGTGTGCGTCAAATGGCTTTGGATCGCCTTTCGCTCAAATACCTTTCCCGATGCGGAATCTTACTTCTTGAAATAGCGTGGAAGGGATTGCCTTCATGCGGTGTATCCATGGTCGGCCGAGGATCATATTATAGTTAGTTTCCGATCTATAATATAAAACTCGGTTAGGATTGTTTTAGGTCCTAAGGTGACCTGGTAGTATTATAGTTCTATCGATGTGGCTTTAAGGCTGTCGTAGCCTCAAGGTATTTCTCGTGTAAGTAGAAATGTTTGTTTCTCCATATCCCACTTTTTAGAGAAAAGAGAAAGGAACTATGTTAACCGCACTCCGTCATCAACCATTTCCCGTTTACATAGTTATTATAAACTTGTACTTGCGAAGTGTAGGGCCGGATCACCTCGGCGTGCGATCTCGGCATCTCGTAGGCATTTTACTTATTTCGAATATGAATTGACATCCCTATCTGCTTGTCCCGGAGGATAAACATCAAAGTCTATATGATTTACTTGTGCTTGGTGGTGGAGTGATCTAATTAAATGGCCCAAACCTAATGCCTCTAAAGAGCAGCCACATGAGCAGGGGAATTCTTTAGTAAATCAAGGAATGAAATATGCGAGAAGGTTTTTGTTAGATCATTAATTAGATCGTAAGCACTTGGCATAGGTTTTGTTACGGTTTGTTGGATGTTATCGGCTTCCTAAGATGGCTTGGACTTGGTTGAGAGAAATACTCTCGTGTCCTCGTAATTGCTTGAACGGGTAAATCGGAATCTAACTCTACTAATCCAACTACCTTGGAGTCGTCGTGGTTGACTTCTAGTTGTGGCGCAACTAACGGATTTAAGCGAGGTTGAGGCCTCGTGATCGTTGTTTCCTGTTATTGCACCTTTGTTTGCTCCAGTTGGTTTCAAACCTATCATTATCATGGTTTGGGAGTGGATCATTAAAGATCTTGAGAGGCGTTACGGAAACGCCCCTCGCGAAGGTAGTTCTTGCCATTGGTGACGTAGGATCCGCTAAGAACATATCCATAAAAATTGTTTTTGCTCATTTGGCAAGCGTTGCATGAATTTGTTGTAATCACGACACGCTTACAGTGTCATGCCCTTGAATTTTATGGAAACCACAATAAGAATTGGGATTATAATTCCCGTTTTGTTGGTTTGGTGTGTATTGTGGCCTAAAATTCGGTCCAAACTGTTGCTATTAGGACCAAAGTTTTGGAATTGTTGTTTTTGGTTTTGACTTTGGTTTTGGTAACCAAATGAGTTTTGGCTTAGTCCTTGCGTGGGATTTCGCCGTTGTTGTTGTTGTGGATTGTTAAAATCCACTTTGTATTAATCGTCGGGACAAAATTGTTGTTTCTTTGGTTGTTTGTTTGTGACGGAGTATTAACGATATTTACCCTCTTGGGGTAGTCCGATTACCCAAATCTGTTGTTACCCCACGATTTTTGTTAAGGATTTTGGGTCCTTGATTGGCGCCAGTGGTGGTTGTAGTGTTTTGAGAAGAGGTGATTAACCTCCGTTTGCTCCGTGACGTCTTACGGCCACATTATCTATTCTTTCTTGATCAATTACAGAGCACTTTCAAGCACCTCGTCATAAGTCCTCGCTGGGAATTTTTTTGGACTTCTTCCTTCACTTCTCTCGCTAAGAGAATGAAGGAATAAATCGCATAGTTCCATCTGATCCATGTTTGGAGCGCTTGCGAGGAATAAAGGACATGTACGCCACCTTTGGATGAAATGGGCGGCACTCGTTATGTTCTTGCTTTGATGTGCAAGAACTCCTGATTCCTGTCTTTAATAGTTTGTTCATGTATGAAGAAGGCTTTGATGAATTCGCAGTTGTTTGAACGAATGTATGGAAGCCTCAGTATTCAGTAATACCAATCGAGGGCAATGCCTTCCAGCGTTTTGGGAATATTTTAGCAACAACCCCATCCCATGGGAGTAATTCACGAATGGCGGTAGCGTAAGCTTTGATATGCGCATTCGGATCTCCTTCTCCTTTGTATTTGGGCAAATCGGAAGAGGCCTTGGAAGCATAACGCTCAGTGGCGAAATCTAAGGGCTCCTTTAAATATTCGAATAAGTCCCTATCGCATATGTCTCAACCATTGATGGTGCCCGTGGTGGCGGAAGGGGTTGTTGATATGGCGTAACGTGCGCAGCGTTAGCGGGGGCATAAAGGCAATCAATGCATTTGAGTAAACACGCTGGATGAGTACAAATCCCCTTGTGGTGATTTGGAGTACATGTTTAAGTACGAAGGGGTACTATCTAGAATGGATTGCTTTCTGTCTTTTGGACCGAGAGAGCAATGTTAGCGGTTGTGAGTCTAGGGGTTGGCACTTGTTGTGAATATTGAGGAGTCATACCCAGGTGTACCTACTCCCGTGAGAGATCCACTTGGCTAGGATGGTGCGGAGGATTGGAATTCCCTGTTTGTATGATTTTGAATTTTGACTTGCTTGGGCAGTTCTAATCCTCTAACTTTTCCATTAGATTTGAAATGACTTCGCTTTGGTGAAGCCATGATATCGTGCCTTGATGGCGTTTGTTGTACGTCCGGTGTTGTATAGGCATGTGATAAACTGTCATGCGAACGATTATCTATCTTGCCAAGTTTCTCCAAGAATATTTCTGTAGAGGTATTTTCTTGAAAATGGGTCTCAGGTTGTACTTGCAGAAACCTCCTATAGGTGGTACATACCCCTGGGAGCGTTGTTCACTCCTAGGATAAGGTATTGATTGTCCATCATCCAAGACCAAGTATGATCCGATTGTCTACTAATATGTGGTCCGAGTAATACTTGAGGAGATGAAGCGATTCTCCATCAATGTCATATTGTTTGAGCTGAAGGCTCTGTTTGTGTTTGAGCAATTTGCTCCAACCCCTCTCGTTTGAAAGGGCGAGTTATATCTAGTCCTTGGTGTTTGTGTTGACAATTGGTTAGTCAATAGTTGTCGCCCCACATTGAGAGTGAGGTGATGATTGCACTATTTGTTGGGCGTAGTATGCCTCAAGACCCAAGAGGGGTGCATTGATACATCGAATCCTGACATATTCGGAGGTATATGAATACCATGCAGAATAATGGGAAGGAGCGAAGGTGATTTGGAGAAGATAAAACTTCTCGAAGAGAAGGTGAAAGAATTGCTTGATTCACGCTCGGGTTCACCAATTTTGCAATGCAGTCGGGCGACAGTGGCGTGGGAATCAATACGTGACTCTTCCGCGCACTCCGACCTCCCGAGGTCGTGCTGGCCGAGACAAATGCCTGGTGGGGGTAGAATGCGCAGACAAACTAGTCGTGGCAACCTAATGTCTTGACACGACACTAATGGTATTTGCGAATCTAAGGCAAAGAAGGCCCTTCTAACTTTGGTGTGATAGATCGATCGGCGAGGATGACTCGCTCAGAAGGCTCCAATCAATATCGAAGCTCGGCGTGATTCGATCTATGGGTTGTGGGATGCGTGGAAAATGACCCTGGATGGTTTCGTGTATTTCTCCGATAGGGTCATATGGTAAATATGGTCGATTCTATGGACGATTCTCTCCGCCTAGTCCAAAATTCTTTAGCTTTGTTAGGCATTTGTGTCTAGTAGGGATAATTGTTGAATGATGAGAGGTGGAATCGGAGTAGACTCAAATACTAATGCCACGAAGGCCAGTGTTTATATCTAGCCTGACTTGTGGGTTCACGTTGGGTCATGGATCAGGGATCACAACCATGACTCTTGGTTGTCCCGTTATGGTCATACTGGGAGATCAAGTTCGATCCTAGCATCCCCAAGTCGTGAATGTAAGCCTTTTTCGCCTTCTACGTTTAGAATCAAAGCAATTGTGCGATTTTCTCGAATACCTCACAGTGTTCTAAATGCTTGATTCTTAAGTTCGGCGGTATCTATATCTACTAGGGTGTCTCCAATATTCTGGTCAGTGGAACTAAAGGATCGCACCCGAATATTTGTTCTCTTCAAATCCTTCTACAAATCATGCGGATGTTTTCAGGATAACTTTGTAGTTTGGTGATTTGACCAAAAGCATGTGCTTGGTCGCTCTTCGATATTTAACCTCTCAACCGTGACTGATCCATTGGAAGTCATGTTGTTGTTTGGAAGACTTGTATCCCAAGGTTTTGGTCAATATCGCTCAATTATTGCCACTACGGTATTGCATTTGGGCACAATTGGCTCGAAAATGTATTCCCCTGGGCTCCCTAGGTCCCGTGATTGTCATGCAAAAGCGTAATGAAACAAATGATAATAAAGTAAAATCTAAATACACTTCTAACATATATAATTTCTTTTTGTATTTTCTGTGCAATTTATAAGAAAGGAAATATTTAAAATATTTAGAATTGATAACTAAACTAACAACGTAAAACAAACAAAATAGCCGAGGTGTAGCTATTTGTATGCGTAATTTCGTATATCTATTCTAAACAAGGAAATAACTAATCTATCTGCAAGATTCTTCTCGATCTACCTCGTAAGTGAGGAATGAATCATAGTTTCTCGTAAACTATCAATCCCCACAACTTCCAGCAATATCGAGAATGGAAATAACTTAAATAAAGCGATTAACTACTTTATTTGATAAGTTCTAACTAAAACTTTGAAAGATGGAACCTCGGATTTCGCGAGCGCTGGCGAATCCGGCGGTGTGTGTTCTTGTCCTCAAAGATGATCTCCGTTCTTTGTGCTCACGTGAATCCGAGAAAGCGTGGAATGCTTGCATCAACAGAATAAGTATTTGGATCAATGGACAAATTTTGGAATATGAGCATGAATAGAGTGCGGATAGGAGAGGGATGGCGCGAGTACGAGCTTGCCTATACTGATTCTGGCGGGTCTCACTGCGAATCGTGTGCAACAAAAGTATCTCGTAACTCCGAAACTAGTCTCGTATGAAGAGCAAAACCTGCAACTTCAATGGCCGCCTTAGACTATTCTACTCCAAAACAGTATCATTTGCGCACAAGTTGGATCTGCGTGGCTTACCAACAAGTATACAAAGCTAAAACAAACACGTAACACCTATGACTATCTTGCCCGATCTTAAGCAAGCTAAAAGACCATAAGCACTCGAAACATGAAAATTGGAGTTAAAAAATGGTGGCTCAAATAA